>JAHWGI010000182.1:187500-900000 GCA_029379305.1 Frankliniella fusca | reverse complement strand
TTTTTACATTTTGATCCATAAATACAAAGTTTGAATCACAACTGCATAAACCCAGTTTTTCTTTCGAACCCCTACTCTTTTTGAGCTTAAAATCGTTCTCCGCATCACAAAACCATGTTCGGTTCGGTTTATAGAATCGATTTACGTACGTAAAGAAGGTAAAACGAAGGATTCATTCAAAAATAACAAAAACGATAAAAACTGTTTGAAGCCATAAGGCTGCGTGTTGCCTACCTACCAGCGCCCGCGACATACGGAGTACGGAGTGCACACGTGCACACCGGCATATCGACTATACCCGCGGGATCTTTCAAGGATGCGTCGCAGACACACGCGAGGGGAGCGTGGGAGCGAAAGAGCTCAGCCGGCGGAACAGAAAACGAACCAGCCCGAAACAAAATACGCATTTATACGTTGTATGCGCGCGCTCATGCACACACACACACACACACACGTGCCGGGGTACGTGAACTCCATTTGTTATCCGCATGTTTGGCAGCCGAGAGAGGGAGAGAGAAAAGAGAGACAGCGTATAGGGGACAGGGGATAAGGGGTGCTGGGGGCAAAACCAGATGGGTGACTAGGAAGGGAGAGAGTGTAGTCTGGCATCGGTTAGAGAGAGCAGGGCAGAAGAGGTAGGAGGACAGAAGTGGAGAAAAGGGTTAGAGAGGCGAGGCAGAGGGAAACATCAAAACAGGCGAGTGGGGTCCAGCCATGAGAGGAGGGCGCGGCGCGCGGGGGCAGCGCGGCACGGAGGGAAGTGCCGGAGCCGCGCTGTCCCTCTTTTGCAAATTTACGTTTTGGCGGGGACGCAGCGTAGGTAGCGGGTACTGCGGCAGGGTCACACCCGTGATGAACAGCGCAGCTGGCTGCCTGGGCAACTATGAGAAATATCTACTACGATATTATTTTGTAAAAACACGACTTACGAAAAATGTAAATTTACGACAAACCATCCTTGTTCGAAATTGAATTTCAGGTCGATAGGTAGTGCTTTACAACTACACTTTCAGGAAAATTTTACCGTAATCCTACGACTATTTTTCACAGTGGCGGGCTGGGGGCGCACGTCCCTCACTCAGTGCCCTGCATCTCTTTCTTTCTCTCTCTCTCTCTCTCTCTCTCTCTCTCTCTCTCTCTCTCTCTCTCTCTCTCTCTCTCTCTCTCTGCGCGTGCGTGCGTGCTTTCATGAGTAAGCACGTGCGCGTGTGGGTAAAACTTGCCTCTCGCAACCGACTAACCGCAACGTCTTACGTCTCTTGCTCCACAGTGTACTACTTAAGTAGTTGTTCTTTGACAGGGGGAAAGATTTGCGGTTTTTCTCGCCGCAGCGCGCCGCCGGGCCAAGTTCTTCGCCTGCACTCTTTCGAGCGGCGCACGGCATTATTGAGACTTAGGGCCTCGGAAAGGCGGGGCGGGGCGGGGCGGGGCGGGGCGGGGCGAGCCCGAGCACCCCGTGTGCTTCTGCTCGGTGGTGCGGTGGTGGTGGCGTGGGCGGGGCGGGGCAGGGCACGGTGGCCTGGTTTGAGGCTCCCCAGTGTACTTTGAAACTTTGATATGAGCGGACGAGGCTGCTGCCGTAAGTGTCTGAGTCACCTTCTTCTTGCTGACTAATTCCGTGCGCCGAGGAGGCAGAGGAGGAGGAGGTGGAGGGGAGTGAGCGAGAAGTGAGAGTGCGGGTCTGGGAGGGAGAGAGAGGGAGGGGGGGGGAGTGGTGCAGTAGGGAGAGAAGGAAACTTTGGTCCCATCCAAGAAGTCCCTACTCGAAATACTGAGCTATTGTTTCTCCCTAAGTGGATACCCTCTTTAACTCCTTCCCCCTTTCTCCTCTCTACTCCACCACTCATTCGCAGAAGCTCAAAATTTCGCGCTTGGCGAGTCGCGATGACCAACTTGGAGAGGAGCGAGACTGCTCCGCCTGCACTCCACTACCACAATAGTTTCAGGAACAAAGCCACTGCAAAAAATATGTTCGAAAACGCGTATGATATATTTCGTAATTTATCAATCACAATAAAATGTGTCGTACATGTACAACCTCCCAGCCTAGCTCGTCATTCGGTCAGTTCTTGTACATTTACGATCTTGAATTGCAATTGCGCGACATCTTCCATGGACATTTTTTTACAATCGTAACCAAAACATATTTGCTCCAATCCACGAAATTAGAAATGAAAAAAAATTAGCAAAGGCTAGGCAATCGTCGATTTCAGTGACGAGGCTCCAATAAATGGTGTGTAGGAGGCGGTTCCGCGCACACTGACTGACGAATTACGAAACATCACTTATTGACGACGATCCGGAACAGATCGTGCCCGGAGCGCGCGCCGGAGCACGCATGCGGCTCTCAGGTGGATGTGTTGCGCCTCCCCGCCGCAGCATCGAATAAATAGGCTCAACACCTGCGGCCGCGCCGGGACCTCTGAGGACCCCCCCCCCCCCCCACCTGCGGGACCTGAGGGGCCCCCGCGGGACCCCACCCCATCTGGAGCCGGGGGGCGTGGGCGGGGCACCATTACTGCTGAGCGCCCGGCTGGCGGGGTCATGATGAGGCAGTCAGTCCTACGCATCTGCAGGTGGGCGGAGAATGCCTCACCGAGGAAAAAGAGAGTTGTGTGAGGATAAATAAAAAATTGAGCTCTGAAGCTAAAACATGGCAATATTGCTAAGCGCTGTGCTCTTTGACTAATATTTTGTGGTACTTGACTAACTCAAGCTAACTAAAAGCTAAAAATGTAAGCTGTCTATATAATAATAAGCAATAATGCAAAATAATCACAATTATTTCAATTATTTTTTAAAACTTTTCAGAAACAAATTTTGCTCTGCAATTGAAAGGGTGGCGTGAAAACATGGAAAATTTTTGCGGCAGTAAACCTCCCGAAGGAGGTTGCGGTTCCCGCCAGGCACAGGGCTTTAACCCCCTGTGGCAGCCAACTGCTTCGGTGTTCCATGGGAACCGGCGCTTTGCTGACTGCGATCCTATCGCGCAATTCGACAGATTTGATCCCCGTACCACCATTGGCCTACCCCTAGAGGTACGAGCGGTGTCAAGGGCGTTAGACTTCCAGATCCCAGTTTCAGAGGCCTTACCTCAGAGGGGTACGCGGGATTCGAACCCACAACCCCGAGTGCCGACACATAGCCAGAACTGGAAGCGACCCAACGCCCAAAGCCACCGAGCCAACGGCGGTGAGACGTGTTTAACTTCTATTTGACCTGCCATCCAACAGCGGCCAAAGGGAATGTCAAGCGCGAAAAACACTTTTCCGAGTGGGAGTCGAACTTGCGACCTCTCGGATCGGTGAAGCGCGCTCTACCAACTGAGCCACGGCGCCTCAATGGTTGTACTGTGCGACCGGTCCGAGTCGTATTTGCCGCATCCTGCAGCCTCCAGCCAGGAGGACAGGGCAAAGACGACACGAACCCGTCGCACTGTACAGTCATCGTGGCGCCGTGGCTCAGTTGGTAGAGCGCGCTACACCGGACCGAGTGGTCGCAAGTTCGACTCCCACTCGGAAAAGTGTTTTTCGCGCTTGACATTCCCTTTGGCCGCTGTTGGATGGCAGGTCAAATAGAAGTTAAACACGTCTCACCGCCGTTGGCTCGGTGGCTTTGGGCGTTGGGTCGCTTCCAGTTCTGGCTATGTGTCGGCACTCGGGGTTGTGGGTTCGAATCCCGCGTACCCCTCTGAGGTAAGGCCTCTGAAACTGGGATCTGGAAGTCTAACGCCCTTGACACCGCTCGTACCTCTAGGGGTAGGCCAATGGTGGTACGGGGATCAAATCTGTCGAATTGCGCGATAGGATCGCAGTCAGCAAAGCGCCGGTTCCCATGGAACACCGAAGCAGTTGGCTGCCACAGGGGGTTAAAGCCCTGTGCCTGGCGGGAACCGCAACCTCCTTCGGGAGGTTTACTGCCGCAAAAATTTTCCATGTTTTCACGCCACCCTTTCAATTGCAGAGCAAAATTTGTTTCTGAAAAGTTTTAAAAAATAATTGAAATAATTGTGATTATTTTGCATTATTGCAAGTTAATTTTCAATAATTTGGAATAAATAGAAATAATTCACAATAATTAACTAAAACTCCTATTTAATCTTGTAATTGAGAGAATAATTTGGATCAGACGTGCGTGTATTTTCTGAGGTCATCCCAGTATTTCTGTACCCATTTGTATTTTTCTGCCATCGCCACTGCCTACGCACATACACACCCGCGGTGATGACGACGACGGCGACCGGAAGTGGTGAGCGGCGCGGCCTCACCTGCAGACGGCGTCCCGTGGGTGGAGGGCTGGAGCGTACACCATCTGCAGATGTCTGCGATGCTTTCCAGGTCTCTTCCACCTCAGTTCCGCACTGCTTGCAGATACAACTCAAACACTGCAATGCACTACGGAATTGAAGCAGAAGGACCCAACGACAGATTGGAGGAGGCGGCCGTCTCGCCGTCGCAGCCGTCGTCGGGGCGAGCAGGGATCGAACCCGGCTCACTCAGGGGCGAAATACGTACCGCGGCACGCTGCGAACGCTCCCCGAACAGCGCTCCATTGGGAGCGCCGGAAATGATTTTAAAAGACTTAAAAAGATTTAAAAAGAGAGAAACCCTCAACCCATATATATATATATATATATATATATATATATATATATATATATATATATATATATATATATATATATATATATATAAATATAGGATAACTAGGACAACTACACTTACCGGGTGGAAGCCGCCTCTTAGAAGGCTTGTCGGGTGGATGCTAAAGAGTGTGAGAAGTGTGCCAGACTTGGAAGTTCTCTGAGAGAACGGAGCGCAGGGGGGGCCAGAAAGCCGAGAGAAATGCCGAGAGAGAGAGAGAGAGAGAGAGAGAGAGAGAGAGAGAGAGAGAGAGAGAGAGAGAGAGAGAGAGAGAGAGAGAGAAGTTGATAACGTAGGGGTCGTTCAGGGCGGAGCCGCCCCGGCAGGGGCAGGCAGGAAGTGACATGGAGCATCTGAGGGAGTTATCTTCATCATCTTTGAGTCTGGGAAAAGCGGAGAGGGGCGAGGCGCCCGCCGGCCGGGCCAGGCCTAGGCGAGGGGAGGGCCGCCCGGCAGAATGGGGTGTGAGGTGTGAGCCAGCCGCTCCTTAACTTTCGAATCCACATAAATCAATGGCCAATTAAGGAGAGGGGACACCCCCCCCCCCTACTCCTCCGTGAAGGGCGGTTCTTATCGGCGAGGTATTCAATACTCCTCTACCCTCCCCGGATCGCCGCGCGGCCGCGCGCCACCCCGCAGGCAGCCGTTTGATTCCGAGGATCGCTCCCGTGCCTCCGTCCTTGTCGCACCTATGGCTGTGCTCCATGTCGCCACATGAGTGCGACGAGGAGGGAGACACGGGCGAGCGATCTTCGGAATCAGACGGCAGAGCGGTCGGCCGCCATTGTGCAATCGCGCGGTCGGTCTAAATAAAAGGCCGCTCCGCCGGGTATAAATCAGGCCGTGTCGCGGGCGCGCGCCGCGGACCCGTATCCCGTATACCCACTCCAAGGTGCGGAGGCTTTTGTCTTTGTTCGCCTTTTCTGTCTGTGGTACGTGCGTGAGAGAGAAAGAGAGGCAGAGAGAGAACGTCACTCGCATCAGTGACCCGACAAATTCTAAAGATGATGTTTTGCCTATTGGAAACGACTTCAACAATTTATGTATATATAAAAAGATATGTTTCCTGCTTCGAGACTTTTATCGACAGTTTTGGGGAGGGGGGTGCGGCGCAAAGTTCAGCACACTAAAACACCTATTGAAAAAAGTCGGGAGTGATATTCGTTAAAAGTAAGGCTTGCGCCAAAACTTTTCTTCCCCCGTAGCAAACGCACTGCTGTTACAAACCGCGGCTGGGCGGGCGAGGAGGCCGGCGCCAAAGGCGCGCGCGCGCGCGCGCGCGCACACACACACACACACACACACACACACACACACACACACGCACACACGCACACACACACACACATACACGCACACCCGCATAAAGCTCGCTCTCCAGCAGGCACTTTAAAACGCACGCACGCACAACAGTTTGATAAAAAGACGGAGAGAGTGCACTTTTTGCATGCTGCGCGCCCGCATTGTGGTGTTGGCGGGCTCGACGTAAGGGGCGTGTAGGGGGGAGCCAGCGAGAACACCCTGCCAACACGCCCCTACTGCCTCTCTCTCTCTCTCTCTCTCTCTCTCTCTCTCTCTCTCTCTCTCGTCTCTCGTACACACGACGGATGGCGGCGTAACTGAAATTTACGCGTGATAAATGCCGTGCGAGTGACACGGCAAAACACCACAAACCTCTTAGCCGCGAGGCATATAGGGTGCGCGACGACGGGCGAACGGAGAAAAATTATTGTATTGAAAATAAATAATACAAGGGAAAAGAGAGAGAGAGAGAAGAAGAAGAGGAAGAAAATGGGGTGGGTATGGAAGGGAAGGAGTGAGAGAGACACTATATGACATCTCGAAAATACCACAACGGCATCAGCCGTGTCAGGGAGGATGGACGGCGGGATCTCGTATCTCGCGCGGCGTGTTGACACAAACAGACAGACACAGGAGAAAGGCGAGACGCCAGCAGACGACGCACTACTTGTGCACGACGCGGGTGACCTCTCTCTCTCTCTCTCTCTCTCTCTCTCTCTCTCTCTCTCTCTCTCTCTCTCTCTCTCTCTCTCTCTCCCTTCATTCCTCCCCGGAGCCGATGTCGTCGATGGCACAGCAGAGAGGCAGCAGGGGGCAGGGTACACGCTGCCCGAAAGGACACGAAACGGAAACACAATCTAGCATCGCCCATCACGTATCGGCTAAAAGACTCAAGTCCAGCAAATTTCCTGTAGGGCCGGGCACAAAGGAGGACCGACAAGCTGCCGGCCGGAGACCCGGGGAGAGAGAAGGGGAGGTGGACCTACCCTCATCTCTGAGAGGGTGAGCTACCCTCTCGACGTGGTCTGTTTTTTACCCTTCTCTCTCTGCCCCCCCCCCCTCTCTCTTTCTTACTTTATCTACTTTCCGAGGGAGAAATTCAAAAGTTGGTAAGTACTTTTGAAATTGAGTTATTCAAATGGTGGCGGTGGTACCAAGGGGGAGACAGCGCCGTAATTCAGAAAATTCACAGATATTAAAAGAATAAAATGTTTACATAATCCAAAAAAAAATTAGAAGAAAGAAATTTCCAAGAATTCAAATTATTATTAAATTTAGAAAATTCATAGAAATGTAATCAAGTTTAGAGCCGGGATTCTAAGCAGTTCACAGAATATTCACAAAAATCAAGGGAAATTCAGAGAAAAATTCTCAGAGTTGTTTCTCTCTTAAATCACCGCGTCTCGAGCAAGCAAGCATCAAGCACCCGTTCGCGGAGAGGAGTAAATTTTTGCACACCTCGGAATTCAGAAAAACTCAGGAAAACTTCAAAAAAAAAATAATTGAAAATTTCATTAAAAAATAAGAAAAAAACAGGAAAATTCACAGAATTCTAGAAAAACTCAAGCATAATATCACCAAAAAAAATACAACGATTAACAAAGAACTCACAAAATTTGGAAACCAAAATTCAGAGCTGTTTCCCTCTCGGTCCTGGGCAGGCGCTCTCGCCGATTCCGGTTATGGCAGCCGGCCAGGAAACGCGCATAGCTCTGCTTCATATTGATTCTCGGGCGCGGTGCGCTTGGTGGAGTTGGGAGGCAGCGCGACTCAAGAAGCATCGCGTTCCTTCAACACCTCTATCCTCCCAGCCCAGCCCAGCCCGGCGGGGCCCGGGGTTCGAGTCCCGCCGCAACCGTTTCTTTTTACGCCCTGTCCGAGAGGGCATATAATCTTCTCCCTGGCTGCGCACACATCCCGGCGGCGAGCGGGACCCCAACCCGATCCCAGTCGCCGCCACACACTCACAACTTGGACACTCGCAGGACGACACTCCGGTGCCGCAGCCAACAACACGTTACGATAAAACTTTTATAAGCCGTAAAAAGTGTGTCCTTTGTCTCATATGGCCGCGCACAATATAGCGCGCCGGTAGCCGCATCTTGTCGCCATCAAACATTCACCGAGACTGTTCGGCCAAGTGCCGCTCCGCCTCGAGGGGCGCGCGGCGGGCCGGGCCAGGTGTCGCCGACAGAGAGCCCGAGCGTATCGGGAGCTTTGTGTCAGCAGCAGCGATTCCCTCACGTGGTCACATGAAAAAAATTACATTTCACGAAAAAAAAAAAAGAAATTAAAAAAACAACATTGACTTGTGAGGCAAAATCTCTGCATGGTAAAAGCAGTGTCCGAATTTTTTATGAAAAACGGAAAACTTTGAGGCACTGCATGACTTTGAGGAAAAATGTTCAGATTTTAAGGAATTTTCCATAACAAATGAGGGACATTTCTTTATTTTAAGAGAGGACTTACTCAAAATCTGAGGAGTTTTCCTCAAAGTCAGTGTTTTTCTCAGAAAACAAAATTGTTTTTACCGTGTGCAATTCAAAAGAGAATTGAAAGAAAATTTATTCAAAACTACTTCCAAGTGTTGAGGAAATTTAGACGCTCCGTTAAAAAGGGCACATGCCATCGGTAACAAAAGTATTGAACACTTAAGTTGGACACATTAAGCTGACCAACACTTCGCGCCTCTTAAAAAGGACATGGACTTTCTAGTCAAGAATTTTGAAGTGTTAAATACTGCGTTCAGCAGTTTCAAGGTGTGTGTCAGTTGGACACTTTTGATTACAGTGTGTATGACTGCCAGCGAGTCCGAGCTCAACCGACAGCCACCTGACGAGGGCGAAACTAGTAAGAAACTACTCAGGGGGAGAGAGACGATATCGTTCGAATATAAAACTAACGGGTAACTTGCGCGCAGCTGCCGGGACACGGGCCCTGCCTTGCCTGGTTCCAATCCATTAGGTACGGGAACCCTCACTCCTGTCGCGCCCACCCTGCCCCACCCCGCCCCGCCCCGCCCCGCCCCGCCCCGCCCCTCAGCCGCGAGCGGAGATGGCAGATATTGGTTCGAGCGTCTGCATGTTAATTGCTGGGACCCTAACAGTAATCGGCACGGCGGAACCACGCGCGAAACTTTCGAGGTCGAGCCCGGCTGCGAGAAATAATATAGTGCTACTGGGGGCGCGTATGGCGGGGTAAGGCAGGGCGGGGTAGGGCGGGGTAGGGCGGGGAGACGCGGGGTTATCGGCTGGACCTGAACGGGATTAGAGTCCTGGGATACTTCTCACGACGTCGCTCCAACGCGCGGCCCACTTTGGCGCCGCGCGCTGCGAGGTCACGTTTTGGAGGAGGTGGGGGAGGGGGGAGGCGTACACCCCCCCCTCCCCCCCCACCCCCAACCACCACCACATACCCCACCGCGCCGAGCCCCGGGGGTGTTCCACCTTGCCGAGTTGCCGTAAGAGCCACTCACCTGAAACACACGGAAAACATGCAAGGTATAGTCAGGTGTGATATTACAGCACAAATTTCGACATAAATGAGAAGGTATCTACCTATACACTGTAAAAAATATTCTTGTAGATTTACGATATATTTTGTAAATTAAGACTAACGAAAATTGTTATAAATTTACTACAAACCATTTTTGTTCGTAATTTATTGTCAAGTCGATTTGAAGAGCTTGTTATTTTACGATTTGTAATTTTAATTTTACGACTTCACACTTTGGATAATTTTCCCGAAGACCTACGACTATTTTTCACAATGTGACACTTCCTCATTTTCTTTTTCTTCAGATCTGTAAGGAGACGAATATAAAACTACCTTTTTTTATCCCTCTTTTTTGGTCGTAGACTCTTTGCTTTAGTCCATTTACCCCACAAAAGTCACTCGGCCGAAGCGAACATAACGTTCAGCTCGGCGACACACATTTCCGAGGGAAATCCCCGGCACTTCATATTTAAACTTTGTGCCGTCGGCCTGGCTATCCAGGCAAAGTTAAGTAGATTACTGGCCTGCCACCACCACTGCTGCTGCTGCCGCCACTGCCGCCTTTCGTTACGAAAAATTACACTCTTGGCGCAAGCCAAAGAATTTAATCTCGATACTTCCGGCTTTTTTCCTCCTCTCTCTCTCTCTCTCTCTCTCTCTCTCTCTCTCTCTCTCTCTCTCTCTCTCTCCTCGCTGCGAGCAGACGAAGAACCGGCGCCACACAGACGCGCGCTCAATTTGAATGGCAAGCAGCATTGGTTCCGCAATACGCGAGAGGATAGGGTACTGGTACTGGTACCGCGGGAAAAAGACCGGATGCGGTCGAAAAGTAGCGCACAGGGGGTGGGGAGTGAGGGGAAATGGAGAAAGAGAGAGAGAGAGAGAGAGAGAGAGAGAGAGAGAGAGAGAGAGAGAGAGAGAGAGAGAGAGAGAGAGAGAGCGATGAGAGAAACAGAAGGGACGGAACAGGAGGGGGGGGAGAGCAAGGAGAAGAAGAGGGTGAGTGTGTCTGGGGAGATGAGCAAGAAAAGCAAGTTAGAAACATCAGATAAAGGGACGTCTCTCGTCTCCTCCGTGTATCTCGGGCGCATGTCTGTAGCTGTCAGGGGTCGTCTCCGAGATGAGTCCGACGCCACCATGCTGGCCGGGCGCTGTGTCCCTACGGCCCCGACGCGGGCCAGGCCGGGCCTGCCGGCCTTGTCGCCGAGGCGAATAAAACGGTATAATCCGCATCAGCTTTTTATTTCCACTACCGTACGCATTACTTCTTGTGCGCTGTTTTTTTTTTCCGCCCTCGGCATTCATTTTTCTCGGTTTGTTTCGCCCTGGCGAGTATTTTCATGCTCTTACGGATGAGGCAAAACTTTTTAAAAAATAAATTATACAAAATTAAAGAATAAAAAAAAATAAAAATTGCTGCGACGAGATAGCTTACGGCCGGCAGCAGAGGAGAAAATGAGCTCCCCCTCTGATCCCGCCGGTCCCGGCGGCCCCGCCGTGTTGTGCTCGCGGGCACCGCGCGCGCACCCCCGGGCCTTTCACCGTCCCGGCCTGATGCCTTTCACCAGGCTGACACGAGGTATCGGACAACGTGGCCTCCATTTGCATTTTATTTCCATGCTGATGGGGGCGGGGCGACTTTTAATTCAACCTCCACCGCTGCGGTGGCGGCTGCGGTGGAGGGCGAGCGGGCTGCTGCTATGCAGTCTGCCCCGGCCGGCAGCAGCGGAGCGCGCGCAAACTGAAAGAAGTCGGCGGAGAGCCGCGGGGCGAGGGGGGGGGAGGGGTTCGCGTAGAGGGGTGGTGTGATTCACGCCCGCGCTCCGCTGCCCCACAACCCGCTGCTCCACCACGCCCCGCCCCACCACGCCCCGCCCCGCCCCGCCCCGCCCCGCCCCGCCCCGCCCCGCCACGCCCCGCTGCTGAGTTGCAGTCCAGACCCATCATACTTCGGCGTCGACGTGCCCCACCAAAGGGCCGAGCCGAGCACCACCTTGACGGCCGGATTACACACCGCGCACGCGCCAACAACCGCACACTGTGAAAATTTTCTTCGTAAAGTTATGACTATTTTTTATTAAAATTTGTGTTTACGATACAAAGTTGTAAATTTACGGGCGCAGTCGTAAATTGACAGCAGCAAATTCTTACTCGTCAAAGAAAAAGTGAGTCGACAAACACATGGTGTAAAAAAAATTATTGTAACAATACGACTGGAAGTTGTATTTTCACGACATTGATCATGGAAACCCTAACGAATACACTGTGAAAAATATCCTCGTAAATTTACGACATTTTTTGTAATTTTGATTCATAAAATATGTCGTAAATTTACGACTGCCCATTCTTGCTCGTCGGTCGATTCCAAGTCGATTGGGAGTGCTTGTAAATTTACAATTTCAACGACTTTCATCATGGAAAATTTTCCCGTAATCCTTACGAGTATTTTTCATAGAGTATTTTTCACCGTGCAACCCCCGGCCGGCCCTTTACTGTGAAAAATATTCGGGTACCAACGTATCCCATTTTTGGGCAAGTTTTTGCGGTCTCGGTCTCGAGCCCACACGTGAGGGGACATGCGGCCTCCGAGGTCCATCCAATCCAAAGTGGCCAGGCCGACGTAACGCGAGGGGAGGGGAGGGGGGATGGCAAGGCCTGACCTAGCAAGGGTTATCGCATTACCAAGGGCGTTAAATTCAATGAGGCCCTTCTGTTCAAAACCGCAAGGGCGGCTCGGCGGTCCCACACATCTAGCACCCATACACCGGCAAAAAGAGGGGCAAAGAACACATCGTCGAAACTAAAAAGCCAAGTAAGCCTGTTAGATACAGTCAACTTATTTTGGATCACGATGGATAGCTATAACGGCGTCAATTTATACTGAAATATGTCAGGCACGTCGTAAAGACGTTCAAAATTAAGACCAATGAAACTTCGTTTCCCGAGCGCCATCTCATGAAGAATCATCGTTTCTCACCGATAATAAAAGATTAGTTAAAAAACATCTCTCTGTTATGACTCTGTTGTAGACAAACTACGATTCTGTTCAACAACAACAACAACAACAACAACAACAACAACAAAAGTTGTTAAAAATCAGTTTTGTTGTAAATGATTTACCTTTCTGCTGTTCTTGAACAACTTTTGCTATTACTACACAACGGGCTTGGTATTTTACAATAGACGTTGTTACACTGGTAAAACAATTATTTAGCTGCATACATCAATTAGCGTTTAGTTCCCAAAGCTCAAAAACCCATACCTCAGCTGGTGCCAAGTTGCTTAAATGTAAATTAATGTTCAGCGGGTTGAAAATATACGCCAGCAGGTGTATAGTTTTTGAACATTTATGTTCCTAATTAGGAACTAAACATTTGTTTTACCAGTGTACATTACAAATCGGTGTCGTTGTACAACAGCACTTGTCAGTTAACAACTTAACCACGGATTTGCTTTAAACTTTACAACAATATTTTTTTTTTTACAGTGTTCGCAGGTCCGCCGTTCTGTAGGACATTGGTCGGGGAGGGCAAGCAGGCCTGTAGGGGCTGTAGGGGGGCCTGCAGGGTCTGCACGCCCTGTGGGCCGAGCGCTAGGGGCACTAGGGCAGGGACGTGCGGATGAGCCCCTTACACACACACACACACACACACACACACACACACACACACACGCACACACGCACACACACACACACGCACACACGTCCGTCCTAGCACGGTCGTTCGCAAATCGCCAATTGTTGGGCCCTGCGCTCCACTGCTATGGGCCCTGAGCCTTCGTCCATGTGTGTGTGTGTGTGTGTGTGTGTGTGTGTGTGTGTGTGTGTGTGTGTGTGTGTGCGCGCGCGCGCTCTGGAAACCCTGGTGTCAGGCAGTCCTACACTTTTCGGTGTGAGGCACGGGCACGATGTGTCCTACACTCGCTCCACAAGACTCATATAATGACGCTACGTTATATCGCAAAAGAGGGTAACGCGTGCCTTTACGCTGCAGTTTTGCACAAAAGCTCCCCAATTTTCATCTTGATGACACTATTGAGTTCCTCGTCGAGAAATTATTTCCGCTTCGAACAAGAGTAATTGCCATACGGTTCCAGATTCAAATACATACACTAACAGGAATGCTTCAAGCGCAGCACTTACTCGAGAAGTACGCGTAGAATACTAGTTACGGGAATGCTCGTTCCTCGTTCGAGCGTATATTTTTCGATGAATTAAATAGTGTAGTCATAAATACAATTCAGGAGTTTGCATGGAAATGGAAACTTTTCAACAGAAACTGCATTAGGATGCGCGTGATCCCTTTCGTAGTAGTAACGTGCATACATGCGGCGTTTTCAGTGACATACACTGTGAAAAATATCTTTGAGGAATTTACAAAAAAAAATTGTAAATTGCGACTTATGAAAAATGAAGTCGATAGGTAGTGCTTGTATTTAAAATAGGATTAGCGATTGTAATTTTAGAACTTCACTTCGTGGAAAATTTTCCCGTCTAAGCCAACGACAATGACTATATTTTTCACAGTGTTACCTCTGTCGAACCCTACACGTAAGACTCGTCGTGCCTCTCTCTCTCTCTCTCTCTCTCTCTCTCTCTCTCTCTCTCTCTCTCTCTCTCTCTCTCTCTATCCCTCTCTCTCTCCCTCCTCCCCCCCCTCTCTCTCTCTCTCTCTCTCTCTCTCTCTCTCTCTCTCTCTCCCTCCCTCTCTCTCTCTCTCTCTCTCTCTCACACACATACACACACATACATACACACGGCAAAAACAAAAAAAGGAGAACACTACTGTGCCTCACACCAACACCAAGAGGTATACAATAGGACACGTTGTTGGTCCTACACCCAAAAGTGTAGGTCTCTCTCACACCAACGTTTGTAGAGCGGGTGCGCGTGTGTGCGCGCGCGCGGACCTCTCGTACAGTCAACCCCATTTCATCCAGCGGCAGGCGCACGGGCGGCAGGATGGCTGGAGCAGCTCGAGGCTGCAGAGGGGGGAGGGGGGGGAGGGGGGAGGGGGGAGGGGGGGGGAGAGCCCCGCGGGCCCCGTGTGCCGAATGTATTCATGTATGTAAAAGCAAGAGCAGGGGGGAGGCAGCAGGGCCGGACTACGCCGGGCGAGCAGGGCCGGGGAAGGCAAAGGGCTCGGACGAGCCCGAAATGTGTCGGCACTCCTCGTCGCCAAGGGTCCAAGTGGCCACCAGGCAGGCACCAGGCAGGCCAGGGCGGGTAGGAGGGCCACACCGCAGGGCACTGCCTCAGACCAGGAGGCGAAAGCGAGGGGAGGGGGGGGGGGGGGATCACTCATACAAAATGTGTACAATGAGATTTTTATACTTTAGATTTATTAGATTATTTTTCTTTCAAATTTTTCAAGGAAAATGTCTGTCTTTTTATGACAAATTTTAATATTTTTCCCGATTTTTTAAAATGTTTTTATATTAATTTTTCTCGATTTTTCAGATCATTCTGTGTCTTTCTTCTTGATTTGGTTTGATTCTCTTAATTCTGTATTTTTCTTTCTTTTTTTTTTAATGATTTTTGGGGGGCCGTACAGTGTTTTTTCGAAGTGACTCCTCCCTCGGCGCACGCTGCCCTAAGGCGACTGACAAAAGTTCCAGAATTTACGAGAAGTTATTCATTTCGTGTCAAGCATTGTCAAAGTGTTGGGCAACAACTCTGAATTTTATTGGGTAAACTAAATGTCTGCCTTCTTAAAAGAAATTTTGTCGATGTTCAGGGATGTTTCTTGATTTTGCACCTTTTGTGGTTTTGGGATGGGTAGATTTTTTATCACATTCATCTGATATTTTATAGGGAAATGTTCAAAACTTTACTAGGCAGTCAACATTTTCAGGATATCCTCTATTAAAACGACGATCAGGAAGATTTTTCTGGTCTTTTTCTAAAAAACAAAATAAGTTTTTAGCTGTCTCTTTCTCGCGCTTTTTCATTGGGGGCGCGAGCGAGAAAGCAGAGGCAGCACCTCGCACACAGATAAAAATTACGAAATGAAAAAAAGAAAAAGAATTGGGGAGTTGGGGGGGGGGCGTCTGTCGGTATCCCGCGGCTGCGTTGGCGTGGGGTGCGGCGTGACGTGGTGGCGGGGCGGGGAGGCAAATTCATATTGACCGTGATGATGCATAATCCATCAAAAGGTAGCCAGGCAGGCCTAGTGGCGCGCCTAGTGGTCCGCATGGCCCCGCGGGGGGCTGGTCCCCCGAGGCGCGGTGGGGCTGGGGGGGGGGAGGGGGGGGGAGGGGGGGGGGAGCCGTGGTGTGGTGGTGGTATCCTGTGTGAGTGTGTGTATTACGAGTATATCATTCATTCATCTTTTTTTTTCCAGATGCACAAATCGACCCCGGGCAATAATCCTCCTATCTCCAAACTGTTTACCATGCGGGGTGCCGCGCGCACAGAGTTGCTCCCGGTGCTCCCAGCGGCTGTACTCAGCCCCCCTCTCAGCCCCGCATCCCCCCCCTCTCTCTCTGCCCGGCCCACTTTCTCAGTTTACACTGGACACAAGTTGGGTCAACTAATAAATCCGCCGAAGTATCTCTCACGTTATTTTGTTTACACCGGCTCAGTATTTTACATTGATTAGGATAGTCATAAACAGGGTGTTAAAAGCTTGAAGAGGATGAGGTGAGGCGAGCGTGGAGCGGGGTGGGGCGGGGCGGGGTGGGGTGGAGCGGGGCGGGGTGTATCCGGGAAATGGCGAGAAGGCGGGGAGCTGCAACGGAAATACCGACGATCCAGCAGCAGCAGCAGGCTAGTATACCATACCATACCGGCCCCGCAACGCCCCGCCCGGACAAAGCGCTCTTTAAATCATAAATCTTGCCCGGGAATCTGATTATAAAGCCATGAGCAAAGCTCGCACCCGGGTCATCCACCCCCATGTAGGCCATGACACTCGTGCAGTGTCCGCGTGCAAAACACTCACGGCACCGGGCTCCGCACGCGCGTGTGTCTACAAGGTCCTCGTAAAGTCACGGTAAAAACAATGTCTGATTTTTTGGGGGAAAAGGAAGAATATTGAGGAAGTCCTAGATTCTAATGAAAACTGGTCAGATTTTGAGGAAATCCCCTCAATAACAATAGGTATGGTTCCCTCATTTTTTAAAGAAACATCCTCAAAATTGAAGTAATTTTTCTCAAATTAGGGATTTTCTCAAAATTTTCGCTTTTCTTCCCTCGACCAATTAGACGTGGTTTTTACCTGCATGGAGGCGGTAGTGACGTTCAGAATAATTTTATTTTGACGTCCGTAGAAAGTCGGGCTTTCTTATTTACTGGTCGATTGCTGGTTATTTTAAGTGTACTCCTCCTCGAGGAAAAGGCCATCCACGCTCCTCGAGAAAAAAAAACAAACTACTAAACATCGTAAAACTGAACCGCAGCCCAGATCCCGGTCCCACTCTGCGGCCCCTTGCACCGCAATGCGAATGTCGACGCGAATGTGGACGCGTCGCGGGCTGCAGCAGACGACGGAATGTCTGCAGCGCTCCAAGATAACGCAGCCAAACGGCCGAAATACCACCATTATGCAAATGCCATCTTATTCTAATGAACGCAATTTACGGACAATGGCCTGCTTCATGGTGGGAATATAAAAAGTAAACTTTTGCTGGTAAGGTCTTTGCCGATTCGGCCCCGCCTCGCCTTAACCACTCGGGGCGGCGCGGCGACACTGCGCCGAGGACTCGAACCAAATGGGGCTGCAAAAGCACCCCGATAGAAAATTGCAGCATCAATTCCTGTCTCGGTCCCCTACCCTCCGCTCCCCTACCCGCTCGCGCCCCTCTCGCAGCCATTTTGCTTTGTTTCTGATAAGCGTCCACGGGGGAGTGCCAGGGTAAGGCGAATCATTGGAGGAGGGCGGGGAGAGGAGAAGCCGAGGAGAGGGAGAGAGAGATGGAGAGAGAGAGAGAGAGAGAGAGAGGAAAAGAGAAGGGAGATGGGCGGGATAGTGCGAGTAAAACTTGCCGTCTGTGCGTCACATAATTGCGCGTTCCCTCCCCACCTACAGCAGGCAGTTACTCCGCAGCGCTTGGCACGTCCTCCAGCGCGAGTACAGTATGCCTCTCTCACTCTCTCCTGCATCCTCAGAGCCTTCCATTCACAAGACCGGAGACGCCGCACGAATAAGTTTCAGACGAATGGCGGGTGCGGCATCAATTTCAGAGAGAGCAAAAAGAAGAAAAAAGTTTGTAAATTTACCAAAGCTTTCCTTCGTATAATTTATGATCAACAAATGTTGTTGTCAATTTAGGATGTATTGGATCGCTTAAGAATGGCAAGTTATTAATTCCAAGTTTCATTACAGATTCGCATTTTTCACAATTTGATATCGGCACCATACGACGTTTCTCGTTGATATTTTCGCCGTTATACCCCTACAACCAAAGTCGAGGGTACGCCGAAAGGCGGCACGGCCCTCCCAACGCGGAACCGAGGCCACACCACACTATCAATTTACACAAGGCCACTGGTCAACAGAATCTTAATCCCGAATGACAGAGTTAATAATACCCCTCTAGTATCAGGCCCAATAAAGAGCACGCCGAGACTGTTTACCATGACATTATTTTTCGGCCGAGTGCTGGCTCGCATCAAATGAAGCCTCATCTCTCACTCTCTCGCTGCTCTCTCTCTCTCTCCCTTCTCCGCCCCTATCCCCTCATCTCTCTCTCTCCCTCCCTCCCTCCCCCTCTCTCTCTCTCTCTCTCTCTCTCTCTCTCTCTCTCTCTCTCTCTCTTTCTCTCTCTCTCTCTCATATCCACACGCCCACACAAAGCCAGCAGCCGGCAGCAGAGCGAGCGGGCTGAAACGGAATACTGCAAAGCAAATGGAGCTATGGGCGCGCGGTGGGCGCCACACTATTGCCCCCATTTCTCTCCCCCACCCCACCCCCCCCCACCCCCCATCCCTCTCATGACTAAAGTACTGTCGCGGGGAGGAAAACTACTTGCTAGCTTAACATATCCCCGGCCGTAAACTGCAAGCGCGTGACTGGAATGCGGCCGCATTGACGACCACGCCATTAGCGGCAGTGAGAGGAGAAAAAGCGGGTTCAAATGTGCGGGCCTCCTTTTTTTCGCCACGCTCTTTTATCATTCTAAAACAAAACAAGAAGAAAAAAGTCGTCGCCGAATGATGGGGGTTTGCAGAGAATTGTAATGACCCAAATCATTCTACAATTACGACTAACGTCAGGCGAAAACTGTTGTATTTTTCACTTCAAAATACAAGGAAGCCCTTAGCGTAACGTAATAGCCCAGTGGGTGGATTTACGTCGAATACTTCAAACACTAAATACAAGATTCAGGCCGCAGTGGTTACAAATTACGAGATATACATCACCCGTGTTAAAGTTAGCACGCCTCGCTGGGATCTGGAAGATTAGAACTGCCTTGGCTACCAAGGACGTTTCTCTCTCCCTGCCCCCTCCTCTCTCTTCTCTCTCTCTCTCTCTCTCTCTCTCTCTCTCTCTCTCTCTCTCTCTCTCTCTCTCTCACTCTCTCCTACCCCGAGAGCGGCCTTATTTCACCCACAGCGACTCACAAATCTCGATAACAGTCGGCTAAGTTTTCCCTCAAGATCAAAAACGGCGATGGCAAATACATCAGTTTGCCTCGCACGCCGCTGCAGCCATGGAAAATAAATTGTCATAAATTGAAGCGTCAGCTATATAGGGGAAACACAGCCAGTCTACTTCCTCTCCTCGCTGCCCGCTGACTCAAATCCCTCTGTCTCTGTCAGTCTCTCCCTCACCCCCCCCCCTTTTCCTTACCTCATTCATACCAAAAAGTCTACAAGAAAGATCAACGCCCTTCGCCTACGTTTCTATTCCCTTCACTCGCCGATAACTTATGTGGAGAAGCCAAATAACAGAAGCGTGACCCAGCGACTTTTCCCTGTCTCCAGCCGGGCGAGGGGCGGCGGCCGGCCCGGCTCACTCGGGTCGGGATTAGCAGAACAAAAACTATGCAGCGTAGCAGACAACATAGTGCTGCTGATTGGAATCGGTGAGAGCAGCCGAGCGCCTCGCGAATGCGAATCGAGCAACAATTTTATAATTAGCGATAGGCAGCAGCAGCAGTGAAGTTGCACAGTACAAATTAAAAATTAAAAACAAAAAATCATTAACAAAAACAACACTTACGCAGTCTGAACCGGTACGTCCCAGTTTTCGTTGTTAATTAATGGCCAAAGTTGTAAAGTGCTTGCTCCTTTCAGAGGTGTGTTCTGTACCTGCCTCAATTCCACGTTTTTGAAGCCAAGTACGTCACAAATCCGATGCGTTGAAGCGTTTGTTTGGACTTGTTGTAAATTTACAATTGGCACTGTAAATTTACAGCTGCGCCATAAGTAAAGATCACAAGTTAAATGAGCCAAGGATCTATCGGACGCCAAAAGTTGTAAAAATACAGAAACTTTCTCAACAGCGTGGCACCGGCTAAGTTCAAACTCGGACGTGCCAACACGGGTGTAACCGGCAGGGCTGGGGAGAGGCGGGGCGGGGTGGGGCGGGGCGCTCTGGGACAGGGCCACCCGGTGCCGTATCATGCCAGTCCCTGCCGGCGCAAAGGGTACCCGACAGCAAGGGCCCCGCCCGCCTCAGCCTCGTATCAGACCAGCAGCAGCAGCAACAACAACAGTTTGAGCACATAACCCAGCCAGCGAGGCGCGATCTATTAACCAAGATAAGAGCGGGCCAAGTGCGTGCGGCAGGGCGCCTTGACAATAAGTGGTAAGGAGCTACGGCAAGCATGGCGCGTGTCACGTTATGTTGTCTGCACCACTGTGAAAAATATCTTTTTGTGAATTTACGACATATTTTAGAAATTCCGACACGCAAAAATTTGTACAGAAAAGCACATGCGCAGTAAATTGAAGAACTCTGTACAAGTTTTTGAAACAGACTTTGGATAGCTATCTCTCGGACCACACATATACACTTGAATCTCCCGGCACACACACACACACACACATCCTGAATGACATTCGCTCGGCGCAAACAGAACAGAGAAACGCACAAAGGCGTTATCATGTACCACCCCTGGACGCCACCGCGCCAACCCCCCCCTCCCTACCCCCCCCCCATACCCCCTCCCCACCCCCCCCCCCCGACGCCCCACGTCAAGACGGAACGACTGCCTCGTTCAAGAGTCCCATTCGGGCGCCCGTTTAATTCCGGGATTCCTCGCGGGCTATTCTCTCAGCCGGACCCTCCACCCCCCTCCCCTTCCACCTCACCCCATAGATAATGGCGCCCCCACCGCCACCAACCCTCTCGCCTCCCCCCCCCCACCCCCCCTTTTCCTCTGCTAAAGCCCCGATGGATTAAGGGCGTAAATGATGTGTCGATGTGGGTGGACATGACGCGATCCAAAACACGTCAGGCTCGGGGGAGGGGGGAGGGGGTTGTGGGACACGCAGGGGGAGCTGCTGGATCCTGCAGCCCCTGGCGGCGGTGCTGCTGCCTGACAAGCAGGCGAAAAAAAGAAAAAGATAGAAAAAAAAAGGAAAGGAAACAACTATCACAAATACGCTCGTGCACAGCATTATCAGGCAGGTGTCTGCCAGCCTATTAGATGGAGCCGCACCACACGTGAAAATACATTCCCAGTCACTGTTGGAAAATACCACGGTAAATGCCTACGGTACGCACCGTAAATATGTTACCTGGTCCCGGACCGTAACTTTTGACTACGGTCTGAATGTTACGGTACACACCGTAGCCTGCAAATATGTTGGGGAAGTTCAATGGAGCACATTCCATCCAGAATGAAGTACAGTCCTTACCGTAAGGATACGTTACGGTCTGACCGTACACGAAAACTACGGTGCGGACCGTAGGCATACCGTAATTCCCAACGGTATTTTTAACAGTGGTGTTGCCCGAAAAGTGAAAGATAAGTGGGACGAACCCAGAGGAGAAAAGTGGGATGCATCTGCGCTTGCCTAACAATGTCTCATTTTAAAAGGAAAAAATAAAAAAAAAAAATAGTTACACTCTACTGATTTAGGGAATCTTTTCTTTAAAAATGAGGGAGATTCCCTCAATTTTTTCAAGAAACTACCACAAAATTTGAGTAGTTTTCTTCAAAAGTAGGGAGCTTAAAAAGTTTTCCCTTTCTCCCCCACCAAATTAATGAAACACTGTTATTAGTTTTGTCTACTTTCTTGGCAACACTGCTTTTGCCTTACACAGGTGTAACATTAAGAATTTTTCGCCTGCTTATCTGACATAGCATAGCACTCTTTGGCGATATGCGGGGGTCGCGATACAGACCTATGGGGCCCTTCTCCGTCCCTGCTGCGCTCTCCTTACAGTCAGGTCCCCCTTCAGGTCCCCCTCCAGGGCTCCCTCCAGGGTCCCCTCCAGGGCCCCCTCCAGGGCCCCTCCAGGGCCCCCTCCAGGGCCCCCTCCAGGGCGCCCTACAGGCACGGTCGGGGTGGGGGACCTGCTGGCAGCAGACCCAGGCATTCCATCATCGCCCTCCCCCCCCCCCCCTCCCCCCCAGAAGCAGCTTTCTCCATTGTGAGAATTCCGGTCAGTTCTCCTTACAAAGCATAAAACAGTTTCTGCTTTCACCCTCTCTCTCTCTCTCTCTCCCTCCCCGTCCCTGTGTGCCTAGCTCTCTACCTTATTTCCCGATCTCTGCTCTGCTCTCTCTCTCTCTCTCTCTCTCTCTCTCTCTCTCTCTCTTTCTCTCTTTCTGCCCATGGCTGCTTCGAGTCCCTAGGCATGCGCGTCGCACAGACAAATCAAAGGGCGCTGTCCTGGAGGCCCTTACCCCGTGGCGCGCCCGCCCAGCCCTACCCCGCCCCGCCCCGCCACACCCCGCCCCGCCACACCCCGCCCCGCCACACCCCGTCCCGCCCCGCCACACCCCGCCACACCCCGCCACACCCCGCCCCGCCTCACCCCGCCCTGCTGCACCCCGCCACCCCCGGGGTCCAGTTGCGACCCACCCGGATGCTCTACGCAAACTTTACTCGAGCTACTACTCCGTCCGATATCGCAGGACCGATGAGCAAGCAAACAGTGCGAACGCGGGGACAGGAGGACAGGACCCCGAACAGGAAAGAATAAGAGCAAGGGCGCATGTTACACGTGAGAGAGAACTTTTGCTTCAATGAAAAGTTGTGTCGATAATCGGACGTTGGGGTGCAATGAGTCACAATCTCAAGGACTCTCACAACAATCGCAGGGTATCCTGCAGCCTCCAGCCAGGAGGACAGGGCAAATACAACTCGAACCCGTCGCACTGTACAGTCATCGTGGCGTCGTGGCTCAGTTGGTAGAGCGCGCAACACCGAACCGAGTGGTCCGAAGTTCGACTCCCACTCGGGAAAGTGTTTTTCGCGCTTGACATTCCCTTTGGCCGCAGCTGGATGGCAGGTCAAGTAGAAATTAAACACGTCTCACCGCCGTTGGCTCGGTGGCTCTGGGCGTTGGGTCGCTTCCTGTTCTGGCTACGTGTCGGCACTCGGGGTTGTGGGTTCGAATCCCGCGTACCCCTCTGAGGTAAGGCCTCTGAAACTGGGATCAGGAAGTCTAACGCCCTTGACACCGCTCGTACCTCTAGGGGTAGGCCAATGGTGGTACGGGGATCAAATCTGTCGAATTGCGCGATAGGATCGCAGTCAGCAAAGCGCCGGTTCCCATGGAACACCGAAGCAGTTGGCTGCCACAGGGGGTAAAAGCCCTGTGCCTGGCGGGAACCGCAACCTCCTTCGGGAGGTTTACTGCCGCAAAAATTTTCCATGTTTTCACGCCACCCTTTCAATTGCAGAGCAAAATTTGCTTCTGATTTTTTTTAAAAATTAATTAAAATAATTGTGATTATTTTGCGCAGTTGCAAGTTAATGTCCAATAATTTGGAATAATCGAAATAATTCACAATAATTTAGGAAAAATCCTATTTAATCATGTAATTGAGAGAATAATTTGGATCAGATGTGCGTGTATTTTCTGAGGTCGTCCCAAAAATACTTGAATTCGTTGGAAATCTCACGAAATCAGTGGAAATTATATGAATTCGGTAGACATTTAACTGAAATCAATGGAAATTATGTGAAATCAATGGAAATCACTTGAAATCATGTGAAATCTCGCGAAATCAGTGAATTCACTTGAAATCTTTGAAATTCGTTGAAATCACCTGAAATCATGTGAAATCTTTGAAATCCGGAAATCAGGTGTACAAAATTTTTCGGAGTTGTGGGCCCCTCGGTAGAAGCATAACGCGAGAGCACAGTGCGGAGCCTACGCTCCAGTAGCTGCCCGCCGCGGGCGGCCGCGAGTCAATTCCGAATTATTCCGAATTACCGTCCGCAGACCGTAACGCGATTACCGCCCCGGCGGCCCGGCCCGGCCGGGCTCCAGTGACGTAACGTTATAACGGCGCGCGGGGCGCAGGCGACGCTAATCCCATCGGCGCAGTGTGATCCCGCTCTCATTAGAAACTTGTTCCGGGTGTCGCCGAGAGATCGCCTCTGTGCCGGCGCCGACGCCCCGGGCACAGCCCAGAGACACGTCCGCAGAGACACCCCGCGACAGACACTCGAAAATGCAAACCATCCCACACAGTTAAAAAAAAAAAATGTAAATTTACTAGACAATGTCTGTAATCGGGTACAGAAACTGTATCGTAATTTTACAGAGTATGTCAGCATTACAGGTGCTCTGTTGTAAAATTACAGAAATGTTGTTCTTTTACAGGAAAAGTATGGTAACTTCACCATATTTTGTAAAATAACACTAATGTTCATATAATTTTACAGATGAGTTTCGTAAAATTGCAGATTTCCAATGATGTACAATACAGAAATTTTCTGTAATTTTCCAGACAAATGAGTTCGGTACCATATTTTCTTTTTTGTTGAACGCTGGTCTGTCATCACATGACGTAGCAAATAAGATTCATGGGAATTAAAATCAATACAGCCCGGTAGATTGGGGAGACTAGGGGAAAACTACACGCAGGGAAATTGTCATTTACAAGTCCATCGCATCCATAGTATTATTTGTTGAAAAGTATTCAATCGAAACAGTTTTTCGGATCCTCCTCCGCCTAAAAACTTTTCTCATCTCGCATAATGGCCGCCCCTGCGGCAATATGCTGCATGCAGGCGGAGGCGGACGGGCGGCTGCTGAAGAAGGCGTCTGCATCCCGCACATCTTTCACTGTCTCAACATTATCGCCATTTTGTTTGTTGAGAATCAGCCGGGCATGTAAGTAGGAGGGGGGGCCTGGGATTCTGCCAAACGCCGCCTGCGCCGCACCACCGCGCCAGGGCCTCACCTACCTCATACTCCGCTCCAGTTTCGTCCAGCTTATCCACACTCAGCGTGAGCTTATCCGCAGCAGCCAGATCCCGGTGGAGTCCCCGAGGCCTGCCTGGAGTCAGGGGCGTTAGCCACGCCGTCTGTAAGTCAAGCACCCGACAGAGAGAGAGAGAGAGAGAGAGAGAGAGAGAGAGAGAGAGAGAGAGAGAGAGAGAGAGAGAGAGAGAGAGAGAGAGGAGACAGAGAGCTGCTGTTCGCACACCTTGGTGAATTGAGAATTCGATCCGGAGATTTGATACGATCTCTGCAAATCAAAAGTAAGACTCAGCTCCTTTCAAACGTTTCTGAGATGATTTTTTTTATTTACTTATTTGTCTGTTTTTGCGAATGTATGGAATTTGACAGAGGCCTAAGTTTTTGAAACACATAATGTAGGTCTTAAGCCAACATTTGATTTTAGATGCAATTAATTTTTATAACAGCCAGATAGTTGGAGTCAGCTGGAGCTGATTTGCTTTGCACACACCCCCCCCTCTTTTTTTTTTAATTTTTACATTGCAGCAATCTTTTAGCTACACAGTAACCGCGCAGCTGAGTCTGGCTAAATGTCATTTTGATGTCCCGCTAACTTTCTCTTCCTGCAGCAATTTTTTTCGATCGGATGCTGAATTGGCCTGTGTCAAGTCGATTATCACCAAACTGATTTTTTTTGTTTGTTTGTTTCTTTTTGCGCAAACAAGGCACAACGAAATGACCCCGCAAAATCGGCCTGCCCGAAGCGAAACAGCCACCCTCTCCTCTCCCTGGGCGGGCCAGGCGATAGCGTCGCCGATCCCGCTGCGAGTCTCCATCACGAGCCATTAATACAATATCGGTATCGGCGTCGCGACGCCCGAGCTCGAGCGACTGCAGTATAGCGACGCCTAGCGGCCACAAGCGAGGGGCGAGGGGGAGGGGGGTGTCCCCTTCAAAAAATCATTGAACGGGCCCAAAAGAAATCATTTAAAAAATAAGAATATAAAACCAAGAAGAAAGATACAGAAAAATCTGAAAAATTGAGAAGAAATTAACAGGAAAGGGAAATAAAATTGAAAAACTTCAAAAATTACAGTAACAGATCAAAGTTTTCCTTGAAAAATTTTCCTTGAAAAATCAAAGGAAACATGTAAACAAAACATCAAAAAAAAATTAAAAGCCAGAAACATTAATGTGCCCATTTTGCGTGAGTGATTTCCCCCACCCCACCCCCTCCCTCACTTGGCCAAGACTAAAAGCAAGCGGCGGGGTGTTGTGGACGAGGACACAGTGAAGCATTAAGAAACAAGTTGGGGCAAAAATAAAATAAAATAAAAATAAAGAGTGAACGGTGACGAGGATGAGGGAGCATTCGGACGTCATCTCAGCGAAGTAGTCTCAGCTGCGACTAGCCAGCCAGCCAGGCTGGCCGGGCCGGGGACGCGCGTCACCGTCACATGCCGCTGGAGGCACGTCCGGGGCGTGACGGGACGTGACGGGGCGGGACCGTCACATCCGTCACGAGCACATCATTCTGGGGGAAAAAAAATAGGGCGACGCGAGGGACGCGACGGGAGGATCTGGGAGGATTCCGCGTTGAGAAACACTCGCCTTAGCTCACGTTTGGGTCTGTCAGGGAGGCGGTCAGGACTCCGGGACTCCGGGGGGGCCTCCTTCTTCTTGGCCGCGCACAAGTGCGCCTGCAGGATGATTCCGAACAGCGTTCCACAGTGTCTTCTCTCCTGCTCCTTTTAGGGCCGAAGGCCGAGTCACATGAGTGCAACAAGAACACTGGAAAAACAAAGGTGCTATCTAATGCCTTTTAAAGGCGTTAGTGAAATAGTGCCTTTAGAAAGGCGCTATCGCCTCCCAAAGGTGCTATTTTTGGCCCTAATCGTGCCTTTACAAAGGCATTAGTGCAGTAACACCCCAAAAAATGCAATAGCACCCCAAAAAGGGTGATATGTAGCACCTTTGTTTTTCCAGTGAACAGAGAGCAGATGAAACCAATGTGCGGAATCACCCTACTAGCTGGCAGTCATGGGATAACCACCAGGCCCCCTTTTTTAATAAAATTTCTCTGACTTTAAAGAATTGCATGAAAGGCGAGCAAACTTCTGACTTTTGTCTCAAATTGCAGAACTTTTGCTAACACAAGGCAAAATCATAGGTTTAGTCAAATATGTATTTGCTTTTGAATTATTTTTTTTCCGCATTTTCCCTGAGTTTTCCCTGATCGTTTTCAAATTCCCTGAGTTTGCCAGGATTTCAAGGTTTTCCAGAGTTGTGGCAACCCTGGTGGATAGCCAAACAAGAGGCCGAACTGCGTGGATATCCAAACGCGCGGCTGCTTTGCGTGCCTTTCAGTTTCAGGTATCGAACTACACTGGTAAAACAAATGTAGAATATTGCACACCAATTGGCGTGCTTTTCAAATGTGCAAACTTTGCACACTTCCTGGTGTCGAGCAAAACTAAACATCACAAAGTGTGCAAACTTTGCACACTTGTCAAACGTCTAAACTTTGCACACCACGTAGTGTGCAACATTTCGACACTTGGTATACCTTTTGCTGTACTATGATTAAGAATTTTCCACAACCAAGTGTGCAAACTTTGCACACTTGCCAAACGTCGAAACTTTGCACACCACGTAGTGTGCAACAGTTTAAACACCATGAAATGCGCAAAGTGCCAGGAAGCACACTTAAAGTGTGCACTATTGCACATTTGTTTTACCAGTGTATACAAATAGATATAAATGTTTATAAAACAAAACAAAAAATTGTGTTGTCTTCTTACCTTCCTGCGGCACGTAGATGTTCATGTAGAGGCAGTCCTCGCTCTGGTTGGCCAGCAGCGGCAGCAGCTTCTCCAGGTAGACGAGCCGGCCGCGCGGGTACTCCAGCAGGGCCTCGGTGCGGTTGCCGATGCTGGGCGCGCGCTGCGGGCACACGGGCGAGAAGGCGTCGCACAGGCGGGGCGTCTTCCACATGGACGGCGTGACGGGGGGCATGTAGCGGAGCGAGCCGAGGGGCGCCGTGGCGTACGGCACGCCGAGGAACGCCTCGACGGCCTGCTGCTGGAGGATCACGCCGCGCAGCAGGCCGTACTTGGTGCGCGCGAGGCGCGTCGAGATCTTGCGCACGGGCAGCCCGGAGGACGAGGACGAGGCCGGGCCGCAGCACGACGCCAAGAGGACCAGCACGACGACGACCGCCCCCGCCAGGACGCCAGGACATTGGACGGGGGACAGCCGGTACCGCATGGCGGCCCTAGTGGGCCCCACTCAGCAGCAGGAGCCGGGGCTGCTGCGCCGGCCCACCGTCGGCCTCGCCGTCGGCGGCATGCTCCGGCCGTCGCGGTCCTCGGCGCGGCCCTGGACGAGGCGGGGCTGTAGGCGGCCTGCTTGGCGGCGGTGGGCGCGGCCCTGGGGGCGGCCCAGCATAACGGCGGCGGCCGCGACCACGACGGCGACGCCCCCGCTCGGCGCGGCGAGGGCGGGGGACGCATTAGCGGTCACGGCATCGGGCCCGCCCCCGCATCAGCCCTGCAACACAAAGCAACACGACAACCTATCAGCATCACGGCGGCGAAAAAAAGCAAAACTAGGTAGGTTGGGTCGAGGGGGTAACGACCCTCACATTTTGGTACACCTCTTAACTCAGAAAAAGTGAAGAAAAATGGGGGAAAAACCGGGGAAAAAAATCAGAAAAATCCGGTTAAAAAATCGAGAAAATTTACAAAACTTCTCGAAAAAGGCAGGAAAGTTCTGGAAATTTAACGCGGAAAATTAACCATAAAAATACCAAATTTTCTCACTAAAATTCAGAGTTGTTTTTCTCTCAAAGTAGGCGCAGGTGCGGCTCATGTGGGGCTGAGCTAAGTATGCGCCTCCCTAGCTAGACCTGCGGCACATTCCGATTGCAGTAAACAGAATTTGAATGTAACTTTCTTTTTTCCGTGCTGGCAGTTCTAAAAGATTCGACCCCTTAAAAAGAAAGCACATGGAGAAAATCCCTAGCTCAGCCCATAGCCAGCGTATCTCTCGTTCACGACTTTCGCTTAGGGAAGTGACTTTTCCTCCCGACCCTGAGATACCGCATACGCTGTTCAGCGTATGAGGTCCGTATACGATAACACTCTCCATAGTGTGTGTGTGCGCGCGTGCGTGTATGTGCGTGCGTATCACATCGTGTGTGGTGTATGAGCGTGGCTCGGCCCCCCTACGGTACTCCATGCGTGGAGAATGAACAGCCATAAAAAGCGACGTATGTTCCGAATGAGGCATGGCTGGGTGTCCGGGGAATGGGTTTGGTGGGGGGGCGCAACGCGCGGTAGCCAGCAGGGAGGGGGCGGGGCGGGGCGGGGGCGTTCCGTGCGGCGTTCAGTGACGCCCGCTGCCCCCCGGGGAGGCAGGGCAGGCCGCGCGGCCGCCGCGAGTTGTTTTAGCTGCCGTACAAATCGATACAATCATGGAAGCGCATGGTGTCGGTATGCGATGTGCTGTGCTGAGGCGCTGCCAGGCCTCACTCACTGCGACCAGTCACATTTCCAGCCACATCCAGTCCAGAGAAAGGTACAAGTCAAAATAGTCACGTAAATTCTAGAAATAATTAGAAACAGCGCGGCAACCATAAATTATATTGTGCTTTGTGTCGTTAGAAAAATTCCACCTCTCATTCAGTCACATCTCTTTTGCCAAATTTCGTCATTTTTCCGTCACTTCCAGTCGGATCCAAGTAAATATTCCATACTCTTTTGACTTCCAGTCAGTGCAGCACCCGTGTCTGTAGCAGGGTCCCCTCCTCCCGCCAGAGGGTCTGACGTCCAGGAGGCTTCGGTACCGTCCAGGACGTGGCGGGCGCGGGCAGGGCAGGGCGCAGCGCGAAGCCAGGGCACTTAACCGCCTCCACCGGCACGGCTGAAAATATACGGTAACGGCTTGGAGCTGCTTGCCACCACGCCACGCCCCACCGCGCCCACCCCGCCCCGCCCCGCCCCGCCCCGCCCCGCCCCGCCCCGCCCCGCCCCGCCCCACTGTGGCCGGTCTGCGGCCAGCGTGTCGCGCAAAAGGATTTCCCCCTGCTCCACGCTCCCGGCGCCGCCGCAGGCAGAAAAAGAATAAAGAAGCAGAGAAATCTGGGGCCGACCGCTGCAAAGGTGGAGGTGGTGGGGAGCCATGACAACCTGCGGAATCGCGACGGTGGAAACAACTCTTGAATTTTGGTGTACAAACTCGTTGAATTTTTAATGAATTTTTGATTGACTTTTACCTAAATTTATGATTTTTTTTTGTAAATTTTCCTGAATTTTTCTCAATTTCTGATTTTATTCTGAATTACGAGGTGTAAAAACATTTCAGAGTTGTTTCGCCCTCATTCGGAATTCATGTCCAGCGACACGCCAGGACGCTCGTAGTTGCTGTATCGAACACTTTTACAATAGTTCTACAATTTGCTAGAAAAAAAAAATTATTCCTGCTGTTTTGTGGCAGGCAAAACTAAAAATAACATATTCTTCGCACAAAAGGATACTTTTTTTAAAAAATGCCAATCAGATAAAAAAAAATCAGGATAGGGTTTTCCGTACGTTGTTTTTTCTCCGCAATGACCTGGTTGCTGCAACTTTTCATATTCCCATGGGGCGCAGAGCAGAGCATCTGGAGCACCTGACCTGAACCTTCTCGACAAAGACCACGACGGTGGTGGTACGGGCCTCTCGCGTTTCGCAACAAGCGAGGAATTTCTCTGACGAGGCCCCGAGATGGATTGAGGGTGAGGGGGGGGGGGGAAGGAGAGAGAGAGAGAACGCACCCGCTAGAGTGGGATAAGCAGGGCGCGGGACCTGGCCGCGGGATGCGCTGAGGAATGGAGCCCTTGCGGATAAAAATAAAACATGACCGACCGGCGCGCAACGGCGGCGCTACAGCGGTGCCGGCGGCCAGCCGAGCTTTAAAACTTTCACGCCTCCATGATACAAAGCAGTGCGGGCTGGGCTGCACCTTCCGAATCAACAATTTAGTGTGTGTGTGTGTGTGTGCGCGCGCGCGTGTGTGTAGGAGGGGGTGTGTAGCACATGTTGGACTCCAAGAAACGTGGAAGTATCGAAGATTTTCAACACATATATATTTTTTTATTTTTATTTTTTTGTAATTTATAACTCTTGAAAGTTTAGGAAATCCAAAAAAATTAATACGAGGTATGCGATTGCTACTCTAGAATTTAGACTTTTGGAATGTGGTTTCAAATCTCTTCGTGAAATTCGTTCCACCCACCCCCGTCCCACAAAATTAAATAAAAGCAGCGACGCATCTTTTTTTTTTAATATTTCATTGGTAAAAAAATATATAAAACTTAACGGCAAAAAGAGCGAAAATCAGCGGCAGTGTATGCCACGCTGTACTGCCTCGGCACGGCAGATGCTAGCGGCAGGGAAGGGGGAGCAAGCAGGCTGTTCGCGCGCGACTTGCGTCGTGCGTGCTCCAGATAACACAATGGATGGCAATGAGGGAGTGTGAGGAGAGCGGGGGGAGGGAGGGCGTAGAGAGGGTGTTCCCGAGGACAGTAAGGCAGCAGGGAGCTGCCAACGGCGTCTCACCTGCAGGACCTGCAGGCCTTGCTGAGCACGCTATAGCAGCGAGTCCTTTGACGCTCGTCTAAGGGACGCGCAAGGAGGCCCCAACCGGCTGGTCCCCACGGAGGGTGTTACACATGTGCGCGCACGCGCACGCACGCACACACACACACACACACACACACACACACACACATTCCCTCGCACACAGAAACACACACACACAGTCACGCAGAAGTCGCAGATTTCACAGCCAGTTGAACATGAGGGGTAAGAGGAGTATTTAAAATGATTCGGGTAGGTGGGTATGCCTTAAGTATGCAGGGCTACACCGCGACGAAAAGTCGGCAAAAGAGAATTTAGAAACATTCTTTGAAGAAGAGCAGCGAGCAGGCACGTCGCGCTGCAACGAACGAGTGACGTGCAAGAAAGAGACAGAAAGAGAGAGATAGACGCGTAATGCTCCGTTTTCTCATCGAAGATGTAAAAAATGTTGAGTATCATTTTGAGAGTTACGCAGCACGCGCGGCGTTTATAAGCAAAGCAATCGACACTATAGAGGGGACGACGCCCGTATACGGCGTTAAAGAAATAGTAGCCCGCAAAAAAAAAAATGTTTAATCATCACAGTACAACGAACCCGCTGTTCTAAACTGCAATGACATTCACTACTAAAACAAATGTATAGTTCTTTCCACCCGTTGGCGTTTAGTTCTAAGTGTTCAAAAGCTATACACCTAGTTTTTAACCATTTGGAACAAAACACCAATTGATGTATAGAACTAAACATTTGTTTTACCAGCGTTCTTGTCACATGGCGAGAATGTTGTAGTTTGAAAACACGTATTTGCAAGATATTTTTTTTACAGTGAATAAGAATACACGCCAACCCCTCCCCCCTCCAAACCCCATCAGAAAAAAAAGAAGAAAAAAACAAAACACGAAAGCAAATGCCAGGTCTGCTCGAGGCGACATGGCATAACGACAATGTTGGATGAGCCCCCCCCCCCCCCCAACCCACCCACCCACTCGCAAACCAGCGGATCTCCCTCCCCCTTCGCAACGAAACTCTCTCCTACGCCTCTATCCCTGTCTTACACTCTCTCTCTCTAACACATACATGCCCTCTTTTACATGTCAGGATCTTTGCCGCCTTCCTGGGTGGATATGAACTTCAAGATAAACAGGAAAATATGAGGGTGCGACAAATTACCCCCTCCCCCCCCCTCTCTCTCTCTCTCTCTCTCTCTCTCTCTCTCTCTCTCTCTCTCTCTCTCTCTCTCTCTCTCTCTCTCTCTCTCTCACCCCCGCGTCTTCACTGGTAAGATAATAAGATATCCAACCTTTAAAAGACACTAAAGCTCCAAATGGTTTTTTTTTTTTTTCAAAATAGCCTATTTTCTTTCGTTAGCAAAAAAATAAATTTCAAGACTCATTTTCGTACTTTACGTAAAATTTCGCTTCTAAGGACGAGGTTCTGTTCAAAATAAATAAAAATTAATTAAATTATTTGTACTTTTTTACATGTTTTCCATTTACTGGCCGCTTATTAGAGAACCGTATCACATGTAGGCTCTCTGGACGCGAAACTTTACGAGGAATGCGATAGTATATCCAAAACTTTCATCGGCCTGCTCATTAAAAAAATATTTAAGAACAAAAAAAAATGAAAATATACACCCTAGCTCCACTAAAACGGGTTGAACACCCCTGGGAAAGTAGTACATCGCACCTATGTTTTTCCAGTGTTCCTCTCAGGAGATAACTGCGCGCAAGGGGAAGTCCCACCGGGTGCTCACGGGGCCGGAGCGCTACACGCGCCTCTGCTTGACAGGGTTGTCCAAAGTCGCACTGCCGGGGCCAACGTCAAATATTTCCCAAACGATGGCAAGCGCGCGCGATGTCCTCGCGGGCAAAAGGCGTTTAATTAAACTGACACACGCACATAAGTAAACGAGAAACAAATTTGAAACGGAAACGGTGTGAAAGCGGCGGGGCGGCGCGGAGTTTGATGAGGCCGACGCCCGCCAAGCACACACCCTCCGCCGCGCCAACGCTGTTGCCTGGCTGGCTATGTCGGAAGATCACCACCCCCACCCCCAACCCCCGGGACCCCAACTCCGCAACCCACTCCAACCGGCACTAGCGCTGGTTTACGGCCGACCTCCACACTAGCGGCGCGCGCTAGCAGCACTAGCGCTGCCGACACACGACCCAGCAGGGTCGCATTTACATTCCATCCCCCACATGTCCACCGCTCCGAGCGCGGGAGGTTTAAACCTAACTGCTATAGAAGCGCGGCGGATACGGCTTGAAAAACACTGGTAAACTAATGATCTAATCCCTGTGGAAAATATTTCCGTAGATGTACAATATATCTTCACTGTAAAAAATGTTGGGATTTTTACTATACGCTTGTATGGGATATTTCCTATACATGGTATGGTACCTGAAAAATCTCATAAATGTATAGGAAATCTACCATACCTCAAAGCGTGTATGGGAAAACCCCAAACTACATAGGAAAACCACTACAAATGTCAAGGAAATTTGCCATACATGTGTGGAGGGCACACGCTGCTATGCATGTATAGGAAAATCACTTGACGATATGGAAATTTTGCTATACACTGTTAGTTCTTAAAAAAAAATGGGTCGCCGCATTAAATTTGATTGCGCTTACAATTCACTGCTGAGTCGTACATTCAGGGAGGACACTCTCAATGTCCGAGGACTATGGTATTAAAGATCACCGGACTTCTGTGTTCATATCTAATGAACACATTTGGTATAATCAGTACCAAATTGTGTTTCCTTTGGTTATACATTGTATCTGATGTAGTTATGAGCAGTCCGAAGTCAGTTCCACATATTATTCTTAGATATTCAGAGTGAAGCAATATCGCATGCCAGTGGTAAAAAGTTCACGAAAGGCAGGAAGGTAAATGCATCCAGCATCAAAACATCTGGTCCAAAAATTCCACGAACTGTAAACTGTCGGCCACGCCTCCCGGGCCGCTCACTCCTCCTCACCGGGCCATCCCCGATCCGGGGCTGGCCCGGCGGAAGGGGCGCGCGACCTCGGGATGACCTGGACACGCTGGGGCGCGTCTCCCAACTCGTCCCAGTGGTCAAGTGGTCAGCGTGACGGGTTCGCAGCAAAGAAGTCCGGGTTCAACTCTTCTTCAGGTAAGGTAATTCTTCGTAAGTTAAATGCATAATTACATATAACAATTAACTTTGACAAGCAATGTGAAATGAAAGGAAGTTGAGAGCAGTTACAGGGAAGAAATAAATCACTATTTTCTGTTTTGAAATGGATGCAAATGTATAGGAAAATTCCTATACATTTGTGGTGGGACCACCACACATATATCGTATATACCCTACACACGTGTATAGGAAATTTCCTATACATGTATGGGAAGAATACTATCGTGTATGGTAAAATTACGACACGCGTGTATAGGAAAATTCCTATACATGTATATGTGAAAAGCGTCAGATACATTTATAGGAAATCTACCATAGAAATTTTTTACAGTGTTGTACTTCACTATGTACAACATATCTCGTACATGTACGACTTTACAATTTACGACTTTGTTGGCTCACCAATCGATTCTGAGTGGATACGCATAGTTATAAAAAGTTTGCAATATCAATCGTAATAATTGTACAAGACCTCTCATGGAAAATTTTCCCGTACGGCTACAAGAATTTCTCACAGTGAAACATCAAATGGTGTTTAGTTACAAATGTTCAAATAATATACACCTGATGGTGTACAGTTGGACCAACTAAACATCAATTGACGTTTAATAAGTTTAACTACGCAAAAAAAAATATTTAAGTACCTCCCATTTTCTTACTTTTTAATAATTTTTTGATTTACATTATTTCGAGCACACTAAAAGCACACTGTAGGATTTTAAGTGCAGACATTTATAACAAAGAGTATTAACATTGATGAACAAAGTTTAAAACTGGCACCGAAGTGTAGAACGCCGTGATGCGTAGTTGCAAGAATTGACCACGGCGCTAGTTGAACACTCTGCACTGTTTAAGTTTCGTGTTAAACAAACGCAAATGCGCAAACACAATACTGAATATTTGCAGATGCCCATCAGTTGAACACTGCGGGTGAGGCTGTCGCACGGTTCATCATCACCGTAGGATTGCCACATCGTTCGTGTAAACTCGTGGCTTACGGTGAAATTCACCGCAGGATTTTAACAGTGGCGCCAACGATTTACACGTTCCCGAGATCTCGTCCGAACACCGCGAGAGCTCGATAAGTTTTCCTCTGTGATGCCGAGCGCTCCGTGCTCCGACGTGCGCTAATGAGCAAGGAAACGCAATGCCTCTGCTCCACGGCCTCGCTCTCGAGTGGGCCGCTCAGGAGCATAAACCCCTCCCTCCTCTCTCACTCTCTTTCTCTCCCCCCCTCCCCCCTCTCTCCGTCTCTCTCTTTTTTTCTCTCCCTCTCCCTCTCTCTCTCTCTCTCTCTCTCTCTCACACCTTTGGCTCCCGGCTCCCCTGTCCCCCCATTACGGCCTCCATGACTCTTCGCCACGGCCCCCCTGTCCCCCTGTGCCCGGCGGGATCCCTCGGGGTGATCACTCCACCCTCCTCCCTCTCTTTTTGTCAACCAAGGCGAACTACTGAGCGTGCACAAGCCAAAAGAGTGAGAGGGGGAGAGCAGGAGAGCGAGAGAGCAGGAGAGCGAGAGGGAGAGAGCAGGAGAGCGAGAGTGAGAGCAGAAGAGCGAGAGGGAGAGAGCAGGAGAGTGAGATGGAGAGAGCAGGAGAGCGAGAGAGCAGGAGAGTGAGAGGGAGAGAGCAGGAGAGTGAGAGAGCAGGAGAGCGAGAGGGGGAGAGCAGGAGAGCGAGAGGGAGAGAGCAGGAGAGCGAGAGGGACAGCGAGCGCGCGAGTTGGAGAAACCGAGCGCAAGTGAGCGAGATAGGTGGGGGCGTCTCTGGTTATAGGAGGAGGGAGGACAGGGGAGGGTAGTGGAGAGTGTGGACGAGAAGGGAGGGAGAGAGAGAGAGAGAGAAACAGACAGAGAGAGAAGAGAGAGGGCAGCACGGGCTGGCAGTCCCCCTCATATTTCGTGCGCCTGTCAGAAGCACCTTGTTTCCACGACTAGAGGGAATTATTTATGCAATGCACAGTCTTGGATTCACCCCCTTCTCTCTCTCTCTCTCTCTCTCTCTCTCTCTCTCTCTCTCTCTCAGCTCCCCGACCTCAGGCAGCGGCAGCAGACACGCGACACCTATTTACGCCCCGCTGTTGTGATGGTCATGGCGGGGAAAGCCAACCGGTTGTCGGGTTCCACCGTGAAAAACTCACAGTCAATTTTACTTTGAGCTAACGCAGCACGAGGGGGAAGTCACTTCCAGAAAATAGTTGAAGCCCCCCCTCAGCACCCCCACCCCCCCAAAAATAAATAAAAACTTCAAAAGTTTAAAATAAAATCGAGAAGAAAATTACAGAAAAATTAGAAAAGTTGTGCATGGTACAGGAAAATTGTCACGGAAGATGTCGTGCATTTACAATTCAAGTAAATGTACAAGTAAATGTACAAGCCCTATGCGCGTGAACATAAAATCGAATGACTAGCAATGAATAAAACGTTGTACACAGGAGCGACACATTTACAATTACAAAATATGTTGAACATGTACGAACACATTTTTTTTTGATAGTGATCGAGAACAGAAGCACAAAACACTGAAAACAAAAATATCAAAAATAATTAGAAAACAGAATACTCCAAATTTTTGATTGAAATTCATTACATCGTCATGAATTTAAGAGTGTCATGAAGTTTAACTCGAGTTTAACAACATTTTCATTGAAAGTAATTTGAGTGACGTCATGATGAAATTTCAAACATTTCTAAGAGATTGTTTTCTACCTCAATTTTTATGTTGACTTTGAAGAAGCCAGAAGTCTTTCAAACATGTTCATATAGCCGCCCATGTTCTCAGATTTCTGATAAAAATGACTTGAGGATGAGTCGTAGAGTTTCCAGACCCGATTGTCTTTACGCGTCCCCGCCTCACTAGACTCCACTAAACCCAACTTGAAGGAGCGCGCATGTCGGCTGGAGAGAGGATCTACATTCGCGTCGAGATATCAAAAAGTTTTTCATCCCCTTTCTTTCTCTTTTCATTGCCGTCCGTTATATCACGACAGTGACGACGCAGAGAGCAGATTCGCACGCGATCTACTTCCGTGGGCCCCTGCTTCTTCCACCATGGTCGTTTCGGACGCAATCCTCGACCCGACGAGAACACCAGGCACACAGAAAAAATATTTCCGATCATGCGTCTGAAATTTTAGCGCACCGTCGGCTGATGGGAGACGTCTTTTTCTCGCGGTGTCACCACCACACACCGACGCTCTGTGAGCGCAATCGCTATTAACACCATTATACGCAGCCTCCAGGAGCGGCCTTGACGCCTTATTGGCAGAGCGGCGGCAGCCCTCGAGCAGGCGACGCGTAATAGACTCCAGCCTGCGACACGACACGTGTGGGTGCAAATAGCGCGTTGTCAACGCTGTACTGCGAACAGCCGGCCATATGACGGCGCCTTGTTCGCAGTCCGGTCTACCGAGAAGGAAATCTAATTTCTGGAGCGTTGCGCTTATTCGCCCCGCCCCGCCGTGCCGCGCCCCTACCCGCGCGTTTATACATTCGAGGAGTGCAGGCTAATTAGGAATGTTGGCCAAACACGCCCCGAGAGACTTCTATATTTGCTAAACAGGTCACGTAAAAAGGGCAAAACATACGAGGGTAGAAAAGGGAAAAAAGTAACTGTTGTTGGCGTTTGCTCGCCGTGAATGAGACCCCGTGCCCTTGTTCCATGTCCGGCGTGTTTCCCCGCGCGGCCCCGTATGCATGCAGAGGGGTAACATTTTACAACCACGCGCAAAACCTTCACAGCTGCATATCCCCTCTGTCTGCACCGACCGGCACATATGGCATGCCACTTTCTTTTGTTTAAGGCGCGCGCGCGCGCGCTGGGATATGAATTTGAGTAAGGCAACCGCAAGGCGCGAAACTGTTTCCCGCCGCCGCTGCAGGCGCCGAGTGGCGTACAATGCATTCCGGTGGGATTCTCCTCCTCCGGCAGCTTCCGGAAAGGCACGTGGCGCGCGCGCGCAAGCACCAGAAAAAAAATTGCGCGTGAAGAAAAGAAAGAGTGGCCGAGCAGAGCAGGTCGGAATATTATTAAAACGGCTGCTTGACGGCCTCAAATTAATAAACGGGGGCATAAAATATCTGCATCCAAGTGCGGCCGGGTAAGAAGGAAAAGTAAGGAGGCTGCCACAGAGCGAGAGAGAGGGAGAGTCAGGGAAAAAGTGAGAGAGAGGGAGGACAAAAAAATAATAATTTAAGAAACGGTCGAGCAAGGCAAAGTGGCCTCCGCCTGTCACTTGCTGGCATTTTTCACCTGGCCTTCTGCAACGCGGCTTTGTAATTTCCCCGACGCTTATGAACGGGGGTCGGGGGTGGGGGAGAGTGAAAGAGTGAGAGCTCTAGAGTGAGTGGGATAGAGTGAGATAGAAGGGGGGGAGAGAGAGAGATAGAGAGAGCAAAGTAGAAAGAAAGAAAGAAAGAAAGAAAGAAAGAAAGAAAGAAAGAAAGAAAGAAAGAAAGAAAGAAAGAAAGAAAGAAAGAAAGAGAACGAATGAGAGGGAGGGTGTGACGCGCCGGCGCCAAGGTGTGATCCTCCACTGATGCAGGTGTCAGGCGCGCCGCAACGCCCCACGCCCCCGGATATATGACGGCGGCCAGCTAAACAGCAATAACAAGAGACCTGCCCTGCCCAGCCCCGCCCTGCCCCGCCCTACCCGGCCCCGCCCTACCCCGCCCTGCTCCGCACTTCCCCGCCCTGCCCCGCCCTGCCCCGCCCCGCCCTGCCCCGCCCTGACCGGCCCTGCCCTACCCGCCGCGTCCGTCCCGAACCCGCGCGCGCGCTTTGAAGTTGGCGGGGAGAGAGCGCACGCTTACTTTGAAAACCCATTTCCAGCGAGAAAATTATGCAGCCCAGCCTGGCAGCGAGGAGGCTGAATTTAATTCTGGACATGGCCAAACTTTGGGGATGGGAGGAGAAACCGGCGTGGGGGTGAGGGGGAAGGGGAGAGAGGGAGAGAGGGAGAGAGGGAGAGAGGGAGAGAGAGAGAGAGAGAGAGAGAGAGAGAGAGAGAGAGAGAGAGAGAGAGAGAGAGAGAGTAAGAGTAAGGAAGAGGTGGGAGAGAAAAAGTGAGCGAAAGAGAAGGGGTCCGCCCGCCGCTTCTTTGCGACCGACCTTGAGATGCCTTCTTCACGGCGCGGCGCGGTGCTACCCGGCCCTGCCCGGCCCGGCCCGGCGGGGTCGCGGGACGGAGAGGTTCAGGACAGACAAATGGCCCCCATCCTCGGTCTCAGCGCCGCTCACTACCCGACCCCGTCCATGCGGTCGGCTCAATCGTCGTCGTCAAGTTCTCTCGGCGCGATGCAAAAATTTTGATACCTTTTCATATTCGGCTCGTGCGCAGAAAGGGAAGATATAAAGAGCATCATGACTTTTGCTCGTAAGTTAGAAGCGAGGGGGAAACTACTCCGAGTTTTGGTGTATATATTTTGTGAATTCTTGAAAATTTTCGTGAATTTTTCAAATTTTGGTAACACGTTGTGGTTTTTTGAAGACTTTTTTAGAATTTGAGTTAATTTTCACTTGAATTTAACCTAAATTTGAGAGTTTCCCTGATTTTAAACTGACTTTTCCTGAATTACGAGGAGTACAATAATATCAGAGTTGTTCATCCCTTGGGTAGAATCCACCCCCTGCAAAAACTCCAGACCTCTAGATGCGAAATTTCTTTGGGCCGCGGGCGATGCGGACGTCAAGTGGAAGTGGGGGGGATAGGGACAGACATAAGACGCGGGTCAGGGGGAGGCGGCATGGCAGCGCCCTTGGCAGCGCCCATGGCTGGAACAAGATAGAGCGACAGGCTCAGGGTGGGCAACTCAGCCGAGCCCTGCCCGGCCCTGCCCGGCCCCACCCCGCCGAGTTCAGTCGGCGAGGGAATCCCTCCGGATGAGTTTCGTTTTACAGTCAGCTGACAGCAGACCGCGGACGACCTCACGGTAAAAACGACCTCAGGAAAAACAAGAAATCTTTCAGAAACAACCTTATTTTGAGGAAATCTTTTCAGAGTGGGGAGAGGTCTCCTGAAACAGGAATGTGAATTTCCAGATTTTTCGAGGACACTTTCTCGACATCTGAGGATTTTTTCTCAAAGAAAGGGAGCTTCTACCCGCGTGAGTTCCTAAAATTTTCTTCTTTTTTCTAGAAATATATCAGACATCGCTATTATACTATATGGCTCAAAACGACAGTCCAGCCTGCCTCACCTCAATACTACTAATATTTTCGATAAGAAGCCGCGGAATCATCTTCCTAAAAATGGTCGCAATGTTTTGCTCTCTTTTAATTTTTTCATGAAATTACTTCAGCAGATCTTATGGCCCTCTCTATTTCTGACAAGGCGAAAGCAGTCGAAGAAGAAGGAACCGGTCCCCTCCCGCTGCAGGGTCCCTGTTAAGTGGCTGATGAGTTTCGGGCAGATATCAAGGGACGCGGCCCCCTAGGGGTAAAAGTTGACGACCTTTCAACACATCCACCCGGAACACGGCCGGGGTCTGGACGGCCCCGCTCCACCCCACCCGGGCAAACCAAGTCAGATTCGCTCCCTCCTAATTGCGAGTAATACTTGCCTTATCTCCCCCGGAGCCGAACCCTTTCGGGGTGGCGGACGCGCGAGGCGGGGCCCTTCCACTTCGTTACCCGATTAACCTGAATCACATTGTGCGTTTCCGAGGACATCCTGTAGAGAGTGCGCCGGGATAGAGAGAGATGGAGAGAGAGAGCGAGAGAGAGAAAGAGAGAGAGGGCCGGCTACCGGCCGGGGTCAACACCTCGCGCTTCAAACACACCCGGCGACAGAGCTGGAAGATCGCAGAACTGATGACCACGCGCGGGGTACCTTTCACCCTCATCTCTCTCTCTCTCTCTCTCTCTCTCTCTCTCTCTCTCTCTCTCTCTCTCTCTCGCTTCCACCCACACACTATCTGCACCTCTCCCTCCCAGCACACGTCCGGCGCGACAGCTCATAAATCATGTTTCGCAATAAACAAGCCAAACAAAAAAACAGCCAGCAGCACCCCTGCTACCCCCCCCCCCCCCTCTACCGGCTCACGCGGGCTATGGCCGGACAGTGGTGACGCTGCACATCTTAGCAGCGGGACTTGTCCGCACACATGTCACCCCCCCCCCCCTCCCCCTCCCCCCCCCTTGCGGTTGGAGCGGGGCGGGGGTGTCTGACAGCCGATTCTCTCTAAAGGGTGACTGCGCAGCCGCGTGCCAGGCCCGGGCCGACATGGCCCAGGTGGTGACGCGGACAGAAAGCAGGAGCAAGCCGAATACACCCACAAAAGGTTACGGTCGACGTCAGAAATCATTGTTGTCGGGATATGGACAAATTTCCCACGCGAAACGTCGTAAAGCAAGAAGACACCAACTTGTAATGTTGCCAAATACTAATGAAAATCGGTCTCAACCTTTCACTCTTCAAATACACCGTGAAAAAAAGTTGTGACGGTTAGGGAAAAAAAATTTCCATGACAAATATAGTAAAGAGACTTTAAGTTGTAAAGGTACGAGTATTTTTGACATCATGTGTCAACTTAGTTTCCATCAATAAGCAAAACTTTGCTCACACAGATTTACGACTGATGTCATAAATTTATGACTATGACTACGTGTCGTAATCGGAATTCATGAAAAAAGACTCAACTTCTGGAGGCTTCTTTTTCACAGTGTACCACAAATGGGTCTTCGTTAATTTTTACTTACAACATCAGCTGTAAATCACAAATTACGAAAGATGTTGTGAATTGGCGTGAAAATATTTTGTACAGAGGTGAATTATTTCACGGTAAGCTTACGGAAAACGGTACGAGCTTTATTACCAGAGCCCGGATTGCAATTGCGACTTTATTGCAATTACGGTAACGTGTTTGTCACTGTAAGCAATGGTGATGAATCCTTCTTCACCGTCACTTAGAGTGGCATTCACCGTAGCTTACGTAAAAAATTCACCGTGTCTCGCAGGCCTCAATGTCGCTTAGAATGAAACTCACCGCGTGGTTTTAACAGTGTTTCAGTCGAAGAAAGGGGTCTGAAATTGACACGGATTTCCGACACCTCGTTGACACGGTTAGCGCGCGGCGGGCGGATGGGGGGCGCGAGAGCGCAGCCCCTGTCGACAGCAGGCGAACCCTAATGCGTGGGCGGGGCGGGTAACTTGGCTGATACGTCTTCCTTGCCACGCGCACAGCGAATGCTGCAGCGAGACGCGTGTCACCATGCATCCATCGATCAAAGCGGGGCGGGGCGGGGCGGGCGGGGCGGGTAGAATAGTGTCCCGTTCAATTCAGCCCTGCCACGCCCCGCCACGCCCCGCCTCAGCACAAGAGGGTCGCGCAACAAAATCAATCTGCGCCGCAAAAACCTTTCCGCAAAAGCCGGGCGTGGCGCGTCGTGGCGTCGTGGCGGAACGCCTGCGCGGGGCGGGGCGGGGTGGGGCGGGGCGGGGATGGAGAGCAGAGCAAGGGAAGGGTTCGCCTGGCGCCTGCACAATGCTCACCCCCACCCCCTTGGGGCTCACTCCACACCGCCGTGGGAGGGGATGGGATGCGCACCCACCGCTGCTGGGGGGCGCGGGCTGGCCAGACGGCATCCCGGGTGCCACCCAGTGTCGACTGCCCGGGGAGCAGCGGGGCGTGGCAGGGTGGGGTGGGGTGGGGCGGGGCGTGGTTCGGAGGAAAGGGAAGCAATGGGTATGGGGGACTATTACTTAAATTTCGTTTCCTGCTCCGCGGCCTATCATTCCTCCTCTGTATGGGAAACAATCCGGCCGCGCTTGAATAAACGAAGCGATTCTGGTTTCCGAGAGAGAGAGAGAGAGAGAGAGAGAGAGAGAGAGAGAGAGAGAGAGAGAGAGAGAGAGAGAGAGAGAGAGATAGACGGCCCTGGTCCTACACGCCGCGCTACACTATCAAAATACAGGGCAGAAACAACACCGGCGGCGGCGGACTTGTTCCGCGCAGGGGTGAGGTAAATATATATAAGAGAGGGCAGCCGAGCGAACGAAATGTGGAGCAAGTAAGGGAGAAAGAAAGAAAGAAAGAAAGAGAGAGAGAGAGAGAGAGAGAGAGAGAGAGAGAGAGAGAGAGAGAGAGAGAGAGAGAAAGAGAGTAAAAAAGTGGTGGGGGTGGGGGGGGAGGAGGCAGAGGTTTCGCAGTAAACGACTGCTTTCTCGAAATGCACACGCAGAGTTCACCTAGCTGCCGCAATTTATACAGTGTAAAGTATTTCCCCCCCCCTCCCCCTTATGTTTGCATGACGAAGTTATTAGAAAGGAGAAAACGTGAGAAGGCGAGCATGGAAATATTCCACGTTGCTCCCCAAACTTGTTGTAACGGGGACTTGTCACTTGTCACTTGCGCGGTAGAAACGCGCCCTGGGATTCTCAGGAGAGTTGGAATCCCAGTGAATGTCCTGGAAAAAAGTATATTTCCCAGGAGTTTTGCCTGCAAAACCCAGGACATCCCCAGGGAAAGACGATACCTCTTGGGAATGTGCAAATTCTCCCGGGAAACTCAGGACTCGTTTTTGCCGTGTGTTGCAGCACCACCGCTCGCACGGAGGGACGCTGGTGCCGCTCTCAAAGAGCGTGAATGTCGCACATTTGCACGTGTTTTAATTTACATTCATACTCTCGTGGGCTTGGGAATTTCCAACACTACAAACAAGTAAAGGAATGATATTTTGATTTTGTAAAACTTATACAAACTTCATCGACAAAGTGAACCGGTAAAAAACAAACCGAGGGGTCGACCACTTGAAATTTTTGTGTAAATGGAATATATTCCACTTGGAATATCTGGAGTATTTTTGGAATATCCGGAATAATTTTTGGAATATGTGGAATATTTTGGGAATATCGCGAATATGTTGGAATATTTGGAATAGTTTTGGAAATATTTAATCCATTATTTTATTTTTCTGTGCAATAGAAAGGGTGGCGTGAAAACATGGAAAATTTTTGCGGCAGTAAACCTCCCGAAGGAGGTTGCGGTTCCCGCCAGGCACAGGGCTTTTACCCCCTGTGGCAGCCAACTGCTTCGGTGTTCCATGGGAACCGGCGCTTTGCTGACTGCGATCCTATCGCGCAATTCGACAGATTTGATCCCCGTACCACCATTGGCCTACCCCTAGAGGTACGAGCGGTGTCAAGGGCGTTAGACTTCCAGATCCCAGTTTCAGAGGCCTTACCTCAGAGGGGTACGCGGGATTCGAACCCACAACCCCGAGTGCCGACACATAGCCAGAACTGGAAGCGACCCAACGCCCAAAGCCACCGAGCCAACGGCGGTGAGACGTGTTTAACTTCTATTTGACCTGCCATCCAACAGCGGCCAAAGGGAATGTCAAGCGCGAAAAACACTTTTCCGAGTGGGAGTCGAACTTGCGACCACTCGGTCCGGTGTAGCGCGCTCTACCAACTGAGCCACGGCGCCTCAATGGTTGTACTGTGCGACCGGTCCGAGTCGTATTTGCCCTGTCCTCCTGGCTGGAGGCTGCAGGATGCGGCAAATACGACTCGGACCGGTCGCACAGTACAACCATTGAGGCGCCGTGGCTCAGTTGGTAGAGCGCGCTACACCGGACCGAGTGGTCGCAAGTTCGACTCCCACTCGGAAAAGTGTTTTTCGCGCTTGACATTCCCTTTGGCCGCTGTTGGATGGCAGGTCAAATAGAAGTTAAACACGTCTCACCGCCGTTGGCTCGGTGGCTTTGGGCGTTGGGTCGCTTCCAGTTCTGGCTATGTGTCGGCACTCGGGGTTGTGGGTTCGAATCCCGCGTACCCCTCTGAGGTAAGGCCTCTGAAACTGGGATCTGGAAGTCTAACGCCCTTGACACCGCTCGTACCTCTAGGGGTAGGCCAATGGTGGTACGGGGATCAAATCTGTCGAATTGCGCGATAGGATCGCAGTCAGCAAAGCGCCGGTTCCCATGGAACACCGAAGCAGTTGGCTGCCACAGGGGGTAAAAGCCCTGTGCCTGGCGGGAACCGCAACCTCCTTCGGGAGGTTTACTGCCGCAAAAATTTTCCATGTTTTCACGCCACCCTTTCCATTGCACAGAAAAATGAAAATAAAAAAGATTAAATCAGTTAAGTATTGTTTGTGACCCTTTTTATTGGATTAAATAGAATCCGGAAAATCGGAGTATGTGGAACAGGAATATGTGGAATATTGCTGGAATATGTCTGGAATATTCGGAATATTTGGAAAACTTGGAATATTTTTTTGAATATTTGGAATATTTTAGAATATCTGGAATATGTTGGAATATCTGGAATATTTTTGGAATGTTTGGAATATTATTGGAATATTTTTCAATGTGTACATGGAATATCCAAGTGGTCGACCCCTCGAAAAAAAACTCACACAGTTCCAAGCGTGCGACATTCGCACACTTGCTCCGATGCGCGCTGCACTGCACCTGGCGAGCACTGTGCGCAGCCAGGCGGCCTGCCAGCTGATACCGTTACCCAGTTTCCACACGACTGGAGCCGGCGGCGCTGGAGCCCAAGAGTGGGCAGGTATTTTTCTCTCCTCGCAGCCGCGCGGCCGTTTCCTGTGCGCAGCAGGGCGGGGAGAGAGAGAGAGAGAGAGAGAGAGAGAGAGAGAGAGAGAGAGAGAGAGAGAGAGAGAGAGAGAGAGAGAGAGAGAGAGGAGACGAGGGGGAGGAAGAAATAGGGTTGACGCGCGCTCCAAAGGAAGGCAGCGTGGCGTGCCAAAGATGCCTTGCTTTCTACTATGAAACATGTGGCTGTCGTTCTCATGACCGCCTCCCTCTCCCCATCTTCTACGTGCTCTCTCTCTCTCTCTCTCTCTCTCTCTCTCTCTCTCTCTCTCTCTCTCTCTCTCTCTCTCTCTCTCTCTCTCTCCCTCCCTCCCTTCCTCCACGTTCTCACGCCTCGCCGACAGGAGTGTTTATCGTGACGGATGCTCGCTGCTTGCAGCCGTTTGAATGAATGAGCACCATCGTATATGATACATGCATGTATATTCCTCAGCAGCACCGACGCGATAGAGAGATTTCGGTAAATGTAAGTAAAAAATAAAAATAAAAGACACAGACAAGGGAAAAAAAGGGAAACTTCTGACAGTGACGTGTAAGGATAGAGGGTGAGAAAGAAGAGCATGGCCCCAATGCATGCAGGGGCGGCCCAATAAGGGAAAATTATTCACGGCCGGACAAACGCGCGGCCGAGCGCGCGCGCGCCTACAGAAATACAGCCCTCATATATTTCTCCTCCTCATCCTCCGACGCTACATGCAAATAAATGAACACGGCCCAAATTTGTCCGTCACGGCAGCGGATAGCGCCGCGCCGCCCCCCACGCTCCGACCCCCACCCCCCTTCCACAAACCCCACGCTATGAAAAATTGTGCGGTCGGCGGGAGTGAGGACGCGAGTCTCTCGTTACCCCTCCTGCTGGCCACAAATCAATCGCCCCCTCCGCAGCCACACACCGCACCCCGCCGCGCCCCGCCGCGCCCCGCCGCGCCCCGCGGCGTTCCATCACCCTAAATTTATAAAAAAAAAGGAGAACACGCGGAAAAAGAAAAACCAGCGAGCGGACAAAAACGGTCAAGATTTCGCTTCTGTGTGTGTGTGTGTGTGTGAGAGAGAGAGAGAGAGAGAGAGAGAGAGAGAGAGTGTGTGAGTGTGTGTGAATGCACTCGCCTGACAAAACCCTTCTTAGTCGGACTGTTCGGGTAGGTTTCATCACACTGTATGAGATACTCAGAGCACACTCACTGTGGAAAATAGTCGTAGGTTTACGGGAAAAATTCTACACGTATTGGAGTAGTAAAAAATGTCGATTACAAATCGTAAAATAATGAACACTACCTATGGACTTGAAATTTAATTACAAGCTTTTTCGTCAGTTCTAATTCACAAAATATCTTGTGAATATACAAAGAAGTTTTTCAAAGTGGTGTGCACTGTTGATCCAAGTATGCAATTGTTCAACGCCTGACACTGTGAAAAATATCCTCGTAAATTTACGACATTTTTTGTAATTTTGATTTACAAAATATGTCGCAAATTTACGACTGCCCATTCTTGCTCGTCGGTCAATTCCTAGTCGATAGGGAGTGCTTGTAAATTTACAATTTCAAATTGTAATTTTACGACTTTTATCATGGAAAATTTTCCCGTAACCCTTACGAGTATTTTTCACAGTGGAGAAGTGTGCAAAATACCAACTGAAAATGCTGCACAATAATCGCAACAGTACAACTCGACAATTCGTGCACGAGTAAGTGTTCAGCATGATAGTTGCACTCTTGGAAGCAGGCCACTGTCTAAAACGTGCGAGTTAAAACTGTTCCAATCGCACAGCTATTGGGTTAAACACTTGTCACTGTTCAACAGTTGCACACAGCGGGTTTAACAGTTTGTGTTTCCTGCCGTTCCCCGTGACATTTATCCCCCTCCCTCCCCCCTCTGCAGTTTGCTCGCGCATGCGTCGCCTTCCCTGTATTTTTTTTCCCCTTTTTCCCTCCTGACACGGGCAGCAGCGACGCACAGCGGCACTGGCAGAGGGGGCTGGAGCAGCTGGAACAGCAGCAGCAGCAGCAGTAGCAGCAGCAACAGCAGCAGCAGTAGCAACAACAGCAGCAGCAACAACAACAGCAGCAACAACAGCAGCAGCAGCAGTAGCAGCAGCAACAGCAGCAGCAGCAGCAGTAGCAACAGCAGCAGCAGTAGCAACAACAGCAGCAGCAACAACAACAGCAGCAGCAGCAACAGCAGCAGCAGCAGCTTTCAGACGCCGCCGCTCGCGCAGCTCGCGCAGCTCGCGCAGAGGAGCCCGAGCCCCACCCCCCGATGTAGAGGCGGCGCGCGGTCCTAACAGGATCCCCGGGGGAGACTCGTGAGACCCGACCCGTCCCGACCCGACCAGCCCCCCGGGACGAGCCGAGCGGCCCCCGCCCCGCCAGGCAGGCAGGCAGCGAGCGCCCGTCAAGCGGAGCATAGGCCGGCCCGCCGCACACACGAGCAAGGCGGTTGCCTACCTCCCAGGCGGCCGCGCCGAGCCGCGCGTGGAAACACTTTGGTCCCCAGGCGGCGCACAGTGGGAGATTTGGCCTCCAAATCGAGACAAAAGTGGAAAATCTGAAATTTGAAATACAATATTTTTTTTTCCCTTATGTATTGTTAACACTATGGACCACCTGTTGCAACTGGTTTTGAGCCGCTGCGCGCTCACAGGCTGCTGCACCGGTCTTTTAAACTTAGCACTTTGGCTCGTCTCCCTCAGCAGCTCTGCGGAGCAGCCCGGTGCGCAGTTTTTAGATCACTATGAAACCATTATTTTCAAGGTATGTGACAAAGTAGAGTGGTGTGTCTCGATATTTGAAGTTTAGGCTCCAACATTTTCATTAGCTTTCTCGTCGGCATGTTGAGAATCGATATAAAATTGATTTTTAAAGATAGCTAGCAGAGTGACGTCAAGGTTAGGTTAGGGCACCTCTTTATATTGAGAAATATTTTGAGTTCCGTCGAGTTCTGCTGTAAAGTTAGTATGAGAAGTTAGCTAAGACCCTAATACTTCTAGTCCGAGTGAGATCAGGTGCCACAAGCTGCCACCTTGGCGTTGCGAAGCGGTTATATCTCAATGTTGTGATGCGCTTTTTTAGGACTAGTCAGCCAACAAAATATTTGTTTTTACATTTTTTATACTGTTTATGACATTTATATTAATTTTTTATGTTTGTTTTTTAGTTTTGAGATATATACAATATAGTTTATTTGTGAAAGTATCTAAATATAAGACTTTTGCCGTAGCAATGATCGCGCACACATTGTCCATTTCAAACAACTTTCAAAAATACTCGAAACCAATAGTATTAATATGTTTTTTCAGACACTTTCGAACGCAAATGCGTAAAGAATACTAAAAAACACATATGAAACGAAAGAGCAAACTTTATATACTAGTTTTCTTAGAAAAACATTAGTTTTTTAACAAAAAAAATTAATTTTCGTGGGGAATAATTAGAAATTTCGGGAAGAGGAGGTCACCAATCGATTCAGCATGACGAAAAACCCTAGAATACCGATTTTCAGTTCGATCAAATCAAAGGAAAGACTTTTGTCTTGATTTTGAGGGCAAATCTCCCACTGTGCGGCGTGGCGGCGCCGCCAGCACCCATGCGGTGTGTGTGTGTGTGTGTGTGTGTGTGTGTGTGTGTGTGTGTGTGTGTGTGTGTGTGTGTGTGTGTGTGTGTGTGTGTGTGTGTGTGTGTGTGGAGGGGGGAGTCACTTCGAAAAATCATCATTGTAATACGGTCCCCAAAACATCATTTAATTTTTCTTTATAAAAGATAAAAAAATGGAAATAAAATTAGAAAGAGAGGTACAGAAGGATCCAAAAAGTAGAGAAACAAATTAACAAAGCAAACGAAATAAAGATGCAAAATTCAGAAATGGAGGTAAAAGATCGAAATTTCTCAAAAAGTGTTAAAAAAAATACTTAAAAAGAACCCCTCCCCCTCCTCCAAAAAAAAAAAAACAGGAATCAAAATTTCAGTCATACAAATTATTGCACAAATTCCGTATGATGTACCCCACTGAAAATGGAGGAGTCGCCTTTGGAGAGCGACTTTTCTGTACCAAATTTGGATTCTCCAGGGAGAGTGACATGGATGAACATCACTCTATTAGAGTCACTTTGATGACTCTTTTTGAGTCGAATCATCAAATGTCACTCTTTTGGAGCGATTTAAAAAATTCCAGAAAAGACTCGATTTGAGTCGTTTTAGCGAAAGTAACTTTTACTAAGCGTTGAAAAAATACTCCGCTCATTACGGGCGAGAAAAGTGACTAGTACATTTCCAGTGCCCCTCTCGGTATGTGTAAAGTGGCCGGCTGGCGGTGCCCTCTATGGCGTCCTACGCAGCAGCGGGTGCAAGAAGGCGTCAGGTGGCTGCCGCGGGCTGGGGGCGGGCTGGGGGCGGGGCAGGGGAGGGGGGGCAGAGCCACGCAGCCAAGACCAGCCCAATGTCAAGGGATTATGCCATACGCTACGAGCACCGCCGCCCCTGCTCGTGTTCAAACAACCTTCTCATTCCCGCAAGCGTACCCGCGCAGAGCAGCACCCACTGCAGCGGCCCCGCCTCCTCCTCCCCCTCCCACTTCCTCCTTTTATAACAACTGTTTTGAAACAGAGTTCCAATCTGCGATAAATTCCCGGTCCGTTATTTCCTGGGAACACGGCGCCGGGAAATTGGCCCGACAAGGTCACGTAGGGAAGACGCGCGCGCGCGCGCACTCCTGGAGAAGAAGAGGGAATAAGATAGCGGCCGAGAGAGAGAGAGAGAGAGAGAGAGAGAGAGAGAGAGAGAGAGAGAGAGAGAGAGAGAGAGAGAGAGAGAGAGAGAGAAGAGTGCTGAGGGAGGGAGAGAGAGAAAGAAAGAAAGAGAGAGGGGGAGAGAGAGAGAGAGAGAAAAGGGTCGAAAAAGCACCTTGTGTGCCCTCTATATAAGCTCGGCGTCGAACTCGGCCACTCGCTCACTCACTCAGTGCCAGGGTTCCGGTGGGTCCTCTCTCCGGCGCCCCCGGGCGCGCCCTCTAGCGCCCCGGGGCCCTCCAGGGGGGGGCAATTAAACCACCCTTCATTGTGCTCGAGACAAAGGTATAGTCACCTCAGCTGGAAAATCTAATTGTGCGCCGGAACTATACTGCCAGCTGGTGTTCTTCTGCCCTTTTGCCGCTGCTGGAGCGGCCTGGGGAAAGGTGCCTGGAGGAGCGGGTGCTGCCGCCCGGTTCGCCCCATTTTCCCTTCTCCAGCGCAATGAGAGAAGGAGAGAGAGAGAGAGAGAGAGAGAGAGAGAGAGAGAGAGAGAGAGAGAGAGAGAGAGAGAGAGAGGCCGGAGATGTAAGGGGTAGGTCGAACGGTCCTCTCTAATTGCTTGATTGGCAGCGCGGCGCTGCGATCGCATTTGACGTGCCCCCGGGTCTCTTGTTCCCCCGCACTGCCGTCACTACAAGCTGTCGCCTTTCAACGTCTGCTGAGGCCCCTTGCTCTTGTTCGTTACTAAACACACAAACATTTCCCTTTTTTTCTCTTTTTTTTTCTTCTATCACGACATAATGTTTGTGGCTGAGGATGACCATACGAAAAATGACCATGCAACAAATATGTCCACATACACAAAATGTCCATAGTAGGAAGCTCACGAAAAATTTATTAAGTGAAGTACAGCGTACCCAACACGGAATGCCCAACCGGGAAAAACAATGTGAAGTCGCATTCACCAATTTCTGAACACTTCCTCGCTGTGACAGGTGGATTTCGGTGAGACAGACCGAAACTGATCCTCCTCAGTGTATCGGAAACTGGGACCAAAAATCTATCCCGTGGACTAGTAGTACACTGTGAAAAATACTCGTAAAGGTTACAGGAAAATTTTCCATGATAAATGTTGTAAAATTACAATTTGAAATTGTAAAATTTCAAGTACCTTGTATCGACTTAGAATTCTTTGACGAGCAAGAATGGGCGGTCGTAAATTTACAACATACTTTGTAAATCGAAATTACAAAATATTTTGTAAATTTACGAAGATATTTTTCACAGTGTACGGTCTAAAAACTGATTTTTCGGTTGTAACAACGGAAAAATGTTGATAAGCTGCAAATAAACTCAAACGTTGTTATGTGGCACAACTACAAACATTTATGCCGTGCCCTGGGTGGCTCGGGCCGATTATGATGGCACCACTATTTGAACGGGGGCCATAAAGCGAACAGCTGCAGCGCAACAATGTAGCGAGAGAGGCGGAGCGGAGTGCGAGTGGGTGTGTGCCTCTACAACGTCCGAGACAAACCTAGACAACCCCAAAGAACAGCGTTTTCGAACTAAGATCACTGTTAAAAATTCTGTACCCAAACTACAGGAGAGGTACGGAAGCACCGTTTTATTCCACCACAGTACGTTCCGTACCTTGAAAGTACAGTGAGTACTGTAGACCGGCCTGACCAACTACGGAAGGTTCTGTACCCATTGTGCCGTAAAAGTTTGAGGCGTGTGAAAATATTGTCGTCGGTTGTATGGACAAAACAGTCACTGGAAGTACGGAGACTCCTGTACTCATCAGGAACGGACGTTCCGTAGCATCATAAAACAGAGCAGACCTGGTAAAAAATTGACAGGCCAATACTGTGGAAATTACTGTAGAAATTTTTAACAGTGATCCGACTGCAAAGTGAGATTGAGTTAGGTTAGGACCCTGCAGCGCACAGGGTCTCCGCTCCACCTACCCCGCGGACTCTTTTCATTCCTCACCCAGCTGAATAAGGGAAGGGGGCCCCATTCACATTATTCCACTGAAACCAAACTTTTGTGGCGCCCGGTCAAGCGCAGCTCGGTCCGAACGGGACGTGACCAAAGAGATTACAGAACAATCTGTACTAAAACCTCACATTGTATGGGGAAAAGGAAAGGGCGAAAGGGATCGGGTAGGTCAGAGACAAGACTTGTACCAACGAAAAGCAATATCGTCAGAGTACCAAGTGAATTACGGGAGCCGGAGGCCAAAGGGATGGCAGAGGTCGGGTACCACTGGGTGGGTACCCACTGCCGACGCACCTGACCTCCCTCTGTCTGTAAGGCAAGGAGCTGCAGTGCACCCGGAAAAAAAAACTCGACTGAGTAAACTAAAGTCGGTTAGGAGGTCAGAGGGACAAAGTGTCAGACGAAAAGCCAAGAAGGACAAACAGATGGCCAGCTCACTGGATTTTTTTTTCCTCCAGTTTAATAAGCCTGAAGAAATGGCACATTTCTTGAATGCCTATGCAAGGTTTCTCCCCCTCCCCCCCCTTTTCCTCTCCTTCTCAAAAGTCTACAGCAGGGCAGGCGGTGCAAATCTTTTCCGACAGATTCCGCCGCACTATAGGGCGTGACAAGCGCGCTTTGACAGACCAACTTTGTCCGGAAGGGGCGAGGGCGGCGGCGCCGAGGTTGTTAAATTCTTCTTCTTCTTCCTCTTTCATGTGTGTCTTTCTGGCGGCTCGTTTTCCCGTCCCATCACACACGGCGCTCAGCCGCGGCGCCGCGATCCGATGCGAACAGAGTTGTCAGAGAGCGGAGCGAAAAAGAGAGAGAGATAGATGCAGGGGCGTGGCAGGGATGGCTGAGGGAGATAGTCTCTTCCTGACCAACTTTAGCGCCCCCATGCAAAGCTAACAGATTTCCCCGGAATACGCTTAGCTGCACTTAAAAAACCAAAGGTGCGGGGCTTTCGCACCTATATACAATGTAATACGTGGTAATGCTCTTGCAGGAGCGTTCAAAAAACTCAAAGGGTTCACAACAATTTTAGCAAGCTTTAACGCCCTTGTAAAACATAAAAACCTTTAAATATTGTTAAGTCATGCATTTTTTTCCCAGTGAAAAAGGAGAGTATAGATTGATTCAACCCCGTGGTTGCGTGGGTCCGACCGCACAGCCACCTGACTTGCAGCTGCTTCCGCCCTCGAGAGGAAAATGACACCGAATTCAAATGTTCAAATATCGCAATTTTTTTCCCCCCGTCACGTTTGGGAGTTTTTCTATTATTTTTTACCTGAATTCTCATGGAATCGCTTTTCAATTTAAGCTTGAAATCTTCTTGAAGCTATCTCATTTTTATTTATTTTTTTAAATATTTTTTCTTAAATTCCTAGGATTTTTTTTCCTTTTCCCCCTCAATTACGAGATTTACAACAATTTCGCAGTTAGACCCCCTTGACCGCAGAGCACTGCTGCCACTGCCGCCGCATGACAAGTTGAGAAAGAGCGATGCTGGAGGGCGTCTTACTTTCGTCGAGCAAACTCGCGCGCGGGCCGGGCCGCACCTGCGTGCTCGTGCAGTGACGTCCCCTGCCTCACCTGGAACACAAAATGGAGACGCTTCCATCAGCAAACCGCAAACAAGTTTCGGCGCAAAATGTAGAGGCGGCTGTTGCTGCTGGGGCAGGGGCGGGCAGGGGCGGGCGCAGCTCTGGGCCCGGCCCGGCCCAGGCCGGTGAGAGAACGCACTCCAAACTTGGACCCGGAGCGTATTTGAAGAAACCCGCCGAGTTGTTTGGAGGCGTGGAGCACGTCGAGATGCGTTTGCTCTGCAAACTCCTGCGGGGACGGGCTGGGCGGTGAAGGTTTGTGTCAGTCATCTCAGCCGCAGGACATAACAAATAATCACGATGATGACCAAGGAACATGCCACAATAAAGGCATACAAATACAGAAAAACAACAAAAATGCACTGATTTTCTTGATTAAAAATGTTTTAAATGAAGAGAATATTTGACCTTTCTCCCAAATAGAGAGTCTTTGTTTGAAGTCCGATGTCTCTGAAAATGCTAAAGCAAAACTTCGGTATTCTTCTTCAATACCAAAATGTTGACATCTTTTGCTGCCAAATTTTGGCCCTCTCCAGGAAGAATGCCAAATCTATATTTTCGAGGATGTCAACGATTGACATTCTCCCCAGGAAAAAGACCTCGGCATTCGGGATGAACACCACAATTGTGGCGTACGCTTCTGAAGACTTCACAATGGTGCTTGAATCGTGCTATTTGACTAGGACTGCGTCTCCACAACACTTTGGATCTCAGTCTGAGACCAGCAGATTGCCCTGAATCCAAGTAAATGTACGTTTCCATTGGAGTGCAGCTACATTCAAGCTCAAGAGGAAACAACTCTGAAATTTATTTGCACCTCGTATAATTCAGAAAAATTCAGAAAAATCTAGAAATAATTAGGAAAATTCACAAAAGTTTACAAAAATGTAGATAAAATTCAAGCAAAAATTCTTAATTAAAACCCACGAAAATTCACGAAAATTCTCAAAATAAAAATATCAGAAAATTCATAAAAATTCGCTAAATTTGTTAATTATAAAAAAACAGTTGTTTCTGCCTCGAATCAAGCACATTTCAAATACAAATATTGAAGTCCATTTTTTTCTTGGGGGGAGGGAAGGCGCTCTTCCACACAATCAGAGCCGTGCCCTTCCGGACTGCAGGTAGCCCCCGCCGCACCGGCCGGCGGCCGGCTGGCTGAGCCGTAAAACGGCATCGACTGGGCCGCGTTATCGCCACCGCTTTACGGCAAAACAGGAATTCCTCGGACGCCTCGGCGCGATCAGCCTCGTAAAGCAAAAGGAGGGAAAAATAAATTACGTGGATAGTTACGGGCGACTCTCGTGAGCGCGCGAGGTAGTGGAGGTGTCGGGCCAAGCGCCCTTCAGGGCCGAAACACGAGGGAATAATGAGGGACGAGGTCGCGAGAATTTCTCACCGTGAGTGCATGTAAGGGTTCGAAAATACGAAACGTGACCGTTGACGACGTTCACCGAAGTTAAAAGAGTTTAAATAAAGAGAGAATTTAAAAATTTCTAACGCTAACGCCTTAAACGGCCTCCGAGGTTTGAAAAATTACCTCAGATTCAAACTTTTTTTGAAAATATAAAGTTAGAACTTTTTCTGAGAGTCAAATCGCAAATTATATCCAATACGCAATTACCACACATTTACGTTTTACATTTGATTATCACATTTTCGTCAAAAACTTTTGAGAGCTGAATTTCCGTTTATATTGCAGGGATGACAAAACTAAATTAAAACATTCAGTGAAAACATGGGCTCCGAGAGAATAAATACTCGATTAAGCTGCGGCCAAAAGGAGCCATCGTCAAGGATAAATAAATAAATAAGTTAAAAAAAACTCACGGGCGCGAGCAATAGCCACCCCTAACGGAGCCCTAAAAAAGAAAAAGAAAACGATTTCCGGTCTTGCACGAGGCAATAGAGGAGTGTTCTGAGCTGCCAAAGGTCCAACCCCACCAACCCTATCCCAGAAGAACCCCCGTTCCCTCAAATTTTCAATTACTGCCTCCAGTGGACGTTCCTTCCGCCTGGCTCTGGCTCCCCGCCTCTTTGGATTAGTCGTCACCTTCTCCGCCTCTGCTCCACCACCACCGTCCGAGACGGATTAGCCGCACGCGTAATCCATTTGGATTCGGAAAATCGACATTGTCCGGAACCTCCAACGACTCCTTAACAGCAACAAGAGACGTTGGTGCGAGCGGCCTCAGCCACGGCCTCAGCCCTCGGCCTCAGCCCTCGGCCTCAGCTACGGCCTCAGCTACGGCCTCAGCTACGGCCTCAGCTACGGCCTCAGCCACGGCCTCAGCTACGGCCTCAGCCACGGCCTCAGCCACGGCCTCAGCCTCAGCCGGCGCTGCTCCGGCGTAGGCCAGCTGGCCCGGGGCAGGCAACTTGATACCAAACTACCTCATCAAACTTCAAGTAGTTTAGCTTGCAACGTTTCGGGCCGGGCCCGGCCGGGGTCTGTCCAGCAGCCTCCAGTCCGCCGCCGCTGCAAATAGCGTCGGGATAATTCGCCCTCGAATATGATGATGAATTTTGTACCAAATAAAATATTGGCACACGCGGGAAAGGGGAGGGGGGGGGGAGTTCGTTGGCTTTGCTCAACACGGATATTTCACTAAGGCAACAGTATAGGTACAAGTGGGGAATAATGGGATGCAGCGTAAGGTTGGGTGGAGGAGACGCAGATGTGGAAGTCAAGAGAGGTCCCAAGGAGAGAGAGAGAGGTAGAGAGGAGGGAGGTGGAGAAAGAGGAGGAAGATAAAGTGTGAGAAAAGGGGAAGGGAGAAAAGGGGAGAAACAGGGGAGAGATCGAAGGGGGAGAGGGAAAAGGGGAAGAGGAGAGGGAGAGACGGGGGAGGAGGAGACGGCGGAGTGAGAGAAGAAGGAGGAGGGAAAGAGAAAGGGGACGGAGAGGCGAGGCGCACAAATAAAGTCTCGCGCCTGAGGCTCGGCCGAGCACGGGGGCCTAAAGAGCATATTATGAATAACCGGTAACAAGAGCTCCGCTCCGGTCCGGCCACGATTATTGGTGCAGGATACATAATGCACGAGGGAAGGCTTGCGTGGAGTTAGTCGACATAATGACAGAGTAAGCCCCGCCCCGCCCCGCCCCGCCCCGCCCCGCCCCGCCCCACCCCGGCCCGGGGGATGAGCCCCCAGGCGCTCATCTCACCGGCGGGTCGGGCTGGGGCCGAGCCGCGCGCTGGCCGCGGGGCGGGGCGGGGTGGGGCGGGCAGGACCCGGGCCGCTCGGCCCAAACTGTCCTTCGACGTAAAAACGGGCCGGGCCGCCCATAGCCGGGCCAAGGAGTTAGGAGGGGTGGGCTTTTCGGCCGCAGAGTTATCGTCTGCAACCGGGAGTGGAGAGAGGGAGGGTGGGAGGGCAACGCATCCCCACCACCCAGAGCCCCCTGCGCGCGCGCAAAACCACCCCCATGCAACCACCACACCATGCGGACCGCAAAGCGGGAGGGGGTGGGGGGGTGAGGGACAGCGCCGTGTCCCCGCGGAAAAACTAAAGACGTTCACCTGTGATGTATGAGAGGAGAGCGGTGCTAGCGGGGGAGGGAGCGCGGCGCTATGCGGGGAATACTCTCGTGGTTCGCGATGGCTCCCCTAAACTCCAGGAGGATGTACAAAGAGTTTCGTGATTGTTCACGAATATGGGGGAGCATTTGCGAGCACGACTATTTTTTTTAAAATGAGAATTTAAGTGGGGGACTCCTCGGCCGTTGGTCAATGGTCACACGAAAAAAGAAACTGAAATGTTGAGGTGACACCGCGGAAGGAGGTCAGATCATAATAAAACTCAGAAAGTAATACAGAAATTTAGAAATTCCACAAACGACAAACATGAACGACCATGCTTACCGTCAGTGTGCGATTGTGTGCGTCGTCAAAGTTTTCAGAAACGTTCACACCCGCTGGTCGCGGCATGCGGATGTAGGTGTAGAAATAAACCACGCTCGCCTAGTGGGAGGGGAGAGAAGGGCTTTCTGATCGAGTGAGCCAGGCGCGGAACCACGCGGGGAGGGGAGGATTTAGTTTTGCCAACTATGTGGTTACGAATTCCGATACAACTGTAAGGAGCTTAATGCAGGGGGCTGCTTGGCCCCCGCGTCGCCCCACCACCCCGCCCCGCCCTACGTTACAACCGCCCCCGCCACCAGATGCCCTTATTGCCCCGACACCATATGTGCGTCTACACTGTTCGGCACACGGTGCGCGTGCATGGGGCCGAAATTATCTTATACAGTCTAACGTCACGCATAAGTTTCTCCCCACCCCGCGATTTATACGTTACGTACATTCCTATCTACTTTGCACCCCAGTCCGAGGGGGAAACAATTCTTGAATTGTTGTACAACACGAAATAAAACATAAATTTAAAAGAAACAGAGAAATTTAGGAAAATTGAACTAATTCAGAAAAATCAGTAAAATTCGGAGAAAGTAGGAAAAATTCATAATTTAGGAAAATTTACAAAGAAAATGTAGGTAAAATTCAAGTAAAACTTTGCGAACTTTCAACGAAAATTAAAAAAAAAAATCACGAAAATTGAAAACAAATTCACGAAAATTCACAAAATTTGCGTACACCTAAATTCAGAGTTGTTCTCTCCTCGCCCCAGTCGCACTACGACCCCGACCCCGGCCCCGCTTCACCCCGTTATCGTCCACTGTCTAGTCGGAGGAGGGACCCTGCCCTGTTTTTCCCGACCGTCCGGACAGAGCCCCCCACCCCAACCCGCTGCCCGCTGCCCCAACATGTCTGTGGTTTATGGACGCGCCCAAAGTTTGCGGTCTTGTCCGAGTTGAATCTCACTCTGGGTCCGCCGTGCCCCCCCAGTAGTGCTCTCGGCAGCGGCGCAAGCGTAGCGCAGCAGCATCAGCCGGGGAGGCTGCTCTGGGTCCGTTTGAGCACACTGGCTGATGGAGACACGGAACGGCAAAGGGAAAAGGGCCCCGGCCGGCGGCGGGCGCGCGCGACGTGCTGAAGTGTGACAAAGCTTTCAGCTCGCTTTCAAGCGAGAGGCTCTCGCTCCCTATCTCTCTCTCTCTCTCGCTCTCTCCGTCACTCTGCTAAAGTGTGACAAAAGAGCTTTCATCGTCCTGCTCCGTGCCTTCCATTACCATGCCATCCGTCTTCCACTGACCACTCCCGCTGCGCACGGCCCCGCCCCGCCCCGCCCCGCCCAGCAGCGTCCTCAACAGGTACCCGACGACTATGGGTACCGGCGAGGAGGACACCAGCCCCCCGCCCCCCGCCCCGGGCAAGGACGGATCCTGTCCTCCGCCCGGGCCGAGAGCCAGCAAGAAGACCTCGTCCAGAGGCCGCCACGCCACGCCACGCCCCGCAGCGCCGGGCAAAGGGACTCTGCGCAGCGCTGCTCGGGACTCCGAATGAATATTGATGACCGGACCGGAAGCAGTCGGAGGAGTAACCGGGGCGGGGCGGGGCGGGGTGGGGCGGGGAGAGGTGGGGCAGACCTACTGATCATCCCAACAGCTACGCCAGCATTACCATATGTTGAGCAAATTATCATCGAATTGATTATTAGCACGCCAGTGTCGCGCATAAACAAACAAAAGCCGCGTACAGAGAAATTTACCGCGGATAGAATCAAGATCTAACAGCAGAATAATAATTTTAAAAATGAATGGGTATTTATTTACTGGTGTAATTTACTGGAATTTTTGGGCATGTACAGTGATTCTGTCAAGACACGCTCCGCTGCAGCTCGCAAAAATTCGCTGCTGCTGCGCAGCCTGCTCGATGAAAAGAATATCGCGATTGTACATTTTGACGGTAATATTTCGCAAGTCGCTCAATACTCGAACTTCCAGTTTTCTCGTTAAATTTCCTCAAACATAGTAGTATTTTTTTTTTTCAAGTAAAAAAATAAATAGAAAATAAATAAAAAGGCTTACAAAACGAATAGTCAATAGCACCCTGTATTCTCGCTTCTTTGAAAACAGATCCTGGTTGTCCTTGCAACGCAGTCCCTCCACACCCACACCCCTATGCTCTCGACACATGCGCTCCTCACTTGAACGTCACACGCTCTCGCCTCTCCCGCCCCCCTCTCCTCCTCCCTCTCCCCTTTCAGCTACTACTGATGTTCCCCCTGGACAGGGTGGGCCATTAACTGCTGATGGATTGAAGGCTGTCTCCTGGACCCTTCCCTACTCTTTTCCTTTCTGCACCCATCGCCCTCTCTCTCTCTCTCTCTCTCTCTCTCTCTCTCTCTCTCTCTCTCTCTCTCTCTCACACACACACACACAACTCCCTTCCATCCGTCAGCTCGATTATGAAAGGCCGTAAAATCTGTTCCGTCAGTTTTATCGGGTGTTCGTCGTCCCCTTTCCTTTTGGGGTGCGATGAGTTCTCCCCCCCCCCCCCTTGCCCTCACGCTGTCAGTGGCGTCGGCTCTCACTCTCTCTCTCCCCCATCCCTATCCGTCTGTATCGGGTCTCATATTAGTTCCCAGATCATGGAGGTATCGGCAGCAGCATCGATGGTAAACCTACAACCGCCATTAGGGCCCTGGCAAAGAGGTGTTGGTTTCGCGCGCGCGCGTGCGTGTACTCTCTCTCTCTCTCTCTCTCTCTCTCTCTCTCTCTCTCTCTCTCTCTCTCTCTCTCTGTCTCTCCCTCTCCCTCTCTCTCTCACTCACTCACTCTCTCTCGAGCCCCTTCACCTCTCCACCAGACCACCAATGGGACACGCAGGCTTCCCGCCGACTGACAGACGGACAAACGCTTTGACAGACAGACAGACAGACAGACAGACAGACTGACAGGCGTTGCGGGCTGCACGTCCCCTCGCCTCATGTTGGCTGCTGGTGGTTACTGCCATTATTCCCAACACAGTCATACGCGCGTGTGAAACACATCGGGGGGCAACTCACACTGACAGCTCACGAACGGGAAATTCTCACGCGAAAACCTCCACACCTGGAAACCAATACCTTCATATTTTTTTTATTTTTTGTGCGTTTTCACACACTCCCGCCCGCATACCAAAATGTTATTTTTTTTTAAGAGAGGAGAATTCCAATTTTTACCCGCAGTTTTGTAGAGCTGAAAACGTTTTGTCGTGTCAGTGACGTCATGGGCTGAAAGAGGGAATGCAACTGCTCTTGTGTCTACTTGCACGCTCGAAATCAAAGTGGTTTCCCTCCCGTACTGGTCACACTTTTTATACCACGTGGTAAAGCACCACACTCGCAGAGTGTTCCGTGCTGGCGGTCGGCCACTATGAAAAATATTCGAATGTGTCACGGGAAAATTGTCCACGATAAATGTCGTAAATTTACAACTTCCAGTTGTATTGTTACGATATATATATTTTTTTACAATGTGTGGCGACTTTATATTCTTTGACGAGCAAGAATTTGCAGTTGTAAATTTACGACTGCTTTTGTAAATTTAAGACTGCTTTTGTAAATTTACAACTGTCTGAATGTCGTAATCACAAAATACGAAAAAAAAGGAGTAAATTTACGAATCCATATTTTTTTTTCCCACAGAGCCTCGGCGTCGAGCGTCACGCGGCCGCCGCGGGGCGCGCCACATCCGCGGCCCCTCCTCCACCTCCACCTCCTCCTCCTCCTCATCCACTACAGTAGTCATATTTCAGCCCGGTCGCGCGCCCCACAGAGCCAATAACTACAATTTATTTCAGATGGCCCCGCCCCGCCCGGCCCGGCCCGGTTCCACTCTCAAAATCAAAACCAACAACAATTTATCAAATGGCCCAATATTCCCCCCGGCCGGCGGCGGGCGGGCCTTTCGGCCCGGACCACAGCGCGCGCGCGGATAAAAATTGGGTGCAGCGCGGCGGGGGTGGCGGGGCGCGGCGTGGCGGCGGCGTCCCGGGCGACACTAAAGTGCTCCCGGACGTCAATCTGTTTTATATTATTTCCGACCAAAGAAACTCGCCATGGCGGCCAGGCGCGCGCCCTGCTCCATGCCAAAACTTTGGCCGTATCTGAAAAACAAGGTCAGCCCTCGCGCGCTGGGCGGCCGGCCGCGACCGTGCGCGCGACATGCAGGCCCAATCCACTTCCGTAATACACTGTACTCTGGTAATCCAAGTGTGCGAATGTCGCACACTTGTAGGTGTGCGAGGCTTCATTCGTACACTTGGCCACTCAAACGTGTGAATATCCTAGGAAAATTCACACGTTTAAGCGGCCGAGTGTACGAATGAATCCTCGCACACCTACAAGTGTGCGACATTCACACACTTGGGTTTCCAGTGTACACCTAATGCATGAAACACGAGGTAATACCGGTAATTGATGTAATACCGAAAAACACATGTGACCAAAATTGATCAAATATTGACAGCAAACGAGCTGTGATTACGTGTAATACTAAGTAGTGCGTACAAGAGTTTCCGCGATGTGAATTCCCCGGAATTCCCCCTCGTACAGGCCTTCAGGAAGCTGGCGCCCGCGCAAGGCGACAGTCTCTCTTGAGTTATTCCGAGGGGCCCATCACGAGGGTTCTGGAGCGTACACAAGACTAACGATTGCCTACGATTCCCAACAATTTACGGTAAAATTGTCGAAGAAACATTGAAATTTCTATAATTTTTTGGCATCAATGTTAAAAAAAAATTAAAAAATGATGTGATTACCAGTATAAATATCTGAAAAAGTGTACAGAAGATTACCTGAGTGGTGAAGCAGATCTGGTTCGGAGTTTGCGCATGAAATTTTTCAGTTTTTTTTCTGAAGGATAAAGGATATATAAAAACAGGGTGAAGAGCAAAGGTCAAACATCTACTAGGTTGGGTCGAGAAGGTCGGCTCTGACTGTTCATAGTCCAGTGGTCCGTTTGGAGAGGTGCGAGTACGTGAGTGTTTGTGTGTGTGCGTGTGTGAGTGTGCGTGAGGCAATATAACCCAGGAATGAAGTTATTCTCTCTCTCTCTCTCTCTCTCTCTCTCTCTCTCTCTCTCTCTCTCACAGAGGAAAAGACAATGGGATTCCAACCCTTCGTATTCCCGCTGTGTAAGACGGTCGCCCCAGCCACTCAACTTGCCAAAAATAATAAAAATGCCTGTCCCTCGTCGCGGTGCGTTGGACTACGTTCTCCACAGTTATAAGGCGGGAGGGATGGCCACTCCCACCCGGGGAGGGGGTGAAGGGAGCTGGTTGAAGGGAATTAACCATTCACCTGAAAAGGAGATATAGCCAGTCACGTCACATGAGAGGGCTCCGCGTGCTATCTTCTATTATGCCGTTTTTTTTAAATATATATATATTAAAAAAAAAAAAACTGTGTACACAGGATGGCCGAGCACTTTTGGCTGACCCCGCTGGTGGCCTCGTACCGACCAGCAAACCGTGGAGGAACAAAAGACCTCCTATTGTTCGGTCTTATCTTTGTGCCTTTTGCCTTGAGTATATTTTGCGCCCGGACAAAGAGCGAAGCATCCTCGCGGACACCAAGAGAGCCGTGACGATGGAGATAGTCTTCGAAAACACTCGGCACGCCAGCGCCAGCTCTCTCTCTCTCTCTCTCTCTCTCTCTCTCTCTCTCTCTCTCTCTCTCTCTCTCTCTCTCTTTCCTTCTCTCACTTTCTCTCTCTCTGCAAAAAGAGGAGAGGGAGAGGGTGTCGTCTAAAGACGTGGTCGGACCCCCGGAAATGAACATTTTTGGAGACTGCGTACTCAATCTAAATACCAAAAGGGAAGTTAGCCTTGTATAACGTCGGTGGAACGTCAACGCAAAATTTAGGGAGGGGGGAGAGACAGAACTAGTAATAATAAAAATTTATTAAAATTAAAAAAAAAAGGTTTAGAAAAAGTAAAATATACAAGTTCTTTTTCACTTAGGAAAAAATTGCAGATAACAAATAAGTATTATTTTACTCTCCCTTCTTCGCTTCTTCCTCTCCTTCACCCGCATATGAGCTACAGACAACACTTATTAGAGGGGCAAGACGGCTTTGAATAAAAGAAAAAATAATTACAGCAGTCACTCATGGGCGAATATGAACCTGAATATGAACCTGGATGAAAGCTTTCTCGCTCCACGCACTCTGAACTCCTTATTCACCTAACGGAAAGAAAAGAAATGGGGTTTCTCCGGGAGGTGGGGAGGGGGGGGGGGCTAAATCCACCTCCGCCCTATCCTCCCTACCCAACGCCCTCGCGGAGGAAATCCAGTCGTACCACGTAAATTAATAAAAGAAAAGGGAACGTTTCAAACGGCGCGCCCCGCGCCGCGACTCCCACTCCTGTCGTGGGCTTCCGCGCGCCCCGCCGCGAGGAGAAAGAGATAATCCTGTAAGAGAGAAAAACACAGCAGGAGGAGGAGGAGGAGGGAGAGAGAAGGAAGAGGCCGCGTGGTGCTGAGAGCGGATGGGAACGGATCTCAATCCCTGGCAGTTCCGCACAGCACGTACATCACACACACACACACACACACACGCACGCACGCACACACACAGACACACACACGACGTGCGCGCATACACACCAAGGCACGCGACTCGCATAAATATAACCGCAGAGGTACACCTAACGTGAGCTTGAGCGTGAGCCTGGGAGCGTGAGTGCGCCCCTCCCCCCCCTTTTCCCCTTCCAACCGCTCCGCAACGCAAACCCCCAAATATCCCGACGCCCATGCGGACCTCGCTCTACACTGTAAAAATTTGTTGTAAAATAACGACAAAAAAAATTACAGGTTTCGCTGTTAAATCGGTGAACAGATTTTTCCTGTAGTTTGATGAAACATTTTGTGAATTAACAAGAAAAATCGCGAAACAACAGATAAAATTTTTAAACATACGGAATTCTTTTGTAAATTTACGGAATATTTTTGTCAAGTTACAGAGTTTTTTTTGTAAATGAACACGAATAAAAAGTTAATTCACAGTCAGTTCGTTTAACAAAATTCACAGATATTACCTGTTAATTTACGACATGTTTTTTTTACAGTGTAAAGCAACGCCGCGAGTTTGTGCAAAAGAGTGACGCGGGTATAGAGCGCGAGAGACGCGCGCGCGGCGCGGGGTGACAGAAACACAAAAACAAACGACAAACGGCAACCATTTGTTTTATAAAAACAAGAGTGAAGCGAGTTATCTCATAACGAGGGGAGGTGGGGGCTGGGGCGTGGGGGAGGAAAGGAGAATGCGGGGGGTTGAAGCGAAAAAACTACCTGTCAGCAATGATTGCAGTTCAGCGGAGCACGCAGCAAGGGCGGGGCGGTACCAGTGTATTGGAGCACGAGAGTGAGAGAGACGGTGAGTGTGTGTGAGAGAGAGAGAGAGAGAGAGAGAGAGAGAGAGAGAGAGAGAGAGAGAGAGAGAGAGAGAGAGAGAGAGGGGGGGGGATGGGCGGAAACTGAACGGGTTGGAGTGGGGGCGGAGAGGGGGGAGGGCAGAATGTTCGGTCGTTACGTGCGGTAGCATTAGAACCAGCGAAGCTTTAGGCAAACGATAGCATTTCGGTCCCCAAGCTACCCCCTCCCCCCTACTAATAACAGGCCATTCGCGACGTTCCGACGTTCAAACGCTCCCGCCAAAACATTCAGCCACCCCCTCCACTGCCCCTATATACCTGCCTGCCCCACGCCGCTCTGAGTAATACATTGAAGACCTCTACAGACAGGGCGCGGCCCGCTTGATGCGCTCCCTCGAGAGGCCTCGTGAGGTGAACGGGAGCAACAGGCAATGGGTGGGGGACAGGGGAGGGGAGCGAAAAATAGAGAAAGGGAGGAAAGGAGGAAGAGTAAGCGAGAGAGGAGAAGGGAGAGAGGGAGGCGGGAATAAAGAGAGGGGAAAAGGAAGGAAGATACTAGGGTAAAAAAAAGCAACCTGTAAAAGATTTTGACACCTTGAAAACTCAAAGTAATCAAAGGAATGAAAAACATTCAAAAGAAGACCCCCCTCCACCCCCCGAAAAAAAAAGAGCCGCATCAAAGAAGCTTCTCCAGCAAAGGTCGATGAAGAGGACTAGAATCCAGGAACAGGGGGCGACTCAATTCAAGGGGTGGGGAACACTGTAAAAAGCGATATTTATTGTTCCTGAGGGAGCGATTTTGTGAATCCAATTTTATCACTCCTGGAGGAGCCACTTTCACAAAAATCGCTCGTATAGAGTAATTTTGCGTCATTTTCTGTTAAAAATGACTCAATGAGAGTGATATTTGATTATACCAAAAGTCTCAATTAGAGTGATTTTCGCAAATATCGCTCCATTTGAGCGATGGAGAAATGGGTCGCTCTATTCGAGCGAGAAAAATCGCTCCTTGTTTTACAGTAAAATCTTTTCAGTGGACTTCATATTCTAGTCTAACATCAATGTGGAGGTTCAGATTCGGCTCGAATCTCATATGTGAGTTGAGATCCGACACATACTGAGGAGTTTCGGTCCAAATAAGACGTTTACTGATGACCGATAATCAGAAATTAGCACCAGTTCTCAGTCAAGTTTTTGAAGAAACCTTGAAATTTATTCCATTTCTGACATAGTTACTTGAAGGAAAAGCCGAAATAGCTTGAAAAACAACGAAAAGAGGAATTTTAGAAAGTTGATTTACCAGTGCTTTTCGGACATTGAGTACACACATAGCAAGAGTGGTGGGCCCCTCGGGAGAAGTTTAAGCCTGGGGCTAATACAAATTTTTTACAGTGATTTTTTTCCCTTTTCGGAATTGTTCTTTTGATTTTCAAAGAAAATTTCTATCCCTTTTTCAAAACATTTAGATCTTTTGCACCCATATCTGATTTTTCCCCAATTTTACTTCGGTTTTTTTTTGTCCATTTTTTCTCGTTTTCCGGATCTTTCTGTATCCGAGGGGGCGACAGTTTTGAGAATCATGTGTACTAGAGTCTGGGAATCATAATCATAAAAATTAAAGGAAATCAATGAAAACCACTACAACAAAGCAGGAAACACCTGGAATCAGTTATAATTAGCCGAAATTAGCGTTTTATGTCGCTAGAAACAATTAGAAATGAAAATATATGCATGGGAATCATTGGGAATCAATCATTCCGAGAATCATGTGTACACATTAAAGGGGAGTGGTCGCCCCCTCGTCTGTATCTATTTGATTTTATTTTGATATTTTTGATTGTCTTTTTAAAAAAAAATGTACATGATTTTTTGGGGACGTGCCATGAATTTTCGAAGTGATCCCGCCCTCGGGTCAGGTCAAGTCACGCAATAAGCCTCGCGGTTGAGTCGCGGTTGAGGCGGCCGGCCGGGGCGGGGCAGGGCGGCCGGACAGGTGGTTGCTGCTCAGGCCAGCCGCTGGTCAGGGGCGGGGCGGGGCGGGGCGGGGCGGGGCGGCTCCCAGATGCATTATTCATTTGCCCGTTATGTTATGGCGGGATAAACCCCACCAGTTACTGCGCCTTTGTGGCGCCCTGCTGGAACAAGGTGATCCCCTTCCATACCCCCCCCCCCCTCTCTCCCCCACCTCAGCAGGTCAAAGGCTTGTTAGCCCCAAGACGTCTCCTCTCTACAGCCAGCAGCGCTCGAGGGCTGCCTGGGCCGGGCCTCGGTGAATGATATGACAGGAGCGGCAACGCCACGCCACGACCCACAATGTCGGTTAATGCGCCAGTGTGTACAACACACACACACACACACACACCTATTCCTGCATAGTACAGCAACGCAGAGACAATGGTAAATGGGGACGCGGTCAAGCCCTCTCGTGTGTGTGTGTGTGTGTGTGTGTGTATGTGTGTGATGGGGAGATAGACCGAGAAGGGAAGGTCATGTGGCATACCCACGCTGACCAAACGGCCCTCCTATACCGCCTGCTGCCCGCAACCCGTTTCAGTATAGCAGTGCGCGCAGGCGGGTGAGAGAAAGGGGTTATGGTAAAATGGTGAGAGTAAAAATAAAATAAAAATAAGGGAAACTAATGGGAAAAGTAACACAACCCAGAGAGGTAGCCGGGTGTGTGCCGCGTAACGAAGTGGTGATGAATTCGATTAGTTGTTGGTGTTTTGCACTAGGTGCGCCGTGGTTGTTTTGCTCTCTAGTTGCGCTGTTGTTGTTGTTGTTTTCGTTTTCCCCCGCTCCCACCCTCTCCTTTCCGTTTCAGGCAATTTGCAGCAATCTCCATGGTGCTGCTCGCGCGCATGCCAACCATTGACCTGACCGCAATAAGAGAGAGAGAGAGAGAGAGAGAGAGAGAGAGAGAGAGAGAGAGAGAGAGAGAGAGAGAGAGAGAGAGAGAGAGAGAGAGAGAGCTGATATTTGTTTCGTCTATCGGCGGCGCGATACTTTAACGCGACGCGTATGCTGATAAGGCAATGGCGGCCACTGGCCATTACTGATGATTGATATCATCAACTATATTCATTTGCAGAGGAGCAAAGCCACGATACCCACGATACTGGAGCAGGGAGAGAGAGAGAGAGAGAGAGAGAGAGAGAGAGAGAGAGAGAGAGAGAGAGAGAGAGGGAGGGGGGGGGAGGGGGGGGGAGAAGCCAAATAGCGAACCGCATAGCTGCAGAGTCCACGCCTGGCCGCCGTGTACAACCGAGTTGGCAAACTGATAATATTCGGAAGCAGTAAATAGTTTTCTAAACACACCACTCACAGACACACGCACAATTACACAAATACACTGCGCAAAAAAAGGGAAAGAAAAGTTGTAAAACAAACTTGGTAAACAAGTATGATAAACTTGTAGTATAGCCACGACCGTAAACTCCGCTCAGCGCCCTCTGTAGGTGCGGTAAACAGCGCCCTCAGCAGCAGCGGCAGAGAAATAGCCTCCGAGAAGGAAAAGAAGAAAAAAGTGGTCCCGACACCGAAAAATAAATACATAGAGATGCTATATCACCGACAAAGAGGACCGGGGGGGGGAGGGGGGGGGGAGGGAGGCTGCATGTGCAGCAAACAAGTGGAGGATGATGGAGGGAGGATAGGGCGCGCCTAGGAGCCGTCCGAGGGATATTGGGCGCACTTCCTGCCTGCAGCCCCGCTCTGGACCACGCGGCTCAGCATCGCGATCAAGTCCAACCACCCCCCTCCCCGCCAGCCCTGCTGGAGAGGAGGGTAGGGGTTGGGGCGGGAACTAGCTCCATGGAGGGCAGGGGCGGGCGCGGGCCGGCGGATCGTATATGGATGAGGCAGGCTCGGTCCAACTGTTTGCACAAGTTGCGCGCCCGGCGGCCGGGGCAGGCCAGCCCAGCCGCACTCCCCCACTATCACATCCAGCGACCCCTCAGCGCAATGGACACGGCCTGATCCTCCAGCCGCTGCTCTTGTATTTCAAGAAAAAAATAAAATCGGAGAGAAAAGGGGCAGAGCGGGGCGGGTTGGACCAGGAAGGGAGGCCCTGACAGCGCGGGGCCTCACTGGAAGGGGGGGGGGGGGGACATCGTGTTGGATTGTGCGCGGGGGGGAGGGAGGGGGGCGAAAGGATTTCAGCGCGAGGGTGAGGAAGGGGTCTCGCGGAAATATTCCGCTCGGCCAAAGCTGCAATTAGGACGCAAGTTGCAGGGCATAGCTTAGGCCTTTCTTACTGATGTATATTTTTTTTTAAACGAGAGACGGTACATATTACACAGCGTTTAGTACGGAAATGCTTGGCGCAACACACTATACACGTACTCGTGCGTGCGAGCGTGTGTGAGTGAGTAGGCTAAACCGCACGACGCGGAGGAACCCCTTTGGACAGAGGCACCGAAATATTTCACCGTACACCACGGGAAACTTTCGAAGCACGCCTCACTACGGCGGGAATTCCGCAGCGCAGCTTGGGGGAGGGCAAGGCAAAGGGAATAGTGAGAGAGGAGAGAGGAAGGAGAGAGAGAGAGAGAGAGAGAGAGAGAGAGAGAGAGAGAGAGAGAGAGAGAGAGAGAGAGAGAGAGAGAGAGAGAAGGCCCACGGCTGCAGGTAGCTGCGGCGCTGGCGGCAGAAGCGTGCCGCTCGCTACCCTGTTTGTCAATACGTCACTTTGTAATATCCCCTTTGCAGCACCGCCGCCCCCCCCCCCCCACTCCCCCTCCCCTCCAGCGTGGTCCCCGCTGGAGCCAAAACACAGCCGAGCGATTCCGAAGATCACTTTCGTACCTCTGTCCCCGTCGCACTCATGGAGCACTACCATGGCGAGCACAGGGCACCGCTGAAGGTGCAACAAGGACGGAGGAGAGATGAGAGCGATCTTCTGAATCAGTCGCCAGGCCAAACGACAAAGTTTCGCTTCGTGTCGGCGGCGGAACTCACCTGCAAATAATACCGCAAGCAGTACCTCTGTGGCGTCCCGCGCCCCGGAACTCTATAAACTCCACTGTGAAAATACTCGTAAGGGTTACGGGAAAATTTTCCTTGGTAGAAGTCGTAAAATTACAATTTGAGATTGTAAATTTACAAGCACTCCCTATCGAATTGGAATTGACCGACGAGCAATAATGGGCTGCCGTAAATTTACGACATATTTTGTAAATCAAAATTACAAAAAAAAAAGTCGTAAATTTACGAGGATATTTTTCACAGTGGATCAGCACAAATGTCCTAATAACCCGGGATACTTGTTTTGAGTTTCCAGTCTGCGCTTTCGTGCGAGAAGTTCGTTGCCAAATAAATTTCAGTCACTTGCAAAGTCTCCATGGAGAGTGGACAGCAGCGAGCGAGCCCGACGCGCCTGCTGGCCAGGACGGCCGGGCGGGCCGGGTGGGTGGTGCGGGATGCGGGTCCCGGGGTGTCGGCAGAGTAGGTGACAATGTGTGCATGGGTCAGCTCCCCCCCCCCCCCCCTTTCCACCAGGACCGGCCAGTTGCCCTTGGGTTGACTTCCCCCCACCCCCACCCCTCCGCGCCAAGCCCGGCGTGGATGGCGGGTGCTTTTAGTAGTACTGCCAAAGTTGCCTGGGCCCGCGCGCCTCCACGACGGAGTGGGGAGGGGGGGGCGTAAGACTTGGGTGCGCCGCTCTCCACTTACCCATCCAACAACACAAAAAGGAGAAGGGGGAAAAAAGGTGAATAACGGTAGAATTTATGAAAGAAGAGCAAAAACGAAGGCCGAACAAAATTTTACACACCGTCCGCAGAGGACATTTATGCACGATTTTTAGCACAGTTGAACTATGAACATCGATAACTTGCGAAACTCTGTAATTATGTACAACTTTTACAAGATTACGTCAGAGGTGGTCGTAATTATCTGAGCAAATCGTACGTTCACCATGCATGTGCATGGGTTTCCGTAAGCTATAATTTATATAATAATAATAATAATAATAATAATAATAATAATAATAATAATAATAATAATAATAATAATAAACGTCAACATTTGCTGTGTATGTTGGCTCTGGGGCATAAATGCGGAAGGAAAAAAAAGAAAAGAAGAAGAGAGGGTTCTGCGCAGAAAGAGAGGCAGGTCTCGAGAGAAGAGAATCGCCGGAGGGAATCGGAGAATAAGGAAGAGAGAGAGAGCGAGCATCCATCAGAGGAAACAGCTGAATCTGAGAGCTTTGGGAGGAGAGACGGGCGGAGAGTTGGTTTTGGCACGACAGGGTCGGCCAGCGACTCGGGGGTGTTGAGGTGGGTCGCAACGACAGGTACACGGTGCGCCCCGCCCCGCCCCGCTCCCAGCACCTCCCAACCACTCCTTTTCGTCCCTTATCGGCGCATCCGCCCCGCCCCGCCCCACCCCACCCCGCACGAGCACTGAGTGGGTTCTCAACAAAATCACCCAGCGAAAACACGGACCCATTTACTCTCTCTCCCTGCCCAACCGAAATGTGTTTCCTCAAAACGACTAAAACAGCTGATCGTCAAATGCAGTTCAAACAGGAGAAAAAAAAAGAAAAGAAAAAACTCTACTTTCTTTCTCTTGCCTCGCTTTTGTCATCAGTTTCCACGCTTTTACAGCCCTTTTCCCTAGAAGGGAAACAACTCTAAATAATTTTAAAGTATGAAATAAGTGATATAAAAAGAAAAAAAATGCTTTTCCTTTTATTTTCCCGTTCCCTTTCTTTTCTTAAATCTTTTTGACTAGCTTACAATCTTTTCGAATTTTCATAAAACTTACTAAATTTCTCTGATGATTTTTTTTTTCTGATTAACGAGGTGTACAAAAATTTCAGAGTTGTCGTTTTCCCTCCGCTTTCCCCACCCCCTCTACCCATTCGACCGTCTCCCTACCCATTCATCCCCCCCCCCTCTCTCTAGCTCCCCCCCCCCCCCTCTCTCTCTCTCTGGAGTACAGCACGCGGCGAGTCGTGCCCAGCCTGGCAAGCGGGCCGTCACCATAGGATCATCACACCCATCTCCCGGCTGGCAGACATTCCACGGCGCACCTAATTGGGCCGCCGCCGCCAAATTACGGGTGTGTAGGCATTCAGGAGGGCGCCCGGACCCCAACGTCTCACACCCACACGCACCCCGCTGGAGGAAGCGCGAGCGTCAAACACACTATTATATGGGGAGCGGAGAGCAGTCATTTCAGCGACAGGATATGTCATCATTCAGTACGAAAGTCAGTCCTGTGGATGAAAAGTCATCAGGTCAACCTACCCTCGCGTTCTTTTCTTTGAACGGAACATAGGAAGAAACATGTCGAAAATTTGGGGGAAAAAATAAAAAAAAATCTCTTTTAAAAAATAGTTTAAGTTCAACTCCCTAAGTCTTGCCTGCACTGTAAAAAAAACATGTCGTAAATTAACAGGTAATATATGTGAATTTTGTTAAACGAACTGACAGTGAATTTACTTTTTATTCGTGTTCATTTACAAAAAAACTCTGTAACTTTACAAAAATATTCCGTAACTTTACAAAAGAATTCCGTAAGTATACAAATTTTATCTGTTGTTTCGCGATTTTTCTTGTTAATTCACAAAATGTTTCATCAAACTACAGGAAAAATCTGTTCACCGATTTAACAGTGAAGCCTGTAATTTTTTTGTCGTTTTTTACAACAAATTTTAACAGTGTGCTTCTTTAATTATTCGTTTATATAGTGGTTTAATAAAAAGAAAAGAAAACCCGAATAACAAATAGCAACAGGCAAAATACGCGGGACGCGCGCCCCTCCTGACCTGCCCCGTCCCATGTTCCATTTTCCCCTCGCAGTGAGAGCAGACTCGGGATCCGGCTGGCCTGCCCGCGGTCGCCCGGCCAGATGTTAGGCGCAGGTGCGAAAATGGCGGCACTTTATCATCGATTTTATGGAGTGATACGGCTGGGTGCCGCCCACCCCGCCCCGCGGCCCCGCCGGACCGAAGAGGCGCCGATCGGCGCGGCCAACCGCCGGACACGCTGGTGGGGTACGGCGGGGCAGGGCGGGGCGGGGCGGGGCAGGGCGGGGCAGGGCGGGGCGGGGCGGGGCGGGGGGCAGGGCGGGGTGGGCCCATTTGCTCCCGTTGGCGCTTCGGAATCATATAGGGTTTGAGGTCTACACTGAGGATAACAGGTGTGAAACACTTACTGAGCAACATTAAATTATTTCTAATTTTTCCACCAACCAATGGAGACGTTCTTTTTTATTTTTCTCTCCTCCTCATATCCTACTGGCTATGACCCCCCTCCCCCCTCCAAAACATGCACACACACACACACACACACACACACACACACACACACACACACACACACACACACGCACGCAGTCTATTAAAGCTGTGAACAATTCATACCTCATTTTGATGAAAAGCACAAGCTTCAGCAGAGAGGAAAGAAACTCAGCGGAATTTGTAAAAGCGTTTCTACGATGTGACTGCCGCGTCAGCGAGTGCGTTCTTCTAAGTGCAGCCAACTTTCGTCAAGCTTTCTTAAAGACTTCACTGGCAGAAAAAGGGGGAAGGAGGGGGGGGGGCGTTTTTTTTTCTCTCTCTCTCCCTTCTTTTGGTTCTAATATTCCAGCTCTCGCTTGTTAGCCCCCTGCCTGTCTCCGTCCCGGGCGCGCGGCGCCAGTGGCGCCAGTGGCCCACTCAGCGCCGGGCCGGGGTCCGTTTAAACGAGGCAGACCTCACTGAATACGAAATGCGAACGCAACTGGAATAGTCTCCTCCTCCGTGCCTCCCCGTCCCGTACCGTCCCGAGCGGGCGGGCGGGCGGCTTGTCACTCCGGACATTTCGGAGGTTAAAAAGGACTGACCCTCCCAGCGCCCGCGCGGTCACCCACCACGCCGTGCCGGTGCGGCGGTGTGCGCTGGGGTGTGGTCGGCCTGGGCGACGCCATGTAGGCTGTGCGGAGCGACGCGACTTTGAGCCGGTTGGAGTAGGCATAGCACTGGAAAAACTAACATTACATGTGTCACGTTTCTTGCTGCACTCTTCGGAGAAAACGTTTCGAGCTGCATTCTCTTTGTGATGCCCCTATCCTTTTGCATGGAGAGGAATGCATCAGAAAACGTTTTCTCCAGAGAATGCAAGATAACATGTGACACAAGTAACATTTGTTTTTCCAGTGAGGTCTTTTGCTACAAACCATCACACACTGTGGAAAATTCCACGTAAATTTACAACATGTGTTGTAATTTGGGAAATGTTGTGAATGTACGATTGTCCATTCTTGCTCGTCAATAAGGAATTCCAGATCGATAGGACGTGCTTAAGAAAGAACAATTTCAGATTGCGATTTTACGACTCACATTATGGAAAATTTTTCCCGTAAACCTAAAACTCTTTTTCACAAATTGGGCGTTCAGGGTTGCCACAAATTTTAAGTTTTAATTTTCCCTGATTTCCAGACCACCTTCTTTTTTTAATGAAATTTCCCTGATTTTAAAGTATTGCATCTAACTCGCTTCAATAAAACGCGAACGAAGCGAGCGGAAATCGTTTAAACAAGATACCAAAGACTGACTTATTTTCGATCAACTTCTGACTTTTGTCTCGCAAATTGCAGTATTTTTGTTAACATTAGGCAAAATTATAGGTTAAGTCAAATCTGTAATTTTTTCCCTCAGTTTTTTCGCATTTTCCCTGAGTTTTCCCTGATTTTCCTGAACGTTTTCAAAGTCCCTGAGTTTTCCAGGTTTTTAAGGTTTCTCAGAGTTTTGGCAACCCTGGCGTTTTTTATCCCCCTTTAACTTCGAAGCCACGTAACTCAAAACACTTAAAATTTAAAAATATTCCAAAAAAATCAAGTTTTGAACCAAAAAAAAATAATAAAAATACAAATATTGACAAAATGAGTTCACCGAATTTTATGTCCCCCACCCCACTCCCACCCCGCTAGACGCATGCTAGTTATTTCAAAAACGCCTCGGCCGCAAAAAGGAATGAAAGGCTATAGGCTCAGATCACATCGGTGGCAGCAAAATCGGTCAAACTCATATCACGATGGTAGAGGAAACGGAGAACCGGGATATCTCCTTCGCCCTCGCACACCCCCAAACACACTGACGCACCCATATAAAAAAAAATCCCCTGTTTTCCAACAGTGTACGTAATCCGCTCTGCGCACGCCCTTTGCCCGATTGGGCGTGCAGCAGAACCGGGGCGGAGCCTGGCCCGGGCAATACCGAGTCGAAACGAAATTGCGGCCGTTTGACAGGTTCCTTCGAATAAGGCAGAAGGTTAGGGGAAGGCGGGCGAGAACAGCACAGAGGCTGTGCAGTTCATACCGCCAATCGAACCCGTAAAAGATGGCGAAACAGAGAGGGAGGGAGAGGGAGAGGGAGAGAGAGAGAGAGAGAGAGAGAGAGAGAGAGAGAGAGAGAGAGAGAGAGAGAGAGAGAGAGAGCTCCCACATTGCGGAGAGCCAAGTACAGCCCCAAAGCAATATGCTGCTACGACTTCTGCTACTGCTCTCTCTCTCTCTCTCTCTCTCTCTCTCTCTCTCTCTCTCTCTCTCTCTCTCTCACACACACACACACACACACACACACACACACACACACAGCAGAGACGCACGCAGACCGCGGCAGTGCTCGCGGGGGGAATAAAAGCCCGCACGCTTGTGTCGCGGTATCTCCCCGCTATACCTGTCAGCGCCGAAATAAAAGTTGATCTCGCCCGTGAAACGGACATGGCAGGTCGACGCGCCGCTGGGCGGGGCGCGGCGGGGCGGGGCGGGGCGAGGCAGGCCGGGGCTCCAAGGCGTCGTCGAGTCGCGGCGCCCCGCAGGTGGTGACAGTGCTGCGCCAACACGTGTCATCCCGGGGCCGGTGCTGCCAACCTTGTCAACGTCGTGACACAAAGGAGAACGCGGACACAGCGGGCACGCCTCGGTGCTCTGCTGGTCAGAGGCAGGGGCAACATATGTCACCAAATGAAATAAAAGAGGGGGAGGGAGGAAAAAAAGAAAAAAAAGTCCCTCAGGTGAAAATAACAATGTTATGAGCACATGAGAGTGATGCGGTACATGACTTTGACAATAGAGAAAAGAAAAGTGAATGTCATGAATGAAAATGCGCTCGGGAACAGGATTGGTGTTCAATTAGTTAAATATCTTTATACATCACAAAAAGTCAGAAATATTCTCAAAAATTCAAAAAAACCAATTAATATAAAGCAAAGACTGCAAAAAATCAATTAAAAATCATAAACATTCAAAGTGTTATAAAATTTAGTGAAAAATCCTCAGTATTTCAGTACAAATAATCGTTTCCCCATCGATCATATCGCGAGGTACTTAGACAGCACGCACGAGGGGTCGCGGTGAAACACCCGGGCTTCTACTCCACGCCAACCAGTGCCCACTGCGACAAAAGTCAGCCTCCACCACATACTCAATTTTTAATCAACTTTAACTCCATACTGATATACTAACGCTGATGTAAAAATAAAACACAACACGGCCCGCACGTCAGGCCGACTCAAAGAGCTTGGAAAAATATAAACACAGGTCGACAAAAGAAGAGAGTTTTGGTTTGGTTTGAGAGTTGATATGAAGTGAGACCGCCAGAGGGAAGGGCAGCTGAGAGGGGCTCGGGTCAGGGGAGCCTGCAGGCTCGAGGACGATGGAACAAAGACTTCTATATGACGACACTTCGATCATTTACTTTCTGTATAACGTGTACTCCCACCGCTCTGCTCCCCTCCACCCTCCCCTCAAAAAAAAATTAAACACTGTTTTCATAAAAAAGAGAAACAGGAGCCGCCACTCCAAACCCAATTCGCTCATCACAAGCCAGATAAAAATAAACCGGGAATACAATAATAAGATCGCTCCATTTCCGACCCCGGCTAGCGCGTCGGTGGAACAAGACCCCTCATTTCCTGCACAGTATCAATGGGAGGAGTCAGAGAAAAGGACCTTACCACACGCGAGCGGCCCTGCGCAACGTCGGTGCCTACAGCATACTGCCAACCTTTCGGCAGGAAAAAAAAATTCGTGTCGGCAAGAGAAAAAATATCAGTGAAGGGAAATCATCGTCTCGTAAACGTTACGATCACCACCTGCTGCTGCTGTTATCGCTATGGGGAAACAACACAAAAGGATGCAGAAGTGTTTTAAAAAAGGAGGAAACGAAAAAATGGCAGACATTCTATCCATACCTTTCCCGTACCATTTTCATTATTATTTCATAGAGGGTAGGAAAAAATTTGCGGCTCGTGGCTGTTTTCCTCTGGTGACAAGCGATATACACCAGGACTCTCGATTCATATATGAATGACGTTTTTTATTGGTTATTTCGGGTGTTTCTTTTTAATCAAATGTTTTCATAGTCCGATGGACGCAGTGGAAAACGCACCATCAATGTTCAAAACTACATGTAAAAAAACAGAAAGAAAGAAAACAATAGTACTATTTACTATTTACTACCAAATTTGCTTAGTAACTACTAAGCGTTTGTGCTGTCATAAGTTAAAGAAATTATTTTAGTGTTACTAAACTTTTTCCTAATAATACTAAACGTGTTCGTAGTACTTCATTTCACCGTAATTATAATACTAGAAAAACGTTTTGTAATACCAGGAAAAAGTTAAATAATACTAAAAGAATTTCTTTATAACTTATGACAGCACAAACGCTTTAGTTACTAAGCTAATTTGGAGGTAAAAACTTTAGAGTGAACGGTTTCATGTTGTGTTTAGGAAAAACGGCATAAACCGTTGTTAAAACTGTGTGTTCTTTTTACAGTGTGGTTTCACCGCAGTGTGTCTCCTTGGTGGTTGATACTTTGGGCTGCTGGACGGGAGGTTTTAGGGGGGGGGAGAGAGAGAGAGATAGAGAGGTAGAGAGAATAGCGAGAGAGAGAGAGAGAGAGAGAGAGAGAGAGAGAGAGAGAGAGAGAGAGAGAGAGAGAGAGAGAGAGATTGAGATTTAAAATAGAAGAGAGCGCTGCTGGAGTTGCGCGCAGCTGGGCCAGAGAGCCTGGGGCCGGGGCAGGACCGGACGGGTTACCAGAGATATGTGGCCGGCAGACTGTTCTTGACCAAGGTGAAAGCGAGCAGCAAGAGGTCGAGGGCGGGGCGGGGCGGGGCGGGGCGGGGCGGGGCGGGGCGGCCAGCTCTCTCGCACACTGTGCGCCGCTCCCGGGGGCTCCGGCAGGGGGCTCGGCAGCGGAGGGCGGGGCCACCACACCTCCCAACTGCATGGTAAGTCAAGCAGTCCACCCGCCCGCCTGAAAGGCACCAGTGCCGCCCGGCTGGAGTGGGGTGCAGGGCGGGGCGCAGGGCGGGGCGCAGGGCGGGGCGCAGGGAGGGGCGCAGGGCCCTACTACAGCCCCACACCACAGCTTGCCATTATCGGGAAAGGCGCGGGCGCACGATCTCTTTGTGGCCGCAGTGAGAAACAGCCCCGCAGAGCCACCGGTGCGCCCCGCCCCACCACGCCCCGCCCCACCACGCCCCGCCCCGACCCCACCTACCCCGCCACCTCGGCCAAACTGCCCAGGGAATTGAAATACGAACTCAATTTCGGGTACGCGCGGTAAAAAATAAAATAATAATAATAATAATAATAATAATAATAATGCGGCTTCCCAATGGCAAGCTTTCGAAATTTCCCCGGTGCGCACCATCGATATAAACTTGGCGGGCAGCCCCGGCCCCCGGCTCGCTGTGAAAAATAGTGGTAAGGTTCGCGTGAAAATTTTCCGAGGCGAAGTTATTGTAAGACGACAATTACAAATCGTAAGAGAAAAAGCACTATACCTTCCAAATTGAAATTGAAATTCAAATACAAGGAAGAGAGCGTTGCCGTCAAATTACAAATTTACAAATATATCGTAAATCTATAAATATATTTTTCACAGTGATTTTTCACAGCGCAGCCTTCTGCTCGGAGGGATTAACCACAACCACTCTTGTACTCATGTGTGCACATCGTGCTGGACCCATTTGTACTCACCAATATTTTTCTAAAAAAAAAAAATGTTTACACTGTAGCCATATTTGTTAAAATTTTTGTTTGAGAATGTCACATTTCTTCACAATTTACACCTATTGAAAAATAAAATTTGTACACTCCCATGAGCGATTCACCCCTCGCTCTGCACGCGCCCGCGAGCACTAGGTGACGGCAGGCGCGGCATGGCGAGCCACGAGAAATATCACCTTGTATTGCAACTCGCATTGCTTACTTACAACTTTGCGGCCGCACGGCATTTAGATGCCGATCTTTTGGCCACCACCATATCTCTCCTCCATTGGCCCTCCTGCTATTAGCTCTCTCTCTCTCTCTCTCTCTCTCTCTCTGTCTCTCTTTCGCCCCCTTTACTCCGCCAACTCTTCTCAGGGTCAGTGGAAAAGAGAGAAGGATGGAAAAGTGAGAGCGAGGAACAGCGCTCGGCGGGCCGGGGCCGGGGCCAGGGCCGCCGGGCCGGGCCGGGCGCGCCGCTCAGACCCATTTCCGGAGCCTTAAACCTCGAGTCTGGCCTTTCGACGACTCGCGCTCTTATCCGGCTGCATCATCAAATATACGTCTCCGGCTCATAGAGCTGCCAGGCGGCCGCGTCCTAAAGATAATGTTGTCACAATATATCCTACCATTTTATTCGAAAAATTCAAAAGAAGAAGAAGCAGAAGATGGAGAAGGAGGAGGAGAAGGAGCAGGGGCTCGCCATAAAGATGTCGGGCATGGAGGCGAGCATGTAGGCGGCGCGAGTGGCTCCCCTGCTCGCTCCGAGGCTGCAGGTTACACACAGTATGAGAGGCGCTTGTTCGAACGGCACTCTTGGGCTCCAAACTTTTTGAAGGGAAACACTCCGTAATAAAGGCAGGAGAGTGGAGTGGAAGCGGCGTGGTTCGGGCGGTGGGGGGGGGGGGGGGAGGAGTACGCGGCGGCAGATGTAGCCGAGCAGGCGCGGCGGGCCATTCAAAGAGATGCGGACACATTACGAGAGAAAACAGCGCCGGAATTGTGTTGTTCTAGCACGGGTCACTACAGCCAGGCGGAGCACTAGCGCCATAACTGCGGCAGCAGCGCACGGCACTTAAATTCCGCGCGCAGTTTAATCAAAATTTTGCAGATTGTGAGTTTTGGCGGACGACTTTGACAAGTGTTTAAAACGCCGATAAATCCTTGCGAATGATTTATTTAGCTGCTTCGGAAGCTTACGAAAAAGCTGTGCAAAAACGCAAATAAGTTTACAATTGCGAAGGCATTTGTTCGCAAAAATCATTTATAATTGATTCAGATATTACAAAGCAGCCACATTCGTTCACCACGTTTTGTAAGTGCATAGGCTACAAAAAATATTTCGCACTAACGGGGTAAAAAGTGAAAGACCCATTTTGAAGTACCCTTTCATGTGTTAGGGCTCCCTATGTCTGAAACAGGGTGTTCTCTACGATGGGTCTTTTATGGTTATAGCAAATAACGTGAGCGCATTACAGCATTACAGTTTATCTGTCTACAGAGTGAAAACAATCAATTCCAAGTTAACTGAATACATTTTAAGCAGCGTTTTTTTGGCGCGTCACGGAGGAATCATTCCACCTTATCAAAATTTACAGACATTTTGCGATGAATTTCGACGAAAATATCGCGGGGTCCACCTCGTCAAATTCTGTGCCATAGGTTAACGTGAAAATTTTCCATACGATATGATGTTGTGAAATTACGATTACAATAATCGTAAAATTACACCTATACACTTGAAAAAATTCAATTACGAGCAAGAATGGGCTGTCGTAAATTTACAACATTTTTCATTTGTTTTAATTCAAAATATATACATCGTAAATACACATAGATATTTTTCACAGTGAATATAACGGTACTAAGAATTGTTGTGGCCCCGAGCCTTACCTTTGCCTTATTCCCAGCTTGGCTTTACTTTCATCTCAGTGCCTCGTTATCAAAATAACTCCGCCTTCAGGGCGTCTCCCTCTCTCTCTCTCTCTCTCTCTCTCTCTCTCTCTCTCTCTCTCTCTCTCTCTCTCTCTCTCTCTCTCTCTCTCTCTCGGGGAGGGTGCAGGGGTCACAGTTCGTTAAGGTTCCTGCGGGGTCGCGCCACGGTGTAACGCCCACCGACATAAGCAGCAGTAAAGGTAGGCCCTGCAGGGCTAGGAGTTATGACCCGTAATGGACTTGGCCTGCTCCTGGACGCCCCTGACCCATTACAGACCGTCCCGTACATAAATAACGTGACCGCGGGAAAAGGACGAGGCGTATCAGGGCCGAGGGTCGCGCCGAGGAAAAGCTTATACGGTCAATTTCACTGTAAGCTACAGAGGATCCTATAGGAAGCTATATAACGGTGAGTGTCTACGCTGCAAATCCAAGGGAGCACAATTTCAGACCGCTACAGACGTTTTCGTCTAGTTTACCACTAGAGCAACCACGGAATATTGATCGCTGCATATGAATGAAACTTTTTGCTTTAACGTAGCAAAGAACAGTTTTTAAATCGTTAAGAAAGCTATGCAGGAAATTTTTTGTTTATGTTGACGACTTGGTTCATGTCATACTAGCACAGCATATAAGTTAATAATATAAAGACAAAAAGTCTGCAAAGGCCTGAGAGTGAAGAGGGGCTGACTAGCCAGCTAACAGTGAGCTACACCGAGCGCGGAGGTGGGGTCGGTTACGCACAGCGCCTTTGTTTTTCTTTCCCTCTCCGCGGCGGCGCGTGCTCCGTCCCCACCGCGCTCATCTCCAGATAAATTTCATTCACTCTGGGGAATGAGATTCCACTCCCCGCCCCTCTCCGCTTACACCGTTAACCTCTCCCCGTCCACCGCGTGTTGACACGCCCCCGACACGGCAGCCGCACAACTTATTCAAATTGTCATGATTTCTTTAAAAAATATTTTTAAAAATATATTTTTTAAAAAAATAAGAAAAAAAAGGGGGGAAATATTTGCGATGCGTGAGAAAGCGTCGGCGCGAACAAGGAGCGTCAGCGGCGCCGGGCGGACCCCTGGGTGACATGGGGGCACGGGTGGGGGTAGGGGTAGTGGTGGGGGTAGGGGTAGTGGTGGGGGTAGGGGCAAGGGTGGCGCCACTCACCGCCGCGCCCCCCCACCTGACGCCAAGGGCCGAGTGCCAAGAGATCGTTAGATCAGAAAGACTTTTCTCCTCCCTTTTGGCGCGCTACAAGAGGCTCCGTTCCGTCGTCGTGTCCACCGCTGGGGAAAAAGAGGATGGCGGGGGGGGGGGGGGGAGGAGGAGGAGGAAGGCGAGAGAGGCGGTTGAAAGTGACAGGGAGCCGGAAATAAGTCGAATTCCGTCCCCTAAAAAAAAAAAATAGGCCGGCTGGCCGGCGCTGCGCGAAAGGCTTTGTCCGCAGAGTCGTCCTGCGGATGAGCGGGGGAGGGAGGGGGGGGGGGGAGGGCTCCGCCGTCTGCAGGTAGAGCAGAAAGGAGAACCGCCAACCGCCCCCGGGAGTCGAGCTGTGTGGTTCACCGCTTTCTCCCAGTTGTCAGTCGCACCACACTTTTTATTATTTTCCGCGCTCGAAACCAACTCACGCAACGCGCGTGCCGCTCCACCGCACTGTTAACTCAAGTGTGAGGCTGCGCGGCACTTAAGCTTTCTTATCGTAGGGTGACTGACTGCGTAGCAGTCTCACACTGCAGGAAGAGTGGATGAGGGTTGACACGTCGGCCGCGCCTCTCATCACTTCTCGCAACGAGACCATTAACTTAACTTTCAAACTGTTATAGTGCTGCGCTGTTCTGAGTTAAGTCACACATTCACCAAAATTTTTTTCTCATTGGTTACGTACCGGCCAAATGCAAAGGTACATGAGTGGACTGAAATGTAGCATTATCTCGTAACTGGTTGTATCATCTCATTCGCATTAAATCCGCTGCCACTAACGGAGGTAAACAAAATATTGTAAAGATATGTATATTTGGCACTGTGAAAAATACTCGTAAGGGTTACGGGAAAACTTTCCATGATAAAAGTCGTAAAACTAAAATTTGAAGTTGTAAATTTACAAGCACTCCCTATCGACTTGGAATTGACCGACGAGCAAGAATGGTCTGTCGTAAACTTACGACTTATTTTGTAAATCAAAATTACAAAAAAATGTCGTAAATTTACGAGGATTCTTTTCACAGTGGGTATAGATTTGATTCCACTAAACGCAAAAATAGTTCGATTGCCAGCCGATTGTTATACTGGAAGTAACATGAAACATTACTCACACTGAAGTTAAACTATTTAGCAAATGCCGTAACGGATAAGGTGTGGTGTGCGCAAGAGATCCACTCTGTAACGGTAGCACTAAACAGACCTGTGAGTCACAAGTCTTTTTTTTTTTTGTTCTTGTTTTTCTTAGTACGGGCCAGCAGCCCGGAGAGCCCCTCTCATCCTCCTAGGGACAGTCGAAAACCACCTCATGTTGGGGCTCTGCGCCCTCTATAAAATATGGGCAAGTTACCTCTACAAAGGCGGTGGGCGGGGCCGGGCGGCACCAGGCCGCGCCACGCCGCGCCACCCCGCGCGAAAGGGAGGGGAGAACAGCATCTCACCTGTAACAAAGAGGAACAGAGTTAGCAATTAGCGACACCATTTCAGATCGGGTCGCCATATACGAAGGCGAAAATTTCTAAGAAAACATACGGGTGACAAGCAAATAGGTACCTCCACCTACCTACTCCCCGTAAGGTAAGTTTCAAGTGAGAAGAGTTAGCCTTGTAGGCAGGCTAAGATACCAGTCTGTCACACGCAGGTGTTATTTGTCGGTATACTTTCTCACTCTACATAGGGACAATTCATGAAGAAGGGAAGGGGAAGTTCCACGATAAACCACTTGTTTCTCCATCGAACCTTAAAACTTATTTCCTTCTCTTTTTTTTTCTCTAGCGCGGCTGGCACACCTCGAACTGCGGCGCTACCTGGGTTCCGCCTACCTGGACAGCGGGGGCCGGTAAATAAATGCGGTGCCCGAACTGCGGCGCACCGGGGAGGGGCCGGGCGACTCGCCCGAACTGCGGCGCGGGCCCCGGGTGCCTAGCCCGAACTGCGGCACACAGCACGATGGGTTGCCTATCCGGTCCAGCGCAGGGGCTTGCCGTTTCGTCGTCGTCGGAGCGATAAAGGTAGTTTTTCTATCACCTGTTAAATCGTAGCAAGCTCCGGGCTCGCTTCGAGACGGAGCCGGAGCCGCTGAAGCTCCTGGGTTCTATCCCACGCTGCGGCTCGAGTCTTGATTTGTTTTTAGAATTTTCTCCTTTTTTGTTTTTTGTCAAATTCGTTTAAAATTACATATCTATAACAAAAACTCTAAAAACATTTGGAGCTGTAGAGAAAGTAAAAATCATTCAATTCTTAGCAGTGTGCAGTACTCTGACTCTAACTACACTGTTTTTTTTCAAAGGTAGTGACCCTTTTGGCAATGACCGACGCAAAGGCAATAAGACAAAAGTAAGACCTTTGCAGCGGCAATGAACCGATCATTGCCAATAACCCAATGGCACACTGGCAAAACTAACGTTACATGTGTCGGCAATGTTCTAAAAGTAACTTAAAATTAATTCACTTTTTCATTAATTGCTGCATTTTGGCAAAACATTATTGCCGACCTTTTGGCAGTGAACGATCATTGCCGGCTGTTTAGCAGTGAACCGTCACTGCCGGCAATGAGCGATTCATTGCCGCTGGAAAGGTCTTACTTTTGTCCCACTGCCTTTGCTGGGGCACTGCCACAAAAGGTAGTACTTTCATTGCCTTTGGAGGAACAGTTTAAGTATTTGTACAAATCCATACACCCTGTCTATACACCCGTTGTGAGCGTGGGTCCGAATCTCGGTCCCGTTTTACAGGCGATAGAGAAAATTAAAAATAAATATCAAGGCTCGAGCCGCAGCGTGGGATAGAACCCAGGAGCTTCAGCGGCTCCGGCTCCGTCTCGTAGCGAGCCCGGAGCTTGCTACGATTTAACAGGTGATAGAAAAACCTTTATCGCTCCGACGACGATGAAACGGCAAGCCCCTGCCCTGGACCGGATAGGCAACCCATCGTGCTGTGTGCCGCAGTTCGGGCTAGGCACCCGGGGCCCGACCCCTCCCCGGTGCGCCGCAGTTCGGGCACCGCATTTATTTACCGGCCCCCGCTGTCCAGGTAGGCGGAACCCAGGTAGCGCCGCAGTTCGAGTGGTGCCGCGCGGCTCGTTTGTCATATTTTTGAAACCGATGCATAACGCCCGCTCTATCTCTTTTCTCTACTTCATTTCAGACCGGAAAGTGTACGCTGAACTTGCTCCATCTTGACAGGAAGTGAGTGAGCCTACGTCAGGTGGAGGGGCCTAGAGCGAGCGAGCGAGCGAGCGAGAGCGAGAGAGAGAGAGAGAGAGAGAGAGAGAGAGAGAGAGAGAGAGTAGGGAGCTTTGATGGTGTTTCGCTCCGTCACGCTGCCTCGGGTCAGCCTATGCCTGATTGCGCAGGTAACGCATTACCCACTGCGTCAATAAATTCCAGTTCAAGAAAAGGGAGAGCAGAGAGCGGGAGAGCATGGGGAGAGAGAGAGGGGGGGGGGGGAGAGTAGGGGAGACAGCGTGACACAGCGAAGAAAATCACGAATCAGTCGGGGGAAGAAGAGTTAGATTGGGAGAAACCTGAGAGGAGGCCTGTAAGGAAAAAAGAAGAAAAAAAAGGATGGCAAAAAAGCAATTTTTAAAAAAGAAAAACACGGAATACGGCACGATGGCGGGTAAAAGGCTGTTCACAGAATGAAAACAGATTCTTTCGTCTCCGACAGGAAAAAGTAGTTTCCCTAAAGAAATATTTCTGAAGGCGCATTTTTCTTTCTCGGGCGAGCGCGGCCTTCTTCCGTCATAGACTTAATGCCGAAACTTGCTGAGCTAGAGAAATTAACTTGTTTTTTTTTTTCCCCTCTCCGCCAGCCCTAAAGGGACGCGGGGGTCAAGCCCTGGAGGCGCCCTAAAGAGGCCCGGCTCGCGCGCCGGAGGACAGCGGACGCGGACACATGGGTCCGTTAACGGCGCGGCGGAGCGGGAGCCGAGTGGCGACAATCTGTGAGCGGAGTGCACACAATAACGGATCCGTTTAGACCGGGCCGATATCACCCCGCCGGCCGAGGGGGAAGTGGACAGGGGCGATGGGCACGGTGACGCATGACCCGCAGCTGAAAACACACACACACTCACACACACACACACACGCACACGCACAGGGTCACACACACGCGTCAAGGGCGGAAAAGAGAGGCGCTTATCTCGAGTGGAGGAAACGCATGAAGTTTGGCGAGGGAGAGCGAAGCAGCAGCGATAAAACAAACATCCCAAGGACGTAAAATCACAGCAGCAGCAACACACCTTTAGGAAGGATGGGGGTGGGGACGCGTGGGGCGAGGTTGGGTAGGGACAGGGGGACGGCTAAAGTTTGAACACGAGTTTGGCGAGAAGATGACGACTGCCGCTGCACCATAAACTTGCACAGCGCTTGTAATCTACACTAAATACAGCAACAACATTGACTTTGCAGTCCTGGCCGGCCTGCAGGCTAGGAGGGGGAGGGGGGAGGGGGGGGGGTAATTGCTCCAGCATTGGTGGGCCGTTTATAAACAACGTACTCTGGAAGGGGGAAAAGGGGGGGGGGGAGTGAAAGTATTGTTGGCCCTCAGTAGAGGCAGGACCGAGGGGTCCATCACTCGGTTTAGGAGTGTACACGCGATTACCGATTAACAGTGACTACTTACAATTCTCGGGAAGTTTTCTGAAGAAACGTGGAAATTTCTGTAGATTTTTGTATATATCAATGAGGATAAACCCAAAACGACACGAAAAACGACGAAAAGAGGAGTTTCGGGAACAAGATTACCAGTAGTTATCGGACAATGTGTACACAGGATTACCAGAGTGGTGGACTCCTCGGGCAGAACCATCTATAAAAAAAGCGCATAAACATCCCATAACATTTGTACCCAGAGACAAATTACTAGCCCCAAGCTGCAGAAATGCATAGCTCTGTCCGACGCTGAGGTTGTGCTCATGTGTTGTGCGTAAGTTACCCCCCACTCCCCTTTTCCACACAGACACACACACACACACACACACACACACACACAGGGCGTCTGACGCAGTGCGCGGGAAAAGGCAGGTAAGTAGAAAGTTGCTGGGGAAGTTTTCCCCTCTCTCAACCCGCAAGGAGCGGGATGGGGTTGCCTTGGGCGGGGTAAGGGAGAGAGGGGGGGAGAGGGGGGAGAGGGGGGGGAGCGGATACGCACGTAAAGTTCAACGGGTGTCAGGAGGTTGGTGTAAGGGAGGGTGTGAGGGGGAGGAACGAAAAGTCATAGAGACGGAGAGAGAGAGAGAGAGAGAGAGAGAGAGAGAGAGAGAGAGAGAGAGAGAGAGAGAGAGAGAGAGAGAGTTACTATTCGAGCGCGTGCCTTGCTGAGGCCCGCACTTCCGTACAAGCGATCTGAGGCCTTTGCGCCTTTTGCCTGCTGCGGCTGCTGGAAGTTTAGACACGCGCGTGCACATACACACACACACACACACATACACACACACAGCGGAACCGCCACCGTATCAGTACCAGGGATTTAAGGGAAAAGTACAGTTAGAGCCAAGTTAGGCCGCTGCAGAAGGATCGACGACCCCCAAAGTAACCAGGAGGGGGAAAAAAAAAATAAGCTGGTTTAATTTTAAAATAAATGTCAATTTGAAAACTACTCCAATAAAATTTTCTGCATGGTGTGCGTGGGCGGGCCTGCCTTGACGCCTTCAAAGCATCTAAATACATAATAAAAGGCGAGGAAAAGAAAACGTGAGGCTTCGACCGCGGGCGGCAGAGAGCCAACGGCCAGAAGAGCACGGAAACACAATAAGGTAGAAGAGATAGAGGAGAGAGGAGAGGGAGGGGGGGGAGCGCGAGAGGAGGAGGGGGGGGGGCGACAGGGTGGAACAGCTCCCAGGGTCTCCAAGGTAATCGAATTATTCACACTAATTGGCCACTCCGCCCCCGCCCCGCCCCTCCGCCAACGCAAAGTTGTACCTCACACAGCATCCCTCTCGGTCCAGCCAGCCTCTGCCTGCTTTTATATTTCGGCGTTGCCTCTCGAAGCAAGAACACACCTCACGTCTCTCTCCCTCTCCAAACACCCGCAATCTCATATCGCCACTCTCTCTCTCTCTCCTTCCTTACCTTCCGACGCGACGCACTGATAGTTTGGGCTCCGCGACATTAGATGATGCTTCTGCGATACCGCGTAGACAAGGGTCGCGGCGGGTTGGTGTGTGGTACGGGGTGGGGGCACACTTCGCCTCCGCACTGAACTCGCTGCCCTTACCCCCTCCAACCCCGACCCCCGACTCCCACCCCAGACGCTCTCTCCTTCGCTCTGGTATCAGATTCTGATGCAGAGCCTTTCAATAATGAAGCGCACTCCACGAAATGAAAAGAAGGTCTCCTGCTAATCGAAACTTGCTCAAGGGCTACACAGTCAGAGGGACGTCCTCTACCCCCTCTCTCTATCACTCTCAATCCCTGGTGAGGGGGAGAAAGAGCGAGAGCGAGGATGGAAGGGAATAGGAGAGGGAGAGAGAGAGAGGGAGAGAGAGAGAGAGAGAGAGTCTAACGAGTAGCACGTGCTGTATCACATGAATGAGCCCCGACGGGCCTCATGTCCCTGACATAACATGAGGTACAAGCTGCTCCTTACCCGGAACATAAAAGGGACTTGCTACCTACACAGGAAATACAAAGGTGCGAATCCCTACCTTTAAAAGGCACTAATAAAGTTTAGTGCCTTTGGAAAGGCACTAAAGCTTACACGCAGAGAAAAAAATAGCTGCGTAGCTAAATATTAGCTATATATGGATAGCTAATTTTTTTTAGCTATGCAGCTAAAATTTAGCTGTACTACTAAATTTTTTCGTTGCACAGCAAAACGTTTAGCTATATAGCTAATCTTTAGCTACATAGCTCCGAAAGTTAGCTGTCCATATACAGCTAATCTTTTTTCTCCGTGTAGTGCCTTTGGAAAGGCACTAAAGCTTAGTGCCTTTGGAAAGGCACTAAATGAGACCTTTCACACCTTTAGCTGGCTAGCTTCATATGAGCTCCGTACAAGTTTAGTGCCTTTGGAAAGGCACTAAACTTTAGTGCCCCAGGAAAGGCACTAAACAGCACCCTTGACTTTAGTGCCCCAGGAAAGGTGTTGTTTAGTGCCTTTGTTTTTCCAGTGTAGCTGTCGTCTACGCCTAATAATTTCTTTTTACGCAATAAGGCATTTTCTTTTCCTTTTTCTAGGGTTTCCAGCCACGAATGTTTGTGTGTGAGACAGAGAGAGGAAGTGAGAGTAGGCTCGAACTCAAAAGTACTATGAGTCTGCGAGATAGAGAAAGAGAGGGCCACACGCAAGACGAACCAGAACCACACCTGGCCGAGTGTGTGCGCGAGGGGGGCGGGGCTCTGGTCAGTCCGAGAAACACGTGGAGGTTTCGTGGGCAGGGGTGGTGGAGGTCGCGGCCGGCAACGGGGCGGGGTGGGGTGGGGCGGGGTGGGGTGGGGTGGGGCGGGGCGGAGCGGTGTGGCCATGGAGGAAGCAGACTTGATTAAAGCCGATTCAGGGAGACGAACGCCGCCCAGGCGTCAACATTGGCCGAGGAAATCGCAATTTACCGAAAGAAGAGGTGTGCCGACCAGAGCGAACCTGGCCGGGCGGGGCGGCCGGGACAGAAAAAGCAACACACTGTGAAAAAAAGTCGTAAGTTTTCGGGAAAATTCTCCACGAAGCCTAGTTGTGAAATTACAATTACAAATCGTAATAAATTATAACACTACCTACCAACTTGAAATTCAAATACGAGCAAGAAAGGGTTGTCGTAAATCTACAAGTTTTTTTGTAAGTCGTCATTTACAAAATATATGGTAAATTCACAAAGATATTTTTCGCAGTGCAGTGCACCAGCACCAACAGGAAGACCCCCCCCCCCCCCCCCCGGCTCTGTCTCTCTCTCTCTCCCTGTGGCTCTAACACACCTCTCCACGACTGTCCCTAGACCCTGCCCCAGCAGGCACTACTTTATGACAAACTCTGCAATTAAATGTTGCCGCTAGTTTGGAAGGTGGCCAAAACTTTGGGACGGATTTTGGAGCGGTGGCGGTGTGTCGTGGGGCGAAAGGGGAGGGAGGTTGCTTTTGTGTCCTTTGGTCGGTCAGAGCGTGACCGCAGACTTTTTGCACCCGAGCATGTTATAGGTAAGTCGCCTAATTTCAAAACAAAAATAGCGACAACGGAAAGACTGGGAGACTGACATAAAAAACGCGCTAAAGCAATTCTTTGTGCAAAGTCACCAGCGCGTGCCTCTGCCAGGGAAAAAAAAGGTACACACTCAGAAGTACGGTCTGTCATGGTCAATCATTTGACCGGTAAACAACCGTGACTGGGGGAACGCTACTTAAGGGTGTGCGGAGTACGTTCATGATTAACCTCTAGGTTCAACGATTCGGTCGGAACGGGATTTTTGCCAGAGTATCGGTACGCTCAGCAGACCGTCGTCTGGCTCACGAAAAAGAACGAGATAAAAGAAACCAGGAAATTAAAGGTGATTGGCGACAAGAACGGAACTTGTCTCCCCGCGCCGCCCTGCCCTGCCGCCGGCGAACCCTTTCGTTATCTCTGCCGGGCTCCTGTTGGGCTCCGTCTAGGTCCCCCCCATACCCTTTCCTCTCCCTCCAGGTGCACGCCCGGACCCGGACAGCTTTCCGCACGCTAAAGTTGGGCTAAATCATGACACGTAAAATATTCCTCCGCACCTCCGTGCCCGCTCCGTCCTCTCCTCGTTCCTGCCGAGCCCCGCCCCGCCCCGCCCCGCCCCGCCCCGCCCCGCCCCGCCCCGCCACGCCCCACCGCCGGCCGACACTGATGCTGCCCGTTCAATCAGCTGAGCGCCGCGAAAATGAACAAACTTCCCTAGCGCTATTTTACTTTTTTTTTCGACCAACATTTCTTTTTATTTTTTATTTTAACTTTCGCCGGCACGATGAAACGAAATCAGCGAAATTCTTGGCGCGTTTGCACCATGCTAAATCACTGTCACTCCCACGCGAACCACCAGCAGAGTCCTTATCGGGGTCGAGCGGGCAAAGGCCACAAGCGGCCGCGGTACCCACACGGTAAAAAAAAATAAAAAAATAGAACTAGACAAAATCAAACACACACACTCACAGACAACTGGCAAACAAAAGTGGTCTCTCTCGGGGTCGCGACCCGTTGGGGATGTGGAGGTGGGTGGGTTTGAACCACACCCCACTACAACGGGTTGAAAAGTTGGAAAAAACGAGGGAGAGTAGAGAGCTGGGGGTGGAATAGGAGAGCAAAGCAGATGAGTAGGTGGGAGGTCCCATTCTCTCTCCTACCCCTATGCGATTGCTGCTGCGACCACTCTGGTATCAAAAGTGAACGCTGCGGGAGGAAATCAGAGAGAGAGAGAGAGAGAGAGAGAGAGAGAGAGAGAGGTAGAGAGAGAGAGAGAGAGAGAGAGAGAGAGAGATGGGGGCGGGGGTAAACGAGAAAGGGAGAAGAAGAAGAGAGAAGCAACGGAGAGAAAGGGGCCGCCGCCCAACCGTTTCCCAGTTCGACAGCAGAGACGCACTCGATTCGCATGTGCGTCGCGGTAGCGTTGCGTATAGGCAGACAAGAACGCCCGCCCGCACACGCACGCACGCACACACACACACACACACACACACACACACACAGAGGCGCCCCCGTAAACAAGCGGACATAATGACGTTTCAAGCCCTGGGGGTGCCAAGCCCTGCCCTGCCCTGCCCCGCCCTGCCCTGCTCTGGCTCCAAGCAGCCGTGTGGGTTTAGCTCGGGACACGGTGAGGGGAGAGGGGGGGGGGGGGGGGGGGGGAAGGGGGGAAGGAGAGGGGTGGGGGGTGCTGGGCATCTGCCCCCTGGTCTGGCGTGCACTGCGGCAAGGAACCTCGACCGTGTACGCCACTGTTCTTAACGCAAAAAGAAAAAGAAAAGAAAAAGGAAAAAAAGAAAAACAACACTGATGTATCCTATGTTGAGCGCTGCTCACTGCGGGACTTATCGAGCAAAGGCTCCCAACTTTACTCGCGCACACATACAAACTGCACTGACATCAAACTCAACTTACGATGCGATAGCGTTCCGGATGAAAGGGGAGGGGGTGGGGTGGGTGGGTGAATCAGGCAGGGCAAGAATGTGACGCCGTCACCAGCTCGAGTGAGAGAGGGAGAGAGAGAGAGAGAGAGAGAGAGAGAGAGAGAGAGAGAGAGAGAGAGAGAGAGAGAGAGAGAGAGAAGGGGGAGAGAGAGAGAGAGAGAGAGAGAGAGAGGGAGAGAGAGAGAGAGAGAGAGAGAGAGAGAGAGGGAGGGAGAAAGAGGGAGAGAGAGAGAGAGAGAGAGAGAGAGAGAGAGAGAGAGAGAGAGAGAGAGAGAGAGAGAGAGAGAGAGAGGGAGGGAGGGAGGGAGGGAGGGAGGGAGAGGGAGAGAGAGAAGGGGGTGGGGTAGGCAGCGCAAGGTGTGTGCGCAGCCGACGCTTCACCCGCCTCGAGACGCGACAGTTGCTGTTTCAGTTGGGAGAGGAAACGGCAAAATAATTCCAGCAATCTGCGCTGAGGGGTGGGGGCGGGGCGGGGGCAGGGCGGGGGCGGGGCGGGGGCGGGGCGGGGGCGGGGCGGGGGCGGGGCGGGTGAGCACTGCACAGCAGCACACCCGCTGTTTAGAACACACTTGTGTCCGAATTCAAGAAACGCTTCTTCCCGCTCTCCGGGCTGCGGATCTCCGCGCCTCGCGCGTTCTCAAAGCAATTTGGACTTGAGCAGAGCAAGGGTGGCGTGGCGTGGCGTGGCCGGGCGTGGCTGGGCGTGGCGGGGCGTGGCGGGGCGTGGCGTGGCGGGGCGTGGCGTGGCGGGACTCGGCGGCAGCGCAAATGGAGGGGCTCGCCATAGCATTAGAGCAGGGTTCTCTTCATTACAAGGCCAAGCAGCAGAGCGGAATGTTTTTGCGTTGGAAAGGGTGGATGCGTTGAAATATGCCTCGGATACTTTACACTGAATTCACACTCTCGAAAGAAAAGGAGAAAAAACAGCACGCAATTTATAGAGCAGGCATCAAGCTGGTGCTCTGCAAACATCACCATTTTAGTACATATGACAGATTAAGCTGCAAAACGCTATTCTTACAGTTTAAACTGCAAGACTAGAGTTTTTCAGTTTAAGATGTCATGTAGTAAAAAGAGTTCGATTTTCAGAGTGGAAAAAGTCGAAAAGTGCAGATTGTGCGTTCATCAGGCATATTCATTTATTTTTTTTCTCTTCAAATTATTTTCGGGGAGGAATCACTGGCCGCACCAGCAGTTCCTCGAAAGCACCTCGAGAGCAGCAGCAGCTCGGGTTACCCTGGCGTACCAGATTAGGGCGCTCCGGCCCGCACCGCACCGCCCCACCCTCCCCGGCCTCGCACGGAGCACCAGCTCATGTGGATGCGAATTCTAGTTATGCCAGCGGTGCAAATGGCGTGTAGCAGGCCACAGCCCTGCCCAGACTCCCTCCCCGCCGACACGGCGCAACAGATAACATAGGCGACCTTGGTATCAAAAATGAAATATTCGCAATCACATTAGAACTCGCATGATCCGGCGCTAAAGCCACGAGTTTGCAGCTCCAACAAATTTTGCGTGGCATTAACGAACACATAGTTGAGGCAACGAATGTTTTGTTCTCACAACCCGACATGAGTTAGTTCACCCTATATCAACCTATGAGTGAGTTGGCTGAACTAATGATTTTTCTCCGCGTTCACCGGAAGCTGCAGAGCAGTAAAGTCGAGGGGGACACAACTCTGAATTTAGGAGTGCACATTTTGTGAATTTTTGTGAAATTTTCTGAGTTCTTGTGAAGTTTCCTGAATTTTATCTATTAAGTATAGATCATCCTGAATTTTTGTAAATTTTTCTAGATCTTTCAGAATTTATCTGAATTTTCCTGAATCACGAGGTGTACAAAATTTTCGGAGATGTTTCTCCCCCGAGAAAGGTTCACTGAATATTACCGGGAAATTCAACGTAAGCTTTTCGTGTGCTGGAACCAGCAGCTATCTGCTCTGCAGGGCTGGCGCGGCAGTAGCTTCCCAAACACAGCACGTGTCGGCCCGGCCCAGCAGCCCTACTCGTACTCCCACACCCGGGGGAGCACAGGAATGCAATCCAGAGTCGGCAGACAGCGAAACAAAAGCAGCACTCGGCGCGATACACAGCGGTGCGATCTGGCGAGAGCGCGCGCGCGCAAGAGAGAGAGAGAGTTCCGCAACTTACATGGCTTAACGTGGAGCGCTTCACCCGAGCGGGAAACAACTCTGAATTTTGGTGTACAAATTTCCTGAATTTTCTGGAATTTTTGGTTGAGGTTTTTTCAAGAATCCTGCGAATCTTAGTTATTTTTTTTTGTATTTTTTTCTAATTTTTCTTCATTTTCCCGAATTTTGGTACAAAAATTTCAGAGTTGTTTCCCCCTTGGTTTCATCCCATGGGGTATTCACTCGGGGAATTGTTGTACAGAGTCACGCGTCACGCGGTATTAATCCGGGTATACGAGGGGTGATGCACTTATGGCTAGAGTGGACGCATGAATACGAGAGTACACAAGCATGTAAGGGGATTTTTTAAAAACAAGTGTCCAATAGATGTAAATTGTAAAATAGTGTTCGGACAGCCTGGAAAAAAACCGGTTTTTTCCCGATGTTTCGAACGTTTCGAACGGTTTTTTTCCGCGGCCTAAAAAAACCATGTTTTAAACGGAAAAAAAACGTTTTTATTGTTTCAGTTGCCTATTTTCACAAAAATGTCAATTTTATAGAAATAAGAGGTTTTTGCAAGTAGCTAAGAGTGAATTTGACGTTGTGGACATTTTATACCAAATAAGCACTAACGTAGAGAGGAGGGCAGTGAAAGTGAAGAGGATGTAGCAGTAGACATCTCCATTTCTTCACCATAGTCTGACCCTGACCTCCCTGACGAAGTCGAAGGTTTATCTTAAAAGACGCTACGGAATGTACCTGTTACTTTTTTAAGTTTCAGTGTAGTCTGTTTCAATACTCAAATGTTATCGAAAGACATATTTGGTGGATAGTGTGAGTGAGGCCGCTGCCCGATTGTCACTTGTTTTGAGGCTGCCGTGCGTGAGGCAGGGCGGAGAGCGCAAGACTCGCGGATCTTGCGAAGCTTCTCCCCCGCGAGCGCCCCGCGAAGTGACATACCGCGTACCGCGATGCCTCGAGAGCCCCGCGGCGGGGGGTGACTCGCGGGGACACTCGCGACTCACCCCCATACGAGCGACGACACACTCGCGAAAGATCCCACTGTCCTCCGCGGTCACTTCACTGTGTCCTCGGGTCAACTCGGGTAGTTCACCCCGCTCGAGGGGGGTGAGTCGCGGACCCGTGGACTTGGCAGCCTCATGACAAGTGACAATCGGGCAGCGGCCGCACTCACTCTAAATCCACCATTTATTTAATTGAAAGATAGCAAAGCTTAAATTTTATGAATGTTGAATGTTCTTGTGTTGTCCTTATTTAATTTTAAACAAAACTAAATTGGTAAAAAGTGATGGTATTAAGTGTCTTTTCTACCCATGACCCATCCAAATGGTCACTTTTTCCCTTTTTGTCATGATGAACTTATAACATTCGCTCCTTACATTTCTGGGATTTTTTTTATTTTTTTTTGAATTTTTCCGTTTTTTTCCGTTTCGAACGGAAAAGAACCGGTTTGTTTCGACGGTTTTTTTCCGTCAACTAAAAAAACCGGTTTTTTACGAACACTAAAATCTTAAACAATTATTTTGAATGAAATATAGGTACAATTTTAACATTTTGCCTGAAAATTGTCGCCGAGTACAGATGAGTTCAGCCTAACGTGTTCAGGTACACAAATGTTCAACCTCTTACGGAATTTGGGCGTTTTTAAGCAAGTTTTTCTATTTTTCGTCAATACCAGGTATTACGGGGATGCCCCAGAAAATACACGCACATCTGATCCAAATTATTCTCTCAATTACATGATTAAATAGGATTTTTAGTAAATTATTGTGAATGATTTCTATTTATTCCAAATTATTGGAATAAATTAACTTGCAATAATGCAAAATAATCACAATTATTTCAATTATTTTTTAAAACTGTCCAGAAACAAATTTTGCTCTGCAATTGAAAGGGTGGCGTGAAAACATGGAAAATTTTTGCGGCAGTAAACCTCCCGAAGGAGGTTGCGGTTCCCGCCAGGCACAGGGCTTTTACCCCCTGTGGCAGCCAACTGCTTCGGTGTTCCATGGGAACCGGCGCTTTGCTGACTGCGATCCTATCGCGCAATTCGACAGATTTGATCCCCGTACCACCATTGGCCTACCCCTAGAGGTACGAGCGGTGTCAAGGGCGTTAGACTTCCAGATCCCAGTTTCAGAGGCCTTACCTCAGAGGGGTACGCGGGATTCGAACCCACAACCCCGAGTGCCGACACATAGCCAGAACGGGAAGCGACCCAACGCCCAAAGCCACCGAGCCAACGGCGGTGAGACGTGTTTAACTTCTATTTGACCTGCCATCCAACAGCGGCCAAAGGGAATGTCAAGCGCGAAAAACACTTTTCCGAGTGGGAGTCGAACTTGCGACCACTCGGTCCGGTGGAGCGCGCTCTACCAACTGAGCCTCGGCGCCTCGATGACTGTACAGTACGACGGGTTCGAGTCGTATTTGCCCTGTCCTCCTGGCTAGAGGCTGCAGGATGCGGAAAATACGACTCGGACCGGTCGCACAGTACAACCATCGAGGCGCCGTGGCTCAGTTGGTAGAGCGCGCTCCACCGGACCGAGTGGTCGCAAGTTCGACTCCCACTCGAAAAAGTGTTTTTCGCGCTTGACATTCCCTTTGGCCGCTGTTGGATGGCAGGTCAAATAGAAGTTAAACACGTCTCACCGCCGTTGGCTCGGTGGCTTTGGGCGTTGGGTCGCTTCCCGTTCTGGCTATGTGTCGGCACTCGGGGTTGTGGGTTCGAATCCCGCGTACCCCTCTGAGGTAAGGCCTCTGAAACTGGGATCTGGAAGTCTAACGCCCTTGACACCGCTCGTACCTCTAGGGGTAGGCCAATGGTGGTACGGGGATCAAATCTGTCGAATTGCGCGATAGGATCGCAGTCAGCAAAGCGCCGGTTCCCATGGAACACCGAAGCAGTTGGCTGCCACAGGGGGTAAAAGCCCTGTGCCTGGCGGGAACCGCAACCTCCTTCGGGAGGTTTACTGCCGCAAAAATTTTCCATGTTTTCACGCCACCCTTTCAATTGCAGAGCAAAATTTGTTTCTGGACAGTTTTAAAAAATAATTGAAATAATTGTGATTATTTTGCATTATTGCAAGTTAATTTATTCCAATAATTTGGAATAAATAGAAATCATTCACAATAATTTACTAAAAATCCTATTTAATCATGTAATTGAGAGAATAATTTGGATCAGATGTGCGTGTATTTTCTGAGGTCATCCCGGTATTACCGATAATTTTTTTAATACAAAAACAAAAAGTTTATTTTCGGGGAGATTACATGTGCTTTTGCACAGTGCAATCGGTCATGGAGTTTTAAATTGCTTGTACAAATGATAAATGTTAAACGAGTACACCACTGTTTTTGAATACAGTCCACTGTAAAAATAGTTTCTTGTATTTCAAGATGTGTCTTGGGTGTTCATTGGTATTCTCCAAGAAAGATCCAAGAAAGATCTTGAAATAAACGAAACTATTTTTACCGTGTCAACATTGTTTAACAACGGCGGTATTGGTTTACTAACAAAAGATCTTTTAAAATTACAAGGAAAGCGTTAAAACAAAGAGGTTAAATCGACTGTGCGCGAGTGTAAGTGCCGTTCGATTTAACACTAAGCGGGTGACGCTGCTGGGTGTTCGTCCTTCTCGAGCAAGGGATCAGGAGGGCGGCACGGCAGGCCGGGGCTTACCACCGCCCCGCCCCGCCCCGCCCCGCCCCGCCCCGCCCCGCCCCGCCCCGACCCGCCCCGCCCCGCATCGCTCTGCCTCCGCGAGATCTCATTTCCTCTTCGGCTGCTTTGGGCCCACCAAAGGGTTTCGTCGGTTGGCCGCGCGCGGGTGCGGGGCGGGCTGGGGCTGCCCGGGGACAAGGCGGCGGGGACAAGCGCGATGAGAATGAGGTCGAAACGAGCCCAGCGAGGCGAGGCCCTGCCCTGCCCTACTCTGCCACGCCCCGTGGGACCGATACCTCAACCCTTTTTGCTTACTACTCGGGATAAAACCTGGCGAGGCCCTTTCCCCCAATTTAAATTCCAGCCGCCCGGCCTGCGCTCTCCCGCGCATTACTTCCACAACCCTGGCTACCACCTCAGGGGCGGAGGGTACGGGGAGAGAGGGAGAGGGGGGGGGGGCGGACCACCCCCGCGTGAGATCGAACACCCTGCTGCTCTTTCGTCGCCGCTTCAACACCCCTACACTTAACACCCTCGACATACAAGGCTAGGGGGGTGTTATTAGCGGCAAGTGTTGGTAATAAGGCAAGATGAACGGGCATCATTTGTGTGGTCTCCTCTGTCCTCTCTCTCTCTCACTCTTTCCCTCCCTCCTTCCCTGTGTCTCTCACTATCTCTCTCTCCCTGCCTCCCCCCACCTCTCTCACCCCGCACCCCTCTCCCTATTTCTTCTTGTTGATCCTCTCTCATCTCATTACGAGGCTCTCCACAGTGTCGTCCTAACTCCCTCTCTCCCTCTCACTCGGTCTCTCTCACCCTCTCCCCCCCCCAAATTCCACCATAACCCCCCACCCCCACCCCCAACCCAAAAAGCGCACAGATAACACTTGCGCTGTTTCGGTAGCGCGTGTGGTATGTGAAAAAGGGAGGGAGGGGCGGAGGAGAAGAAAGACAAGCAAAACAACGCACGGACGCCCTCCACGCGAATATAAGAGCAAAAGTAACCGACTGCTACAGGTTCAACAGCAAGCTCTGCTGGTTATCACATTTTCAAAGGAATATTATTACGAAAGACACGATCAAAGGATGAAAAGCGCAACATCAGTGTCCAATTTTTATTGAAAGGGTAGGAGGACTCGGACGTGGGAGGGGAAAAGAGCCCAGAAATGTCTCACCAAGGACTTTTTATGAATTCGTGTCAAGAAAAACGTTTGCTGCGCGGGGTCCGGAGGCTGGTTGGAGATTTGGGGGATGGTTGGAGGAGAACGGGGGAAGGGGGCGTTGGGCGGGGGGCTGGAGGGAGGAAGGGGCGTAGCGTGGCCTCAGAAAGGAAGCCTGATAAGTGTCTGAGAATTTTCTTGCATAATTAATGAACGGTCTTAATTAACTGCTGCGAGATTCTTTATCATTATTGATGATGACACCATAAACAGCGCAGAGACTTCAATCTCAGCGCGGGGCCGGACCGCAGCGCGCGCTCGCCACATTCGTCACTGTGGTATGCCGGGGCGGGGCGGGGCGGGGCGGGGCGGGCGCCTGGCCGTGGCGAAGGGATTAATTCTCAGCTTGTTCCGGGGCCATTTTATTGCCAGAAATAAGCGCGACATGACAGCGGTGGCAGCGGCACGCAGAGCGCCGTGCTGGGTAGGCAGCCAGAGCCAGGCCGCGACACGGCCGTCCGCGTGCGGCCTACCTCCGGGGCGCTGAGCCGAGCCGAGCGAGGGCGCGCTGCACACCACATCGCACGACGTGTCAAATAGTTCTCGCTTCTATTAGGGCGAGATTTTTAGGGCAATTCGAGGGGAGTTATTCGAAAATTTGTTGCACGGTCCCCAAAAATATCATTTCAAGGCTATAAATCAATTTTTAAAACAAGATAAAAAAAATCAAGAAGATACAGAAAAATCCGAAAACTCGGGCACAAATGGACAATAACACAGAAACACATTGAAAAGGTCAGAGATAGGGGGAAACGATCTTTTTTTTTTAAGTGACAGAAATTGTCATTGACATAGTCAAAAGAGAAATCGTTAAAAAAAAACTAAAGTCGAAAGTATAAAAATTAAAACTAAAACAAATTCCAATTCTGTTAATTGCTTTCTGGAAGCGCCACAGGGTCTCGGGGAGACGCACGCTTACTCCAGTTCGACATGTGCCTTACGAGCGCCTGCCTCGTTTCATTTTATTTTGAGGGTTGCCGTTCACCCATTTCAGTACTACACCCTCGATCCTGAGGTGGAAGCAACCCCGAAATTTTTGTACACCTCGTAATTCAGAAAAATTTAAAAAAAAGCATCAAATCTAGAAAAAAATAAGGAAATATTCGGGAGAATTCACAAAAGTTTCGGTAAAATTCAAGTGAAAATTCACAAAAATTCTTTCAAAATTTACAGAAATTCACGAAAATTCACAAAACATGTACATCCAAAGTCAGAGGTGTTACCCCTACGCTCAATCCTTTATAAGGAGTTTCCTTTGTATCTGTTTTTAAGGGTGGGTCGGGTGGTGGTAGCGGCGTGGCGCTGGGTGGAGCAGCTCGCTCGCTGCTGTAGTCACAGCCGCGACATGAGTCATCCCCCGGGTGCGCGCGGCATGGCACCGCCCAGCCCCGGCCCCCCCCAGAATCCTACTGTAGATCACCGTCGTTAGCCGTTGTTCCTTTGAGCGGGGTGGCGGGGCGGGGCGGGGCGGAGAGCAGGACAGGGCCTCGCGCTCAGCTGCCATGCTTTTAATGATGCGGGACTCTGGAGTAGGGTCGGGCCCATAGACTAGTTATAATGGCCGCCCCACCCCGCCCCACCCCGAGCCGAGCCGACCGCGCAGGGCAGGGCAGGGAGAAGGGCTCTGCAGATCAGCCCAGAGCTGCAGGCTCAGGGGCCAGCACCCCCTCCCCCCCCCTCCACCACCACCACTTCCCATACTCTTGACGCTCGCCTGTTCGGCCCGCTGACGCGGCGCTCACTTCGAAACCATGCCGCCCCGCCCCGCCCCGCCCCTCTGCTGGACGGAACTTGGCCAGCCAGACGGCCGGCACGGACACGGACATCCCCCGCCTCCTGCCTGCCCCTACCTTACCCTGCCCCACAACGCCCCGCCTCCTAAATCCAACCATCCATCTCTCACCACCACCCCAACGGCCCACACTCAGCAAGCAAATTTTACCACCGCAACTTCGCGCCCCGGAACTTTGCTTTGCGCTTCATAACATGCACAGCGGACACGCTGCTCTACACTGAAAGCACAAGTGTGTGAATATCACATATTTGCAGGTGTGTAGATTCCCCTAGGCATAAATCTGAACAACAACAACACAGATCAAAAAAAAAGTATGACTGCAAATAAATAAAATTTTTGCCATAATGTCTTTAGATTGTTCCCAGAATGTGCATTATTACAGCCAAAAATTTGCCCAGGAAATTTTTTTTCGTAATATGCTAGCGCACATATAACACATCTATTAAACGTTTACAAGAAGAGTTTTGGGGGGGGGTGTCAAAATAAGTCTTCAACAGTCTGGGAGTGATGGGTTCCGGAAGAAGCGCACAAGGAAAGTGACACCGACACACTACCTGCTTTCTCCATAGGCCATGAAGAAAACCGCCACAGACCTCGCTGGTAAGCAGTACCGCTATATCCAGCCAAATGGGGTATTTTGATGAGAGATCAACAGGCTGGGTTTTCATTTCTACCGACAGGCAGCCGCCGGGAGTGCGGGGCGCGGGGCGGGGCGGAGCCGCACTGAGCCGCTTGCACGTCCACGACGGCGAAATGGCAAAGAGAAGAGGGGGGGGGGGGGAGAGAGCTCAGCTCCTATAGTACAATGACGCTGTAGAGTATGCGTTCCGCTGCTGCCATCCGCGGCTTAGAGTTGGTGAGAGACGACGAGAGAAAGGGAGAGAGTGAGGGAGGAAGAGAGAGAGAGAGGGAGGGGGGAAATAGAAACAGATGAGGGAGGAGCAAGCTAAGCACCCCCCTGCAGTAGAGACGGCGGGGGCACCGCCTCAAACTTGGTAGTGTGCGCTGACATGCCCCCCCCCCCAAACCCTCCCCTCTCCAGTAACGCCCCCACGGCGATAACGGCCGGCAGTATAACGTTAGGCGATTCCAATTCACTCGGCGTAACGATAAGAATCCATTATCGTGTCAGGCGCATGTTAATACGCCGTTGTCATGGAGGTGGCGCTCCGCGCCCGGCCTGTCCTTGTCCTTGCAGCAGATCGTTAGCCGCCCCCCGGCCGGCCCCACCCCCGCGCCGCCCCCGCGCCGCCCCCGCGCCGCCCCCGCGCCGCCACGGCCAGACCCGGGCGCTATTGAGACCATCCGACAGAATGAAATTGGCCAGGAACCAAAGAGGGCTGGGCGGCCAGGGACCAGCAGCAGTGGCCTGCTCCCCTGGCCAGCCAGTAGGGCGGCCGCGCCGGAGTCAGCCCGGAGGCGTGCCGGAGGCAGTCTGGAGTCAGCCTGGAGGCGTACCAGAGTCTGCCCGGAGACTGTCTGGAGGCGCCCCGGAGGCAGCCCGGAGGCGTGCCGGAGGCGGTCTGGAGTCAGCCTGGAGGCGTACCAGAGTCAGCCCGGAGACTGTCTGGAGGCGCCCCGGAGGCAGCCCGGAGGCGTGCCGGAGGCGGTCTGGAGTCAGCCTGGAGGCGTACCAGAGTCAGCCCGGAGACTGTCTGGAGGCGCCCCGGAGGCAGCCCGGAGGCTGGCCGAAGTCAACCCGGCGGAGGCCGTCCGGAGGCGTCCCCAAGGCTGTCCGGAGGCGTCCCGCCAGCGTCCCGGAGTCAGCCCAGAGGCGGTCCGGTTCCGTTGAATCCCCCGAGTTATTGATACACGATTCCCAGGCCCCGGAGTCAGCCCGGAGGCTTTTCGGCCTGTAGGCGTCCCGTGGTCAGCGTGGAATCAGCCCGGAGGCGGTCGGGAGGCGTCCTGGAGCCAGCCCGGAGGCGGTCGGGAGGCGTCCTGGAGCCAGCCCGGAGGCGGCCCGGAGGCGGTCCAGAGGCTTTTCAGCCTGGAGTCAGACCGGACGCGGCCGAGGCGGAGGCGCAGCACGAATGTCTAATAATTACGTTCCTCCTCATGCATTCACTCTACCTCGAGAATTGCTTCTCATCGTTAGAAGCCGTAATCAGATATTACGGCGGAACGTGGGGTGCTCTTCCGCCCACCCTGTGTGTGTTCTACAGGGCAGAGGACTACTTCCTAAAATAAAATATAAGAAAATAAGATCAATAATTTAAAAAAAAAAAGATTTTTATACTTTTTAAGTTGTCAAGTCTATTCTTCACAACTATTTTTCTTAGTTTTTACACTGCAATTTTTCAACAAATTAAAAAAAGTCATCAAGATGGAAAAAGGCCAAACTACGGCGCTTCGGAGCGAATAAAAAATCTGGGGCACACGCTGTGTGGCAGGCATAATTTATTAAGTCTTTTGCTGCACGTATAAATGAGGGCGTAAAGCGCGGGTGGGCATGGGCATGAGAGCCACACGGACGGACGGACGTGCCGCACGTGGTACGGACACACGGACAGGCGTGAGCTGTACGTACCACGCACACAGCCCTTATTTAACCCCCTCCCTTCGCACGACAATTATTTTTTCCGCGGCGGTGGTAGCAGCGGGCCGGTCGGTTGCTGCAGGGCTTTACTCGTCGAGCGAAACTTCGGGGGGGAAAAAAGTATTACGTTTATTCTGCTAGCTCCTCCGCGCCACACGGCATGAAAGAGAATTTACGCGACTTACGTTGATCTCCCCTCCCTCTCCCTCTCCTCGTGTCGGTCAGAGGGGCGGGGAGCTGGCCGGGGTGGGGGGCGAGGCAAAGCCAAAACAAAGATCTCTAATCAGACGTCGCTCCGCGCGCGCGCTCGGGCGGGCGAGCGCTGCGAGCGCTGCGAGCGCCGCGAGCGCTGGAGGAATGCGGGCCGAGCCAAAGACCAGGCGAAGTGCAAAGGCACTAATTAGCAAAGCCACCCAGAGCCGATTAGAACGGCACCGCCGCGGCGCACCGCCACACCGTGCTTCAGCTTTTCATCGCTCCTGACGTTTTTATTTATTTTATTTTTTTCTAAAGGTTACTCGCATTGTCATATCCACTTTATCTTAAACTTATCAAAGTTCAACCTTCTCAGTAAAATTCTGTACAGCAGCGCTGCAAATACAATTGTTGGGGAAAGGTTGTTATTATTGTTGTAGTCGTTGCTGTTGTTGGTGGTGCAAACATCAATGTCTGAATTTTCGGGGAAAAACGGAAAACTTCGATTCACACTTTTAGAGTTCTGCGAAGTATTCTCACTCTTCGGAAACTGCAAAGTATTTGCTTCGTAACTTACAAAGAAAAAACGATATTTCGTAGGCTACAAAGCTCGTGCTTCGCAAACTGCAAAGAAATTATTTGCAGCCTACAAAGTTTCTGTTTTCTTTGTAAGTTACGAAGCAAATACTTCGCAGAACTTTAAAAGCGCACTCACTGGAAAAACAAAGGTGCTATATAGCACCCTTTTTGGGGTGCTATTGAATTTTTTGGGGTGTTGCTGCGCTAATGCCTTTGCAAAGGCACGAATACGGCCAAAAATAGCACCTTTGGGAGGCGATAGCGCCTTTCTAAAGGCACTATTTCACTAACGCCTTTAAAAGGCATTAGATAGGACCTTTGTTTTTCCAGTGCTCCGTAACTTCGAGGAAAATTCTATAGATTTTGAGGAGGTCCCCTTAAGAAATGAGGAAAATTACCTCATTTTTCAAAGATACTTCCTTAAAATCTGAGGATTTTTCCTCTAAATCAGGAAGAGCCTTAAAATTTCACTTTATCCTCAAAAATCAGACAGTGTTTTAACCGTGTTGATGGTTTTAGAGGTAGGTTTATTTTTTTAACGGGTTTTTATGGGTTCATGGACTGCTGGGGGGGGGGGGGGAGATATAGGGTTCGCCCGTGACAGGAGGCCTCCTCCTACAGCTCACCCACTCTCGAGGGCAGCCCGCCCCGCCCCGCCCCGCCCCGCCCTGCCGCGCCCCAGGACCGACGACATGCTTCTCATGAGTGGACGCCACGCCGCCACGCCCTTGGTCGAGGCGCTTCTAAGTGTGGATACATGTACGGAACAGAGGGCCCACGCCCCCCTCGCTTTTGTAAGACAAGAGCCCTTTTTCATGTTCGCGAGCCTTAAGTACTATACGGCAGCCCCGGTCCGGCCGCGTCAAGAAAAAGTGATGAAAAATAAAATATATCAACAAAAAAAAAAAAAATACGCTTCATGAAATATTTGTCGCGCACTTGTGCGGCTGGGCCGGGCAGTGTCCGTCGCAATGAGTCACAATCAATTAAACCCGTTGTTGGGCCGCGCCACCCCGGCGGCCGTGTCGTCTGCGGCCAAACTTGTTTTTTAATGAGTAAACTTGGCCTCCTTGCTCCCCCCCCCCCCCCAACGCTCCTACAAATGCAAACTTGCGTAATTATTAAGCACGAGCCGCGAGCGACGCCCCGTGATTCACGACCCGCTTAAGACGATTCTGCCGAAAAGTTGCCCCGATACTACTTGCTTACCCCCCGGTACTCGCCGGAGGGTAATTTCCCGCGTAAGTTCTTCATTTTTTCCCCTTTTTTTATTCCTCCGTTTTCCCTTCCCGGTGATCTCTCCGACGATCACGACCACAACACTTTTCAACTCGACTTATGGTTTGTTTATCCGTGCGCCGAGCCGTATAAACTCGTTGTAAATTTGCTAAGAATCGACGGATGTTTTGTAACGTTATTCCTGTCAAATTTTACGTAAATTCTCAAATAAACCACTTGTAAAAAAAGAACCGTAAGGATTTGTAAAATTACAAATTATTTGTAGAATTAGGAAACATTTGTAAATTTAGAAATGATTTGTCATGTCACAAATTACACAAGCCGTTAAAATGCATCAGGTTAAGTTCCCTTTCCAATAAAAAACTCGTATCACATTATACCGAATATTACACAACTTTTTTATGAAGTAATAATAAATTTCAGCTACTATACTCGTTATTCGTATCACGACGTCTTTTCATTTATGATGAATTACTTCTAACACCATGTTTACGATGATTCGTAACGCCGCATATTTACAAATGAGTCATCCAATTGTGTTACAAATGACGTAAGAAAGAATTTGCCCAGTGTTAATTTGTAAATTTACGTCAAAATTTTTACAGTGCTTCTCGTTAGCTGGCCTTTAAGAAAAACGTTTCGTTGCGCCGCCGGTAAGTGGGCGACTATTCTCTGCGACTTCCGCGCGCTCGTAAGGGGCGCCACCCACCGGCCCTCACCACCTCCTACAAAAGAGCACTCACTCACGGAGAGAGAGAGCGAGAGAGAGATGTGAGAAAAGGAGAAGGGGAAAAAAAACATCAAACCAGTGAGCAAGGACCGCGGAAGCTGCACAAGCACTCCCAACACACACAAATATGATGATAATTTATATTCTCCCCGCACACGCGCGGGAGAGTGACACGCGGGCAAATTTCAGCCCAAAGCGGAGAGAAAATTTTACCGGGACTCAGCTTTCATAAGCGCGCGCGCGCCGCGCGGGCGGGATAAGAAAAGAAAGGCACCTCGGCCACGGCTTCAGGGCGTGGCGCGGCGGGGCGCGGCGGGGCGGGGCGGTTACTGATGCCAGTGTCGGCTGCTACAGACAGGCCGACAGTAGCGCCGCCCCGCCCCGCCCCGCCCCGCGCAGCGCCAGAGATTAAGTAGCGACTCTCTGGAGCCCCAGCGCCAGATCCCATCCGGGTATAGTGCTGCGGGCTCAAGTGGAGCACCCCGCCCCGCCCCGCCCCGCCCCGCCCAAGCTCAGCTGGTCTGATCTGAGCGTCCGTCCAGCCAGCAGACACTACAGCACCCGCGCCAGCCGAGCTCCAACGGGCTGTCTGCCCGCCTGGTCCGCCCAGCAGCGCGTCAAAAGGCACCACCCAGTGAAAGGGGGAAGGAGCGCTGAGCTGAACAAGAGAGCAAGGAACCGGGGTCACCCGCGGGGGTGGCGCGGCGGGGCGGGGTGCTGCGGGCGATTATAAGCTATTTATAAACTTGTTGGAGGCGTTAAGGAGGCGAGCAGAAGCAACGGCAGCCCCTTTAATCGCCACCGGGGCCCGGAGCCCCCGTGTCACCGGGGGGATTACACGACGCGGCGGGCGTCGTCACCGCGTCACAGCGTCGTCACGCGGGGCGCCACCGTCACCCACTCGTCACGCACTCGTCACGGCCGGCTCTGCAGGAGCACGCACTTTGGCTCCGTCCCAGAGCGCTGACTGAGCACTGCTCGGCACAACAGGAGCGCCCCGTCTCCCCCCCGGGCCAACTCACGGCTCACTATGCAAGTTTTCTGCTCAGTCGAGGCAATCGGCTAAAGAGGGCCCCCGCCGGCGCCCCGACGCCCTCGACGCCCCCGCCCCGCCCCACCCCGCCTCGCCCCGCCCCGCCCCGCCCCGCCTCGCCCCGCCCCACCCCGCGAGGTCCTGGACCGGAGAGTGTCACAGACCGACAAAAGATGGCGCGCGGCGGCGGTACTGGGAAAACGCGATCAAGAGAAAAACTGTAATATATTTTCTATCAAGGAGAGAAGACACACTGTGAAAAATGTCTTAGCAAGATTTGCGACATGTTTTTTTTTAAGATAATCGTACGACGTACAAAGAAAAGGTTGTAAATCTACAAGAAGTCATTATTCTTGCTCGTAATTAAATTTGAAGTCGACAGGTAGACGTAGGCAGTGCATGTAGGTTTTCGATTGAAAATAGTAATCTTACATCTAAAAACACTTTGAGAAAAATTTTCCAAAAAGCTCCAACTATTTGCCAGAGTGCCCGAAAAGTAATACACTGAAATTCCCAAACGTGTTCACATCTATGGCTACGTATGAGAATTTCCATGTGTACTCTCGAACAAGCAAAAGTGCGTCCGAAAAGTCCTACGAATTTCACACATTTTTAAAAAATTTACTCACACATATGCAAGTGTGACATCATTACATTGCAATTTCATTTTTTTTTTTTCCACTACGAAGAGGATCATTTTCAGGTCAGTCCTCAGGTCCAGCTGTTTTGGTTTGTCGGCAGCTGGAGAGCTTTGCCCAGCGGACTGGCCAGGCCAGCCGTTCGGTGCGCCTCCAGCCGCAGCTCTCCTGGAGTCCCGCTGCTCCAGCCCGGCCCAGCCCGGCACGCCACTGGAATATGGGACTTTGTGACAGTTTGACTTTTGCACAGCGCCAGGGTGGCGTGGTGGGCGACGTTCCATCAATCACAGAGACTCTCTCTCTCTCCGTCCCACTCACTCCGCCGCGCGGAGCTCCAGAGAGGTGGGCCGGATTACTGGGGCGTTAGGAAAGAGAGAGAGAGAGAGAGAGAGAGGGAGAGGAGAGGGGAGCGGTGGCTTTTACCAAACTATTCGCAGCAGGTCACGGGTTCAGCAAGTGCCTACCGAACAGCAGGAGCTCCAGCATCAAGCCACCATTTTCCGACCCTCTCTCTCTCTCTCTCTCTCTCTCTCTCTCTCTCTCTCTCTCTCTCTCTCTCTCTCTCTCTCTCTCTCTCTCTTTCTCTCTCTCTGTCGCGCGCTCTCCCGCCTTGGCCTTCCTCTATCTCACTTCAATCAATGACCCTTGCAGACTCCCAAACGTGCAAAATAAAGAGGACTAAGTTGGAAAATGTAAGAGTCGTACAATCGCAGATCTGCTTTTTTTTTATTTCTTATCGTGTTTGCAATTCCGCCAATTCCCTCCGCCGCACAAAACCATGAGGCTGCGGTTCGGGAAGTCCTTTTTTTTCATCTCCCTCTTTCCTCTTTTAGTGAAGAGAGTAGAGCGTCCTAGTAAGTCTGCAGGATCCGGCTCGCCGACGCTGAATCGGCGTTTTTTTTTCCTTCCTTGAATGGCCATTTTTAATTAAATAAGGCGGCAAAACTTTCCGCCGCGGCGCTGAGTCGGTACGGGATGAGTACGTGGACGGCGGTGGAGGGGAAGTCGCAAAGAGAGAGACCAAAAAAAAATATAAAAGCCCACCTCTCTCTCTCCTTCTCTCTCTCTCTCTCTCTCTCTCTCTCTCTCTCTCTCTCTCTCTCTCTCTTAGCCCCGCCTCCGGGAATGGAAACATTTTCCTCGAATAAAGGAGCACCCCTTTGGCCTTTGGGTCCCTCAACCAGCAGGACTGCCAATCACGTACCAATTAAAGTCTGACATCACTCAGCGCTGGAGGCCTTGCCGCGGGGTGGGCCAGGGACGAGCAGGGGGCGGGAGAGAGAGAGAGAGAGAGAGAGAGAGAGAGAGAGAGGAGGAGGAGGAGGAGGAGGAGGAGGAGGAGGAGGAGGAGGAGGAGGAGGAGGAGGAGGAGGAGGAGGAGGAGGAGGAGGAGGAGGAGGAGGAGGCACGTCCGAGCTAGCCAGCTGGGCTCGCACTGCCAGACTCGCAGACTCGAAAGGACGACCTATTTACAGTGGACCACACATATAAGAACGTACACCTTTCCATCTTCCATCCTCTCCTGCTACCGACAACTTCTCCATCTTCCTCTCTCTCTCTCTCTCTCTCTCTCTCTCTCTCTCTCCTCTCTCTCTCTCTCTCTCTCTCTCTCTCTCTCTCCCTCTCTCGTGCGACGAGGCCCCGCATGCTCCGCCCTCCCTCCACGCGCCGACGTCAAACGCTGGGCGCGTATGAGGGAGGGTAAAAAAGGAAAGGGAAAAAAAAACATGAAAAAGGAGTAAAAGAAAAAAAAATTATCGCCACAACTTGCGATGTCGCGGCGTTCTCATTTTAATTACACAGTGGCGCTGGCAGGCCGGCACGGCCGGGCCGGGACAGGCCGCTTTTACACAGCGCTAGCCAGCCAGCCAGCCAGCCCAGCACTGATTAATTCCCAGACCCATTTTTTTTTTTTTTTTTCGTTTTCAATGGCAATTAAATCTTAGCTTGGCCGTGCAAGGCTGATGGGCACCAAGGAAACGCAAAGCGGAGGATCGCTAGCACGGGTAACCCTTCGCTCACCACAAAATGTACTTTAAACCAAAACCATTTTTTTTTGGGGGGGGATGGAGTTTTAATGTTCAGTGCTGTTCAAATAATGCTCTTCAAACAGGAAATGCGCTACCTGGAAACTATGGTCGAAAAGTTTCCGTAGTTACTTCTCACAGACAGTGATTGATTTCTTTACATTTAGTTTTACGTTCAGCAGGCTGCTGTGTACTGCACAGCACGTCTGCGACAACTTTGTTGTTTTTTCTTTTACTGTTATTACTATTACCATGGAGTTGTAGCGGCAGCAGACTGCAAGTCGTAACTGCATCGACAGCGGCCTGGCCATTGACACAGCCGGGCCTGGGACTGGCGCCCCCGCATGGGCTCTGGGCGGGAGAGGGGGAGAGAGAGAGAGAGAGAGGGAGATAAAGCGGGAGGGAGCGACAGTGCGGGAGAGACAAAGAGAGAGGGGGGGGCAATCACTTAATCCGCGCTTTTTATACGCCCGCCTGCGAACAACACGCCAGCCTACAGCCCATCCCTTATCTAGCGGGCGGGGCGGGGTGAGTGGGGTTGGGGTGGGGTGGGGTAGGGTGGGGTGGGGTGTGGTGGGGTGGGGCGGGGTGGGACCGGTAGTGGCGCGCGGCGCAGCGAGGCTGATCTGGTGGGGAAGGCAAAGGAGTTACCCACCCAGCCCCTCTGTCCCCTACCCCAATCCCTCGGTCGCCGTCGTCAAAAAGTTCCCCACTCACTCCCCGCTTCCCCGACACCTCATCTAGCCGCGTATCCACCTCACCTACATACACCGCATCTCCCTCTGGTCTCTCTCTCTCTCTCTCTCTCTCTCTCTCTCTCTCTCTCTCTCTCTCTCTCTCTCTCTCTCTCTCTCCGTGTTATGCCAGATAAGTAGACCAAAAACAAACAAAAAAAGCATCACACACGAATACGCCCGTGTGAGGCAGGCGGGCAAACGTTAATGTAGTAGGGTCATGGGTGCAGAGGTTGCCTAGCTGGCAGGCGGAGATGCGCGTCTGTTTCACACAATACTGTAATTGTGGTGGTTTTTGCCGACTTATCTGAATCAATGCTCAGCTTCCCCACTTTACCACTCGAATGTCTCTCGCAAGCGTGTCTCCTTTCCCTCTTTGCTAGACAGAGACAGACCCTTCACTGTAAAAAATAAAAATCACGGTCGCCCACACGGAAATACACCGTTCATTTAGATTACGGCCGTGTCTCTGTATACATTCGGTTCCGTACTCTCTTCAAATACAAGCCCATGTAAAAAAAAAGCATGTGGGTACGGTACGGTGCTTAAGTACGGAAAAAGTAAACAGCTAATTTATTTTCGGCGGAGTCCGTTTCGGGTGCGGACTGTGTGACGGCGTTCCGTACTCCCTTTCCTATGCTATCCAAGACCGATTTTTTACAGTGCGTTAACGACTCGCTCCCCACTCCCCCAACCTCCATCGCCCACCAACCCCTTCCCTTCAGTCTCCCTGCCGCTGTGCGCGGTTTTCAATCCGCGTCTCTATCTGGAGGTCCCATCTCCATTTAACGCTCCCATTCCACTATATCTCTTCCTATGGGTTTTGTTTATATTACGCTGCCCGCTGACCCTTCCTCTTTCCAAGAGACCAGAGAAAACATTGATTTTGGGTCAAGCCAACATTTTCTTTTTTTTTTCTCTCTCTCTTTCTCTCTTCCGTTTTTCCCCGTGATGGAAGCCACGTGACAGTGTCCTACGATCGCTATCAGAGGACGTCTCAACAAGCGTCTAAGTAGCTACGACGGTCTCAAAGCTACACTCTCATAACAGTGCTGAACTGGCACCACCTGGACGAGTTCAGTCCAATCTAGCGTACTTGCGTGTACGGTAAAAACGATGTCTGAGGAGCACCCGTACTTTAAGGAAATTTCCTCAGATTTTGAGGAAGTCTCCTCAAAAAATGAGGGATTTTCCCTTAAATTTTGAGGAGACTTCCTCAAAATCTGAGGACTTTTCCTGAAAGTACGAATGCCCCTTAAAATTTTCCCTTTTTCCTCAAAAAATCAGACATCGTTTCAAACAATCCCGTTTGAATCAACACTTTAAAATTTCAAAGCATTCACAATGTAAGTTGCGCACCTTTTCGTGTTCACCGCCTCGGCGTTTGAGCTAAACACAAAAAGTATTCAACATTCTGGTCGAACACTTTGCAATAAACACACGCCATATAACGCATCACGGTTTTCAACACTTGCAGTTGCTTGCCAGTTGAACACGTTCTACATCAGTGAACGCACTTAAAGTTTAAGCAAGAAATATTACGAGTTCTGTACATCGCATACCTCCGTGTGGGCGAGCGCTCACACACACACACACACACACACACACACACACACAACACACACACACACACGCGCGCGCGCGCAGGGTGCTTAAACACACGCACGCGGAACTGCACCCTAAACACACACAACCCCGGCGGCACCCTTCGGACCTTAGCACTCCTTTACCCCTCTCACTCAACACACATATTCACACACACACACACACACACACACACACACACACACACACACACGCACCCACGCACCCACACACACACACACACACACACACACACACACTAACGGGCTCACCAGCGAGCTGGGCGCCAAAATTGGGTCAGCTCCTCAACTCAAACACGACCGCCTAACATAATGGCGACGCTGCTCACATGGATGGGGAGCTTAAAGGCCTGAATATCAAGTGAAAATGTTAGGTAAACGTTGGCATTTATCCCCCCCCCCTTTTTTTTGCGAGCACCCTTGGCGACATGCCCAGTGAGTCTTCCGTCGTGAGCACACTGCAGGAAAGTGTCTGGATTCATAGCTTTCCAGGAGCACTAGAGAAAAGCCGGCTGCGAAAGGTAGAGCCTTGGAGAAGAGAAATGTCAGCCTCCACCAGTGTCCCATGCAAATGGTGAACGAACTTTCACTTTTTTTTTTTATTTGCCTTTTCAAGCGAAGGCCCCTCGCGCGCCCGGCCCGGCCCCTCCACGTTGAGGTACGCGTTATGCGATGCAGACGGAAATTATTTTAATGCAAAGCGGACCTTTGCGAGGCGAAAGACGACCCGACATTGAGAGTTTTATAAGATGAAAAATCACTTGCGAATATTTTCCCCCACCTTAGGAAGCGCTTTACACCTGGACCCGTATAATATAGCTAACAAAAAAAAAAGAAAATTCCTGCCTGAATTCAGCGCAGTGTAGTCATTCGCGCCGGCATTCCTTGCATCAGCAACGCTTCACTAGGCGCCACTTGGCAGCAAATTAACGAGAGGCGCCTAGACGGCATCTTTTCGTCACGTCAAAGACATGCAAAGCAGCGGGAGAGAGGAACAAGTTCCGTCCGTGGGGCAGGCGAGTCGGATAGAGGGAGCGAGAGGGAGAGGGAGGGAGGGAGAGGGAGAGGGGGGGGAGAGAGAGAGAGGGAGAGAGAGGGGGGGAGGAGAGGTTAGGGGGTAGTGAGAGAGCAAGGGAGAGGCGAGAAAGGGGGTAAAGGTAGTGAGATAGAGCGAGGGAGAGCGAGAGAGCAAAGGAGAAAGCAGGAGAGAGAATGAGAGAGGCAGAGAGAGGGAGAGAGAGGGACAGAATCCTCAAACCGACGACGGCGGCATCTCCTTTATAAAATATGAATCGTTCGTCGACCCCTCATCCCTTCCTCTGCTCATAGACTGTACCCCTTCGTCACACGGAAATCAAAGGAAAAGACGGTAAAATAAAATATTTAAAAAGATACAAAAATAAAAATAGAAGGAACAAGACCGCAGGCGCGCGGCGTCTTGGTGTCGCTGAGCGCTCAGCGCGCGCGAGGAGGAGAACTGTTTAAACAGCGATCGCGTGCAGGCAGGCAGCAGGCGCCGGGGTGGCCCTGGCGACGCGCACGTGCTGCGCTAATTTCACGCCGTGGAGGGCTGATCACCACCATCATGGCGTTATCCCCGTCCCCGCCGCCTCTGCCTTGCCGGAGCAGGAGGCGACCCTCCTGGGAGCCCCGCCGGAGATGTCCCCACCCCGCCCTGGCACGCCCCGCCCCGCCCCACCCCGCCTTGCCGAGGCACGTTATCCTCCTCCACAACGCCCCCCCTCCCCCCCACTACCCCCCGGGTAATTTGATACAGGGCGGTCTAACTAATTGGCGCGCTGATTCGTTGGTCCATGCACCGGCCAATTAGTCACGCGACATGGCATGAAAATAGTTGCGGCCATCGGGCCGTGGCGCGGAGCGATCCGGGCGGCCCAGGGAACACTGGAAACACAAAGTGTGCGAATGCCGTACACTTGGATGTGTGCCAATGCCCATTCGCACGCTTGAAGGCGTAAAGGTGTGAATTTCCCTTGGAAATTGCACGATTTCCCTTGGAAATTCACACACTTTGGCCTCCGAGTGCAAAAAATGTCCATTTTGCACGCCTAGTGTATGACATTCACACACTTGGGTCTTGGGTTTCCAGTGAAGCAGCACACACCGTATGTATCCGTCACACACATGTAACTGAGGTAAAGTCACACTCGTACATTCAAACAAATGCAAAAGTGTGATTTAAAAAGAAAAATTAAACGGGAATTTTACGAACTCGCATTGCAGGAGATGAAAGTCGACACCTACAAGTGTGAGACACTCTTACACTTGAAGGTTTTGGTTTTGAGAGCGAGGACACTGAGGCAGCAAGCAAGAGCCGCGTCTCCATAGGCAATGCACTTTCGTTTCCAGCAAAACCAGGGAGCGAAAAGTAGGGTAGGGCGGCCACTAAAAGGGGGGTCCTAATTTTTCTATTTTTTTTTTTTCATACCACTGCTGTCAAATTTTTATGTTATTTTCAAATCAGATTACTTTATTCGGGAGAAAAAAATGAACAAGGGAAATGATGCATTTGTTGTATGTTTCTTCTCCTTGCAGAAGAACAAGAGCAATGGGAAATTGTATGAAAGCAAACAGATCCCCATCGGAGAATCGGATATGCTGAGGTGCGCAGGAACTCCATAAGGCGAAAAAACTCTGAATTTTGGTGGACACAGTTTGATTTTTTGTGAATTTTTGTAATTTTCATACAATTTTTGTGAATTTTCACTTAAATTTATCCCAATTTTTTGTGATTTTTTTTTTTCTAAATTTACATGAATTTTTCTAAAACTATGCAAATCTTTTTATACATTTTTTTTTTCTTTTAATTACGAGGTGTACAAAATTTTCAGAGTTGTGAACTCTAGACACAAGCCTCCCGCGCGAGTTGTCACTCTCACCTGGTGTTGAGCAGTCTAGGCGCCGCCAAAGTCGGAGGTAAAAGCGTATAACAAATCCAAACGCACAGCAGTCGAAGCACACTATCTCACCACTGGCACTCCGGGGGGCCGGGGCCGGTCCAGGCCGCGCCGGGCCGGGCACTAACACACACACACACACGCGCACGCGACTACACGTCCATACCGGCTCTCTCTCTCTCACTCACTCCGCGGTACGGTACTCGCACAGGCAACTCTCTCGCACTCACTCACTCGCGCACACGCGTGCACCGGACACGCTCGGGGCGGGGTGGCGCGCTGGCCCCCGCGCGTGTGTCTGGCGCCCCCCTGGTCCCCGCGGCTCCGCGAACCTCTCTCGTCGGCGCTCGCGCTCGCTCTGGGGAGCGCCGCCCGCCCCGCCCCCGGCGCACCCCGCCCCGCCCCACCCCACCCCACCCCGCCCTACCAGCAGCAGCCCCCGCCAAGGACCACTAGGGGGGGAAAAGGGAGGGGCGGCGCGGTGGGGCTCCAGGGGGTGGTGGTGGGGGAGGGGGGCGCCGCGGTGGGGTGCCGGGTCACGGGGCTGCTGCAGGGACTGCAGGGTGGGGCACACCCGCCGCCCAGCCCCACCCCACCCCGCCACGCCCCGCCACGCCCCGACACCCGTACCCCACACCCCGCGCGGAGGCAGGGGCGCTGCGGATCCGGTCCGAGACGACTGCGGACGACATTCCCCCCAGCCCCGGCAAGGACAGGGACACCCGGCCCGGCCCGCCTCCAACGCCGCCGTCCTCCCGGCCGACGCGACGCGACACCCGCTCCCGATGCGGGGATCGCTCATGCAAAATGCGTGCAGTGATAGTTTTGACTTAAGATTTTTTTGTAACTATTTTTCTTCAAGGAAAATTTCTGTCACTAGTGGATAAATTTGATCTCCCCCCCTCCCCCCACCCCCAATTTCTGACTTTATTTAATTTTTTATTTCAGTTTTCTGTTGATTTGTTCTCGATTTTGCGGATTTTTCTGTATTTCCTCTTCTTTGTTTTTATTTTATTTTTGTTTTGTTTTTAATAATTTTGGGGGGGCCGTATAAGTTTTTTCCAGAGTGCCCCTCGGCCTCAACTCCGTCCTTCTGATACCGAGGATCACTCTCACGCATCCGGTCCTTGTCGCGCTCATGGACACCTGCCACATCCTCGACATAGGCCACCGCCATTGGTGCGACGAGGACGGAGATATGCGAGCGACAGCGAGGCCTACACCTGCGCCGCCGTGCGCCGTCCTACACGCCCTGCGCTGCTGTCCTCCTGGTCCCCCGATAGCGTACTCACTGCACCGTCAGGCTCGTATTTCTCCAATGGACCTTTTCTTTCGTCCTTATTGCCATCCTCATCGCCGTCCTCGGCCCGCCCCCGTAATATATGGAAAGGGGGGGGGGGGGGAATGGTGAGGACAGGGAGGGGTCTAGTGAAAAGGGAGGGAGGCGTCGGTGCAGGAATGTGAAGGAAAATGGGGGTGGGGGTGGGGGGGTGAGAGGGGGTGGCGGAAAGGAGGGAATGCGGGGGGGGGGGGAGAGGCGAATGGGGGTGGGGCTGGGGGAGGGGGGGAAAGGGGGACTGCGGCGGGGCGTCACGTTGGAGGGCGCAACGCGGCCACTGAGCGCCACAGCAATTCCCTGTGTCCCCCGGCGCAGCGGGGCGGGGTGAGGCGGTGCGAGGCGGAGCGAGGTGGGGCGGGGTGAGGCGGGGCGGGGTGAGGCGGGGCGGGGCGCAGACGAGGTGAGGTCGGGGTCAGGAAAGGACATTACCGCACGAGGAAATCACGCGCCCAGGACTACTTTGAGCTTTATATGTGTACCCCCTGTCCTAGTTTTAGACGCGAGGACGCCGCGCGTGTACGAGGGGGCTATACCACTCGCGGATTAATCATGTGTACAAGTGTATACCTGCGATTTCTATAAAATCCATCTGACAAATATTTTTTTTAAAAAAAACTAGAACTTAATTTGAAATATTTAATTAAATGTGAAGCCTTGTAGGGCCGGAAATTTTTACAAAACTCATCTGTAATCCTACAAGAATTATATGCAGTCCCATTATATACACTGGTCAAACAAGTGTTTAACATTTCACGTTAATTTGATGTTTAAGTTCAAGTGTGCATTTTCTCAACACATTGTGACGATTAACTAGGTTAAACGCCAATTGGTGCTTCAATGTTAAACACTTCCGAAAAGTTCCCATATATGGTTTCTATTGATAACAAAGAACTGTGTGCGTCCAAGTGTTCAAAATTTAAATGTTTAGCAAACGTTTCAAACGTGCACACCATGTAATGTGCAACATCATAACTTGCACACGTTGGTGTTTAAATTAAGCACACTTGTTTTACCCGTGTAATCCTGTGGCCATCCAAAATTAGAAAGAGGGTGGACCTGGACCTCTCGCGCGTATCAGAAACATGATGAAATACGTTCTATTGTCGGTCGCGGCCCGGACCAACCAAACTCATCGCTCTAGAAAAATTACGGTTGCCAGAGGATGGTGTGCAGGCTGTGGGGTGCACCGGCCGCCATTGTGATATCGGCTGCACGACGAGACCGAGAGCGCCCTCCTGCCCGGTGGTCCGGTGCAGCGAGCATTCCCCAAAGGCCGATGCGCCGGGGCGGGGCGGGGCGGGGCGGGGCGGGGCGAGCTCGACCACCGTCTAAAGCCACGCCACGTCCACGAGGCACGCTGGCTGCTATGGAAATAATTTTAAGGCATTATGGCTGCCTATGTAATGAAAATCCATGCAGACGCCGCCGACGCCGCCGTCTTAGGGGCGTCGCGTTGGCACAGGCGGGTGGTAGGCGGTGGCGGGGCGTGGTGGGGCGGGGCGGGGCGGGGTGGGATAGGGCGGGTCGGGGTGCCGCTAGCGAGGGGTCATTAACTTGCATTAACTATAGGATTTCGTGTACACCGAATACTTGAATATGGTTGAATATTGATGAATATCGGTGAAACATTCGTAAATTCGAGTTAATTTTGTCTAAATTTGGGAGAAATATTAGTAAGTGAGGCTAAAATATTGTTAGATATTTGTGTGAAATACAGCTGAAAATGAGTGAATATGGTTGAATATTGAACTGATTACCGCAAGCCTGTACACCGAATATATGCCAAGTTGTAGACCCCTTGGCCGCTGGGCCCGGCGCCACGAAGGCAGAACAGCAGCTGCGTGGCGGAGCCATCAGGGGGCAGCAACTGGCGGGGCGTGACACGGGGGGTGCGGCGGGGGCGGGGCGGGGCGTGGGCGGGGCAGGGCTCATCACGTGGGCGCCTCGAGCGGCACGAGCCTCTAGAGCGGTGCGAGGTCGCGCTGACGGGTGAGACTTCCTTCATTTGACGCGCAGTCGAAGAACTTTGCCACAAAAATCGGTGAATCCTCCCCCGCATGCCATAGAAAACAATGCCTCATCCGGTCAGCTTGGCAATATTTTGTGTGGCAAAGGAATAGGACGGATACATTTTTTGACTTGGTTCTAACAGGATTGTTAAAAGGTTGAGATTTTCAAATAGACTGACATTACTAGGACTTTTCCAGGGCTCTCTGGTGCCAGGTAGGAGTGCATTATGACAAGCCAGGAATTTTTACTCCCTGGGACCCGGGGGAAGTACATGATCCCCAGCCAGAGAATTTTTACTCCCACTGGCCGGGGAGGAGTACATTATCCCCAGCCAGGAATTTTCTACTTCCCCGAAGGGAGGGGAAGTTTTACTCCCCCTGGCGGAAGGGGAGGGGGAGTACATTATCCCCAGCCAGGAAATTTCTACTCCCCCGGGCCCGAGAGGCAGTACATTATCCCCAGCCAGGGAATTTTCACTCCCCCTGCTCGGGGAAGAGAACATTATCCCTGGCCAGGGAATTTCTACTCCCCCTGGCTGGGGGGAAGAATACACTACACTGTAAAAACAAAGGTGCTATCTAATGCCTTTTAAAGGCGTTAGTGAAATAGTGCCTGTAGAAAGGCGCTATCGCCTCCCAAAGGTGCTATTTTTGGCCCTAATCGTGCCTTTGCAAAGGTATTAGTGCAGTAACACCCCAAAAAATTCAATAGCACCCCAAAAAGGGTGTTATATATAGCACCTTTGTTTTTCCAGTGTATCCCTAGCTAGGGAATTTCTACTCCCCATGGCTGGAGGGGGGGAGAGTACATTATCCCCAGCCAGGAAATATCTACTCCCCCGGGCCCGCGGGAGGCAGTACTTTATTCCTTGCCAGGGAATTTTCACGCCCCGGGAGTGCGCCATTCTCACTGGGGATAATGTACTCCTTACTCTTGAGTGGGGGAAGTGCATTTTCCGTAGGGAATTTGTTCTTCCCGGGGAGTTCATCATTCTGAGGGACACTTTTCCCCCACTTTGAGAGGGGGAGTACATGTAATTCACAAGTTACTCTTGGAATATGTATGCAATACCCGTTAATGCACATGTTATACGAATAATACATATGTTATATACGCGTAATACCCGTACTAAATGTGCAATACTCCCCGTAATACGCGTTATAGGCGTTAAGCCGAGAAGTGTGTCCACGCAAATCTGGATTTCCCCCTCACAGGCACCGGCGCGGCCAGTCCCGGCCCGGCGCACCGGCTCCAGGGAATACAGTGATTGGAATTGAGGAGTCTCGACCTCGGTGGCTAAGCCCCGGGGCAGCCTCTCCAGGCACAACATCTCTCCGTCTCTCTCGCACTGCCTCTGTCTCCAGCTCTCTCTCCTTCCCTCTCTACCTCTCCCCCGTCGTTCATCGACGCGAGCAGTGGCGTTCCCATGGCGACGGCGCTCTGTCGGCGTCGCAGCCTTGGTCTGTTCGAGGGCGGGCCAGCAGAGAGGACGACGGAATAACTTAGCACGCGTGTGACGACGGGAGTCTCCAAACTTGAACGAAAACAGGAAGGTGTCTTCATGGCGGGGGTCTCACCCGTGGGGTGCCCTGCTTTTAAGATTCATGTACACCAAATTACACTGGAAAAACTAATGTGACACATGTGACCAGCTTAGGTAACATCACGTAATGTTACCATATTTTCGGTAACGTTTGTAATGCGGCATCCTCCATGTTATTACTATATAGGCAGATATAACACGTGGCACCGGATGTCACATTACTAAACGTGACCGAGAATTTGGTAACGTTTTGAAATGTAACATAAACTGGTCACATCACATCAATTGATGTGACTCATGTCACATTAGTTTTTCCAGTGTACCGAACGATCTAAATAAAATCAAGAAGACAAATACAGAAAAATTCGAAAAATCAAGAACAAATGAACAAAAGACTGACCAAAAAAAAAAATTGAAAAAAGTCAGAAAGGAGGGGGGAAGATTTAAAAACAATCATCAAAAAGAGAGAGAAATTGTAAATGACAAATCAAAAGAAAAATTTTAAACAAACTCAAAAGTCAAACAAACTATGTACTGATTTCGTATGAGTGATTCTCCCCTTCGGAACAGCCCGTCCGAAGGGCCGAAACCTTATTCGGCGCCACCGAAGGGCGAGCAGCGCAGAGAGAGACACATGACGTGTACCCGGGCGCGCGCAGCCCCAGTCCCTGCTGCTGCTGCTGCTGCTCCTATAGTCCCCCGCTTTGTTTGCCGCAGCCGTAATGGCTTTGTTATGAAAGCGGCAGAAATTGTTTTATAGCGCAGTGGAGGTTGGAGGGGCGCAGGAGGAGGAGGAGCTGCTACTGGCCCTTTAGCTTATCCATCGCTGCGGGACGGGAAAAATTGTCACTCTCAGCTGAAAGAGGAGGGAATTGCGTTTAGCCTCTATAGACGCAACGTCGCATCCCCGGCAAACATCCTCGGTGAAAAAGAGCCGGAGACAAGAAAAGCAAAAATGTTAGATACGAGTCATGTCACGGAATTTGTCGCACTGTGAAAAAAAATATTCGTAAATTCACGACTTTTTCCGTAATTTGTGATTACGACACAGAGTTGTAAATTTACAAGCGCAGTCGTAAATTTACGGCAGCAAATTCTTCCTCGTCAAGGAAAACTAGGTCGACACATGGTGTGAAAAAATTATCGCAACAAAACAACTGGAAGTTGTAACTTTACGACATTTATCATGGAAAATTTTCCAGTAACCCTCACGAATATTTTTCACAGTGTCGTAGATAAATTTGAGATCTGTTTATATGGTCTCAATTTTGCATTCCTTAAATAAAAAGTACCATATTTTGCTGTTTCTTTCTACTAGGACACACTTTTAATGAAAACTTTATTGTGGATTCTTCCGAACTTACAGCAGGTACCTAGAATTAAGCGCCCATCATTTTCAGCAGCGGTCTTCCCCGTAATTTGGAGATACGCACATGAACTCTGTGTAACACAATACGAACAGTGCGTTCGGTAGCCATTTCGCCGTAATATGCTACGGAATTTCTAACAGTGTGGAGGAGAGGGGATAACTTTTTCGAGTCGCGGAACCAGAAAGTTGGCCGGCGGGGTGGGAGCGAAGGGATTTCACGGTAAGGCGGCGTGGCGTGGCGTGGCGTGGCGGGCCGGGCACTGGGCAGCCGAGGCGAGGCGAGCCCGACTTTGACCGGGGGGCCGGGGGGCTATGGCTGTGTGGCCGCGGGCGCGGGCGCGGGTTGGGCTGTGCGCTGTGCGCACGGGTTGCCAGAGTCGCCCCGCCCCGCCCCGGATAGCTCCGCGAACAGGCAGACGAGCCGAGCCGAGCCAAAGCCAAGCCTTTTGTTCGACGCAGATCCGTTTTCAGTCCATTTTAGTTTGCCTCGCGCCGCCGGTCCGGGCTCGGGACGGGCCGGCCGAAGCCCCAGCGGGCCGCGGGGGTGCGGTCCAGAAGAATTAGGTTGTGTGCGACGCTGTGAGAAGAGATGCTTCCGGCTCTCGGCATGTAGAGAGAAGAAGTAAGGAAAATTAGGACCGCATGGGAAAAAGGAAATTGTTAATATAGCCTTAACAATTTTTTTTGTTCCAGCAACTAAAAATCTGTTGGCAAAGCAAAGAATCTGTTATTACAACAGAAATTTTGTGGGGGTACTGTTGTAACAGATTTTTAGTTGCTGGAACAAAAAGAAATATTGTTAAGGCCATATTAACAAATTGTTTGTTGTGAGAAGTAAATCCTTTTCTCCGTGCGGAACCAGGAAAAAAAATATCAGAAAATAATACGCTGGTCAAATCTGATATGAAAGTTGTACAGGGCGCGATTCCTGAAGACAACTGAGCATAGAAATATGGTTTTCTATTCGAGGAAAGCGTAAATAAATGGAGTACTGGTTCCGGTCTCGATTTCCTTACTTTTTCTCGAAATGCCAAGAGCTGGAACCAGCTATAGTTGGGAGGGAGCGGGGGGAAATTCATCAAAGAAAATAATCGTTAAATGAAAATGTTCAATAGTACTCTGATAATGAAAGAGTGCACAATGTACACTGATTAATCAGTGAGCATTCCAATGTACATTGATTAATCAGTGTACATTGTACACTCTTTTATTATCAGAGTAAGATTGCAAAGTTGTAGTAAAACACGCGCTCGACTTGTCATTCTTAACACAAACAAGCTCACTGTGAAAAATATAGCCGTCGGTTTAACCGTGCGCGGTTAGTTGTAAAATTTCAATTACAAATCGTAAAACTACAAGCACTACCAATCAACTTGAAATTTAAACACGAGCAAGCAAGGGTTGTCGTAAATTTACAATATTTTTCGTAAGTCGACATTTACAAAATATATCCTGGAACTGCAAATATATTTTTCAAATTGCTATCGTAAATTTACTATTTATTTTTTTCACAGTTGATCAGGAAGGGTTAGGTCGAGTCGTCATCACGCCCCGTCGCCGTCGCCCTATCTGCCTATACTTTCGACCAAAGCATTTTCGGTGGCCTATCCCCGCCCCGTACCGCCCCACTGCTTCGGCCGCACTCCTTCCGCTGGCCTGCACACCACTTGAGATCCGCCGGTCCAACTTTTCGCGCCTCATGGCGGATCCAGCGTATGCGTATATGGAGAAGTCCTAGAGAAGATACCATAGCCCACCCACACGGATCAGGTATCGGGTGCATCAGACAGATGCAAGACGAAACTGTGAAAAATGATTCTAAATTTACTGCGCCTTTTGGTAATTTGTGGTATACGACAAGGAGCGCAGTCGTAAATTGACGACATCAAATTCTTACTCGTAAAAGAAAACTAGGTCGACACGTAACACGTAGCGCGCTACGCGCCAAGAAAATTATCGCAGCAATACACCTGGGAGTTGTAACTTTCTTGGTAACTTTACGACATTTGTCATGGAAAATTTTTCCCGTAATCTTTACAAATATTTTTCACAGTGTTACCCAAGGAGGGGCCGCGGCGCCTTACGGCCAGAGCGGGTAGGCAAACCCGCATTCCGTTCACGCGTTTCTCCTGGGAACACCCAGCCAGCATCACCTCTCACAGGTCTCCTCTCTCACCTTCATTTTCCCATACTTGACCCATCTTACTCTTTCGCCCTCTCACTCTCCCTCCCCTTAGCTCCAACTTCCATCTCTCTCCCTCGCTCCCTATCCTTACGGCCCCACAGCACGCAATCTGCTCCTCCTTCTTGAAAATTATTATGCAACGGCCTCGCGCCACACAAACAATATTTCACACAACGTGTGAAAAATACTAGCGCTTCACCCTGCTGATGCCCTTTTATTTTTATAATAATAATTTTTTTTTTAAAGTGGAGCGAAGCGAATAGGAAGGAGTAGATGGTAGGGGAGGGGGAGGTGCGGCGCTCGTTACAAACCGCCAGGGCAGGGCCGGGTCGGGCCGAGACTCCAAAGTGACTCTCCGGGGTGCCAACCGCCCCGCCCCGCCCCGCCCCGCCCCACAACTACTACATTGACTTGCGTCCTTTCTGGAGACGAACGAGGAAGCAGCGCGGGGAGCGGCCTCTGGCCCGGGGGGCAATCAAAACGAAGAAGAGAAGTGAGAGTACGAGGGGTTGGGGGTCGCATCGCCGAGGAGGGGGAGGCCGCGAGTGCTGCTGTGAGGGCAGCACCAGATACCATGCAGCGAAAAAATAAGAGAAAGACAGAAAATAAGAAACTAGAGGTGTAGATGTCATAGCTACACTTTCTTTTGCGCTTTGATTTTATTCCTGTCCGTTCCGCCGCCCTGACTCGTCATGGCGGGAGTGGCGGAGCGTGGCGGGATGGGCGCCGGGGCCGGGCCGGGCAGGGCGCACGGAGCAGCAGCGGGACGCCACGAGGGCGTCGATACGGCCCGGGAGCTGCCAATGCCCTCAGCCTCAGCCTCAGCCCCGCCCCAGCACTCTCCTAAACCACACCACCGACGGCCGAAACCTCGCCAAACCCAACGCCCGTACCGCGTACCGCCACCACAACACTAAACCCCAGCCCCAGCCGGCCGCACCCCCTGACCTTCAAGTGGACTCTCGGGCCCGGGGTTGGGGCGGGGCGGGCGGGGCGGGGTGGGGCGGGGCGGGGAGGGGCACCACGAGCCCGCGCGCACAGCCGCGCCGCACCGCGTACGCTCAACACGGCGGGCGTAATAAAATGTGCGGTGCAGCCCGCCCGCGCGCCCGCCCCGGCGGCGTGCACTATAGTTACGACCGCACGCCCGCGCAGTTTATGCTTACGAACTAAATTAAAAGCGCAGCGCGTAGACAAGACCTTTGTTCTTTTGCCGCCGGCAGCACCGTCTGCGCGCGCGTGCGCCGCCGGTGGACACCCCAAAGCACAACGATGACTTAAGCGATGCAAAACGTGCACTACTAAATCCTTATGCGTTTTGTTGTGTATTAGAATGCAGTGTATCATAAACGCAACCATGAGAGTATGCACAATAATTCGCACATAATTATGCATACAACTTGTTCCTTATTCTTGCGTGAACGTGAACACATTGCACAAACGGTTAAAAATTTAAAAATTTCCACGACCCCTCAAGAATGGCCCGGGATTGAAATGTGTGAAATTCGAATCTCTCCCGAGAATTTTTTTTTATTGCAGTGTACTTAGGGGCTCACCGCGCGGTAGACGAGGGCTCCCGACCGACCCAGCAGGACTCGATAAGGCTAAAGGCGCAGGTCGGCGTGCCAGCCAAGTGGGTGCGAGTCACAAGATGCACTTCCGAGATAACCTCTCTCCCACCCCTCCCCCTCCCTCTCCGCCTGACTTTCGGACCAACGAGAAGAGAGCGACCCTTACGGGTGGCCTACAGCCCCCTCCCCTACCCCACGGAGCCTCTCGTCAGACCCTCCGCCTCACCCCCTCCCCCACCCCCAACCCCCGTAGTATACACAACACGACTGCAAGTCGTCCGCAAACAAACACTGCACCTGACGTACCGAGGCATCTGAGAGAAAGGGGGCGGAGGGAGGGGGGGCTTGGGGGGGGGGAGCGCGTGACATGGGAGAGCAGCGCGCTCTACGCTACGCAAGAGGGTGGGAGCAAGGGGGCGGTCACTTAGAAAAATCAGAAAATAAATATTTAAAGAAAATCGAGGGGTCGACCACTTGGATATTCCACGTACACATTGAAAAATATTCTAAATATATTCCAAACATTCCAAAAATATTCCAGATATTCCAATATTATATTATATATATTGTAACATTTTAAACACTTTCCGAACGCCTTCTTTGATGAAAGAAACATTACAGGGGGTAAAAATATCTGGGTCGATGTTGTACCCCCCCTCCCTGAACCAAGGGTACAAATACCCGGGTCGATGTTTGTACTAAAAGTTCTCGTACATATATAGCAGTATTTTCATTTACGCAAATCTCATCTAAAAAACTAGTTGACCCTTGGAAAAATATGGAAATTTCCTCTCCACCAAGTAGATCAAATTAAACAGAATGCAATAGTTCATCAACAGCCCTCCATGACAGTGGCTCAAGAAGATTCCATACTCTACACCGTGGTCAAACCGTTAAAATATGGACTCGCACCAATAAAATGGGTCACAAATATTACTTTAAAAATTTATTCGATTATTCTATTTTTCTGTGCAATGGAAAGGGTGGCGTGAAAACATGGAAAATTTTTGCGGCAGTAAACCTCCCGAAGGAGGTTGCGGTTCCCGCCAGGCACAGGGCTTTTACCCCCTGTGGCAGCCAACTGCTTCGGTGTTCCATGGGAACCGGCGCTTTGCTGACTGCGATCCTATCGCGCAATTCGACAGATTTGATCCCCGTACCACCATTGGCCTACCCCTAGAGGTACGAGCGGTGTCAAGAGCGTTAGACTTCCTGATCCCAGTTTCAGAGGCCTTACCTCAGAGGGGTACGCGGGATTCGAACCCACAACCCCGAGTGCCGACACGTAGCCAGAACAGGAAGCGACCCAACGCCCAGAGCCACCGAGCCAACGGCGGTGAGACGTGTTTAACTTCTATTTGACCTGCCATCCAGCTGCGGCCAAAGGGAACGTCAAGCGCGAAAAACACTTTCCCGAGTGGGAGTCGAACTTCGGACCACTCAGCTCGGTGTTGCGCGCTCTACCAACAGAGCCACGACGCCACGATGACTGTACAGTGCGACGGGTTCGAGCCTTATTTGCCGCGTATCCTGCAGCCTCCAGCCAGGAGGACAGGGCAAATGCAACTCGAACCCGTCGCACTGTACTGTCATCGTGGCGTCGTGGCTCAGTTGGTAGAGCGCGCAACACCGAACCGAGTGGTCCGAAGTTCGACTCCCACTCGGGAAAGTGTTTTTCGCGCTTGACGTTCCCTTTGGCCGCAGCTGGATGGCAGGTCAAATAGAAGTTAAACACGTCTCACCGCCGTTGGCTCGGTGGCTCTGGGCGTTGGGTCGCTTCCTGTTCTGGCTACGTGTCGGCACTCGGGGTTGTGGGTTCGAATCCCGCGTACCCCTCTGAGGTAAGGCCTCTGAAACTGGGATCAGGAAGTCTAACGCTCTTGACACCGCTCGTACCTCTAGGGGTAGGCCAATGGTGGTACGGGGATCAAATCTGTCGAATTGCGCGATAGGATCGCAGTCAGCAAAGCGCCGGTTCCCATGGAACACCGAAGCAGTTGGCTGCCACAGGGGGTAAAAGCCCTGTGCCTGGCGGGAACCGCAACCTCCTTCGGGAGGTTTACTGCCGCAAAAATTTTCCATGTTTTCACGCCACCCTTTCACTGTGAGAAATCCTTGTACCGGTACGGGAAAATTTTCCATGAGATGTCTTGTACAATTACGATTCATATTGTAAACTTTTTATAACTATGCGTATCAACTCAGAATCGATTGGTGAGCCAACAAAGTCGTGACGTGTAAAGTCGTACATGTACGAGATACCAGGGTGTCGAGCGTCGACCGGAAAAAAAATTCCCGAACTTTTCCCGTATTTCCAGAGTGAAATCTGACGAAATTCCAGAGTATTTTTGACCGTTTGAGACGCAAATTTCCTCTATGTAAGAGGGGTAAAATGAAATAAGAGCTATAAAATGATTGGTTTTACTGAACTTTGTCGTGATAGACAGAACAGTAGGGAGTATAGTGGCTGTAGGAATGAAAATTCGCACAAGAACACGAACATTTATTTTTACGAAAGAGGGGTCTACAAGGGAAAATAGGGTGACTTTGGAATTTTTCGAGAATTCCAGAGTCGAGTTCAAAATTCAAGGACTTTTCCCGAACTTTTCCCGGCACAATTAAATTCCCGTATAATTCCCGTATTTCCAGTATTTCCAGAGTCGCTCGACACCCTGGATACGTTGTACATAGTGAATTACAAAATATATTGTACATCTACGGAAATATTTTTCACAGTGTTCCATTGCACAGAAAAATAAAATAATCGATTAAATCTTCCCATAAATATTCCAACATATTCGTGATATTCCCAAAATATTCCACTTATTCCAAAAACATTCCAGATATTCCAACTGGAATATATTCCATGTACACAAAAATTTCAAGTGGTCGACCCCTCGAAAAAAAAAATAAGAAGAAAGATACAGAAACATCCGAGAACAAATGAACTGAAGCGAAATAAATTGAAAATATTCAGAAATGGAGGTGAAAGATCAGAATTTGTCAAAAAAATGGAGAAATTTTCCTTGAAAAATCAAAACAAAAAAAAAAAAATCAAAATGATTAAAAGAAAAATCAAAAATATTTTTGCACGCGCACGCATCTTGTATGAGTGATCTACCCCTCGGGTGGGAGAGCCTGCCACCCCACCCCACCCCACCCCACCCCACCCCACCCCACCCCACCCCACCACGCCCCGCCCGCCCCATCATCCGTCCTCTGCCGACTGCTCGCCCACTGGTCCGAGAGGTTAAAGGGTATCTATCCAGGACGGATCTAGGCGGGGCGGGGCGGGGCAAGGATAGGCGGGGCAAGGATAGGCGGGGCGGAACGGGGCGCGGCGCGGCGCCGGCGTCACGCCTCAATCGGACTCCTGTTCCGTGTTCCGCACCACGGACCCGACGGGGCGGGGCGGGGCGGGGCGGGGCGGGGCGGGGCGGGGCGGGGCGGGGCGGGGCGGGGCGGGGCGAGGCGACCCTGCGCGGCGCGGACCAAGCCCAGAGCCCGGCCCAGCCCACGGGGTAATATATCCATCAGGTCTGCTTGCAGGCAGCGCGAGCGCCCTCTGCCGCGGCCCTGACGGCGGCGGGCGGAAGCTGGCGCCAGGGGGGAGCGGGCGGGAGCGTGGGGTTGTTTGGGGTGATGAGGAATTGCTGCTCCGAGCGGGGTGCTTGCTCCGGGGCCCCGGGCAGCAGAGGGGGCGGTGCAGAGGGGATTGGGGTTAGGAGGGATTACGAATAAGAGGTTGAGATAAGGAACAAGGTGAGGAGAAGGAGGCGCTTGTGTGTGGGAGGGGGTGGGGGGGGGAGGGGGGGAGGTCGGTGCTCTCCGGGGGGCACTCTCAGCCCACGCCGCGCCACACCCTTCTCTTCCACACGTGTTTGTGCATGAGGAAGCGAGAGGGCGAACGAGGGGGGAGTCACTTCGGAAAATCATATTGCACGGCCCCCCAAATAAATCATTGAAAAAATATCAAAAATGAACAAAACAAAAACTGAAATTTGAAAAAAAAAGACACAAATATGGGAGAAAAAGTTCAAATTCATCAAAAAGTGATAGAAATTTTCCTTGAAAAATCAGAGGAAAAATTAAAACAAAAAATTGAAGGTCAAAAAAATTATTGTAAACATTTTTTGAGGGCGAATGGGAGGACAGGCGCCGGGGTGGTTGGAGTGTCAGCCGGCGGATGTGACACACACTTGTGGGCAACCACTCCGAACTGTGCGTCTATCTCACTCACACACATGCGTGCTCGGCGGGCGGGACCCATCTAATAAAGTGCAATAAATAACGACCATGTCAGTGAGAGGGGAAGAAGAAGAAAGTGGAGGCGAAACGGAGGGAGGATCGCTTAAGGTGTGGGTGGGGGGTGCGGGGCGGGGCGGGGCGGGGCGGGGCCGGGCGGGCCGGGGTGGGATCCCCGAGTGCGATGGTACCGGTCGCCCTGAAGAGGTGCCCTACTACAAACAGCATCGCAGAGACCAGAGAGTCCTCGCAAACGAAGGGAAAGGCCGCAACAAAAATTATAAATTTAAAAAATATATATTTAAAAAAAAACGGGCATGTTAAACCAAACCCAATTACTAATCTCGCTCATGGCGCCGTTCTCGGTGCAAAGTCTCCCAGCAGCCCAAGGGGTCGTCTACACCTACACTGGAAAAACAAAGGTGCGAATCCCTACATTTAAAAGGCACTAACAAAGTTTAGTGCCTGTCCAAAGGCAGTAAAGTTTAGTGCCTTTGGAAAGGCACCAAATGTGACCTTTCACACCTTTAGCTGGCTAGCTTCATATGAGTTCTATGCAAGTTTAATGCCTTTGGAAAGGCACTAAACTTTAGTGCCCCAGGAAAGGCACTTAACAGCGCCCTTGACTTTAGTGCCCCAGGAAAGGTATTGTTTAGTGCCTTTGTTTACCCAGTGTACTCTGATGTTCCTTCGTACACGGGACTGCTAATACACTAATTTTACTTCACTATTACCGATAACATCTCCATATTTTATCGATATATTACTCAAATTTTTGGCAATATTACATCAATATTACCCATCTTACTTACGATACAACTTCAATATCACAACATTTCTCCGATATAACCAATCACACCAATATACCTCTGTACCTGGCGTGAGGAAATTGACGACCCCTACTCGTTCCCAGCAGTGTAATACAACAAAAGACACCGACGGGAGGGAGCTGCGTGTTTCTCGACTGATCCCGACGACTAGGTGGCCCAAAGCGGCTAATCCAGACGAGGAAATAAAAGAGGAGCGATCCGCAAACATCGTCCGCGCCCGCTGCTCCTTGCTCGCGCACTCTCAACTCTCTCTCTCCTTCTCCTCCTCCCTTCCTCCCCTTCTCTCTCTCTCTCTCTCTCTACGGTTCTCCCCGCGCCACCATCTACCTGGGCTTTCCCTGGATATATGAGGGGCCCTGCGGCCCGGCCGGGCCAGCCTACTGGTTCCGAAGATCGCTCTCGTGCCTCCGTCCTTGTCGCACCTGTGGCGGCGCCCTATGTCGGGGATGGCGGGGTCCCACGAGTGCGACAAGGACGGGGAGGTACGAGAGCGATCTTCGGAATGAGACGGCACAAGGGCCCCGCTGCGAGGCGTATTTGTGCGCGCGCAGGACCAGGACCCCGCCAGCCATCCCCTGGCCCCGCACCCTCAGGACGAGGGGGGAGGTGGGGGGCTCCAAGCGCTCCAGGCCGCCAGCAAACGCCTCTCCGCCAGCAGCAGCAGCAGCCAGCCCCTCTAGGTAGATCCCACATAATTTTGGGAGCGGGGCATGGGGCCATACAGCCCAGCCCAACACGCCCCGCCACGCCGAGGAGAAGAAGGGGTGGGCGTATCGGAGGTGGAGGAGGTGAAGGCCGGCCGTGAAGTGTACAAGCCCCGATTACACCGCAGGGGGGATCACTCATACAAAATGTGTAGTACAACATATTTTTTTTTTTTTTTAATTTCGACTTTTACTTTACTTTATTCTATTTAATGTTTTGATTTTTTCATCTGAGTTTACAAGGAAACTTTCTATCACTTTTTGATAATTTTTTTTTTTTCTCGATATTTAGGATTTTTTCTGTATTGTTTGCCCTGATTCCGTTTTACTTTTTACGTGTGGAGTACAGTGAGTTTCGAAGTGACTCCCCCTCGGATTAACAGGCATGTAATGGCTGCTAGATCCACCTGAAGGTAAACAATTTGAGCTCCAGCCCCCTGTATGTAGGCAACTGTCGATACATCGCCCCTCCTCTCCACTTTCCCCCCTTATTACGTGCCTGCGGATTAGGATTACACGGCTCGGCCAGCTCCGCGCGGGCGGCACATCTCTCAGTCAGGCGCGGACACAGGGGGAGGAGTGTTTTTACCCCCCCCCCCCCCATGCCATCTAAGGTAGCCGCCTAAAAGGTAGGCAAAAGACCGTACTCTGCCCCCGTAAGTACGTAGGCAAAAAACTGCTTCCCCCAAATACAACAAAACCAAAACGAAAAATCGAAAACAAATTTAAAGAAATGAAAACAAAACATAGAAAGTAAGAAATAGGGGGGGGGGAGATCAAAATTTATCAGAAAGTGAGAGAAATTTTCCTTTAAAAATTCAACAGAAAATCACTGTTGCACGCCCCTTTCACAGTGTCTCTCAATCGCGCACGTGCGGCGCACCGCCTCATGAGCGCGAGAGAGACAGAGCGAGGAGCGCGTGCACCAGAATCGCTCTGCAGCCTTGCGCCGCGGCTCTCATACCCTCACAGGGCGACGAGTTTCTCTCCAAAGCGTGGCGCTACTCGTCAGCCATCGTGGAGCCCAGCAGCCCGGAGCGGGCGCGCTCTGGTCGGGCCGGGCCGGGCCGGGCCGGGCCCGGGTAAGCAACTGACGGCCGCGAGGACGGGCATCTTAAAGACGGCCAGGTCCCGCGGCTTGGTCACGTTCCGCCGACTTGGTCCAAAGAGCGCTTTCCTCGCGCCCTGTTTCTCTCGCACTCATGGTCTTCGCCGTACGGGTGACAGAGAGACAGGGCGCCAGGAAAGAGGTCCTCGGAACCAGGCGACTGGGCGGGGCCCGCCCGGTATGGGCCGCTAGGCCCTCTCCTAGGTCCTCGTGACCCGCCCCACCCCACCCCGCCCGGCCCCGCCCCGCCCCGCCTGCTGTGTCAGCTGCACATCATCACGGCCCCGGCCCCGGGCCGCTCTTTAGCGTCCTTCTGCAGGAAAGCGCCCCCGGGCTAGTCGAGCTGGGGGGCACACGGCGCACTGGCTGACAGCTCTAGCTCCTCTCTCTCTCTCTCTCTCTCTCTCTCTCTCTCTCTCTCTCTCTCTCTCTCTCCCTCCCTCCCCCCAGTGTCGCCTTTGCTACCTCACCTCCCTCTCTCTCCCTCCCTCCCTCTCTCTCTCTCCCTCCATCTTCCTCTCTCCCTCTCCCCCTCATGCGCACACCCACATTCACACACACAAACACACCCACACACAAACACACGCACAAACACTCATCCACGAGCGGTGTACGGTTGGGGCTCACAAGTCCTGGAGTTGAGACGCACACGCTGAGCACAAAGGTGCGACCGGCTGCCAGGCTAGACCCGACCCAGGGCGGTCAGGGGCGAGTCGCCGTGTAGTGCCCCGTCATGCGTTACGCCATACGTTACGCCATGCGTTACACGCTCCTCCCGTTATCAATCATGCTCGCGAACAAGCACGTCCCCGACAGGGTGCTTTGCGTTAACCGCCCTGCGGAGGAGGAGGAGGATGAGGAGGAGGAGGGGGAGGCGGTGGAGCAGGCGGGCACAGCCGTACAACAGCCCCCGCGCCCGGCCCGGCCCGGCCCGCGCCCCCGCAGAGCAGGACTCGGGTGTAAATGCGTCGAGGGCGCACCGTGCAGAGGTGTGATGTGTCACGTGGTCGTGGGGGGGAGGAGGGGGGGTCACAAGGCTGCGGCAGGCATCCCCATCCTGACCCTGTCCCTCCCTCTTCATCTTATTACGCAGACAGTTACAGAGCGGCCGGGACGGGCCGGGCCGGGCTCTGGCCCCACTGGTCGTGTCCGTGTACTGTACAACCCTCGACAACGCCGCCGCGCCGGGCCCAGCCGGGCCGAGACCCTTATTCGGGCGCGCCAGGCCAGGCGCCAGCTGAGAGTCGCAGAGAACAACTACAAGTCCACCGGGCTGGTGCACCAGCGCGTCACTCACCTGGTCGCGGACAAGAGCTCGGGATGGGAGTCCTGCCTGAGGTCGCCGCCGTCGCCCATAGGGGGAGGACACCGTCGCAGGGAGGCCGGGAGGTCCACGTCCTCGCGAGCACCGCGCCAGCTGCAATAGAAAGAGACGGAGGCATTCGTCAGAGAGAGAGAGAGAGAGAGAGAGAGAGAGAGAGAGAGAGAGAGAGAGAGAGAGAGCAGCAAAACGAGCACCATGATATTGGCTGGGCAGGGCGGCGGCGGAGTTCACCAGCGTCCAGCAGGGAGAAGTCGTGTCCTCTCTCTTGCTCCTTTCCGCTGTGACGCAGGAGTGCGACAAGGACAGGGAAACGAAACCGCTGTGTGGAATCACCCTGCAAGCGGACAAGCGGACCTATAAAGGAAGCGCTCCCGGCCCGCTCCATGAACTGCTCCAGGACCGACTCCGGACTGCTCCAGGGCCGCCTCCAGCAAGCTAATTCAGAACAGCGCTCAGTAATGAACTCTCTCTTGCTCCTTATGGCCTCGCCCAATGGGTGCGATAAGGATGGAGAGACAAGTCCACCGTGCGGAATCACTCTACAGGGCCGCCTACAGGGCAGCCTCCAGGGCCACCTCCACGGCCACCTCCAGGGCAGCCTCCAGGGCCACCTCCAGGGCAGCCTCCAGGGCAGCCTCCGGGCCACCTCCACGGCCACCTCCACGGCCACCTCCAGGGCCGCCTCCAGGGCCACTTCCAGGGCAGCCTCCGGGCCACCTATACGGCCACCTCCAGGGCCGCCTCCAGGGCCACCTCCAGGGCCGCCTCGAGAGCCCACCCCACTACACCCACACGGCCCGGCCGGCCCAGAGCTGGAGCGAGGTTGAGCGAAATGGACTTGGCATCATCTGCAGCTTTAGGCCACTCACAGACACTCGGGTCGGGCCTGGAGCGGAGGCGGGGGGCTGGGCTGCTGGGCTGGACCCTACCCGGACCCCGGCCGCCCACCGAAGCAGCGAAGCACCCCGCCCCGGCCGCTTGGAGAGCTCCCTCGCCCCCACCCCGCCCTGTCCTAAAGGAGTTGGGTCAACAGGATACAGTCACGGCCTCAAGATTGCCAGATTGGGCCCTCTTTGCTTTGAGGCGACGGGGAGCGGCCCCGGAAGCTGCTGCAGGCTGATTCCGAAAAGCGTTCAGTAGTGTCCTCTCTCTCTCTCACTTGCTCCTCATCGCCGAGCCCCATGAGTGCGACAGAGACACAGAGACGAACCCACTGAGCGGAATCACCCTGATGCTGCTGCATACTCGCCCACTCGCCCCCAGAACTCCAAAACGATCCCGACCCCGCGGGTCATCGGCACGACAGTAGTTGCCTCCGCTCGCGATACAGCTCCGCTGCGCATCTCACACTCGCGTTAAATAGTCGCGAAAAGAAAAACAAGTTTGGCGACGTCGACCGCCACAGTGATCGTGAGATAGACACGAGAAGACTCTGGACTCGCGGCCGAAATGATGGATCAGCTGTGCAGTACGACAGGTGAGGTTAGGATACGAAGCTTCCATAGAAACCGAAAATTCCTCGACGAATGTGTTCACAGAGTAAAAATTTGACAGTGAGAATTGACGAACAAGCTTAAAACTGGTAACGCCACATTGTTGTAACCAAAATACGTACCTCATAAAGAGATCTTGGCAGAGCAGAGCCAGAACCAACGAGACCCGACCTGCCGCTCGGTAAGCCGGCAGGCAACTGAGGGTGAGCGCATGCGCAACACTCGGCCCGTGAAGCACCGTCCAGACTCCACATCGAAATACGAGTCAACTAAAGAAAATTTTGACATATGATGGTCATAAATATTCGTCCTCAGCTCAGTTCATTGATAGCCCATCCGAACTGGAAAACAATGTAAATTCTCAAGTTGTAAATATTTGGATACTGACTTTGGCATTCCCTTCTCCCCCCCCCCCCCTCTCCTGCCCTACACCCTCCATCCCCCACCCCACCCGCCATCTTCCACCCCTTAATACAACCCTTCAAAATTCACTGATTCAATCAGGAAGCCCGGAGAAAAAAATGATTTTATTTTTAGTTTACTGCAGGAGTTTTTAAAATAATCAATAATACTCATGTTGGTTATATGAGTCTGTGTAAATTATCATCCTTTTCAGTTCTTCTCCGTATCAACTCCCTTATGATATCTCTATCTGATCTTTATCAAACTGAGGTTATCAGCGACTAGGCAAACTATGTTCCGAAATAGAATTAGAAATCAATCTCAAAAGTTGTGACTATAAGAAAATTGAAGCGAGTGCATTTTTTCTCAGCCTTGTTTGAATTTGCTCTGGCTCTGTCCCATCTTCTTGACTTGTATATTTTCAACATGGTATATTTGTTTGCCATCAGAATGTTTCTTACCAAACAATGAACTTTTTGAGCTTAGTCGTTTTATATTCTGTCTCTGAGTTCAACAAAATGCGTACTACTGTTCTGCACACAATACACAATATTTTACGGAGTCAACATGACCTCCCAATGAACCCTTGAATGGAAACATTTTTAGAAACATGCAACAAACTTTCCTAGGAAACTGCTACATTCTCCTTTATTATGAAAATGAAAACTATTCCAGTCAAGAATCTCAATTTTAAGGAAATAAATTTAAAAAAAAATAAAAAATCAAAAAAACGTTTTAATTTGATTAAGGATTTTGAGATGGAATGTAAAGTGAGATGTGCCTTTTAAGCCAAGCTGGTGAAAACCTCTTGGTTTGAGAGATAGGTCTGAGAGTTAAAACACAACATTTACGCTAAACTCAAAACAAACCCAATTTATTGTTTGCTTGTTTAAATGCAACGGAGCCTAAGAACGCCACGCACATCTTTCTTTAAAGCCTCATTCTTGTCTCCGTTCTGCCTTGGAGGCGGGGGTCCTCTGTGTTTGCATTGCACCCCCAGCTCTCACGCCTACACTCTCTCTCACTCTCACCTATTTCCCTCTCCTCCTCTAGGCGACCCCCACTCGCGCACGCATCTCCTAGAAAACGGCGACAAGATTCTGATTCTACAACTTTGTAAGTGGATCCCCCTCCTTAACGTTAGTTAGCACGCTGGGCTGGGGAGGAGGGAGGTCTGAGTGGGGGCCCCGGGCCCGGGGCCGGCGGACAGGGGCGGGGAGGGGCGAGATGGGAGATGGGGGATGTGAGAAATAGGGTGGAAATGAGAAGGGGCGGCAGCGTAGCGGTGGCTGCGGGGCGGGGCGGGGCGGGGCGGGGCGGGGCGGGGCGGGGCGGGGCGGGGCGGGGCGGGGCGGGGCGGGGCGGGGCGGGACAGGCCGTCGCTCTGGCCTCAAGCGGACACGGCGTCCTCATGCACGAGCGAGGGAAATGGGCAGCTCAATAGCCGCGCCGCGAAAGAAGATTTGGCAGTCGGAACTTTAGAACCGCGGCCAGAGGAAACTTGGCAGGGCGGACGCGGGCGGGGGGAGCGTCCGAGAGGATGTCGGGGAGGTCCGCCGGAGCCGCCCCGCCCCGCCCCGCCCCGCCGCTGGGGCGAAGTAGCCCAGCTCAGCCCAGCCCGCGGCCCTGGCCCTGAGAGCCCTCCGAAACACAAACAGTTTTCTGCCAAACTCTCTTCAAGAGCGGCCCCGTCCGTCCCGAACGCTCGATTAGTTACTTTCAAAACGGCTGCGCGCGCCGCAGTAGGTTGCGGTGGGGGGGGGGGGCGGAGGGGGGGTGCGCGCGACAGAGCAGGAGGTCGGAACGGCTGGAGATAATGACATTGCCGCTGGATGGGATTACGAGGATCGGTACAGCGTTGCGGGGCGGGGCGGGGCGGGGCGGGGCGGGGCACACACCACTGACGCCCTCGTACTGCCGCCCGCCGCACGCTAAGTCCTCCGCCTGCCCACACACAGCAGGTGCGGCCCGGGCCGCCGGCCGCGCCGGGCCCGCAAAACCAGCCGCTTATCATCCGAAATTGCCCATTATTGCTCTGGCGGCCGGAGGCGTAGGCAGCGCAGCGTGGCACCACGCCGCCCCGCCCCGCCCCGCCCCGCCCCGCCCCGCCCCGCCCCGCCCCGCCCCGCCCCGCCCCGCCCCGCCCCACCCGCACTGTCGCAATTGTCCTCGACGATTGTTCACAAACGTAACAATGCTAGGCATCTGACATATTCTGACGGCTCGCTCCAGTTGATTCCCACGAAGTCGATCTGTTTCCGGCTTTGATGGTGTTCTGTGATATTTGATTCTAGGAACAGTGCTCCACATCTCTGCTGCTGCCGCCCCTCCTGCACTGCCCTTCCCTGCCCCCCCCCCCCCCTCCCAGCAGCGTGCATAGATTCGCGAGGGACACCTTGTCAACTCTTTATTACTGGTGGACACCGGGTGGAGGCCAGCCGGCCCAGGGTCCAGGCCAAGCCTGCTGGCTGATGAAAAATGACGACGCACACGTTATATTACTAGAAGTGGATTCATTAATATTCGGACGGGGGCCGGGCGTGCACTCCCCGTCATGACGAAGCGGGGCGTGGCGGGGCGGGGTGGGGCGGGGCGCGACCGGCGTTCCCTCAGCCTACAATGGTCCCGCAAGCCTCACGTAACGCCGTAATTTTTTTTTTTCCCTTTGAGATTGTATTTTCTATCCGTGACCGTAGCAGTAGCAGTGCGAGGGTGGGTGGGGTGGGGCGGGGTGGGGTGTGCAGGGCGGCGGGCCCATGGACCTGCCCCCCAGATTCAGAAGATCGTTCTGTAGTGCCCTCTCACTCACTCCTTGTTGCTGAGACCCATAGTTCAGAAAAATCCGGAAAATTTCAGAAAAAAAAATAGGAAACATTCAGAAAAAGAAAAATCAGGAAACCTTACAAAAATTCACAGAATTCCAGATAAATTTCAAGCAAAAATTCACAAAAGTTGTTCTCCAAAATTCAGATATTTCTCCCCTCGGGGTGGAGACATCAGGGGTGACACCCGTAGTCGGGATCGTGGGGCCGCGCCGCTACCGAGCCCGCCCGAGCCTACCAGCATGGTGTCCTCCAGGGAGTCTGGGGCGCTGGCGCGGGGACTACGGTGGAGCCAGCCGTCCTCCATCCGAGGCCCGCCCCGCGCCCCGCGCCCCGCACCTCGCGGTCCCCATCGCGATGTGTTCCCGGCAGCCGACTGATTCCGAAAAACGCTCTCCTCGCTCTGTCTCTCTCGCACTCATGGGCTTCGCCGTATAGGAGCGAGAGAGACAGTACGAGGAGAGCGCTCTTTGGAAACAGTCGGCAGTGCAGTACAGTACAGAGACCCATCTCTGGGGCCCAGCCCAGCCCACCCCTGCCCGGACCCACGACCCGGCCTGTCGCGACGGCTGGGCCCGGCAGGGCCTCTAGGACGCTTCCACACAGTGGTTTCGTCTCTCTCTCTCTCTCTCTCTCTCTCTCTCTCTCTCTCTCTCTCTCTCTCTCTCTCTCTCTCTCTCTCTCTCTCTCTCTCTCATGGGTCGCAGCTTTTAAGGAGCAAGAGAGAGAACGCTACAAGACGCTGTGTTCGGATTCACCTTGCCCTGCAGGCCGCGCAGGGTGCACACACAGCACCGTGACACACAGGAACACCTCACCCCACCCCACGCCGGCCCGCCCCGCCCCGCCCCGCCAAGCCCCGCTCCGCCGGGTGGCGCTCTGCAACATCGGGTCCCCTGCCACGCCGCGCCGCACCGCACCACGCCCTCCAGCCGAGATTCCTACTTTTCCAGTGCCTGCCTATGGTCTAGTTTTGGCTGGTTGGTGGGAACGGTGGTGAAGGACGCGCGGGGGCGGGGCGGGGGCGGGGCGGGGCGGGGGCGGGGGCGGGGCGGGCGGGGGCGGGCGGGGCCGGCTGGGGGCGGACGGGATTTGAGGAGAGGGGCTGCAAGATGGGGTGGGGGCGGGCGGGAAATTGAGGCACCACCGGGGCAGGGCAGGGCAGGGGACCGGCGGGGGCAGGCCGAGGGTACATAGGGGGAAGGGAGAGGGGGAAAGCTGTAAATTACGGCCAACACGGGAGTGCCCTCGCTGGCTGGCCTGTCCGCGCCCGGAGCGCTGCTGCTAGAGCGTTGTCACTGTAATGTGGCGCGGGGGCGGCGCGGAGGGAGGAAGGTGAGAGGAGAAGCTGGGCTTCCCTCGGCAATGCCGACGCACCGCACCCCGCACCCCTCTCCCGTTCGCCCGAGCCCACTGGCGCGGCGTGGCGTGGCGGGGCGTGCCGCGGTGCTGGGACACTTTCGCTGCATCGGTACGGGTGTTCGTGGGCCGGGGCGGGTTGGCCTGACCCGTCACCCCGCCCCGACCAACCCCACCCCGCCCCGCCCCGCCCCGCCCCGCCCCGCCCCGCCCCGCCCCGCCCCGCCGGTCTAAGCCCCTATGCTCCGGGCCTGCGTGGCTCCGGGCTCCGAACACATTTGGGGCAGTACAGTCCGCGACACGGAGTGCATCGCTGGGCCGGGCAGGTCCGCTTGAGCTTACTTTCAGTCACCGGGTCTGCGTTGTTGTGTGTCGACTTGCCGTCGTATTCCGAATGTCGATTTCGTCTCTCTGCCCTTGTCGCACTCATAGGGCGAAGCCATAAGGAGCAAGAGAGAGCACACTACCAGCCGCTTTGCGGGAGCGGACGGGTGGACACTCGCTGCGGACCTCCTATCATCGGCGGGCTCACCGCGGCGTCGCGCAGTGTCGTGGTGCTCGGCTCGTCCCGCTGGACAAGAAGAAGAGCGAGCTGCTGCTCAAGGAGAAGAATAAGAAGAGCAGCCGCGCTGCCAACCGCACTGGGAAGAAGAGTTCCGTGTTGGAGAAGGGAATGAACGTCGACGAATCGGCCCCCTGGAGAGGAGAAGGAGGGCCGTGGTGTCGCTTCGCCTGACCTGACCTCCGCGCCGGTCTTTTTTGCCGGTCTTCCCTTGTCCAGCTCCAGCGCCAGCTCCAGCTCCAGCGCCAGCGGACGAGAGGGACAGAGATTGATTCAAGAGCCAATCGCACATTCAGTCTCCTCCCCGGCGGGGCGGGGCGGGGCGGGGCAGGGCGGGGCGGGGCAGAGTGGCGCCCTGAGGCCCGCGGCTCGGGAACCGCCGCATCGCACCACGGCACGGCTGTGCCCGACCCCCCCGGCCTCCGGTCCGACCCCAAGGACCTAAACCCAAACTCCTGCGGCTGGCGAGGCGACCCTAGGGGCTCGGTCAGTCAAGACCGGCCCGGCCCGGCCCGGCCCGGCCCCACCGCGAGATCAGCATCCAGATCGCAGCCCTGGACTGGAGTTGACTGGGAGGCTGCTGCTGCTGCTGCTGCTGCTGCTGCTGCTGCGGCCGCGTCATGAGGTCGGCCCTGGTGCTGCTGGGCCTCGGCCTCGGCCTCGTCGTGCTCCTGCCCGCCATGGGCGGCGCCTGCTTCCGCTCGCTGCACCGGGCGCCCTACGAGACGTACTGGTGGGTAACCCGGCCACCGGCCACGCTGCTGCTGGGAGGGGGAATTTGAGATTCGAGATTATTTTTTTTTCTTTGTCATTCAACTTCGAAGTTACGGACAGTATTATAAACATTCTGTAGATGTTAAAAAAAAAAAAAAAAACGAAGCTCACATAACGGTTTTCATAGTAGAACTTTACATAAACACAGGGAGAATCATAATTTTTTTTCTGTACTATGCAACTCGAAAAAAAATCCAATTAATACAAATATTAAAATTAAATATTAAAACAAATATTAAAAATTTTAAAAAAAAATAAGACAGTTTGAAAAAAAAATTGTCAGCTGAGCAAAAAAATTCATAATTTTTCCCCCTTTTGCGCTCCTGCTATGCTCTTCATTCACATTTTTTTACCTGCCACTTTGTTATTGCAGGTTGGGCACTTACTATGAGAGCCGTTTTCTAAGCATCACCTGTTTCTTTGTGAGAAGCTTCCGGTGGACCTTAAAGTTCATCAAAACCACATATGAAAACTGGCATGTGGAGATGGAGTATGCAAAGTGTATATCGGATACATACGACATGAACATTCCTTTCTTCACACCCCCTTGGAGCAAACAGGCAAGGATGATGACTGACTATGTCATGCAAAGGAGCACTCTGGACTTTTCTGATGAATTGCGAACAGGGCAGAACTTCCCAGAAGTTCCACATTTAACCGATATGGAAGAACTTATAACATCTTTGCAGCCATGGTTTCCTGTGACCGAGAAAATTTCTGGAGAAGAATCAAGCCAGACATCTTTAAAAGATAATGCATCAGGTCAAGAAATTGTGCGAATTGTTAACTCTCTTTATCAAATACTTCTCTCTCTTTTTAAGGAAATAGAGAGCCTGTTTTCGAGAACACTTGGTGTAGGGCTTTTAACATGCACCAGAAAGTACATTAAAAGTGCATTTTGGAGGTGGGTTGATTCTGCTCCATTTAAGTGAGAGCAATCCAGATAACTTTATATAATAAAAGCTTACATAGCTAGTCAACTAGTCATGCAAGATGCAAAATATGAAATTTGTGATACAGTGCTAAACTTGGCTGTAAGTAAGTATAGTACAGCTGCAATAGGTAGATAATAGTTTAAATTGAAAATACAGAAAAAATAAATTTCAATATCTCTTTATTAATAAGTCACGTTCTAAACCCTTAGAGCACTAGAATTGAGAAAGGAAGTGAACAGGTAACAAAATGCACATGTGTAATTGCATCCATCATTTACATCATAAATCAAATTTACAGTAAATGAGGAGCTGCTGCACTCTTAAAACTTTAAAAACAGAAAAGACAGAGAAATTAATGAAGAAAAAAAAATAATGTTTACAGAAGAGCTTCTGTTACAATAATGTCATAGCTGGTTAATATGTAACTTGAACTTAACTTGGATAAGGAGAAAGTAAGATAATGAAATGAAGAAGTTGTGTGCAGTACACAACTGCCATTAAAAGGTAGGTATCCATTAATCTGGACATTTTTAAACTGTATAAATATAAATCTATTAAGAAAATAACTATCTAAAACTCCTATAAAAACAAGTCTAGTTAACAGTCACATAAAATACATATCTTGTAAAAGAGGAAGAAATTAAAGACCAACTGTCTTTTTTGAACAAAAGTATGGAAGAGACACATTTCTAAAAGAACTACAGTATGTACAAGACAAGACCTAGACTTAATTATCATTAAGAATTTGTTTTCCAGAACTGCTTGTTGATACCACACTAAGCAGTTGAACATAACAGTGTGGAATGAGTTATTCCTTTACTCCTAGTCTATGTTGCCTGAAGTAATCTGGGGCTATCTCATTTAACATATCAAGGTCTACAATTGATAGCTGCCTTATATAACACTGTGACGTATGAACAACTTCAGAAAACAAGATATAGTGAGGCAAAGTCTTATGGAGGACTGAAGAGGGATGTATCCTTACTCTTTGTTTTGAATCAACCTGCAGGGAAAAAAAAGAAGAAAACAAGAAAAAAAAATAGGAAAAAAAATCCAATTTACTTTAAAAAGAACAAATAGACAAAGAAACACTTGACAAAACAATGTGTGTAAGCTTCAAAAGAAATAATATGACAATTGACCTACCAAGATGTATTTTTTGTCCCTTTGAAGTTCTGCAACATTCATGAAATAACCACTAACAAGACATTTTCTAACCATATCGGTATTTTGTCCACAACTACTAAGGGGAATGTCATTCTGTTGGCATATTTGTGACAGCTGTTTCCGTATTTCAGAAGCAAATGTGAGATTTCTATGATTTAAGTAATTCTCAGCACATGATTTCTGGAAGGAAAATCTTGGTTATTACAGCTTACAACATTGCAAGAGAGACAGATAGCAAAATTTGAGTTTTACAAACCTTAGGAGTTTTGAATGACTTGAAAGCATGGTAGACATTTAGTAATGTTATATGGTCGCCTTCTGAAGAGAAAAACTTTTTGTGGCACTCATTGGCTTCTTCACGATTATTTAATGAGTTAATAAAGACTGACTCTGCTGATAATAAGGATACAATAGACAGGATTTCTTCCCTGTGAAGATAAATATCTAAATTAATCATTTCACCAAAACATAGAAAAAAGTAATGTTTCTACTATTCTTAGAAGACATACACGCAATTATATGTTTTGGATGAGATTAAAATTTTACTCAAACGAGGATCCAGAGGAAACTGAGCCATCTTTTTGCCTAGAGGCGTTAGACTCCTTGTTTCCTTTGAGTCTATGGCCCCAAGGAGTTTCAGTTGCATTACAGCTGATTCTAAAGTCTGAGAGAAATTAATAGTAGGCAATAAATTAGCTTCTTAATAAAAATAAAGATAGAGTAACTAAAAGATGTCATAATTCATCAATTTCTCACCTCTTGGGATGGCTTGTCCATGAAATCAAAGCTATATGCATCAATGCCCAGATGCAATAGCTGGAGCATAACACTTGCTAGATTACACCTTAGAATTTCTGGCGTGGTTGATTTGGGAAGGCTATTGAATTGCTGAATTATAAACAGTCAAATTACAAAAATTTATCTTGTTCTCACTTAGTTGTCTCAATACAATTAACATTTACTTACCTCTTTCGTAAACAAACGGTAACAAGTACCAGCAGATTCTCTACCAGCTCGACCAGTTCTCTGCCAAGACTGTTCCTGGGAAACTTTTTGAACTTTTAACAAGTCAAGCCCTGTGCTTGGCTGAAACACTCTAAATACAAAAGAAAGGAACGTTTTGTTTTTGATTATTTTTCAAGAAATGCAGTTTTGTTACATAAACTGAAATTAATAAGCAAGCACAGTTATAGATTAAAACTTTAAAATTTGACCCAACGAAAAGAGAAATACCTTGCTTTCACATGACCGCTGTCGACTACATATTTAATTCCTGGTATAGTAAGGGATGTTTCTGCAACATTGGTGCTAAGGATGACTTTCCTTTCATTAGGTGGAGAAAGACGGAACACATTTTCCATCAAATGCATTGGCATTGCAGAGTATAAAGGAAATACTCTCAGGACTTTTTTGCACTCCTGTAAAAAATGGTACACCATGTGGACAAATCAACCACTTCTTTAAATTTGGGAAATATGTAATTGGGTTAAGAGGGGAGTTGCTGGCTCTCTCATGAACTTTGCATAACATAAATATATAAATCAACACAAACCTTTGATGCCAGTTTTACAGTATGCACAACACTTTCAATTTCATCCTGACCAGTAAGAAAAACTAAAATGTCACTGTAAGTAAGAAAAGAAAAGAGGTAATGACAGCAGAATAGTCAATCAGAATGGAAATTTGTTTTGAAACAATTTCATACCCAGGAGGCTCTTCAAGATGAATTTGAAAGATAGTTGAGAGACAGCTCTGTAAGTAGTCACTTTGAGGTTGTTTGGCATTCAGTATGTTGACAGGGTACTGTCGACCTTCTAGGTAAAGAACCTTTGCATTATTAAAATATTCACTGAAGTGGTCAACATCCATTGTTGCGGACATAATTATCACCTTCATAAGGAAATTTGAACTGGTTACATGATTGAAAACAAACAAAAAAACATGAGATATTTCCAATGTTACCTTAAGAGGAGGTTTAGAGGTTTCGAATCGCAACTTTTGTGCCTTCTTCACAATACCAAACAAAACATCAGTGTTTATACTGCGCTCATGAGCTTCATCCAAAATAATGAATGAGTATTTCATTAAAAGTTCATCTAAAAGTTAGAAAATTTCTTATTAAAGGACAATCTATGCAGTTGCAGAAAACACTTATGTCAAAACTAAATCAAAATGGAAAATATTAACAACCTAACATAGCTTCACGGAATAGCATGCCATCAGTCATGTATTTCAATTTTGTTGAGGGAGAAGTTACATCCTCAAAACGTATTGTATACCCTACAGTTTCACCAATTTGTACATTCATTTCTTTGGCGACTCTTTTCGATAGAGAGACAGCAGCCACACGACGGGGCTGTAACGAATCAAATAGGTTGACAGACAAACAGTTTAAAGTCAGATAGTAAGTGTCTTTTCTTTTTTACTTTTCCAATTCTACCCTTTCAAAACGAACCTGTGTTATAGCTATTATACCATTCTTTTCTAGTTTGGCCTCATGAATGAATTGTGGAATTTGAGTAGTTTTACCACATCCAGTCTCTCCAATAATAATGAGGATAGAGTTTTTCTTTATCTCCTCCAACAATCTAAAATTCAATAAAATAATTTTTTAAAAGGAAATAGCAATAGTAAGAAATGTATAAATGTAACAACTTGCGAAACTCTACGCACCTTGACTGAACAGCAAATATTGGGAGTTTTCTGCGTTCATGACTGATTAAGGCAAACCGTCCCACATTTGCACGATCTTGGTTTCCATCAGCAGATATAACTCCAGGAGTGTTCGCTTTCAGCTTCTTAGGAGAATTATCACCAAAGTGCACTACAGCTGGTCTTTTTTTGTTTTTATTGAATGGGTTTGGTGAGTTCATAATTTTCATATTTGCCATCCTGATAGAGCCTAAATGTCAACCTCTAGGAGATCTTTCTTGTACAATGTGTCTGCCTTCTTGTCACATGTGGCTAGGTTATAAATTTCGGACACTTCCTTGCCATAATTAATCCCACAAACCTGACTACTCACAACGGACAAAACGCGTCGTCTGTCGAAAAACTCTCGATTGACCCAAACCTGTCAGTCCGCTGAGCAATCGTCAACCAGATGATGGCAGTCAGAAACTCGCTCACGCGCTTTGACCCACGTTGGATGTCGGTACGCTCCACCTTTGCTTTGGTTTTGGTAGTAAACAAAACAATGCGCGCCTGCGCCGTTGCGTCCACCCGCGTCGTCTGCCGTCTGCCCTCATTCAGTGGCGCAGGCGCTGGCGGTGGCGGTGCTCGGCTCGGCTCGGCTGTGCCCCTCCGTTGTCACCCAGCTGACACGGCCGAGAGCTGAGCTGGATGAAGAAGACCCCTACGGCCCTGCTACGCACTTTGTGGGATGACTTTGGCATCGGGCGTTGACAGTGTCGCGCAGTGTCGCTGCCGCGTTCTGGCTCCATGACCATCACCGTCCTGCCCCAGGCGCCTCGCCTCAAGCCACTCGGACGCGCGGACGCGGACGCGGCGTTGCTGCTGACAGATCACGGAGTTTCAAGTGGTCATTAGGCCTGTCTCTCAGGCTCCTCGGTACTTCCCGTTGGCAGATCTCGGTGACCATCGCTGGCAGGGCCGATTCGTGCGTGGCGTGAAATGTGACAGTCTGTTTGCCTTAGCGTGGGGCTGTCAGACGTGCAGTGTGATATTGCATCACAGACACATCACTCGCACAGGTCAGTCATCCCCCTCGTCCCATTAGGTTAGGTTACACAAGTGTGGCATCATGATATCGGTAATGCGTTCTGTTTTCTTTTTGTCTTCTTTTTTGTCTGACCAAAAGCAAATGTTTGGAGGCAACCTGTCAGTTATCTGATTGTATCTATTTTTAGTTACAGACTGTCGCCAAGATGGCTGATGAGGACTGGAAGAAGAGAGTTGGTGTAAATATAAATTACAATTCAGATAGTGAAGGGGAGGCTCCAAATGTCATTGTAGAAGAGAGGAATGGTGATACGTCTCCAGAAGTTGAAGGCAAAATGGTCCATAATAGTAGTGCAGAGTCCAGCATTGATGCCATTCTGCATAAGTACGAGCAGTATGGCAGTACCCCTCCTCGGACAAGGCTCTCAAGACATATGAGGGATTGGAAGAGAAAGGAAAAGGAGATGGAACGCAAAGAAAATCTTCCACAATTCAAAATGGCAAGACGCAATACCTTTGATGCCATGTATTTGGAGAACTCTGACAATGTTGAAAGTGATGGAGAACAACCTCCTGAGCGAATATGCAAGAGATTCATGAAGTTGCTGAGAGGATGTGAGCGTGACATGAAATTAGATCTCTCTCATTCCCCTGATATTCACTCATTTTCTGTAGATAGTGGTGTGGATCGAGCAGAAAGTGTTCCATTGGGTTCTCAACCTGTAATGAAAGTTGAAAGCTCCAACCGTTTTATGAGTTTAACATCCAAACTTGTTGCATGTCACAATGTAAAGAAAATGAAACATCACCTCAGTGCTATGGACTCAAGACAAGAATTATACAATTTACTACTTCCATTTAGAAGTGGCCCAGAAAATATTCCTGACAAATTAGCCACCCGCCAGTTGAGCAATGAAGAATTTCGGTGGCAGAATGAATTGAAAGACCTCATATGGCTTGAACTACAAGCTTGGCATGCGAGTCGATCATTGAATGAGCAGGACGAGTATTTATGCAAGGCTCGAGAGGAAGTTGAAAAACTTCTTAATGACATAATGGTGTATCACTTTGATTTTGACCCTAGTGACCATGACCATAGTGACACATGCCTTAAGGGCCAATGTCTCTCAATGTATTGCGAGTTTTGCATTGAAAGGCAGAACACTGCTATCAGAGAAATTGAGAGACTAAGCAACAGGTTGGAACAGGCAGAGTCTTTGTTCCCTTCAAGCAAAAACTTTGCAAACAGTTATCCTTTGTATAAGGATGAAAAGTTTATAGCAAGAGTTAAATCAATGTGCTTATGGTTAAACATGACCAAACAGCATCGCCTGAAAATGCTGATTTTGGGCAAACTCTTCATATCTCGCACTGCTCAATCGTGCTTTTTGCCTGCACCAATTGCTATGGACACAGATTCTGGAGTTGGTTCAACCAATGGAACTAACACTGAGGGTGAGCAGGATTCTCCACCCATAGAGGAAAGTCATAGGAAGAAATTGGAATGGAAACCGTCAGTTAGATTTGACACAGAGTATACTGGCTCAAGCCCTTCAGATTCTGCCAGCTCCACTAGCTCTCAAAGTATTTATGAGATGCCAGATGTTGTGGATTACAGCTCTGCTTTGGCAGCCATTAGTAAAACAATTTGTCCTCACAAAAGAGATAAATCGTCTCCTTATCGACTCTTCATTGAGGAAGTCTTAAAGACCAAGGGGTTGAGAAAATCTGTTCGATTTTTGGAAAGGCTTCATCGTTACACTCTAGTCAGATCTTGTGTAACATTGGAAAAGCCAAGTGAAATTCCTCTTACAGATGAAGCGCCTCTGGAGTGTGCTCATGAAGAGGAACTAAGGCGGCATGGCTTTTATAGCCAAGAAATGCAAGAGATTGGTCTTCCTTCCTATCATTCGTCATTTCTGTTCCTTGCAAGGATTCCTCTTCGACTAATTCATGAGTATCTGGATATGAGACTGGAGCAGCAACCAGAGAAACCATCCGACCTTTGTCTGAGGCAATTGATGAGGGAGTTGAAAGAAGGTCTTCGTCTTGCAGTCTTGTTCAGAGAGCGCTTTACGTTCCTTATTATCCATGCTTTCCGTGATATACAAATGGAACAAGATTTGTATGAAGATGTTCACGAGCTAGACAAAAGCACTCGAAGTGTTTTTCAAATCTATCTTGATTACTTGCAAAGATGGTGCCATTTGGTTGAGCAGGAAAGCTATCAAAAGTCATTGCTTGATGAAGAATGGATATTTGCTAAACAAGTGGCAACTCAAATACCATCTGGTGTCAGCATGGTTGCTGGAAGGTTTTGTACCATTTCAAAGACCATGCTAAAGAACTTGGGTATCATCCTGAAGGACCAAATAAATGCTCTCACTATACCACTCCTTGATGCAGGGGATAACTGCAAAGACCAGGTAACTAAACAGTCAATTTTGACTGTATGTAGAGAGTTACAGTGTGCTTTTAATGACATGAGAGAGAGGTTCTTAAAAGCATTTAATTTTACAAAAACATTAAAGAAAGATGTTGAAGCAATGGGTTCAGAGTACCATTCATGTTTGGATGCGTTGAAGGACGAAGCTTTGAATCTTTGCAAAGTCATAAAACTTTCCATGGTTTCTGTGGAAAATACCTGGAACATCGCTGATTCCTTAGATATTGATGCTATGGAAAATGAAGCTGTCCAAGCCACTATTAGAGAAACCTTGCACCAGGGATACAAGTTTGGATTTGAGTACCACAAAGAAGTCTGCAAAAATGTCACGGGAGATATAAAGCCATGTGTACCCAAGGTCCTAATTGGATTTGCTCTTATGTGGATGAACTTTGTAAAACAGAGATGCGAACGAGGAAGGGGTTTGAGACCCAGGTGGGCGAATCAGGGCCTAGACTACTTGTTATCAGTATGTGATACAGAGAATACCCAGTACCTCTCTGAAATGGAGTTTGATGAACTGAAGATGAGAGTTCAAGATGTCACTCAGCATATCATAGGCAATTTTCAGCCAGATCCTATAAAAGACATTCGCACAGCTGATTGCTCAAGGGCCAATTCTCCTACACCTAGACCAAGATTCCGGCTACCACGTTCACCTCATGATGGCAACATTCGACTTCAAACTCCTACAAGAAAGTCCAGCATTAATACACCTTCAGATGGCAGTGTGGATTCTCCCTCACCTCAAGAGCGCAAAAATGTCTTGCTCTATGTTTGTCCAAAATCTAGAATGGAGAGAGTACGCTCATCTGTGGATGGTTTGGAGAGAAATATTGATCACAAACTTAGAACACAAAATCTTATTGGCTATGTGACAGCAGTTCATAAGGAAGATAGAGTTCACATTCGTTTGAGACAAGTTAACTTCAGCTGGCAAAGAGGTATTAAGATAGGTCAAGGAAGCTTTGGCAAAGTCTATACTGCTGTTAATAATCAGACAGGAGAATTAATGGCCATGAAAGAAGTGCAACTCCAGCCCAATGACCATCGTACAATTAAAAAAATTGCCCAAGAACTGGCAATTTTTGAAGGTATTCAACACAAACACCTTGTAAGGTACTACGGTGTTGAAATTCATCGAGATGAAATGCTCATTTTCATGGAGTTTTGCGAGGAAGGGACTCTAGAAACTTTAGTTGCTGCCACTAGCAATGGTTTACCTGAGCCTCTGGTTAGACGCTTCACTTTGCAGTTAATGCAAGTAAGTTGTTTTGATTTATCAGATACTAAATTTCTTTCAGATAGGGTTTTGGCTTATACTCACAGAAATTTTTGATTTCAGGCTGTTCAGACACTTCACTCCCATGGCATAGTCCATCGTGACATCAAAAGTGCCAACATATTTCTCACAGATGAAGGGAATTGTTTAAAACTGGGTGATTTTGGTTCAGCTGTGAAGATAAAAGCTCACACTACAATGCCTGGTGAATTGCAAGGTTTTGTTGGAACACAGGCCTACATGGCTCCTGAAGTGTTCACAAAAATGCACACTGAAGGGCACGGACGAGCTGTTGACATATGGTCTGTTGGTTGTGTTGTTGTTGAGATGGCAAGTGGAAAGAGACCTTGGGCAGAACTGGATTCAAACTATCAGGTAAAGTTTGGGGAAAATCTGATTGTATCTGTGTCATACCAAAGAAATTTAATTGCATATCCTTTGTGTCCTCCATCCAGGTCATGTTTAAAGTTGGAATGGGTGAAACACCAGCCATACCTCCGAGCTTATCAGACGAAGGTTACGACTTTGTGGATCATTGTTTGCAGCATGATCCTCAACAACGCTACACTGCAGCTGATCTTCTCCACCATACATTCTTAAAAGTTGATGCAGAGGAACCCCTCTTATCTCTTCTTCCATCTATTATTGATGACTATGGTCATTTTGGCAGTACCAAGGGCTAGGTGGGCCACTTATTGTTGCATTTTCTAGTCTCTAAGCTCAGATGATTACAAATGCATTATTTTAACTGTTACTTCTTGTAGTTGTACTTATTGATAGTATATCTTTTATCATTGTTTGTTAAATGAACTGTTTTGAGATGTTATGTAGACATAATCTAGGAGACAATGGTAGTGCAACTTCCCATGAGACACTTACCTCATGTTACAATTTTAATGATTTACTGTTATTCTGTATTTTATAATTATGTTGAAGTTTTTTCTTACAATGCAGAACTGTGTTCCTGCAGCTATATTTTGTTTTTGATGTAGATTTTAGATATATTTTAATCTTTATATGCTTTTTAGAAGACTGCTTGAAGCAAAATCAAATAACGCACCTCTGTAGGCAGCCGCCCCCCTTAAATGACAGTTTTTTGTTAGGAAAGTCGAGCAATGGTATTTTAGGAAGATAATGGGAAGATCAAGGCAGAACAAATATTATATCTAGGTACTCTGTGAGATTGCGAAACAAATTCATATCAAAATGGTACATTGTTAAGCATTGTATATCTTTAACCTCTAGAATATGTGGGTGTTAACATTCCTTTTACTTGTACAAATTAGAGTATCGTATGATTTGCCTGGCTGTGTCTATGGGCAATAGGCAAAAATTCTTTAGGGTTTAAACTAATGAGATGGTCGTTATAATTACTGATACTTGGTGGCTGTGGCTGCAACCATTTTTAGAGTATCATCATATAAAAATACGTATTTGGGTGTTTGTGTGAATTTTATTGTAAATGTCTTCTAAGTACATTTCAAATTCTATGTATTTTAAAACTTGTGTGATGTATAATTCAATATTTCTTTCTAATTCTGTATGTTATTTTATAAAACATGCCAGAGAAAGATATATCACCCGGTGGAAACACTCCTTTCATATCAGCCATTTCTCATGGCTGTTTTACAAGGTTTCAGTAGATTGTTCCAGTTTGGTCATGAATAGTTTATAAATCTACTCCTTGAATCAAGTGTAACTGGAACTATCATACAGTCCACATTTTAAGTTTCTATTGGTGTGTTAATCTGGTTTAGTTAATATGTAATTGGTTGGGAAGGTTATCCGCCAATAATATTGAATGCTATTTCCTGAATCAACCAAATGCCAATGCCAATTTTTCTTTTCTTCTGTAAATCAACAATCCTAGCACGTAGTTCTGTATTCCATCCTCTTCTTTGTTTTCATTTATTGTGAACTGTCTCTAATTTTCCTATCTCCAGTGCCTTACGAGTTTGAGATTTCTGTGATAATGACGTTTGTGAGGATGTAACCTTTGTATCGTGCCTCTCTTTGAAGCAACTGCAATCATTTTGCCTGATTACAATGTTTCCTAGTTGTTTTCTTTTTCATGATGAAGACTGAACATACAGCCGAGCACCTGCAGTTAACATAAAATCTTTCAAAGGTGAGAAGTTATTGTTTTTCTGGATAGTTTTTAGACTAGAGCACAAAATCGTACATTCCCTGCTTTCTTGAGTTGACGTGATTGTATATGTTTCGCCAAAGTGATCAACTTGAACTTTGAAGTGATAAAATGCAAAATTAACTTCATCAACCCAAAAAAAAATATATATATATATATTAATAATTATATAAAAATAAACACAATTATTGACTCCAAGTTATTGCTTGTGTGTCATGTGTAACACTTTTCAAATCAGGATTGTACTTTTGTAACATTCATTTTTGGGGCTGCTCCCTTTGGTACATCTATCATCATTTGCATGTATGTTTTTATCTTTATAGAAGACTGTGCAGTTTACCAAAAGAATACTGTATGTATGAATGTTGAGCCAAACCTGTTTGCCAAATAAATAAAAATAAAAAAAGGCTCTTCATGTTGGGTGAGCAGACATGTTACACAATCAAGTGTTTTAGTGTGATTTTGACTGAATTGTTTTTTCAACAAATTATCCCGTTTCTCCTGTTAGTAAAAGCCTTGCTGTTGGCTGTGGTTGTTGGGTTATAAATTCTAATAATAATTGTTACATGAAAGTGTTTTGCTATAGTTTTGTTAAAGAATGAAAAGTTTTAATTGGATCAATGAGCAATATGCTGAGTACTTGTGAGAATTCTTTAGAACCTTTATCAACCTTTTGTCCTTCTACCTTAGATCTGTTTGTAGTTTGTTGAAAAGTTCTTGTTATGTGACAATTGTGAATAAACTATCATTCCCTTTAATTCTCTAGTATCATTCCTTGATTTGGTAGTAACTGTTTTCCTTGGGGAATCTGGTTACAAATAATTTTGTTAGTAAGTTTATTAAAATTCTGATACAAATGAGGAATTATAATGAAAAAAAATTGAGACAGTGTAGAACTTTTAAGACTAGCAGAAAGCACAAACACCAGAGAGCTACATAGCAATAATATACAGGAACCAAACTAAAACAATGTAAAAATGTCATGTACTGTGTGAGATTACATATTGTTTTAATTTTATAAAATAAATATTGTTCTAGAGTTAATGACCAAATTCAAACTGAAAAATAGTAGTTTTCAATTCAAAGGTGCATAAATGGCAGACCGAACTGAAGGCCACTTTTTTTCAGCACGTCTGTCATTTAAAACATAACACATGCTTCCTGATAAATAAACTTACGCATAAATAGAGAGAAGTAATTCCACAGTAAGTGGACAATAAAACTATGAGAGCATCGGTTACAAAAAGATGAAGCAAGCCAGCTTTATTTTATAGAGGCAAAAAGTTAGTTGTATTGACGTAAAGAGAGTCATGAAGAATCACAGAATGTTCTTTTGAGGGCTTGTGGTAAATTGTTAAAAGCCTCTCTGCACACAAAAAAAAATAGGAAGGTTTATACAATACAAAGGTAATTACAGGAGATTCATACAATTGAGGAAACATGTCAGCAAAATTTGAGTTTCAGCTTTTACATATACTTTTATTGCAATAGTGAGAGAGCAGTTGAAAGGATATCATTAATAATTAATTTCTATAATAAAAAGTAAAGTGTATATGTTCCTTCAATGCATTGGCAATATCACAGAAGGTAACAGATCAATAAAAATTAAGTGTAAAAGTTCACATTAAACAAAAATGAAAATGATTCCCAATTTAGATAGCGGGATCACAATCTTAACCACTTTGTTGCTTGAAGTACAAGTCCTCCTTTACCTCTTTTGACTCCTATCAAAAGAGGATTGGAACACAGTTTTAACAGGCAATTGCAATACTGTGCAACAGGTTACAACTAGATATAAAAAAAATAGGTTCAAAGTAAAAGTACCTCAGAGTCTTACTTTACATAATTTGGGAAAAATAAAACATTTGACGAGAGTTGAAGTGTGATGTGGGAAATAATACTCAGAAATTTCCAGTTTTAATCTAATACTTCGAGGCAGGTGGAGTAGAAAAGAACTTCTTCTTTCCTCGCACAGACCTGCACATAGAGTATAAAGAAAAATTAAAACTGAAGTAAAACAAACTTATAGAGTTCACTTTTAAAAAAAAATAAAAAATGATATCTCACTTTGGAGTGGTTCCCAAGAAATTACGAGGGCCATTGCGAAGAGAGCCTGTGGAGGGTGTATGTGTAAGACCAGCAGGATCTCTGTTTTCACTTCCAGATGGGTTGGCAAAATTTGCCCAGTAATCACTGGGCAACCTCATCAACTGATCTACAACCTACAAATAATAAACAGGATAAAATTAGAAGAAATCATTATTATTACTCAGGTTTTTAGGATTAATGATAACTTACCATTGCTTGCTTCTTTGTTTCAAACAGTAAAACTTCTGGTTCCAAGTCAGAGGATGAATACCCGACAAGGGTCGGACCAAATATTTTGGAGAGGTTGCCAATTGGCATTTTGCATTCCGGACACTCTGCCACACTGGAATAACAAAAGAGTTAACATATTACATAGAACAGAATGATGGTCTACGAATGTAAGTACTTGATGAAATGCTTACTGCTGCAAGTGGAGGATAACTGCAGCAAGGGTATCACGATTAGGTTGAGGCAGCTCAGATACGGCTTGATATAGAGCAGCCTGTGCATCTTCAGGGTCAGGAATTTCAGTTGCTTGTACAAAGTCGTGCCAATATGTTCTCAAGATCAATGGTTCTCGTAAGGAGCGAAGAAAATCTTTCACAGCTCCACACAGAACATGGACATCCACATTTGACAAGTTAGGTGCACCTTTACCACGAAGAAAACTCTCCTGTAGTTAGATAGATAGATAGATTTACATTAGCTAAAGAAAATCTGAGCTTGGAAAGATTGGACTTGAGCACAAGACATTGACATACCTTAAGCGCTTTGACATCTCTTTCAGCGCCTGGTACACGGTAGATGCCAACTTCATTCAGTCCACGGCTTTCTATTTCTCTAATGCAATGAACAATGAGCGATGGCACCATTGGGCTTGTCATTGGTGTGTAGTCAGCAATAGTTCCCTGCAGCAGATCACTTAAGTTGATTAACTATGATGAACTACGACAGTGATACAACAGGAGTCTTTTCTAAATGGACTAAACACACAACTAGAACGATGAAACAAATCATATCTACAGCTGATTAAGTAGAAGAGAGAAAGAAAATTAGAAAGTTCAAACAATTATAGCAAAATTTAATACCATTGATCCTTTGACAGCTGGTGTGTTACCAACAGGAATACATGGCAGAGGCAACAGCCCTTCACACTCCAAATGGCAGGGAGCACGACAATCTTGGCACTTGCTGTAGAGTTTTCCAAACTTGAGCCTGTAAAATTTTCACTGAAGTTTAAACAGAACTACATTGATAAATATTTAAGAACACATGTGGAAAGCTTACCTCTTGCTACAGTAATTGCATGCTTCTGGACATATTGTGGTCTTTTTAACAAAAGTGTGAGAACGAAAATTCATATTTTTTCTGGCCATTCCATAGCTTGGGCTGTTATCCAGGGTGGATCTAGTGACAGATGGAGGTGCCATTGACACTTTTACATTTTGAGGAGTTGCCCAGTTGTTGTTGTTGGGACTACTATCTGAGTTGGTGGAATCTGTCACAACTAGAAATGAGATTAATTAATTAGACAACTTATAGAAATTTATCAACTTCTCTATTGAATAAATATAGAGAGCTTCAGATTACTAAAGAAATATCCTTGCAAGCTGGAGAATCAGTTGCCGCACCCAAAAAACTCCCATTAAAATTTTAAGGGGAAAAAAAAAGAGAAAAAAGAAAAGAAAACTGTCTAACATTTCGTTACAGCATATGCTATTGTCTCTCAGCATGACTGAAGATTAAAGAAATGTTTACACTGTCCCATTGGCCTTACGGTGAAAGTTGAAGGAGCAGCTGTCACCAAGATTACAATGAGAGGGAGCACGATTTGGGCCGAGTCAGGGCAAAGGACTGCAATCCAGCAAGAGCTCATCTTGCAATCCTCATCATTAGCTCTTCAACACAAAAACCACTGGCAATCTAGTTAAAACAATCTTACTTGATATGGGTGGTGCTGAGGGGAAAAGGTCTTGTGCTCCTTTAGATCTTCCTGATGGCTTGGCTTCGATTTTAGAGTGAGCAGTAATGTTACCTTCTCTGCGTACAGTGACTGTAGTGGTAGCAACTACCCTATCATCTGAAGTCACCTCAGATTTGTGTACCTGAAGCAATATGGTAAATTAGGGTAACCTCCCAAAACAGTACATTAAAAAAAAAAAAACCTTCTCACTTGTGAGACCTACGTCAACACTTCTCCTGATACTAGATCTTCTCCTCTTGGGGCTTGGTGCACAATCATTGGGTGCCGGGCGACATTTCTTGTAGTCTTTCCTCTTGTCAAAAAATGAAGTACTGACATCCAAGTCGTCCTCAGAGCGGGAGTAACTTAATTCCGACAGAAGAGATCCTGTAACATGAAGGTCATCATCAAAACTCTGCAATTAAAAACATAGGGTGTCCATTAGTTGTAATTAGAAAGCGGACCAGTAGAATCAAGCTCAGCAATAGGGTCCAATCGATCAGTGACAGAATTGGGGATTCCACTCCAATTAACTTTCTCAATGTTTTGATTGATAAGAGATATTTTGTCTTTGACATCCTCATTTATCTTGTTTCGTGGGTCTAGGAGAGCATCTCTAACGTTTCCTAGATGCAATTCCTGAAAGAGGAAATAAATCAATTGAACATAGCTCACAACACCAGGATGATAAACATGTTTAACCAAAACACTTACCAGAGCTCGCTTTTCTCTTTCTACAGCGGCACGAGCTTTTTGTTCTGTTTCAAGCATTTTCCGTGCTTGTGTTAGCTTACTAACAAGCTTAGCTGAATTGTGTTGGCTTTCTTCTACAGCTTTCTGCAAACGCCGACATTCTGTTGTAGCTTCAGACCACTGAATCCACAGTTGCTCAACAGATGGAATAAATTTGAGGAATTCTATAAAAGGAGGGGACCACATAGTAGAAACAAAACAAACAACAAAAATATTCCTGAAAGCACGAATGGGTAAAAGCTGACGTACCGGATTCGCAAAGAGCATCAGCAGTCACCAGTGAGTTTGTGCAGCGGTGCAGATCATCCAGAGAGGCGAGCAATGAGAGCTTGAGTTGCGCCATGGTTACTGAATATGTTACATACCTAAGTAAAAGACCAAGGCCACTGAAATCAGGAATATTAGCAGGTAAAAGTTATGAAGTTAGGAAACGCAAAAATTGCGAGCTCGGAGAGGAACATTTTCCAGTCCAGCTCTAACCTCGTCGGTACGGCGTTATTTTCCACGGTTGTTATTTTAAATTCAGAAGACTGATAGGGGACACATTTCTCCCTACATAATATGAAATTTAACAAACCAAAGAGAGGGGAAACTTGCCTCAAAACCAACAAACATTAATGTCCATCGATCAAAGTCGTCCCCGGTTCTTGTGCTTAAGCTTCACTCATAACGGCCAAAATTTTGAACTGGAGCCCGCTGATGCGAATGCGAAGAGAAAAAGAAGAAAGAGAAAAGAAGATGGCGGCGATCCAATCACGGCCGCAGAGGTTGTCACGTGATAAGATCGCTTCAAGAAGGCCGTGTGCAGACAGGTTACAGGGTGGCGGTGCGTGATGGCGGCAATCTCATTCTGCTTGGCGCGAAGACTCAAAAGAGGGCGGACAAGCAACAAGTGATTGCTTTGCCTTCTCTGCACAGACTTCTTGAGAGTCGTCCGTTCAAGCCCTCAAGCTCAAAAGCGACTCATCGTCCACCCGTTAGAAGGAAAGGCGGTGAAATTCGATATGCGAAAGGTGAACCACCGCACGCGCACTGGCCGTGGAGGACAAATACGCGGAGGCATGCAACGCATTGCAATCTTACGTCAGACCAAAATGTAGAGGTGTTCGGTGGCACCAGGCGGAAGGAAAGGAAGTTATGATTAAAACGAGCGCAAAATAGAGGACAATTTTGGCTCAAGTAATGCGTTATAATGTGTCAGAAATCTCCGACTATTTTATCTAGTGAGCAGGCTCTCATGGGAATGCAGCAAGTAATCGCTTTCCAGTTTGGTGATACGTTTCGATACAGCTCAGCCAACCGTACCGTTTGACTGCCAAACTAGTTTCGGCAGTAGGTCCCCGGCCGAGCCCTTGGAGTGCCGCAGCAGGGTGACTCCGAGCAGCATTTATTAGTGTCCTCTCTCTCGCTCCTGATGGCCGTTCCCTACCAGTACGACAAGGACAGAGAGACGAAACCAACGTGCGGAATCGCCCCGCAGCGCAGGCCTGCGTGCGGCGCCACGGCTGTTCCCACGGCCTGCACATGTAACACTACCCTGAAACCAAACACTGCAGGGCTGCAGGGCCACGGCTGATCCCTGGAGGTCCTGCAAGCTGGTTCCGAATAGCATTAAGTAGTGGTCTCTCTCTTTCTTTCTCTCTCTCTCTCTCTCTCTCTCTCTCTCTCTCTCTCTCGTTATGGCCGAGTCACATGGGTGCGACAAGGACAGAGAGACGAAACCACTGTGCGGAATAACCGTACTGGAGGCAGGCTAAGGCAGGCCCAGGAGCTGAGGCCGAGCCGATCTGGCTGGCGAGGGGAGAGCGACTGCACCACACCGCCTCAACATCCAAGTCCAAGAAAAAGATTGGGTGTAAATTTTTGTCAAAGACATGGACGATCATTAGGAGGAATAAGCGCCCGCGCCGGCGTGCGAGTGGGGAGGGAAGTCCAGCCCTCGTTGAATTCCCTCTGAGGACACTTTTCGTTGGTGGCCGATGGGCCCTTGCCATTCATTGATAGTTCTATGCCTTCGACCTTTCAGTAAAGGATATCTAGGTGTTAAATCCTACGCCTTGCTACTTTTAAGTAAAGGATATCTTATTTGTTATCTCCTATAATTTGCCTTGTTGTTTGCACGAGGCAAACTTTGTTCGCTGAGCGGAGTCCGCTAGTGATATCAATAAGAATACACGATCACGATCACCTCAATGACATTAGCGATCCTGCAAATCGGTTAGCCGTGGATCACTCGGGACGAGCTTTGTAATAAGCTTTGTAGTACATTTGTCTGTACGCAGTATAAGTACAACGTGACCATTGCGACTCTGCAAATCGGTCAGTCATTGGCCTGGAGGATTATTTCCTTAAGCATTAGATTGCTTTGTTTCTTGTTCGATGGAAGCCTCTCTTTATACTCTCAAGCACCTCGCAGGAACGGATGGAACGCCCGCCCGCCCCGCCCGTGCGGTGCTGCTCCATTCTCCATCAAGTGCTACATCAAGTACTGTGTCCTGCTCCTGCCATGGTCCACGGTCCTATACTCGTTTAACGTCCACTTTGACAACTGCTGTGATGAATACAGCCACAGCCGCGGCGATATCTCGCTGTGGCATTCGGGAGATTAACGCGCGGATGTCAGGGGCGGGGCGGGGGCGGGGCGGGGGCGGGGCGGGGGCGGGGTGGGCGGTTTCGAGGAAGCAGAGGAGGCGGACGCAATTTGTTCCGGCCAGTGCGGCGCTGCTGCCCCCGCCGCGGACACAATGTTGTCGACGCCTCCATCCCGCCGCCCGGCGGCCCTCGTCCTGGCCCTGGCCAAGGCCCCCTTGCTCCTGATGCTCCTGATGCTCCTGCTGGCGCCCGCGGCTGCCGCCCCCGACAAGGCCCCCGTCGACCAGCGCACCTTCCCGCAGGGCTTCATCTTCGGCTGCGCCACGGCCGCCTACCAGATAGAAGGCGCCTGGAACGAAAGCGGTAGGCGATGTGGAGGAGAGGATTACACATGCAAACTGTGTACAATGATATCTTTGCTTTTGTTTTTCTTTTCAAATTTTTGTATTTTTTTAAGGAAAATTTATGTCACAATTTGATAAATTTTGCTCTTTCCCCCCAATTTATGATTTGATTTTTTTTTTCAAATTTTTAAAATCCTGCTGCTGCCTGTCGACACCGCGACGACGCTTTTCAACTCGACTCTCTGCCAGGTAAGGGTGAGAACATCTGGGACCGCGTGTTGCACGACAAGCCGAACTGGGTGAAGGGGGGCGTCAACGGGGACGTGGCCTGCGACTCCTACCACAAGTACAAGGAAGACGTCGCGATGCTCGCGGACCTGGGGGTGAGCAAATAGCGTGCGGCAGGGCGGCTCGCGAGGGGTACTTCACGATAAATTCAAGCGTATACCGATTTTTCTCATTTTTTGTTATTTTTCCTAATTATTTCCTGATTTTTTTTTCTGTTTCTTCTTGCTTTTTTCTTCTTCTTATTTTTCCCTGATTTTATTTTAGAGTGTACACTTCATTTTTTGAGTGAAGGACCCCTCGGCGCGGCGGCGCGGCCTGGAGCCGTATTTATCGAGTTGACATGAGGCCTATGGGAGGGGAGTGTGCGAACTCGGACTGATCCGCCCCAGCTCTCCGCAGATGGACGTGTACCGGTTCTCGCTGTCCTGGGCGCGCATCCTCCCCGACGGCATGCTCGGCAACGTGAACAAGGCCGGCGTGGACTACTACAACGCCCTCATCGCCGAGCTCCTGTCCAAGAACATCCAGCCCGTGGTGAGGCTCCAGCCGCGCACGCGCGCACAGCACTCGGGCTCCGACCGCCTCTGACGGATGATGGTCTCTTTTGATTTCCTTGCCCTCCGGGCCGGCAGGTGACGCTGTACCACTGGGACCTCCCGCAGGCTCTGCAGGACCTGGGCGGCTGGCCCAACCCCGTGCTAGCCGACTACTTCGCGGACTACGCGGACCTAGCGTTCCGGCTGTTCGGAGACCGGGTGAGGGTGGCGGTGGCGGCGGCCAGGCAATATAGGCCAGCGCGTTAAGCGGAAATGTTTTGGAATATAGTAGGGATATTATTCTCGTCGGTGGCACATATTTTTAGAATACATGGAATATTTGCACTGTTAAACCAAGTGTGCAACTCCTCAACACTTGTAAGTGTGCAATAAGCAGTCTAACACGTACAAGTGCACACTCGGCAGTCGTGCATTTGCAAGTGTCAAACTCGCCAGTTGCACACTTGTAAGTGTTCAACTCGACAATTGAGCACTTGCAAGTGTTCAACAAGGGAAGAGATGCACACGGTAGATGAACACTTGCAAGAGCACAACTGGCGAGTTGAGCATTTTCAAGTGTGCATCTGGCGAGTTTGACACGTGCAATCGCACAACTGCCAAGTTGTACACTTGTACGTGTTAGACTGGAATTTGCACACTTACAAGTGTTAAGCAGTTGCACACTTGTTTCATCAGTGTTCATCAGTGTGGAACATTTACAATAATGAGATGCATATTTTGTGCACGTGGAGTAGTCGAAGTGGTCCAGCAGCCCGTAACGCACGAGGGGCGGCCAACTCGAAAAAAGCGTGTACACAGAAATACCTGTGTATTTCTAGAAATACACTAAAATACAAGGAAATATTCTACAATACACAGAAATGCATAGAAATACTCAACAAAAATACGAGAAAAATACCGAAAATTATATTAGAAATACAAGAAATACAAGGCAAGTGTACACAGAAATACACGAGTTTGGCCGCCCCTTGGTAACGCACCGCCGCGCGGCGCGCGCCCTGCTGCAGGTCAAGATGTGGATCACGCTGAACGAGCCGCGGGAGCAGTGCCCGGGCGGGTACGGCACGGGGCAGAGCGCGCCCGGCATCGCCCAGGACGGCGTGGCGGACTACCTGTGCGCGCACACCTCGCTCCTGGCGCACGCGCGCGCCTACCGCCTGTACCACGCCAAGTACGCCGCCGGCCAGCAGGGCCGGGTGGGCATCACGCTCAACAGCGAGTGGCACGAGCCCAAGAACAGCTCCAGCGAGGAGGACCGCCTGGCGGCCGAGCGCGCCCTGCAGTTCGAGGTCAGCTAGGAGGTCGATCCTTATATAACGGCGGCGGCGTGGCGGACCCCTGCCGTCCGCTCAGCCTCACCGCGCCGCCGCGCGCCTCCACACGCGAAATGTAACACTAACGCCGCGCTTCTTTTGGATGGTTGTCAAGAATACGCGTGAAATTGACAAGCGGGAACCGGTATGGTCAAATGTTGTTTTCAAAATACAGGGAAAACCGATGTCCCTTGTTCACGGCGAACTTATGTCATAATGACATTTGTCCATGGCCACATAGTTTTTGTTGTTGTTGTTTTTGTTCGCCTTTTACGTCGGCCTCGGTAGGAACCCGAGCACTAAGGATGAGTCCATGAGTCCCCCAGGCGCGCCACGCAGCCATACGCCACGTGCTGGAGGTGTATCCAGCTAAGGATCGCCGAGTGTGATCGCCGACTTTTCGCTGGCTCTATGCCGACTTGAGGCCGAGTCGACGCGACGATGAGGAGAAGGAGGAGGGTGAGGCGGGGTGAGGAGGGGACAGTACTCCCAACTTTAGTACAGAGCTGCCCCCCCCCCCCCCAAATTACTCGCCGTCGCCTCTGCGAAAAGTCGGCAAAAAGATGATCGATAAGTATAGCAGACGAATAAAAATTAGAGAAAAGTCGTCGATCTTACTCGGCGGTCCTTAGCTGGAGACAGCTCCAGCCCGGGGCGGCACCCCCGGCCCCATACACACTGTAAAAAAAAAAATCACGGTCACCCATACGGAAATATACCGTTAATTTAGATTACGGTGTCTCCGTACATTCGATTCCGTACCCTCTTTCCATAAGAGCCCATGTAAAAAAAATGTGGGTACGGTGCCAAGGTACGGAAAAGTTCCCGCTAATTTTGTGTCCGGCGGTTTCCGTTTTGGGTACGGACTGATAACGGCGTTCCGTACCCCTTTCCCTATGCTAGCCCATGTAAAAATGGTAGGTACGGTGGCCAGGTACGGTAAATTTCCGTTATCCCTTTCCGAAAAATGGGGTACGGAACGCCGTGACAAGCTCCGTATCCAAGACTGATTTTTTACAGTGCATCCCCCCGCCACCAACCCTAAATGTCTTTGGCCGCAGTTCGGGTGGTTCGCGCACCCCATCTTCAGCGAGACGGGGGACTACCCCGCCGTCATGAAGGAGAGGGTGATGGCCAACAGTCTGGCGGAGGGGCTTTCGAGGTCGCGCCTCCCGACCTTCACGCCAGAGGAGGTCACGCTGCTTAAAGGTGCGCACCAGCCGAGCGATTCCGCGAAGATCGCTTTCATACCTCTGTCCTCGTCGCGCTAATGGGACACCACCGTGGCCAGCATAGGGCACCGCTGTGGGTGCAACAAGGACGGAGAGATGAGAGCGATCCTCTGAATCAGTCGGCAGTGTTGTCCGAAAAGATGGCAATAAGTAGACAGTGGAGTAGAGTAAAGTGTGCTGCATCAGCGCTTGCGCCTCCCAGGAGGCAACACCTTCGGCAGTACGTACCAACATTACTTTAATGTGCACGCATTTTTTGACAGGGTCGGCAGACTTCTTTGGTCTGAACCACTACACGACGGTGCTCACCAGCCCGGCGCCGGAGGGGGACACCTCTCACTTGTTTCGCGGCGAGCTGTTGAGCGTCCTGGGGAGGTCCCGGGGGAAGGACATCGGGGTGACCGTCAGCCAGGACCCCGAGTGGCCCAAGAGCGCCGCCTTCTGGCTGAGGGTATGTCGCACAGAAAATACATATCCAGCTTAAATAATAATAATTTCTTTCTTTCAAAAAAAAATAAATAAATAAAGTTATAATAAATGTGCCTGCTTACAGTCAGTTCCATGGGGATTCCGGAAACTCTTGGTTTGGATACGGGACGAGTACCGAAACCCACCGGTGTATGTAACCGAAAACGGGTTCGCCGATCACGGGCATGTCCACGACGTCGGAAGGATATCGTACGCCACGGTAAGCCAGCCGGTCCCTGTTTAAGCGCGAGAATAAATAACAATTGCTCAATAAAATATCTCGTCATGAGGCAGCTGCAATAGAAAAAGCTTGCGTGTGTATTAAACCTCGCGCGGGAGCTGCTAAAAATTCATCGCTGAAAAATTAAAATTAGCATCAGAATGTGGCAGCAGAGCTATTGGTTGTCTGTAACAGAGAGTAAACTTGATTATTTTCCACGTCCTGCTCAGAGCTACTTGGAGCAGCTGCTGAAGGCGATCTATGAGGACGGGTGCGACGTGCGTGGGCACATGACGTGGTCGCTGATGGACAACCTCGAATGGAGGTTGGGATACACGTGAGTCTCCTCTCCACAATGACATCTTCACATGCACCTTCACACGTATTGCAAGCGTCTTTCTTCAATCATTTTTTTAACAACCGCCTGGCTGGGCGGTGACTGAGACAGCTGTGCTATCGGATCGGGTGGCTTGGCACACCACACTTGGGCCGCGAGGGGCGGGGCGGGGAAGGGCGGGGCAGGGCGGGGCTAGCAGGTCCGTAAGGCGATGAAATGGCGCGCTAATCGGATATTGTATATCTCATGGGCCCTCATAGCTCAGTGGTTAGAGCACCAGTCTAGTAAACTGGGGGTCGAGAGTTCAATTCTCTCTGAGGGCATACGTTTATTTTAAGCAGCCGCTTGTTACGTTCGGGAAGTTCGGGACTGCAACGAATCTCAGTGATTAGAGGCGTTAAATTTATTGCTTAAATATTCCTGAATATTTATGAGAAATTCAGTCTTGGTGCGATCATCTAATCGCTGCTTAATTAACTGAGCAGATCGGAGCAGATTGCTTAATATAGACTGATTGCTTAATCTCTACTCAATAGTTGCGTTAAAAATTTTACTTCTTTTGATCATTAATTGAGTATCGCTTCTTCTTTCCCGATTGCTTAATGTTTGCTAGCTTTTCACTTGCGAACTGGCGGATGAAGTCGTTAAGAATGTTAAATTTGGGGGAACAAAAAAAACAAGGCCGTCTGTGACCGGCTCTCGCGCGCAGTCGACCGACTTATAAAAAAAGGCTACTTCCCATGCCCCACTCATTGGCATAAACGTCCATCAAAAGGGGGAAGGTTTCGCGGCGAGATGAACTCGGATCGCTGCTTCCGGAATCCAGCGTCCAGGTTATTACACCATGAAACCTTCCCCGTTGCTTAAACCTCGACCGCGGCCTATCAGGCAGAACAGGGAGATAAGCGAGCGCAGAGCAGAGTTTTCATTCGGGTGGCCGACCGCCTGGCGTGCGATGCCTCATTCTGCCGAAGACGCTCTCGGGACGAGCCGAACGGACGGGCGACGGACAGGTGACGCAGCCGGCTCGACTCCTAAGGGAGACGTGCCGAGCGCAAGGGGGGAAGTCTTCGAGGGGGCCTCAACTCACCCAAAATTTGTACACATTATTTCAAGATTTCACATGATTTCACATGATTACACCTCTTATAATTGAAAGAAATAATTCGCGAAGTAAATATAAGCGTATTTTGAGCATTAAGATCCCAAAATACGCACTCTAATCAATTTTTTTTTTCTGCAATAGATCCAAATTTTTTGACAATGATTTCGATGGTATCAGCTATTGGGTACACATGATTTCAGGAGTTGAGGCCCCCTCGGAAGTCTTGCTTTGACTCAAAATGACTACGTATTTAGGTGATGACGATAGCGTGCTCTTTGTCCACTGTTGAGGGACAGCACAAGTCAGCTCAATGCGAAAACAAATTCCAATTCTATACTGCATTTCTCATTAATTGACATCATATTCATATTACTGAAGGTAAGCCGAAGTTCACCATATTCTTGTTTTTTCAAGTTACTAAAATGTATTTTGGTTTCAATTTTTAATGGAATGGGGGCGACTGTGAAAGTGCACGTTTTCTCATATTCTGCCTTATCGTAACTTCCCGTCTCTCGTAAATAATTGCAATCACATAACGTTTTGCCCCGTCGCCTCAGTGTCGCTTGCCGGCGCTTGCCGGCTCCGCCTGGCGCCTAGCCCGGCTCGGGTCCGGAGACCCGGGCGACCCGGGACGGGTCTTGCGGACTTCGGCAGGCGGCGCCGGGTCGGGTCGGGTCGGGTAAAACGCAGCGGCATCGTCGAATGAAAACTCTGCTCGTATGCGTCCGAAAACAACAGGTGGGAGTGAGACGTTCGAACTACAACATAGCTTCCTCTCACTCTCACCTCTCGTTTTCAGACGCGAACTCGCCGCTGCGCTCGCCCGTTTCCCTGCTCTGCTGGCGCTGGCAGGTCCGTAGGGCGATAAAACGTCAAGCTTTTCGGATTAATGTTCACAACGGGCCCTCATAGCTCAGTGGTTAGAGCACCAGTCTAGTAAACTGGGGGTCGAGAGTTCAATTCTCTCTGGGGGCATACGTTTCTTTTCGAGTTTGCAAGATAGTTTCCAACAGTCCGTGCGATGACTTTAAGTCGCTTGTTATGTTGGGGTCTGCGACGAATCTCGGTGTGTAGAGGCATTAAATTTGCTGCTCAAATATTCTTGAATATTTATGAGAAACTCAGTCTTGGTTCGATCATTTAGTGCCTTCTTAATTAACTGACTGGCAAAAAAGTGCACGAAAACAGAAGGTTCCACCGAGATTTGAACTCGGATCGCAGGATTCAGAGTCCTGAGTGCTAACCATTACACCATGGAACCTTGCTGACTGCTGACAGCCCAACCCCGCTTCACTACTCGATCGTCTTCCCCTACACCTTTCTCTTTGGGGCCCCCCCAGCCCGGTCCGCTTGTAGGTCAGCAGTCTTCTCCCCTCTTCGTCGCTCCCGAAGACTTTCTCCGTGCGTCTCTGTCGCTCTCCCCCTCCCCTCGGTCTATTCAGAGCTCTCCCCCTACCTCTCCCCTCTCTTTGTCGTCACATCTTTCTGTTTTTGATCGGTCAGCAACGTGTTTTCTCGCTACATCGTTTTCGCTAGCGCTCACTCACGCACTCTTGTGAGTGAACAGCAACTCTAAATTTCCGTGAACGGATTTTGATAATTTTTCTGAATTTGTATTGAATATTGTGCACTTTTCGCTTGAATTTTCCTTTCTTTATGAATAAAATTGCGTGAAGTGTATGGATTTTTTTTAATATTCGTAAATTTTTGTGAATAACTGTGGATTTTCCCGTATTTTTTTTTTAATTGCGTGGCGCACATTTTATTTAAAGAAATGTTTTCCCCTTCGCTCACACCCGTTCACATTTCGGCGTTTCCATCCCCGCGGGTTCGTGCACAGATTGTGGTCATGCAATGCCTCACCGCCCCTGCTTCACGCACAGGGCCCGCTTCGGGCTGCACGCCGTCAACTTCTCGGACCCTGCGCGGCCGCGGACGCCCAAGGACTCCGTTGCCCTGTACAGGCAGATGACCCGCACCAGACGCCTGCCCTCCGCGGAGGAGACGGAGCTCTGCCTCGCGCAGGGCGTCTGCTACCGCGCAGACGGTGACCTCACGGCCAACGACTTGGACTTGAAGGTCACGATGCACGTCGACTGAGCAAAGTGTGACAACTCTCCGACAATAATCAGTACCGGAATGCTTTGATGCTTTCAATCTTCTTCTTCTTCTTCTTAAACAGTTCGGGTGTGTAAATGTGTAACGCAGCGTTGAGGTAAAATCGAAGGGGAAAACTACTCTGAATTTTGGTGTACAAATCTTAGGAATTTTTTTGAATTTCTGTGACTTTTTGTAAATTTCTGTGAATTTTTGTGAGTTTCTGATTGTTTTTTTTTTCGATTTGTTTGCGAATTATTTCTGTAAATTTTCCTGAATTTATTTGAATTTTCCTGAATTTTTCTAAATGGCAAGATGTATAAAACTTTCAGAGTTATTTCCCCCTCGGATAGAATACAATGAGCGCGTACTGCCTGAAGCTCTTCCTGAAGCATATGGTGAGATGATCTGTCGGCGTGGCAGCCGCAGCCGGCATAGTCCCGGCACGGCGTGGCGGGGCGGAGCGGGCGAGGCGGGGCGGGCGGGGCGGGGCGGGGCGGCGGTCGACATGTAGGCAGCCCACCCGGCTCGCGCGAGGTGCGGGTGGCCTACCCGCCGCCGGCAGGCGCGTGCCTCGCCAGGGACGGTCTTGCATCTGGAGAGAGAGAGAGAGAGATAGCAGGACCGCTTTAAAAAAAATGGTGGGACTCTACACATTGCTAACATAGGGACCCGCGGGCTTAACTTCGGAGGTTTGCACGAACTGTACATGGCAACCGCTTCTCCGCGTAATTCGAAACAGCGGCGGGTAAAGTCAGATATGTACCAGTCGTACGGCGGTTAATCTGTACTGCCTTATCCTAAAGTTCTAGCTCCAGGGCTTGTGTCTCTCGCGCCCTGAATGCAGGGCTTTACTATTTCTACCAGACCATGCCATGCCCGGAGAAATAAGTTCGCATCCGTTTGGATTTGAACCCATGCAGATCCCACCGAAGTGCATTTTAAATAACCATAACGTTGTGAAATAAGAGCCCTCTACACCACGGGGAGTTCTATAGCGGCATTAGTTCAAAGCGATGAAGCTTCAGAAAAATATGAGAATAGGCGTGGGTAAGCCTGGTCCCACTATCGGTTTGCCGACGACGCTCTACCAACTATAATACATAGCCGCTTGAGGTAAAGAGCTTTAATCTTCAACATATCTGCGCTGTTCTGTTCTCCAATATGTTTCCGCCAGCTTTCGATCGATATGCTGTTCAACAGACTCTCCCCCCCCCCTAAAAAAAGGTAATCTCTCATAATTTTTTTTTTTTTTTTTGCAGTCGAAACTTAGAAAAATTCCACGGTAGTCACATGTTAATGCTTGTGCTTGTTATATTGATGAGTCCGTGTACGAGGTCATGGCCGATCATTTTCGGTGGAGAAATGTGCAGTCTGAAAAAATATTGCGGGGAAAAGTATTTTCGAGCGTATCGAATGCGGCGAATTGGGGCTGGTCGGGGCTCGAGACTCTTGACGAGAGACACCAAAAAAAGCGCCGCAGACGCTCGGCACTACTTGAGATGACAGTAACAGGGTAAACTGAGTATGTAACTCCCGGCATGCCGCTGCTACATAACAGCACGCTGTGGTGTGGAGGGAGACTCGGACCGGACAGGCAGGCGTGTCGTCGCTGGAAACAAATATTTTCGAGAAAATAGATGCTAAGACAGATAGTAGTGAGCACTGAGCACCTGACCCTCCGCGACCAGCGACCAGCAGGCCAAGAGGGTGGCGATCACACCGGGAAGCATAATCAATGAGCTGGTGCGCTGCGGTCGAGGCCCGGGGCCCGGGCAGCCGGCCTAGCCTCACACAGGCACCGCCTGCGCCTCTGCGCCTTCTCGTTGTGTCCGCCATCCATCGTCCCGCGTCGATTAATATTTTAAATCGCGTTACGTAAGGGCACCACGTGACCAGCGGCGTGCCGCGGCAGTGCACGCAGAGCGGCCGCGACAGTCATGAACTACTTACTCACGCGGTTTCCTCATTCGCATACAAGATTCCAGCCGTCCGAACTCAATGAATTGTCGAATGGGTGGATTTATTCAACCATCGAACGGGGTCGATCAAAATTTGCCTCGACGGATGCGGGTTTGTCGGGCAGCGCGGAGCGCGGCTTTGGAGGAATATAAGGCATTTAGGCCTGACGCGGTTGTCACCTGGAGGCCAAAGGAGTCGAGAGAGAAATATCTCATCCGTGAAAAAAGGGGAAAAAAAATTAAATGCAGGGTGATGGATACCAGGACTGGCATTTACGCTCAGAAACACACTGACGGGTTTTGGGGCTCTCAGTCCTGCGAGTGCTAGTAGCAGCAGCAAGGCGCAGCAAGGGCAGCAGGAGCAGCAGGAGCAGCAGCGGGGCAGCAGGAGCAGCAGCATAGGCAGCAGGAGCAGCAGGGCAAGCAGGGGAAGCGGGAGCAGCAGGGGCAGCAGGAGCAGCAGTAGCAGCAGGAGCAGCAGGAGCAGCAGGAGCTGCAGGAGCTGCAGGGACAGCAGGAGCTGCAGGAGCTGCAGGAACAGCAGGAGCAGCAGGGACAGCAGGAGCAGCAGGAGCAGCAGGAGCAGCAGGGGCAGCAGGGGCAGCAGGGGCAGCAGGGGCAGCAGGGGAAGCAGGAGCAGCAGGGGCAGCAGGAGCAGCAGGAGCTGCAGGAGCAGCAGGGGCAGCAGGAGCAGCAGGAGCAGCAGGAGCATCAGGAGCAGCAGGGGCAGCAGGAGCAGCAGGAGCTGCAGGCTGCAGGCCTCTCAGAGCAGTCAAGCGAGAGGATATCGGAGGTTCATAGTTTGCATAAGCTCTGCTCTCACGCGTGAGGCGTGGCGCAGCGGGGCGGGGCAGGGCCAGGCGGGGCGGGGCGGGGCGGGGCCAGGCGGGGCGTGGTGGGTCTGCGACAGGGACTGCAACCACGTGGCAGGGGCCTGAAAGGTGCTCCCAGCAGAGTTGAGTCTGACTAGGGCCGGAGCGGCGGGGCGGGGCGGCGCGGGTTTAGCCGCTCGACCTGCCTACTGATTCCGAAGATCGCTCTTGTACCTCCGTCCTTGTCGCACTCATGGCGGTGCCCTATGTTGGGGAAGGCAGGGCTCCATGAGTGCGACAAAGACGGAGGTACGAGAGCGATCTTCGCAAATCAGACAGCTGACGTAAAGTCAGAAATAAGGACGAAAAACTGTGAGAGCGGCTGTCTCGCCGTCCCCGTCCTGTCGCCTCGCTTACAGGCACATTCCGGTCCGGTCTCGCGGGCGTGTCAGCGCGCGATCCGCGAACCCCTCCTCGCCCCCTCTCTTTTTATTTTCCCCTTCCTCTCCTCTCGGATTGCAATGTCAAGTTCACAGCGTTCACTGATTATGAGGCCGAAGGAAAAGACTGACGGTCCACAGAGGACGTTGGCAGCGGTAACAGCAGGTGTATCGTGAGACGATTTAGCCCAAACCGAACGAATATATCAAAAGTTTCGGAGAGCAGACTATACCGCGTTCTCGTAAGAGGGAGGTGGGGGAGCAGGTCCTTTCCAGGACTGGCGGATGGCATTATTTAAAACGCCGGAAACGTCTTGGAAATGGCCAAAAATACCGCGCGGGTCAAATGACTTTACAGTAGTGATATCTCACAGTGAAGTGGAATAGGACAGTCATCGCCGTCGGTCCAGACCGAACCGGAGAAACGACTCTGCTGGGTTATCTATAGTGACTTGTGAGAAAAAGCGCTGGTAGGTACGGTGGGAGGGGGGAGAGGGATGGAGGAGAGAGAGAGAGAGAGAAAGAGAGAGAGAGAGAGAGAGAGAGAGAGAGAGAGAGAGAGAGAGAGAGAGAGAGAGAGAGGAGCAGCACATGTAGGCGTGCGTCCCCCCCGCCCCACCCCGCCCCGCCCTGCCCCGCCCCGCCCCGCCCCACCCCGGCTGCGCCTGCTGCTCCTGAGGCTGCTGGTGCTGACCGCCACTGTGTCGCGTCTCGTCTCGGTAAATATAAAGGCGGCCGCGCCACGGAGCTCCGTGTCTGTCTCTGCTCGCCCCTCAGCAGCCACGCGCCCGGCCCGGCCCGCTCCGCCCCGCCCCGCCCCGCCCCACCCCGCCCCTCCCCGCCCCGCGTGCTCGCGACAACTAGATCGCGGCCACCGAGCACACCGCCACCGGTCACTCCCGCTGCTTCCGCACCGGCCGCGCCCCAGCGGGTAGTGCGAAAAGGAACAAGAAAGAAAGAAGAAGAAGTTTCGCCACCGTCGACCGCCATCATGCGTGAACTCAAGAACGGACAGTCCTCCGACGCGACCGTCATGGTGGTCAAGAAGACACCTCAGCAGGACTCGGAGAGCGGAAGTGAGTACTCCTTTTATTTACTTTTCATTTCCGGTGCGCTCCGAAAACAATTGGGAAAAAAAGGTGAAAGTACTTGTTTTATTTTTCTGGAGAAGCTTGGAAGGAGTGAAGAGTGTGGATTTTTTGACACCTGGTGATTTATTACTACAAAGGCGAGGTGGCGTCCGAAGTGGCCACGCGCTGTATCCGGGCGAGCGGGCCCCGTGGGCGCACGGCCAACTTACATAATAACCGAGTGTTTTTGTTGTAAATCGTTCGGAGGCAGCCAGAACCTCGGAGCGGGTTCGCCATGTGCCAGACGAGCACGCCTAGTAGTAGTATTTTCTTTTCGCTTTTCGTGGCGGCTTACTGCCAAAAACCTAAACGTTACATCAGCCTTGCTCGTCTAATGACTGTTTGAAACGCACCTTAGTTTGCATATTACCTGTGGAGTATCTTGAGGTGCTGGTCAGGTGGTTATTGTGGTTTAAACGGCCATGTCGAGGCGTTCCGCCCCGCCTCGCCCCGCCTCGCCCTGCCTCACGGCACCCCGCATCGCCCCAGTCATTCGAATAATTGCGATTCCCCTGCCAGATACAACATCACGTCTAGTGTTCACCGTAAAACCTATGTCTGATCACATTGAGAAAAAGAAGAAAGTCTTGAAGAACTCTCATAATTTGAGGGAAACCTCTGAGGAACTCTCGCCCAAAAAAATGCGGCAATTACCCTCATTTTTCGAGGACACATGGATCTGTGGAATTGTCCTTAATTTAAGAAACGTCCCTTTTTTCTATTTAAAAAAAAAATAAAAAAATAATAAATAAATAATTTTTTCCGTGCTGGAAGCGGCGGCGTGAACGTGGACAACCACCAAACGAAGTTTGGTGAAAATAATATTTCTTTTTTTAGAGCGTTGCAGCTCTAGATAAATTTTTCTGTACCCTGGGTTTAGGTAGGCCCCCTGTACTGTAGGCCAGGAAGGGAAGAGCGTAAGTGCGTAATTACGCTATCAGTGTAGAACGGGGTAGGGTCTCCCCAGGTCTCCCGGCCGGCGGGACAGCCGGAGTGGCAGGTACGCTGGTACTTGGATGCACCTCTCCTCCGTCTCCTGCTCCAGCATCCTCTCCGTTCCCTCGGGAGCTAGAGGTACTTACATAAGGATGCCCGTTGTTGGCCTGGATCAAGGACTCCCTCTCGTCTCCTCGGGTTGGTCAGTACAGTGTCTAGGCTGACCCCACAAAAAAGAAAACAAAGAATTGTTTGGAGAAACTGGCACTATCCTGGAAAGGAAACGGGAAAGCATCTCTTCCTGTTTGTTTGATTTTTGTTTCTCGATTAAAAGAATACGCATCAGACCTTGCATATTCCCCTCATTCCGAAGCTGTTTAGCCTGGTTCGCTCACTGTTGATGAAATTCTCTCGTGTGGCCTTGTCCCTTATTGTTCGCGTGGTTTGGCGCCAGCCGGGCAACCAGCGGTCTGGGACATGACAGTGACATGAAAGTCACTATCCAACGGGCCGGGGCGGGCCGGGCCGAGCCCCCAACCAGACCCGACAGAATACTCTAAAAAGTATTGAGGTGCTACATTCCTGAAGGTCTGTTTCTCAGGATGAGGCCCGACCGGCCGCCGAGTCGGCCCCCACCCGGAGGACGCCGAGGGCTTGGCTTATATAACCTGATATCGGTGCTGGTCGACCCGACCCAACCCGCGACAGTCGATACCTCGAATGACCACCGTCCTCTTGCCGCCTGGCCTGGCAGAGCGCGGAGCGCTCTCCCTACTTAAGGGACAATAAGAACGCGAAAGGGAAGTCCGCAACCGTCAAGGCATGCGCAAGTGTTGGGTGGGAGCGGGGGAGCCGGAGTATGCTAGGCTTTAGCTGGTGGTTTTAGCAGCCAACTACACCCAGGTCACGCACTGGGCTCAGGGAGGGAACAAGGACAGCGTTTTTGGCGCCTTCGCTCGGACCACTCAGGTAACTAATTTTGAGTTAATGTGAAATCGAAAGTGGTACGAAGTCTAACATCAGACGGGTTTCGCTTTCATCTGATTCGAGAAACAAGCTTCTTCTGACGTTCGATATAGTTCCGATGGCATTCTGCTGTCGCCATTCCTGTTCGAGGAAGCCAGGAAGCCGGCAAACAATGTTACTCCGGGCTCGGCCCGGCTCGGCCCGGCCCAGCGCGGCGCGACCCGAGGGCCTCTCGCGAGGCTAGCTCTGCTCTCCAAACGGGTCTGGTCAGTGAGTGAGAGAGCGTGAGAGAGGGAGGAACAGAGAGAGAGACAGAGTCACGTGTTCTGGACAGGTATCCCATGTGGGAAGCATAGTCCCACCGGACAGAAACTAGTTGGAGCTTGGTCCAAAGCGTTCACATTGAACACCAGTTTGGTCGACCCTGAATATATTATGCATATATCGGGTCGGAAATAATGAGCAATCCAGCAGTGTTGTTGGAGAGGCGCGGCTCGGCGGGTGTCGGTCAAGTCGGACTTAGTGACGCAGCCTCGTGCCCTTGTCGACGTCGACCAGCGGTGACGCTCTGCCGTCTGATTCCGAAGATCGCTCCCGCGCCTCCGTCCTTGTCGCACTTATGTGGCCCTGCCATATACCCAACAAATGTCACCGCCGTAGGTGCGACAAGGACAAGGGGGCCGAGAGCGATCTTCGAAATCAGACGGCTGGCCGAGTTTCGGTGACGGGACGGGACGGGTCAGTGCTGACGGCCAGGTGACCGCGCCCGGTGACGCGGGGACGGAACGGCCCAGTGCCGGCCGCCGTGTACCGTACCGTACCGTACCGGTCCGCCGTCCAAGGGCGCAGCCATGGCCCCAACCCTGCGCGGGGCCCGGCCCGGGGCCACCAGCCACCAACTCACGGCGTTGACGGCCACCTTGGCCTTGACGAGCACCGATCCGGTCCGGTCCGGGCTGCAGGAGTCGTGCCGTGCCGTGCCGTGCCCGAGGCCGCGAGCCGCGAGCCACCGGAGCAGCGGATCCTGAGATATTTTGGCGTGCCAACTGACAAAGAGGTGTTACATAAGGGGACGCACCTCCTCTCGCCTCGTCGAATGCCGTCGTGTGCCGGCCGCCGGCCGCATTCAGTGATGGATGCGCGACCCCACATACCGGGCCGAAGCCTGTTCGTTACACAACGCCCGTCTTTTTTTCATCAGCCCGCGCCCGTGTGTGCGTGTGCGTGTGTGCGTCTATGTGACGGCCCTGTCACACACACGTGACCATTTCCATGTGACACCGCCGAGGGCGAAACAACTCTGAGTTTTGGTGAACACAAATTGTGAATTTTTGTAAAATTTCGGGAATTTTTGTGAATTTTCTTTGATTTTTTTTCTGAACTTCTGCTAAAATTTTACTTTAAGAAAAAATTCTCTGAATTTTCCTGAATTTTCTGAATTACGAGGAGTGCAAAAAATTTAGAGTTGTTTTCCCTTTGGACACCGCTCTGTGGGAAGTAGTAGCTCAGCAGCGGGCGATTCCGCCGCACTGTATCTCCCTTGCCGTGGCACGGTGGCGATACGGAGCAAGAGAGAGAGAGAGGACTCTAGTGAAAAATGTTCGGAATCAGCCTGCAGAGTGTGTGAGACATTACCGTGTCGCTTAACTGTAGACTGAAAAGGCCTTCCCATTGGTGCGTGAGCGCGCTTCAGCCCAGCGCAGCCCAGTCCCTCCCCTTGCCTCCGTTCGCCCTTGACACTGACTCTGAGGCGTGGTGGCGTGGCGCGGCGGGGTGGGGGGGGGGGGGGGCACAGTGGGCGATTGGACCCCTTTCCATGCGAAAAATTCAGCCAAGTCGATGTGCCGATCAGCTGAAACGGGTGATGGGCTTTCATAGGTGCATGATCGACGCATAATGTGCGATAATAGTTTTGATCCAACTCATCCGCGTTTAGGACCTAGGGGCGGTTTTATGTCAGAAAACGGCAAAAAAACGACATAAAAAAACATTCTTCGTCCGCCGTTATCGGGATGTAGTATGTAGCAACTAGGTGATCTGCCAGCGGTTTTCAGGGCCTAAAAGGCACCTCTTTCGAGGGTAGTGGGTGATGATATCCGTAACCTGCGTAACGGTCTTTTACAACGGAAAATATACAAAAAATTACCGAAAAGTGTCAAAATAGTTTCGAATAAATCGACATTAAACGGACATCAGGGCATAAATGAACACTTATGAGTGTCCTCTTACTGCTCTCATTCGCCTCTCGTCCGCGTTCGTCCGCAAAACCGAGCTACAGGTGATTAAAAATAATAAGTACGTTAAAATAGCCGTAGGACTGCATAGGACTATGGAGGGCGGGCGGGCGCTGCGCGCTGCGCCGGGCGGCAGGGCGGGGCGGGGCGCGCCGGGTGACAATGCGGTGACTTTGTCACCCCATTCCCCTCCCCCTACCGACCGCCGCTACTATCTATGTTTAATATGCCATGCACAAGGTGCGTAGTTGGCTGAGCCAGATAAAATAAAATTACAATATATTACAGACAGTATCTGGGAAGCCAACATTCAAGTTCCAAAGCCCCTACATCCCACTTCGCGCCTCTTGCAACTTCAAGTTGTGTCTTTCCAGTTCGACAACGTGACACGCACTATGTAGGAATTTAGATAAACGTTGTTAAAAATATTGCGAGAGTACAAGGCGATGAAACATCAGTTCTCTTTAGTTTCTTTTTATTTTTTTATTTGCTAAGATGTATCATCTGCTAAAAATAATGGGCGGGTTTTCAATGAAAGAAAATACGACACTTAAAAGAATTGACCGGGTAAAATAATATTTTCTTTTGGGTGAAAGTTGCGGTAGGCCGATTATGAAAATTTGCCAGTAAGATATATGGAAGCAAGCGTTTTTTCCCCGTTTAGATCCTTATATTCATGGCACCGATATAATGAAAGTTGCGCCAGTACCTATTGGCCTCCTCCTTTTGTGCAGCGGTTGTGCATTTTGATTTCGTATATTTCATTTGACTAATGAACTGATGAAATAATAAACTTATCCTTAATTCTCTTAATGAATTTATATATGTTAATCAAAAAAGTTATTATTACCGCATATTAACTTGAGCCCCAAAATTCATAAAAAAGGCTTATTTTTCTGCTTTTTCAACTTTTTATTCCTATAGAGATAGAAATATCAAATAGTTATCAAATCGTAATATCTATGGCAAAATTTCCCTCTAAAGTACTTAAATTTGCTCTAAAAATGCGAGATTTCGCTTTAAATACATCGGGTTTCACTCTCTTTACGTTTTGGACATATTTTCCTACATTTTAGATGGTCCTGACTCAAAACCAACCATAAGACGATTTTTTCGCACGGAAAGGGGTCCAATCGCCCACTGTGGGGGGGCCGGCCGGCGGGGCCGGTCCGGGCCGGTCCGGGCCGCGGAGTTACATAAAAGGTAGATAATTCCTTTGCTTCTCTGTGATGGAGGTGGCCAGCGCACCAACCACTAGTTCAGTGCGTGGGGCTGGACTGGACTGGGCTCGGATGGGCTGCGCTGCGCACACAAATGATGATTTTATTTTGGTGAACGTCTGGCTGGCACAGCCTGCCGGAAGCGTCCCGACGCCTTCTGCTCTGCTCAGCACAACCCGCTAGGTTTTTTTTTCTGTTTTTCGTCTTTTTTCTCGGTCCGGGCATCACCGGGCACCACCTTTACTAATATTTCGAGACCTACCTCTCTCTCTCTCTCTCTCTCTCTCTCTCTCTCTCTCTCTCTCTCTCTCTTCCCGTTTTTGTTGTCGGTGCACAGCCCACGCTCGACCACAACCGCAGGCCACGGCGGCGGGGTGGGGCGGGGCGATGGGCCCCACCGCCCCGTCCGATGGGGTGCGAAGGTGTACGTATGCTTGGCCAGTGCACGCGCTCCTTGGTGCACTCCTTGAGTGCGAGTGAGCCAGGGCGCTCTCGCATCCTCGGTAGATTCCTTGAGAGCGAGAGAAACAGTGCGAGGAGTGCCCGCACCGGAATCGCTCTGCAGGTAGCAGGAAACTCAAGAACCCACCAACTTAGTACATCAAACAGCAGCCGTCATTGTTGCCTGCAAAGTGCGTGGCGTGGCGGGGTGGGGCCGGGTGGGGCGGGGTGTTGTGGGGCGGGGGACGTGGTGGGGCATGGCGGGGCGGGGCGGGCGGCCGTGGCCTAGTGAAAGGTGAGGTCGGTGTGGTGCTCTCGGAGCGGGTCGAGTCGGGTCGGGTCGGACGTCTTTCCGCCGTCGACCGATCCCAACGAGGTCCATGAAAAGCGCCGTTTGAATTATCTGGAGTACCAGCTGCACGGTGCAGGGTGGGGTGGGGTAAGGCGGGGCGGGGAGGGCGGGGTTGGGGCCGGGGGGGAGGGGGGATTATCGTGCGGGGCGCTTGCACGTGAATGCGCGCGGGCACGATTGGACAGACTCTTCGAGTGAGACCGGCAGATAGGATAGGACAGTGCAGAGGCTGGGGCTGCCGACTGATTCAGAAGATCGCTCTCTTTCCTCAGTCCTTGTCGCACTCATGGAGGTGCCCCGGGTTGGGGGTGGCATGGCCTCATGAGTGCGAGAAGGACGGGGGGTACGAGAGCGATCTTCTGAATCAGTCGGCAGCTGACACGGACGGCATCGGTCAGGTGACTGACAGGACAGCATGCTGGCCAGGCGGATGGGGCACAGCTGAGCGACGCGATGCGAAACTGACGCCTGTCGCCTCAGCGCAGCGCGGGGCGGGGCGGGGCGGGGTGGGGCGGGGCGGGGCGGGGCGCCCCTCTGCATGGTGCGCCGCCTCCTGTCGGCCCCGCCTCGGTCTATTGGCCAGGAACTGGTTTTGCGTGTTGTGGAATTTGATCCGAGCTGAACCTGTGCCCCGGGCCGACGCGACGGCTGTCAGGGGACGTATCAGCTGCAGTGTGATGGTCACTGATTGCACCTGCACCGCCATAGCCCAACCGACCGAGTATTTCGAGGAATCCTTGGACCGGAAGTGAGAGGTAGATTCGAAGCACAGAAACGGAACAACAGGATAAAGGCGCTCGATGTTTGTTTGGAGTGGCGCCACGTATATTTCTCATACATGGACGGATTTCCTTTGACTGCCGATTGCTCCGTGTTTTTTTCTGTTCTCTTTTTTCTTTCCGCCGTCTCACTTTTAACCAAGACGCAGAGCGGCGGAGCAGCAGTCAATCAGAGTGCGTCGGAGTACACTGGGCAAAGCCCGCTAATAAACTACCCTGCGGGAGGCTAGGTATGACTACTCTCTAGGAGACGTCAAGCCAGTCCAGGCCTAGGCCAGGGTACCAAGCCTCGCGTAGGGTAATTCCTTAGTGGGTTTTGCCAATGCACTCCATGCACTGTAGCTCTGCTTCTCTCTCACAGGAGGCCCACCCACTAGTCGGAATACCCATTGATAAGAGTGGAATGACGATATTTTTTAAGCCGAAAGTTTAGGGTTGCAAGGCCGTTGAATGGCAGTTGGAAGGGCTTCTTAATTCTTAATTCTTAATTCCTCTCTCTCTCTCTCTCTCTCTCTCTCTCTCTCTCTCTCTCTCTCTCTCTCTCTCTCTCTCTCTCTCTCTCTCTCTCTCTCTCTCTCTCTCTCTCTCTCTCCCTCTCTCCCTCCCTCCCTCCCTCTCCCTCCCTCCCTCTCTCTCTCCCTCCCTCCCTCCCTCTCTCTCTCTCTCTCTCTCTCTCTCTCTCTCTCTCTCTCTCTCTCTCTCTCTCTCCTCCCCAGACCATGATTGTGATTGCGCTCGGGTCGCCCCCTCCGCCCAACTCCTGCCTCCTCTCGCTACATCCTCCTTTCCGCCAGTCGGTTGTCGCCTAGAGGAGCAGCAGTGAAGCGTAAAGTCTCAAGGATAAGCCTGATTCCGCTCCGTGCGCGGTCCTGTCATGTACTGTCCCGTCCTGCCGCTCGACAGCTCGCTGAGGGATAGCAGAAGCGCGGTGGAAGGGTAGATAAAAATGGATTGATGGTGAGAGAATAAGATGGACGTAACGCGAGGGGGAAACAACTCTGAATTTTGGTGTGCGAAATTTTTGTGAATTTTCGTCAATTTTTGTGAATTTTTATTAGTTACGCTTGAATTGTTCGTAAATTTCAGTTTTCTGATTTTTTCAGAAGTTTTTAGAATTTTTCTAATGTTTTCTGAATTTTTCTAAAGTTTCAAGTTTTCTGATTTTTTTTTCTGAAGTTTCCTGAATTACAAGGTCTACAAAATTTTTTAGAGATGTTCTATCCTTGAGGTAACGTGCCTTTAGAAAGCACACTGGAAACCCAAGTGTACGAATGTCGCACACCTACAAGTGTGCGACATTCGTACACTTGGATTTCCGGGGCAGAGGCGTGGGTGCGGGTGCGTGGCCCCTGGTGTAAGGGGGGGGGGGGGGGGTAGGGGATTGGTATTATCCTAGAATCCGATGCACAACTACTAGAATTCCCTGGCCCGCCGGGAAAATGAGCAGCAGCTCGGTAATCGCGTTGGGCTCCGCGCCCCGCCCCGCCCCCCCAGTTCCAGGCCGTCATCGTCTTTCCGCCCTACACGTATACACAGTGCGGCAATTAATTCAAAGGCGATGGGGGAAAAAACCGAACCGAGGTTTTCCCCAAGGGCGGTGGGATGTGGAGCTGCGCGGCTGCGCGGCGCTGGACCCACCCGTCCGGTCACTCATACCCTGTCCGCAGGGAGAAAGGTGCCCTCTGTTCTGTGCCCGGCCCGGCCCGGCCCGGCCCGGCGCGGGCCGGCCGACGGATTCCGAAAAGAGCTTTCTTCGCCCTGTCTCTCTCGCACTAATGGACATCGCCGGAGAGGTGCGAGAGAGATAGAGCGAGGAGAGCGCTTTTTGGAATTAGTCGGCTGCCCCGGCGTGTGGGAAACAGCCCTGACGTCAGTTTAGCGTCGAGTCGGGCGACAACCGGCCCGGTCCGGTCAGCTGACGGCTCACTCCAAGGGAAAGAATTTTGATTTGAAAATGTGGCATGTTGTGATTTTCGGTGCAAAGTAGCCTTTTAAAAATATTTTCCCCATATTTGCTTTAATTTTTCCCTTTTTTAAAATTTTTGTGATTTTTTCTGTCCCCCCCCCCCCCCCCAACATTTTTCTGTACTTTCCTGAATTACGTGGTGTACAAAAATTCCAGAGGTGTTTCCCCATTGGCTCACTCGATACTAGTTGGTTACATATTTTATTTTATTTTCCGCTCGCGGGAAAAGCGTTTGTGGTATGAACCGTGTGACCACGGCCTGCCTCCGGATGGGTGACCGTTTTTCGATCCCAAACCTGAAATTTTCCGCGGGTTTACATAACGCTGCCCTGTGGGCTCGTAGAAGCGTAGCTTGGCTTCTTGGTGGGGCGGGGTGGGGCGGGGCGAGGTGGGGTGGGGCGGGGTGGGGCGGGGCGGGCTGTTTAGGACGGGGCGAGACAAGGCAGGATCACTCACGTGTTGCCCGGCCCGCCCCGCCCAGCCCAGTCCAGCTTGGTCCCGCGAGGTCCCGCGAGGTCCCGCGAGATCCCGCGAATCCCATTATTCTCTTCCCTAACCCGTGAGTTTGCAGAGGGAGCGCGCAGTTCGCCCTGCCTGTAGGCAACCCACCACTCTCCTCCCGCGACCTCACCAACCCCGAGCAAATGACCGATACCGATCGGCGCTGGTCAACACTTGGTCAACGGGTGCGGGAGGGGCTTGTACACGTCCACCTCTCTCTCTCTCTCTCTCTCTCTCTCTCTCTCTCTCTCTCTCTCTCTCTCTCTCTCTCTCTCTCTCTCTCTCTCTCTCTCTTGAATTCAAAAATTCAAATTCAAATTCAAATTCTCTCTCAAACACACTCCCTCTCACTCCGAGGGGTAATCAACTCTGAAATTTTTGATCACCTCGTAATTCAGAAAATTTCAGAAAATTTCAGACAAATTTAGAAAGACTCACAAAACTTCAGGAAAATTGACAAAAAAAATTCAAGCAAAATTCAAGTGAAATTCACGAAAATTCACACAATGTATACATCAAAACCCGGAGTTGTTTCCACCTCGTCTCACTCCCTCTCCTTTGCTGGACGGAGGTGTGTCGCGGTACAAGACGCACGTACGCGCACATCCCCATGACGGAGCTGCGTGGTTTTAGCAGAAGATGCGGCGTGCGTCACACTCGAGTGTGGTTAACCCCGGGCCCGGCCCACCCGCATCTGACTTCCCTGTGACAGCTCGCCATAATAACGTTTTCAAGAAAACTCCTCGGTGACCAAGTTAAAAATTTCGAGCATTTCTAGATATATGAGCGGATGTTCGGAGAGGGCAACGGTTTGCATATCCGGCGGGGCGTGGCGGGCAGTACGCCTCCTGCCTCCTGCCCTGCAGTGGGCTGCCGGCGCGGCCTCGGCGTGTCCGTTGGTGAGGGATGGCTCGCACAGCTAGGTGTGGGGCGGGGAGGAGCAGGGCGGTGCAGGGCGGGGCGGGGCGGGGCGGGGCGGAGCGGGCTGGAGGTGTAGGATATCACGGTCGCTTAGGTAACATGTGCGAATCGTGCTTCGCCTATTAATCCGCCCGGAGACCTTTGACGATGTCATTACATAAGTTGATGACAATACGGAATTCATAGTCTGACGGAACGAGAGCCTCTGGACGGCATCCTCGGCATCATCATCGTCAGACCGAATTACCCGCGCGGTGACCTGGGTGTGCTTATGTAAGTGGTGTTGCCAAGTTCCACATGAGCATGGCCACGCCCGCCCCCGTCGCTATGATGGGATGGGGAGTCTCTTCGACGTCGGCTGTCGGCCCGGCGTCAACCCGGCGTCGGCCCGACGCGTGTGCCCAGCGTCGGCCTGGCGTGGTCGACAAGCCCTCAGCTGCATCTTCCCGCTGTGTAGGCTGTAGGGTACGGCACGGGTTGTGTATGCGGTGTCGGTTGTGTCTGTCACTCTGTAATCAGCTGTTTGGGCACAAACCATCCGTCCTCTCTAGCCCGGACTTACGTAAGTTCGTCTTCGTTAACTTTGCACTGTAACCAGAGTTTGGGAATACAGCACGTCAACCACTAGTCTCAAGATGAATGAAACCACCCGTTCACGCCTACACTTCGCACACGGTATGCCTCTTGGCACCCAACTGGCCAGGCACCAAGCGCGAGCGTGCACGGGTGCGTGCGTGCGTGTGTGTGTGTGTGTGTGCGTGTGTGTGTGCGGTATTGATTTGCAAAACTGATCGCATCTAAAGTTGCCTATAGTCGTTGTCACCGTCGTCAGCATCATAATTTCAATCATAAAATTATCGTCGTTACTCCTGGAATGCGTTTGCTCAACTCCCGCCGGCTAGGCCCGGCCGGCCCGGAGCGCCTGGAGCCTGGAGCGTAGCAGCCGAGACCTAGGCCTTGTGTTTTACGTAACCAGTGTGGGACCGCCCCGCCCCGCCCCGCCCCGCCCCGCCCCGCCCCGCCCCGCCCCGCCCCGCCCCGCCCCGCCCCGCCCCGCGGGGAGAGGCTCTACGCGCACAGTAGAGGTCTCCATGGCGCTGACTCGTGATCAGGACTCCGACAGGCCCGCCCCGCCCCTGGAGTGGACCGTTACAAAGACGCACAGGGAAATGAGCCTTACCCGAGGGCTCGCCTGCTCGCTCGCTCGGTCTCCGCCGGGAGAGGTAATTTAAACGACCCGTTTTATGTTATCTCGGCCTCGGTGGCGCGCGTTAAGCGCGCGCGGGTACGACTTACGCACCATTCGCCAGATGAGTGGTGATAGTGAACACGGCTAATGGACTAGCCGGCGATGTTTCCTTTTAAACATCCACACCAAAAGTTGTCCTTTTTCCCCCTTTTTTCCATTTTTTGACAGTTTATGAATGGGACCACGAACCAAATACTTGCACCGTTTTGTTGTCTCTTAGATAATTAGAGACAAAATAGAGCACAATTCAAATCCCTTTTCGACATAAATATTTTTTTTTATTTCCGTGTGTTGGTGAGGGCCGAGGGCTCTCCTGGTCGTTCCCTGGCACGGTCCAGCAGACAGGCATCGCGGTCGCGGTGGGAAGCATAGCGTGGTGGGCAGCACGGCAGCACGGTGGGAAGCGCGCGGCGCGGTGGGCAGCTCGGCGTGCAGCACGGCGGGCAGCACGGCGGGCAGCACGGCGGGCAGCACGGTGGGCAGCACGGCGGGCTGCACGGCGGGCAGCACGGCGGGCAGCACGGCGGGCAGCACGGTGGGCAGCGCGGTGGGCAGCGCGGTGGGCAGCGCGGTGGGCAGCACGGCGGGCAGCACGGCGGGCAGCACGGCGGGCAGCACGGCGGGCAGCACGGTGGGCAGCGCGGTGGGCAGCACGGCGGGCAGCACGGCGGGCAGCACGGCGGGCAGCACGGCGGGCAGCACAGCGGGCAGCACGGCGGGCAGCACGGTGGGCAGCACGGTGGGCAGCAGCTCACGCCATGACGGGGCAGGCCCTATCGATTGCGTCACGAGTGACGCGGAGGCAGCAGCACATGGTAGTGGAGGCAGCAGCGGCGGCAGCGGTCGGGCGTGGTGGGGTGGGGCGGGGCGGGGCGGGGTGGGGCTCCCAGTGCCGGGGTGGGGGCAGGGATGCTGCGCGAGGCGGGGCGGGGCCAGGCGGGGCGCTCCAGAGTCGGAGGCGGAGGCGAGGCGCTGTGGCCGGCCACCACTTGAGTTCAGTCCGTGCCGGGAGCTCCTCCACTGCGGACGCCCTGAGAGCAGCAGCAGCAGTAGACGCCGCCGTAGCAGACGACGCCACAGCAGACGACATGAACGGCACATCCACGACCAACGGCGACCACCACGCGGTGGCGGTCAAGAAGCTGGTGCTGCCTCAGAGGACCGTGTCCTGGTCGGAGGAGGTGGAGGGCGAGGACATCGAGGTGCCGGGCACCCCGCGGACGCCCAGGACGTCCACCACCCCAGGTAACAACGAGGCGCCCGAGCAGTCCAGCTCCGCCGAAGCGCGTTCTCGTCTCGTATGCCGCGGGTAACTTAAAGCCTTTGTCGATCTGCGTGACCACGATGTGGTCTCGGCCTTGAGCGTGACCGTCAGTAGACACCAGTGGACTGGCCGTGGCGGGGCGGTCACACGCCGGCGTGGTACAGCCGTGGTGCCCGCGCCGCTCCTATCTTCTGATCGTTTCTCAATAATATTGCTAATACGCGTGAAGCTGTGTCGTCTCGTCTCCGTCAGTCGCTCTCTTTACATTTTCATCTGTGGGTCGCCAGTGCGGTAGCGGGTGTCGGGCCCAACTGAATCTTGTGCTGCTTGTACTCAACGCTCCCTGAAGCCGAAGTGTACTAAAGACGGTGAAGCGGTGGGGGTGGGGAAGCCCCTTTGAGGTTTCAGTTCTTCATCGTGACTTTCCGCACTCGTCCTCTCCGACATCCGGCGTAATTATATCTCTTCGTGCTGCTCTCGAACACGCCCTAAAAATTGTGATCTTGGTTCAAGAAAATTGATTTGGAGTATTTGGAACGCTGGTCTTACTTCAAGAAATTTAGATTAGTTTGGTAACGGAATGTTCTTTACCTAAGCACAGTGTTCCTAAGACTTTAATGCTAGATTTGGTCTCGTGAAACCAGTGAAGTTGAAGCCACTGCTTTCAGTTGTTTTCTATCACCAGATTGGTTGAAATCTGTTAAAGTCGGCTTCAGGTTCGTTTCAGCCAATCAGATATTAGAAAACAATTAAAAGCAGCGGCTTCAACTTCACTGGCTTTACGAGACTTAAGCCAACATAACAACATTGAAAAATTAAGAACATAAGTTTTCTCGGTGTAGCGGGCGCCCGTGCGCCCGTGCTCAGGCTCAGGTCCTTGAGGGCTCCGTCAGCCCGTCAGGTAGGCACCGCCGTGTCTGTCGTGCGCACCTGGTGGCCTACCTCGCGCCCCGCGGGCGCTCTGCTCAAGTCGAGGGGTCCTTCACTCTATAAAATGAGTGTACACCCTGTAACAAAATCAGTAAAAAATAAAATCAGAAAGAAAAGAGAGAAACGGTGAAGAAAAAATCAGAAAAGAATATCAAGAAAAATCAGAAAAGAAAAAAAAAGGAAAAATGTTATTAAAAAATCAGAAAAAAAATGTAACGTTCAACCAGAAAAAATCAGAAAAATCACTGTACGCTAGAATTTATAGTGAAGGACCCCTCGGCTCTGCTGGAGGAAACAGGAGCTCCCCAAGGTCGGCGCTCCACCCGCTCGGTACGATGGGCCCACGGCCAAGGCCTAGCCAAGGCTAGGCATTGCGCAACGCCCCTAGAGCCGGCTGGATACCTGTCTGGTCCGGAGAAAGAGGGGGGAAAGGGGGAGGGAGAGGAGGAAGGGACTGAGCTGGAATCCCCCAACGAGACCACCGGGCTCCTTGGTTTCCCAGCTTATTTCTTGTCGCGTTTCCTCTGCAATACTGCAATTGCCGTTTTCAAATGTGTTTGTGTTTGTGGTGGGCTGCTACGCACGCATGAGCACGCACTTGCCTTTCTCCTCTACCCCCCCCCCCCCTCCCTCATTCTCCTCCCTGATCGTGCCCGCGGGATTAGCGCGGAGCCGCCACGGACCGCCACGGACGTGCGTGACCGGGGACCCGAGCGGCTCACATACCTGCACCAGCAGCACCCGGCTGATCCGTCAGCTCTGACTGCATGTTGTGGCGGGGCGAGGCGGGGCGGGGCGGGGCGGGGCGGGGCGGGGCGGGGCGGGGCGGGGCGGGGCGGGGCGGGGCGGGGCGGGGCGGGGCGGGGCGGGGCGGGGCGGGGCGAGGCGAGGCGGGGCGGGGCGGGGCGAGGCGAGGCGAGTAGCCACGAGCCAGCCCTTCTGCACAGGACTGTACTTTACACTGCTGTGCCCGCCACACCCCCCGCCCCACCTCTCACAGCGCGGAGCTGCGCATCCGCGTTATCGGATCTGTGGGGCCCATCTGGCTCTATCTGTCCACGCATCTATACTAGATCAGTGCGAATTGTTATAAATTCGAATCGAATCGGAGAAATTCGATTCGTATCGAGTACGAATTTGTTTTATTCGAGTGTCGAATAATTCGACGTTTCGAATTGGGTTCGGTTCGACTTCGAATCACACCGGGATCTTGAATCTTAAGTGCCGTTACCTGCACGTAGCACAACTGTGCTTCCGGATCATTTTCTTTTAAATACCGCGTGTTGTTTTTTGGTAAAATTTGACATTTTATTCGACCCGATTCGGACTCGAATTTTAGGCAATTCAATTCTATTTTGTTTGGGGAGGGGGGTCGATTCGGTTCGATATTTGATTTGATTCGGTGAAAATTATTGAGATTACATTCGAAGACAAGAACTCGATTCGCACGGCTCAAGCATCTACTCTACCGCCCTACGAGAAGGCCTCCCCCTGCGTCTCTCCAGCACGACTGTCTCCGCGCTCCTCGGAGCTGTTCTGGAGTAAAAATACTTGCAGTTGCTCTAAAAAAAACCAATTATAATAACTCAGCAATTTAAAAATTAACAGAGTTTCTCCTTTGCAAACACTGCCGTGTATAAGTGGCGCGATTTTTCAAAAAGTAACAAGACACTGCTCCACGACGTATGCCTGCTGCCGGGCTTGTCGTGCCGATCGGGTCCCCCACGCGGTTCGGTCAGCGGCCAGAGGCAGGCGTTATGTAAGAGGGCCATCGGCGGAGGAGGAAGGAGGGGGGGGGGGGGGTGTCAGAGGATCTACAGTTATTCCGTCTCACTTTCCTCCACCTTGGGATAGGACCCCATACTCCTCAAGGCCAGGCCGGGCCGGGCCGGGCCTCGGCGGACAACCTGTCTAATGAATACTAAAACTGGCAGGCTCGTTGCCTTATCCGATCAAACTAAACTGGATCTGTGACGACGAGCCGTGCGCGTGAGAGACGTGTGAGCAGAGAGAGAGAGAGAGAGAGAGAGAGAGAGAGAGGGGGTTGGGACTCTCGTGTAGCTCCGTTCAGCCTGTTATCCCGGTCTACGAAAAGCGTCTCTCTCTCTTACACACACTCTCTCTACCCCTTTCTCGAAGCCTCCTTGTTTATTTTGGCCGGCGCGCGCTCCCTGTCTGTCGCTCTAATTGGATGACCAATGACTGCGGGACCCGATAACGCCCAGCCAGCCCCGCCCCGCCCCGCCCAGTGCGCGCGATAAGCCCCCTGGCTGTGAGCGGAGACTCATGCTGTCGTTGTTGCTGTTGTTGTTTGCAGGCCACGAGAAGTGCACGTTCCACCATGACCTGGAGCTGGACCACAGACCGCCCACCCGGGAGGCGCTGCTGCCCGACATGTCGCGCAGCTACCGCCTGCTGCTGTCCTCACTGGGCGAGAACCCCGACCGCCAGGGGCTCCTCAAGACCCCCGAGCGGGCCGCCAAGGCCATGCTCTTCTTCACCAAGGGCTACGACCAGAGCCTCGAGGGTGAGTACAGTCGAGTCATTCTCCTAAATCTGTTTTGTGGGGGGCGGGGGCGCGCGAGTTTTTCTTAATATTCGTGACCAAACTCTCAAAGGGGAAACAGCTCTGAAATTTGGTTTTAAAATGTGTGAAATTTTTCGGAATTTTTATTGAATGCTTTGCAGTTTGGGCTTTACATTTCTTAGAATTTTTTTAAAAGTTCTTGTTATCTTTCCGTAAAATTCTTTAAAAACATTCCACTTTTTTTAAAATATTTACGAGATGTGCGAAAATATCAGAGTTGTTTCTCTTCCGCGTTTGAATGAGGGCAGATCAGATCGACTTATTTAAGTGAGAAGGGTCTTTTCGTACCTTTCACTTGGACTGCCTGCTTAAGTGCGGGCGAGACGTCCTCCTTGGTCCCTGCACAGCAGCAAGTGTGCGACAGTCATACGCTTGGGGTGAGCAGCAGAGCAGTCATGCGGGTGCGAGAGCCCCTCGTGTTGGCGGAAGCCTCCACACTCGCGCTCCGAACCTCCTTGACCGTGGCCTTGCCTTGCGGGAGAACTAGCGGTACTCGGTGAAAGCTTGTAGCCGTAACGCGTAACGCCCGTGACGTCACATCAGGTGGCGTCACACGCGTGACGCTACGCCGCTGTGACGTGACACGTGACGCTGCACTATCTCGGCGCGGCCGGGCGCACGGCCAGGGGCCAGGCGCCTTACGGATTAATGGTTGTTGTACGCGCGCCGTCCACAACGGCCTGCTGATGCACGCGATAAAAAAATTATAAATGAACAGTCTATATATCGCGTTGGAGTGCTCGGCCAGCTCCGACTATATATACAGGAGGAGGTGGGGGAGATGCGGGGCGGGGGCGGGGGTGCGCGCAAGTGAGGCGGTTTCATCTTCCTCATTACCGTCAGTCTCTGCGTGAGCAAGCGCTCTGTGACCTGTGGGCGGGGTGGGTCTCGGGGGTGAAGAGGGTGGGAGGGGGGGGGGAGCCTCTCCGCCCGCTCCAAGTAGACGCGGCAGCCGTTACGTTAATGTAGCGTGAATTAGGTTTGAAGGTGACGTAGAGCTGCTTGGGTCGAGTGTCACCCCTGTTCAAGAGCACACTTCCATGCAGAGTATTTTGTTCGGCGCGCGGTGGCTGTCTGTCAGTTCTGCCTCATCGGCAAAAGTGAGAGGTTGGCAAAAGAGGAGGAGGGGGGGGGGAGGTAGCTGTGCCCCTGTGCAGTTCTCGTGTCCCCGCTTTGGGGGTGGAGGGAAGTCTTTCCTCTTTTCTTCTGTTCTTTTTTTTCTTCTTTTTTTTTTCGAGACCCGCCCTCCCGTCTTTTCTCTTCGCTCTCCCACTGCTGGTGGCGCCACGGGAAATAAGGCTCTTCTTCCAGAATCACGGTCGTCCTGCCGCGCCCCGCCCCGCCCCGCCTTGTCCCGGCCCGCGTTGAATCCTTCGTTATCTCTGCCTTTGCCTTTTTCGACCGTGTGCCGAGCCTCTCCGGCCAGAGTGAGGCGGGCTTTTGCTCTGGGCGCTCTTTTAACCGAACATCGCCTCGGCGGAGAGGGTGGGGTGCAGGCAGGGCGGGGCACGGGAGGGGTGGCCACTCCACTGAAAAGGAGACCCCCGCCCTGGCCAAGAGAGATCAGCCGACTTATTCCGAAGAGCGCTTTCCTTGCCTTGTCTCACTCGCACCTGTACAGCACGCTCCATGAGTGCGAGAGAGACATAGCGAGGAGGGCGCTCTTCGGCATCAGTCAGAGGCTCGCTGCTCCACCCCCACCCCACCCCCGGTAGAGACAAGTGGGTGGGGAATGCATTGACTTTTATCAGGCGAGTTACCTCTCCTGCTTGGAGCTCCTCTCGCTGATTCGGAATGAGCGGGACGGGGTTGTGCGGTGGGGTAGGAGCGGGGATGTTAGCAGGGGGGTGGGGGGTGGGGGGGGGCTCAGAAGTAAAATAAAACAACGCTGACCGTCGATATCGGCGAGGTTGCCTTGGCGACGGCAACAGGTTGCAGCGGTGGGGTAGGGCGGGGTAATGCGGGGCACGCGCGAGTGGGACCGACAGGCGTCAGGACCGAACGGCTCTCCATGCCGCGTGGAGTGGCGCCGCCGGGGTGGAGTGGGGTAGGGCGGGGTAGGGCGGGGCGGGGCAGCGGGGCAGCCTGCGTACGAAGGCCACAGACTGCGCCTGATTGTGCTGAAAGGCAGGCGGGACTGGCCCGCTGACCTAGACACTAGTCGTCCCCAAACACGGGGCGGCGCCGTGCCGGAGGCCGGAGGGGCGGCTCGCTAGTGGGGACACTCGCGGACACGGTGCCATACTTTGTCGGCGTCCGCGGGCTAGTCATGAAGGTATGGAAGAAGTTATGTCAGATTGTCCCGAGGGCAAGGTATGTACCCCGCGGTGCACGCTAATTTTTTTTTTTTTTAATCAATTCAAATTTAGAAATTTTTGAAAGTCAGATTTCAATCAGACTTCAGAATCGAATTTACAAGATTAAATTCTATAGGTGTGCCTCTAATATTATCAAATTCCATTTTGTTAGTTAATTTTCTGCGGTAAGGGGCCATATGAAGAAAACACAGAAAACGCACATTTTCCAGCGATTTTCGAAGGCAACTCCGTTGCTTAAAAAACGGAGGGTCAGACGAGCTCCACGTTAGGGATTTGTTAAACCTCCTCTCCGCCCTGTTCGCATCTAGCCTCAGTCGTCCGTCACCTTCTGAAATCACGTCTGAGCCACAAAAGGGACAGGCAAAGTGGATAGCTCTGTGCCGTGGTGGGGCGGGTAGGGGCGGCCGCCACTTTGGTCTAGAGGGTGCCCTGGAGTGGTAAGGGGCGGGGGCCGGCGCTGGAGTTGGCAGGAAGGCCCGGACCACTTCCCTTTGTGGCCGCCCCCCCCCCTCCTCCCTCTCAATGCGCCCGCCTCTGCCCTGCCCCTCCCGAACCTGCCTCATACCCCTAGCTCCGCAGCTCAGTCACCTCGGCCACGTCACGGCGCCGCCAACAAAAACTACGTAGAAGCATATGGAGTCTGATTCCGAAGATCGCTCTCGTGTCTCCGCCCTTGTCGCACCCATGCGGTCCTGTCATCCCCAGTATCGGGCACGGCCGCCGTAGGTGCGACAAGGACGGAGGCGTGTGAAAGAGATCTTCGGAATCAGACGGCTAAGCCGAACGCGACCCGCGAGTGAACCCCGCAGGCAGCGACTGACTGGGAGTAAAATAAACGTGACGCGTACATCACCTCCAGCCCGAGCGCACTCGTTCTTGCCAGGACTAATGATGGTTCGGTAGCTCCCCTCCGCGCCCGCCCCGCCCCGCCCCGCCCCGCCCCGCCCCGCCCCGCCCCGCCCCGCCCCGCCCCGCCCCGCCCCGCCCCGCCCCGCCCCGCCCCGCCCCGCCGCGCCTCGCGTCACAGCCTGTTCTGCCCCCGAGCGAAACTAAATCCAATTTCCTCTCATCCCGCCCGCCCCGCCCCGCCTGACCCCACCCCACCCCGCCTCGCCCCGCCCCGCCCTGCCTTTACCACGCCGTCGAGGATCAGACACTTCCCCATCCTTGCAGCCATGCTCACCCCGCCCCGCCCTTCCGTCCAGGGGTGGCTCCGTCTCCCCACAGAGGCTCGCCGCCCCCACCGCCCTTCGAGAGCAGCAGCAGCTGACTTATTCCGAAGAACGCTTTCCTCGCCCTGTCTTTCTCGCACTCATCTGGGCTTCGCCGTTTAGGTGTGAGAGAGACAGAGCGAGGCGAGCGCTCTTTGGAATAAGTCGGCAGCAGGTCAGGCACACGTCGACTCCCACCTGTGACCTTTAACCCCCACTCCTCTTCTCTTTCCTACCAACGGGCGGCCTCCCGCGCTTCCCCTACCATCCCCCAACTCTCTCTCTCTTTCCCTCGGCAATCTCCGACAGTCGCAGACTTTGATTGAATTCCTGCTCTTGTAAGGCATCTCTCTTCTCCGGTGTTGGGGCGGCCCGGACCCGCACCCTCTCCCCTCCACATGCAGACGGCTGTGCTAGCCCCGCGCCTCACCCCCGTAGACTGACTCCAAAACAGGGCGTCGTAACGTAACCGAATTAACTTATTCCGTTTTTAGCCGTTTCTCACATTTTTGCCGATATCTTCTGAACAGTACAAGTTGTCGTAACAAACGAAAGCTCATTTTAAAGGTCACAACGTCGCTGAATTTTCGTTACTTAAGACCCAAAGCTATACAACATGTCCTTATGGCCGAAAAAAATTCGTTTTTTTTTTTCTTTCGAATTTACATTGTTATAGAAATAACGTTATTCCTCATACTTTGCAACAAAAAATATTTTAGGGCATAAGAAGTAATTGTTTCACTGAAGGTTATAAGGTAACGAAATTCTAGTGCCATTAGCTATCGAATGCACTTTACTGTGCTACGATATCTTACACCGTGTAGGAAATATTGAAGGAAAAGGAGCAAAATCGTCAAAAACAATTTCGGTTACGTTACGACGCCCAGCTCCAAAAGTGGGCACCCTATCCCCCTCGCACCAATACGGCGCGCCCCGCGAGTGCGAGGGAGGAGTGCGCTCTACGGAATCAGTCTGCAGGACTTGTTGCTTGGATCGAGTGCGGGGACGGGGAGGGGCTTCTATTCTCTCTTCCGTGAGATTCGGGTCGGGGCTGCGCGCTGCGGTGGGCGCCCGGGGGATAGGCAACTTGTTGCGCAGCCGCGCCGCGCGGCTCGTCGGGCTGCCGACGTATTTCGAAGAGCATAGCGCTCTCCTCGCCCTGTCTCTCTCGCACTCGTGGGCTCCGTCGTATAGGTGCGAGAGAGACAGGGCGAAGAGAGCGCTCTTCGGAATAAGTCGGCTGCCTAGCTGCCAGGCGCTGGGCTGAGAGAGAGGGAGAGAGAGAGAGAGAGAGAGAAGTAATTAATGGCGCCGTGGGCTCTGGGGCTTCTGGCGAGACGGGGCGGGGCGGCGAGCAGTGATTCGATATTGTGGGGCGGAGCGGGGTGGTACGAGGGTGATAGGGCCGCGCTGTTTCACGTCATCCAGAAGAGGGTGGATGGGGAGTTGAGGGGGCAGGGGCAGGGGCTCCTACAACGACGGATATAACAAGTTGCTGCTCAGTGACGAAGCGCGGTGGGCGATAGGGGGAGGACGGGGGACGGTAACGTTGCTGTACGAAGTCAGACGGTAAACTCTGCACACTTTTGATTTATTGTCGATCGCGTTGAGGAGCCGGGCGGGGGACTCCTGCCTGCTGACCGTCACGCCGGGCGTGACGGGCGGCCAATCTCACATCACGCGCGGGGGGCAGTGTTATTTTACGACTTTAAAAAAAAATCTACAGGTTTTTCTCTTCCAGAGGCTTGATTTTGCGTGCGAATCACGTACTCGCCGTTTTTCTCCGTCGTTGTTATAGTAAAGAAAGTGGGGCTCGGGATCGAGGTTGGGTGGGGCTGGGAACAGGGGGGTGGATAAGTATGAGAAAGTTGGAGCGGGTTGTGTGAGGGGAGCACTCGGCGCCAGCAACAGTTAGCTACAGTGCGGAGTGCGACCGAAAGGCCAAGGCGGGTTGAACGGAGCGCGCTGGGGTGGGGTAGGGGGTAGGGTGGGGTGGGGTAGGTTGGGGTTGGGTGGGGTAGGCCGGGGCGGGTGGGGGTGGGACCACTTTACACTGCGCCCCACGCCCCACCCCACGGCGCAGTCGGCAGGAGCCAGCGGACAGGGCTGGCAAGCCTTTCAAATGGACTTGGAAATGGAGAATTGTGGTGAGGAAGGGGGGAGGGGGTGGTGGCGGGGAGGTTCTCTGGAGAGGCCCGGCTATCCGGCCCAGTCCGGCTGCCCTGCTGGAGAGGAAGGAGGCCAGCATGAGGTGGGAGAAAGAGAAGAGAGAACACTGAGCGCTTCGACAAGCGGGCAACCGCTCTGCACTCCTCCAAATTTATTGTCTGGCCGGACTCGCCAACGGAGGAAAAGGCTGCCTCCTTCTTTTTTTTATGTTTTTCTTTCTTCTTTTTTTCTTATCTTCCGTCAAATTATGATCGCAATTCTCCGGGCCGAGCCGAGCACTCCTCATCGGACGGCGGCGGAGCACCGCTGGCGTGTCCGCGTCTCGTCTCCCCCCAGGTTTCCCCTTAGCCCCGCCCCGCCCCGCCCCGCCCCGCCCCGCCCCGCCCCGCCCCGCCCCGCCCCACTTCATCCCCGATGCTCCCGAGGGGGATGAGGGCGACCGGACGGACGGGGCTCACGTGGGAGAAATGGGCTGCACGGGGCACTTCATCTTGCGGCTGTACAAGCTGCTCGGGCGGCCCGGGCCCGGCCCCCGGCCCGACCTCGCCCTGGTCACGCACCGGGGAACATGTCTGTTGGAAGAGGGAGAGGGGGAGTGAAATGGGGAGGGGGTAGACTGGGGCGCTATGGGTTTATAATTCAGGACCGCTCGCGTTGAAATGATGCTGCAGTAACTGTGTTGTCACTCGGTGATAGGATGGCGGGGTGCACGTCCGGGACGAGGCCTGCCGTGTGTCATATCGGCGCAGTGCTACAGCTCTCGCATGGCTTCTGTTCACAGAGGTGCTCAACGACGCCGTGTTCGACGAGGACCACGACGAGATGGTGGTCGTCAAGGACATTGAGATGTTCTCCATGTGCGAGCACCACCTGGTGCCCTTCTACGGCAAGGTGTCCATCGGCTACCTGCCCCAGAAGAAGATCCTGGGTCTGAGCAAGCTGGCCAGGATCGTGGAGATCTACAGCAGGCGACTCCAGGTCCAGGAGCGCCTCACCAAGCAGATCGCTATTGCCGTCACCAAGGCCGTGCAGCCTGCCGGCGTGGCCGTCGTTGTGGAGGGAGTGTAAGTATCCGTACATGCACTTATATTTCTAAGTGGATTTCGGACAGCATATTTAACTCGTTACTGAAGAAAATTTCTCGATTTATGACCTTTGCTCTTTTATTTTCCAGTCACATGTGCATGGTCATGCGTGGAGTCCAGAAGATCAACAGCAAGACAGTCACCTCCACCATGTTGGGCGTGTTCAGGGATGACCCCAAGACTCGCGAGGAGTTCCTCAACCTTGTGCACTCCAAGTAGAGCGCGTTCCTGGACTAGTTGGACTCCACCCGCCCCACTCGCTCGTCGCATTTGGGGCGGAGACACTCTGGCACTTCGCGTTTGACTGTTTCTTTCTTGTTTTATTGTGTTCATTGCTTGACACTTTGTGATTATGAGAGAAACGGAGAGGGGTTTGATTTTGCGTTCTACTCCGTGTGGGACGGGGACTCCTTTCTCTCCTGCCTGATTATGGATTGTCTTAGTCGTGTATAATTACAAAATATTGTGCACTTTTGTTCAACTTTCTCTAACAATAGGAGCTTTCGTTTTCAGTTTCTAATGTGATTCAAAGTACTTCCACTGTCCCTGCCCTTGGAATGTGTGTGTTGACCTGTGTTCAAATAAGCACCATCAGTATTCAAGTATGTTAGCCTTGTTTAACATAGTGTAAATGTCTGCTAGCTTCCAATCCCCTTATAATATTTCTCCCATTATTACCTCCCGAGAGAAAGTTGATTTTTTTGTGTTCATTTTCTATTGTGTGTTATTTGCTTATTGCATAGCATATGCTATGTTCAAAATAATTAGTTACAGACGGTTAAACATTTTGGTCAATGAGGCTAAAATGTGTATGTGCCATAAGATTCAAATTTGTTGCTGGCGACAACCGAAGACAAATTATATTTTTGGATGGTTTTAAAATTCTCTGTGGAGATGTAGTCTCATTCAAAAATAAAGAGAATTGTTTGGGATGTTATGATGTAACTTCCTAAATTATGTGCAAAAAGGCTTCTATACAACACCTACTAGCTAGTTCTAAACAAATTTTTATCTCTTTTACCTTTGCTAGCTTAAAAGTCCCAGTAGTTGGTATCTAAAAACAAATACAAAACAAGCACTGTGGAATGACCTGTGATGCACCATTGAGCAAGAAATATGTTTTAAGAGTGAGCGGGACCATGCGCTAACTTTTGTATTCCCCAGTGAGTTTTTTTGGCAGCTAGATATGTAAACTCGCTTATTTTACCTTTAGAAATAAGTAGTTTTAAGAAATATCTTATTGTAAAATTCCAAGAACTGGAATGTTTTGTATATGAATTTAAAAAAAAAGACGCAGATCCATCTTGAATAAGTATGCTTCTTTCATTCCATAAATAAGGCACGACGAAAAGTACTTTGGCGTTCATTTTGACAATAAGCAGAAGGCAGCTTAATATGAAAACAATACTATTGACAATATTGGTTTTGAAAGCCTATCACGCAATATTCTACTGATGAGTTGTAATTTTGAGATATTTTAAAAGATAAAGTTGTTGGTTGTTATATGATTTTAAATTGATTGAATGGACCATACACTTGTTTGTCCTCAAATCTTGCCTGTTTACAAACTCAGATTATTTTATTGAATAAAGTATATTTATGAGAACACTTGTGGTCGTCTCGGGTCTTGACTGGGGCCTTCCCCACACCCTCCCTCCCTGCTCGGAGCCCCTGAAGCAGCTGAAGCTGAGACAGCTGAGAGAGGCCTCCTAGCCAATCACAAACTGAGTTCCCACCGGCACACCGGCAACGCCGGCAACGCTGGCCGGCAGGAAGAACCTGGGGAAGGGGACGGCAGGGATGAGATGCCTCTGTGAGCTGTGAGTGAGCAGTGAGCACGGCACTCTGTTCCCCGACCCGGGCCGGGCCAGCCGACTGATTCAGAACATCGCTCTCATGCCGCTGTCCTTGTCGCACTCATGGAGCAACCCCATCTCCTAGATGAGACACCGAGAGTGCGACAAGGACAGAGGCATGGGAGCGATGTTCTGAATCAGTCGGCAGGGCGGGCACCGGGGAGAGCGGGAGGCGGTGCGGTTCGCACTTACGCTGTGGTGGCCTGCCCAAGTGTCGTGACGGCGTTGCCGATCTGGCAGCAGAAGAAGAAGACACTCCCGCAGGTGAGCAGCACGGTCTGGGCCTGCGCGACGGTCGCGACGGTGGGGACTGCAACTGTCGGCACAACCACCTGGCCCGTTATCGAGGCCCCGGCGCCCGCCCCCGCCCCCGCGCCGGCCCCCGCCCCGGCTCCGGCCCCGCCCCCGGCGCCCGCCCCGGCGCCTGCTCCCGCCCCCGCGCCCGCGCCAGCACCGGCACCTGGGCAGAAGACGGCAGACTGAGCATTGCGCAGAGCATCGAGGACAGTAGAGTGAGAATGAAACGCTAGGACTAACCGGCGCCTCCGCCCGGGCCGCCTCCTTGGCCACCGTCTTGGCCACCCCCGCCCGGAGCACCCCCACCCGGAGCACCCCCGCCCGGAGCACCGCCGTCTTGGCCACCGCCGCCCGGAGCACCCCCGCCCGGAGCACCTCCACCTGGAGCACCCCCGCCCGGAGCACCTCCATCTGGAGCACCCCCGCCCGGAAAACCCCCGCCCGGAGCACCTCCTCCCGGAGCACCCCCATCCGGAGGACCACCCCCTTGCTGCTGGGGCGCCGCAACCTGAAACCAGTTGGGCCTTTTTTAAAAAATTAACTAAAAACAAGCTACACCTCTCATCCGAGGGCCCAGGGGGTAGAACACTCCCACTTTTAGGTGTACATATAATAAATTCTAGTAAATTCCAATGGAATATAGTATAGAATGTATGGAATATATTTTGGAATATAATAAAATATATTCTGGAATATATGCAATACGTTTTGGAATATACTCCCCCCCAAATGTAGCACAGAGTGTTTTCGCTCAGTTGGACCAAAAGAATATGGTGGGTAGAGCATGCATAGACGATCAGTTTTGAACCGTGTACTAGTGGGCGCAAACGTCATACAACGCGGAAAAGTAGGTTTTCGTAATTCGGTCCGCCGCCTAGAAGGCAGGCAGCGCATTACGCGCGCGCGCAGTGCGGGTTGTCTGCACTCTGACGTTGTGGAACTGCGAGTCTTCTCCGCGTTTTCTGCTTGGCAAAATAGGTTGAAAATGATTGTGAGAACGAAAATTTCGTTGTCATAACCAAGTGTTCGTTAATGCAACGCAAAATTTGTTGGAGCGGCGAACACATCAATGAGAGAGCGAAGGCGATCGTTGATTCATTTAAAACGGCTTTCGTTTCAGCAGTAATCAGATTTCTTCGCTCCGCCAACGATCTATTCGCTGGTACAACGAAGAATTCGTTCTATCAGCAAACTCTTCATTAAAACAACAAATATTTCGTTCCCACAGCGAATCATTTTTATTTGTTCCAAATCAATTCAAACATGAGTTGAAGAAACGAATACTGTTTTTTTTTCCTTTTTTTTCCCCCGTGAGTGGTCACCTGACGCCTTACCGAGCACGTCAGCGACACCGCGACGAGCACCGCGGCCAGCAGGATGGCGGATGACGCTGACGGCGACCTCCTGCTCCCGCACAACCTCATCGCGTTCCTGGCGGCGCCGTACTGCCGGCCGCCGGCCGCGGCGCTGCTGCTGGTCCGGGCGACCGGGGCGATGCCGCCGAGCCCCGCGCCCGCGGCCGTCATCCGTGAACGCTGGAAACGTTTACCGCGGGGAATAAAATAAATAAATAATCGGACAGAACTATATTAAGCAAACACTGCCCCCCCCCCCCCCCCCGCGCTCACACCCAGCTTTCTCAACGGGACCCGAACCGTAGCGCGTCCGGCCCGGCGTACCTCTATAGTGTACACTGCCGGCACGTTAGCCGGGGCTGTCCCAGCGCAGTCTAAAACTCACGCTTTCCTGGTAAAGTCAAGAATGGAGAGGACTTTTTCCGACTTAGCGTTTAGACTGGTCTGGCACCTCGCGCAACTCGCGCGGCAGTTCGCCATCAACGCTTCGGCTGTTCCCGAAAACGGTTCACGCGTACGTCAAGTTTGAAGAGGGAAGGCCCAGCCGTCTGACTCCGATGATCGCTCTCGTGCCTCCGTCCTTGTAGCAACAGTGGCGGTGCCCTACGTTATGATGACAGGTTCCGATGAGTGAAATGAGGAAAGAGACACGAGAGCGAATTTCGGAATCAGATGGCTGCCTCTTCTGTTTTAGCATTAGCATGAAGTCAAGCTAGGCTAGGGAGACGTAAGGTTTTGCACGCCGAAACATATTTAAACAATTTACGGTGCTTAGATTGTTGCCCCTTTTTTCATGGTTGTTCTATTCTTAATGTAGCAAAACTGTGTATTTAACTATCCCCACACCATGAAGTGTATGGTTAAAACAAAAAAAAACAACGTAGCCGCTGGAACACCGCCGTGGCGATTCGTGGGAGAGAGAAAGACAGCTTTGGAAACTTTTTTTACAACACTTTCTGTCGAAACTGCAGAGTTATCATCATGGCTGAATCCTTATATAGTGACGACGAATGATGTAACCAAAGAAAACTGTGGAGTCAAATGTCATTATTTTTACCTATTTAATATTTTTAGTGGCTAGAAAAAAATACCCATCTCTCTCCCGCAGGATTCGGCAGAACTTCTTCGTCCCGCCGGGTCATACCTCGCGACTCCCTAGCCTGGGCCGACTCCATGGTTTCAGTATCACCCACCTGGGTCTGTTGCGGCATCGGAGGAGGGCGGCGAGGAGGAGCTGCAGCTTCTGTCATGGTCGCGGCGTCAGGCGTTGCGGCGCGGTGGGACCCTGGCAGTGCGGTCCTGGACGCCGGCGCGGCGCCTCGGTACTGGTGGTCAGACTGCCGGAGCGAGGCGGCTGCCCGCGGTGCTCGCCGTGGTGCGCGCCCGCGCCGTTCCCCGGGCCCGGGACCCGGGAGCCGCAGGTAGGCCACGGACGCGAAGTAGTGGGTAATTTGAATTGTGGAGCACATCCGGCTGGCCCTCGCCTCGCCTCGCGGGACCCTTCATGTCATGACGGCGGGGAGGGGCGCGCTGCACTCGCCCCGCCGCCGCCCCGCCCGCTGCACTCGAGCACAATGCCAGGCGTCACGACGCACACAACGGGGACGTGTTCATTTTATTTTTGACGGGGCTTCGCGGCTCTCAGGGGCGGAGGAAGGAGAGGAGAGGGTATCGGTTTCTGCTCGGACTGTCCGCTGCGGTCCGGCTAGGCGCCCGGCGCGGTGGCAGCCGGGGGCAGGCGGCAGGTGCCAGGCGCGGGAGTACGTTGGGCTGCCTAGCCTCCGGGCGAACATCTCTTCCGCGGTAGTGCTACAGGCTACAGGTTACAGATTGAGGAATGTTCTGCCGACGTCTGTATCCTCTGCAAGTTTAGCTGATGTTGAAATGTTTGACAATGAGTGCCGTGCGCGGGGGAAACAATTCTGAACTTTTTGTGCACCTCGTAATTCAGAAAAATTGAGAAAAATTAAGAAAAATTCACACAAATTCAGGAGAAAATCGGGAAAATTCACGAAACTTTAGAAAAAATTCAAGTGAACATTCACAGAAATTTTATATTAAAAAAAGCGTACAAATCTACAACAGTTTAACGAAATTTGTACATCAAAATTCAGAGTTGTTTCCCCCTCCGTGCCATGTCGGTTCAGTCTCTTTTTTTAAAATAATAAACAAATAATACTTATAAAAAAAGCGCATCTCTTTTATTTACAAGTGGTTTCGGTGTAGGCATGAGACATTTTCAATCAACGAGAAGGGAGGCTTCATTTGGATCCGATGAAATAAATAAGAGTTGGCGGTCGCGCGGGTTCTACCCTGCCAGCACGTTGCCCACCCCGTAAGCCTTCTGCGCGAGCTTGAGCCGGAGCAGCTGGTAGCCGTTGAGGTACGTGATGCCCGGGTTCTGCTGCACCTGCACCACGATGGTCGCGGGCCTGGGCGTCGTGGTCGTGGTGGTCGTGGTCGCTGCGGTGGTCGCCGGGACGGTCGGGACGGTCGGGACGGTCGGGACGGTCGGGATGGTCACGTTGGGCAGCACGATGGCCGTGGTGGCCTGGGTGACGGGGATGGTGGGCAGCACGGAGGTGGCCACGTTGGTTGTCTGCTGGCTGACGACGCCCGGGAAGATGAGTCCGCATATCACGCACGTGCTGCAAAATGCAATTTAAAAAAAAAAAAAGATATAAAAATTATGCTATCAGACTGAGCGGAACCGCGGAAGTGATGCACGCGCTCAGCGGCTGGATGCAGTTAGTATGGCTGCATGGGCATGGTAATGTTATAAAGTAGCGAGCGTATGATTAGCCGTCACGGGTCGGAACTTCTGAGACGCTCTGTCTCCCCGGCCCGGGCACGGCACGGCACGGCCAGGCTCAATGGTGGAAAGCGATGAGAAACTCTCTCGAGTACCAGCGAGGAGTGAGGTGGGAACAAAGCGGGATTTAACATTGGTTAGCGAAAAAAAAAAAATGACGCATTCGCATGTCGAGTTTTGCGTTGGTTGTTATTGTTTCCTTGATGTCAAGAGTGCCGTGAATGATAATAGCGAGGTGCGGCCTTCCCTTGTCCCCACCTGCCCCCCCTCACAGCAGCAACAAAAATGTATAAAGGGTTTGTCGACATACCACCGCCACAGACCGAGGAGGGCTCGGGCTTCGCTTAATGCGGGAGAGAGAGAGAGATAATTTTTTTTTGTCAGGACTCATCACCCTGACTGCCTACCCCCACGTCAGTGTAACGCAGGACGCAGTCATCGCCAGGCTCCTGCCGCGCCGTTGAGGTAGGCAGCCCAACCGGCTCGGCTGTCCTGTAGGGGATTCCGCACACTGGTCTCGTCGCTCTTTCCTTGTCGCTCTCACGGGGCGTGGCCATAAGGAACAAGAGAGATGGAGAGAGGGGGGAGGGAGGGAGGTTTACCTGAGCAGGAGTCGCAGCCGGCGCCCGCGGGCTGGCGGGGGCGGGCGCGGGCCGCGCGGGCCGGCCGCTGCCACCACCGTCGCGCCGAGGCGCCGCTCTGGCTCTACCCGGCGACGACGCCGACGCCCTGCGTCGCCACGGCCGCACTCGCCGCCGCCGGCAGCGCGACCCCGGCCGGCGCCAGCCCCGACGCCAGCCCGGGGCACAGGCAGAAACTGCAGAGGCAGGCGACAAGGGTGCACCTGCAACACAGCAGTGGGAGTGAGAGCGGCCGGCCCGGCCCGGACCCGACCGGACTGGGATCACTCATTCAAAATGTGGACAAGAATTTAGTTTCTTTTACTTTTGATATTTTGATTATTTTTTCTTTTGATTTTTCTTTTGATCTTTATAAACTAAACTCTCACTTTCTGGTACATGTTGATTCCCCTCCTCAATTTTTGTTTCAGTTTTATGTTCATTTGCTCTCAATTTTTCCATTTTTTTGTATCTTTCTTCTTGATTTCATTTTGATTTATTTTATTTTTATTCTAAATGATTTTTTTTATGCCGTACACTTATTTTTCGAAGCTACTCCCCCCTCGCGCGAAACTGCCCTAAACAGTAGTATTCCAGGCAGCTCAACATTGCCTCCAAAATTATTGCCGCTTCTAGTGGTACGAGCTGATATTCTACAGTTTTGGAAACGTCAAAGGGACGCTTTTCAATTTCGTGGGGTCCGGGCGGCTCATTGAACCCGACGACGCCGCGGCTTTGCTTTCTCCTAATCTGTCTGAAACGGCGCTCGGGCCGCGGCGTCCCCCCCGCCACTACTGCACGAGGCATGGACCGGGACACATTGAAATTGGCGTTTATTTCTTTCAGTCCTCTCTTTCTTTTCTCCCGACCCGATGATCCTGCGGACGCTTTGGCGCTTTGGCGCTGGGGCGTTGGGTACCTTCCTGAGCCCTGTGCTGCCAGGGCCGCTTCCTAACGATGTATGTCATGTCATATCTGAGGAGAAACAAACTGTGAAAGATATTTAGACCTCGTCAACCAGGGGGGGAAAAAACAAAGAAAAAACAGTAAAAGTAAAATGCCAAGAATTAAAAAATATAAGGAAAATTTAGAAAAAAATTCACAAATATTTAGAAAGATTCTGAAAAGTTAGAAATCTGAACAAGAGTTTAGAGAGAAAAAAATACAAAGTTGTTTCCCCCTCGATAATGTCTCCCACCCTCTAGTTCATGAACATTTTTCACATTCTTCTGAAATTTTTCCTCGAAGTTCCTCAACTTTACCCGGACTACATGAAAGTTAAGCCGGACCTCATCGCAATTCACCATAGGTCTTGAAATTTTTTCAAGGTTGAACAAAAAGCTTTAAAGTTTAACAACAAAAATTAACAAAAAAAAAAGTGTTTAAAAAAACACGAGGTTTTTTATCTCCAAGGGTCCGTAACTTAACACAAAAGCACTTCATGACGTTAAGTTAATCGTTTCTGTTTCACCCATAACTGATAACGCGTATTATGACTCTTAACAGTTAAAGAATTAACTTCATTACCATCGATATTGAATTAACGTTAAAGATTTAACACACATTCATTGGAGAAGGCGTAGAACGTTACTTCTGTGTTTGTGTCTGTGGGATATCGGTCACAAAATAAGTATTGAACGTTAAACTAATGGGTTACATCTGAAACGTTACGAAAATAACCAATTCTAATTCGTTACGGTACGTAACTGAAATTAAAATTTGATTTCCGACTCCAACAAAATATATAACTAACGAGTGATGTCCCTTACGTTAAGCTACGGACCACGGCCCATCTCCCGCGAGGGGACAACAACTCTGAAATTTTTGTACACCTCGTAACTCAGAAAAATTCTGGAAAATTCACCCTAGAAAATCACAAAAATTTCGAGATAATTCAAGCAAAAATTCATAAAAAAAAATCAAAAAAAGTTCACCAAAAAATCACAAAATGCGTACATTTAAATTTCGAGTTGCTTGCCCCTCGCTATCGCCCCTTGTTGCGGTACTTACGGTACGACCGGGATCGCTGGCACGATCGGGACGGCGGGGACGGTCGGCGGCGGCGCGGGCGTCGTCGTGGTCGTGGTGGTCGTGGTGGTCGTGGTCGTGGGGGGCAGGGTCGGGACTGTGGGGACGGTGGGGGGGACGGTCGGGGCTGTGGCGGTGGCGACGGGGATGACAGGCAGACAGCCAAAGGTACACAACCCCGTGGCGAAGGACGTCTGAGGGGCGAAGCCCAGCTGGGTGAGGAAGTTGGGCGACCCGATGGGCAGCACGGTTCCGCCCGTGCCCGTCGTCTGCGTGATGGTCTGTCCGGCGGGCACGAACATCTGCGGTAGGTTGGCGGGCAGCTGCTGGGACACCTGCAGGTCCGGGCAGAGGTCATTTTTTTGTAAATGTATTCTTCTATTTTTTCTCGACGGAAATTTTTTGTAACGTGCCCTTTTCTGTTTATGTGGCAGATTTGTTATACGTTAGAATTTTTTTTTTTTTTGTCAACGAAAATTGGTTTTGGTCTACGTAATTTTTTTGTCGACGCAATTATTTTTCATAACGTAAAAATTCTTTTGGAAACGGGTAGTTACTACTGTCGCCTTGAAGTTTTGTCTTTTTCCTTTTTTTCCCCAGGCACGTGGCCGCAGTAAGACATTTTTGGCCTGCGGCTCACCACTTGAAGGAGCCCTGCTGCCAGGACGGCCACGCCGAGGAGGGCGGGCGCGGAGCGGGCCTGCATGCTGGGCAGGGGCGTCCGCCGCCCTGACCGCCATCTTGTGCTGGAGGAGGATGCCCCTGAGGAGGCCCCGGAGGAGGCCGAGTAGGCCGTCGTCATGCTCGTCGCGACCGCTCGCGCTCAGGATCCGGCCCCGCGGGGCGCGCGCGTCCTCATGGTTATCCACGCCGACGGTGTTCCTCGCCAGGTTCCGGACGCGTGCGCAGCAGATCAGCAGCCGCCTGCTCCTCTCCGAGGGGCTTGCACGTAGAGCGCGGTGCACTTCTCGGAGCCGGACCGGACCGGGCGCGGCGGGTCAGGACGAGAGCTCTGGGAGAACTGGAAGCCCGCCCCCGCGGGGCACGCGTTATAAACGGGACCAGGAACGCGACGACGGCCACCGGAGGCACCCGTTGTCCCTGTTCAAGGACGCGACCGTCATCGTGGACCTGGAGAGCGCGGCGGCGAAGAGAGGGGGGAAGTGGCGGAGGTCGCTGAATGGACGACGAACTGGGAGGGAAGCCCAGATTGGCAGCACCGCGGTGGGGCGGGTACCGGCGGGTACACACCGCTGGTCAGTGTGTTTCCCCACGCTCTGGGCTTGTAGAGGTTACCGCGCCGGCCTGAGCAGAGCTGCCCTTGAACAGCGCTGCTGTGACAATGCCCCTCCGACGGAGTCCCCGCGGCCAGCAGCAGCCTCCTGTCAGCCTCATCCTGTGCGTTCTGCCCCGCCCCGCCCCGCCCCGCCCCGCCCCGCCCCGCCCCGCCCGCGCCGCACACTCGCACGATGCGTCACAATCACCAGGAGAAGCACGCGGCACCTCGGCCGCCACGAGCGACATGTCGCATTGACCCGTCCCGCACCGAACGGACGCGCAGAGTGTTGTTGGAAAATGTTGGAAAAGCTATACCAATAAAAATTTTCAATCTCGCTTATTTTAAAATAAAATTATTCTGTTCAGTTTTACGAAGCCTGCTCGTACCTCTTCATTTAACATCATATCATTTAATTTTTTTTGCCGAATAACAAAAGCCTTAAAGGAGGACAACTTGCTCTATTACAATGAAGCAGTTAAAATGTTCAACCCGCACCAAGACTCGTGGCTCGCGGCCTGGCTCGCGGCCTGGCACGCAGAGCAGAGCACGCTACTAGACTTGGTTTGAGAGAGAAATTCGATTTGGTAGGGATCGTCTCCTTCGGGCCTGTCCATGCCTCCAGGCATCCAACCAGGCCGGTTGAGAGAGATTCCTATTGGCATCACCGACAAGTGTGCGAACCGACAGCCTAGTGGTTAGCACACCCGTCCCCCGTCCCAAATCATCTAGGCTGTCGGAACGCTTTTATCGTGTTCGAATCTCGGTCGCTCATATTTTTTCCCCGCCGATTTTCAGATGATTTCACCCTCGGGGGTTGGTCTAAGGGTGCACTAGAGTCCACCTGGACACGATACCGTTCTTGGTTGGGGAGAAATTCGCTTTTTACGCGAGGAATAGTGAATTGTTCAATCGGCGCCTAATGGATAGGCAACCCATTCGACGCCAGCCCACGCCTGCATCTTTAAGAGAAAATCGTGCGAAACGAGCCGTATTCAACCCGGAGTTCAGAAGAGGCGAGGAGGTAACCTCCTCGAAATCGACGCCTGGTAACAGAAGATTTTCGGAAGCTATGTGGTGCTTGCATTGCTGCCGACAGCAGATGTCTGTAGTCTAGTGGTTAGAGCAGCGGGCACATGCGCAGACGCTCTCGGGTTCGAACCCGAGCGTCGCAGACATTTTGCTCTTTTCCTTTTTTTTTCCTGTTATTTTTAGGAACGGTCTTGGGAGAGAAGAAAAATACCTTTTTCCCTCGAGTTGTACGATGCTTTAAATAGCTTATCCTCTCGATGCATCTTTTGAGCTGTAAAAGAGTGACGCGGAAAAGATAATTCTTCTGCGCCGCGCGGGGCCCGTCCAGGCCGGTAGATAGGGATTCCTATTCGCATCGACAAGATGTGTGCGAACCGACAGCCTAGTGGTTAGGTGCTTGCTAGTGCTTGCAGTGTTGCTTCCAGCATAAGTTTGTGGTCCAGTGGATAGGGCAACGGACACCCGTAGCAAAGGCTCTAGGTTCAAAACCGACCGCAGCGGTAATTTTTTTCCCTTATTAAATTAAGCGACGGTGTTCGCGAAGGAACAGAATTCCTTGTTTCCGTCGAGGTGTATATTGCTTTAAATAACTTATCCTCTTAAACGAGTGACATGGAAATGACAATACAAATTAAAGAAAAAAAAAGTTCCGGCGGGATTTGAACCTGCAAAACGTCTCGCCAGCCGAGATGATTTGGGACAGGGGGACAGTGCGTTAACCATCTCGGCTGGCAGGACGCACATCTCAACGCCGCGCGAATCGCTATCCCTATCTACTGGTCCTTTTTTCGGGCTAGCGGCAAGAACGAAGTTGGATCGAAAATCGTCTCCGCCGCGCCGGGCCTGTCCAGGCCGGTAGATAGGGATTCCAATTCGCATCGCCGACAGGTGTGCGAACCGACAGCCTAGTGGTTACCGTCCCTGCCCCCCGCCCCAAACCATCTAGGCTGCCGGGACGCTTTTGTCGTGTTCGAATCTCGGTCGACCTAATAATTTTTTTTTTCGCCGGTTTTCGGATGATTCCAATTCCGACCTATCTTTTTTTTTTTCCTTTTTTTTCTTTTGGGTTTGTGTGGTGGTGGTGGTGGGGTTGGGGGCTGGATTGTTTTGTAGCTATTTGGATAAACCAAGCCTTGGGGGTTGGTCTGGGGGTACAAGAGAGTCCTCCTGCAGACTTACATTCGCGCTTACATTCATTAACACAAGATGTTATCTGTCGACAGATTATATTTATTAACTTACGTTACATTTTTAAATATACAGTTTTGCAACAAAATAAATTTAAATATTATCATAACAAGGATGGACCATCCATCGAGCACCCTGTCTCAAAAGCTATTTGGTCATAGATATAATTTACCCGAGTCACTTCATCAATGACACGCTTACGCTTACATATAATAACATCAACCTCGAAGTCTTGCAAAGGATTTCTTGGAGTGTATAGTCATGACTCACGCACTCCTACTACTTCACCCTACGCCATATTGCAGTGGATGGTTATAGGATAAAACAACATAATACTACACGTACAAAAATGAAACATAAATAATGGAGAGTTTACAGGCCCGCCAAAAACAACGACGACGAAGCAAAGCAAAGGAGGAACTGAAGCATTTCAGAAATCACAGCATTCATCGCAGTCAGGCACACGAGACAAATTAATGCAATTCAATGCCCTTTCCCTTAATTTTCCCTTTTTTTTCTCGTTTTCTCGGTGCGCGCGAATTTTTGATTCAAAGCGAGAAAAATAACAATAAATATGGATCTACCCTTCTCTGTTTCAGTGGTTCTGGCTTCCTCTTCATTGCTCTTCCGGATCACAGCCAAGGAAAAAAAAAAGACGCCCACGGTAGGCATGGGTTTCTAGGGGTGCCGGTGGGGCCGTGAGGAGGGGCGCCCCTTGCACCTTGCACCGCCGCGCCCCGCCGCGCCCCGCCGCGCCCCGCCCCGCCCCGCTCAGTCCAGGCCGAGGTTCCTGAAGGAGCCCTGCACGGGCTGGACGGCGGGCGCGGGCGCCGACTTGTGCGACGCCTTGCCCAAGGTCGCCTTGACGCCCTCCTGCTGCTGGAAGTACAGGGTGTAGCTCTCGAGCGCCTTGTTCCACTGGTCGCAGAGGTTCTCGACGGTGCGCGGGCCGCCGCCGTACTCGGCCGGCAGCAGATCCGCGGGGACGTACTTGTGGAGCGACTCCAGGCTCGAGTGCACGACGAACTGTTGTGTGGCGTGAGGGAGAGAGAGAGGAGTCAGTAAGTCAAGTCGTAATAGAGGAGAGCATCACAAGGTGACCGGAAAAAAAGGAAATAAACTGCCTGGAGGGTTGGGGAGCTTCCCACGACAGTCTCGAACGGGCAACTTCCAGTTTGAGTTCGAGACTCAGTAGAAACATATATGGGTTCTCGAACTCTTAACAGTCAAGAGTCGGCCCAGAAGGCTGTCGCGAAGAGCTCCCTAATGACCCCCCTGTCGTGCTGCATCAGGCCGCGCTTCGATGCATTTGTTTTCTGCGCAGCTGCATTTCTTACCCTGTTCCTCATCTTCTCCTTCATGAAGGACCGGAACAGGTTGATGCCCTTGTTGACGAAAGGGTGAGCGTTGATGATGTGGATTTCCTTCAGCCTCTGGGGATAGGCGCCCTGTCAAACACACACACAAAATTGCGATTCCAGCCTCATTACGTTACGACAAGAAAAATAAAAAATCTCTTTGTTAACTCGGTCAGCACAATAATAATGTTTTGGCGACGAGGACGCGGGATCCCCGTTCCTATGAGGGATTCAGCGGAAGCGCGAATAAGTGCCGCGGGATCGCGTTCCTTGGCGGCGCGCGCGTGTCGCGGCATGACGCGGCGTAAAGCGGCGTGGCGGGAAACCCGAGGTGAGCTGTTCTGATTATTCGTCTCTGTCACACCTAGCGGGGGCGGGAAGCGGGCGGGGTGGGGAGCCGCCGTTGATAAGCGACCGCCAGCTTACTATCGACACGAAAACCCGACATTTGCCGCTGGAGCTTTGTCATTCAGCGGGGGAGAGGGTGGGGATTAGCAAGGCGAAGGGGAATTCGCAATGATGAGAAATTGCGCGGAGGGAAGCAGATGGGGTGACCGGTCGGGCCGGTTCGGAGAAAGGAGTAGCGGGGCCATGGGGCGGGGCGGGCGGGGTGGGAAGCGCGAGCGACGGCGACCTGCTCGCTGTGGAAGATTCTAGTCACGGAAAAAGACGCGGAGCGGAAGTTATTCGCTCACCTGCGCCAGCGAGAGGACCTTCTTGAGCATGCTGCCGGCGTGCTTGAGCATGATGGTCAGGCTGACGTTGGCCAGGTCGAAGACGAACACGTCGCCGGAGATCTCGGCCTCCTCGACGAGGCGGATGTCCGAGATCATGAAGATCATCTTGTAGATGGACGACGCCACGTGCTCAGTGGCGTCCACGTCGTTCAGGATGTGCAGCGTGACCCGGGCGCCGTCCCGCCGCGTGCGCGCGAGCGGCAGCACGGACCTGGGCAGAGCAGCCGGCCGTGAGCACGAGAACGAGCACGAGCTCAAGCACGAGCAAACCCAGCGTCGAAAGGGAAAACAACTCTGAATTTTGGTGTACACGTTTTGTAAAATTTTTTTGTGATTAATTTCTGAAGTTTCCCTAAATTTCTCTGAATTTTTTGAATGATTTCTGAATTTTTCTATAATTTTCTTTATTGTTCCAAATTTTTCTGAATTACGAGGTGTACAAAAATTTCAGAGTTGTTTCCCCTCGGCTTAAGCACGAGCAAGAGCCAGCGCTGAAAGGGGAAACAGCTCTAGAATTTTTGTTTTCAGACTTAGTGAATTGATGTGATTTTTTTAATTTTTTTCTTTTTTTTTTGCAACTTTCGGCTGAACTTTTTCTTAATTTTTGGGAATTTTCCCGAATTTGACTAAAGTTTTTGGAATTTTTCTGATTTTTTACCAAATTTTCTGCATGTTTCTTCATTTTTTCAGAATCACGAGGTGTATCAAAATTTCTGAGTTGTTACCCCTCGGCCAGCGTAGCGCTTTACGTAGCGCCCGGAGCGTGGTGGGTGAGCTGCCTACCTCGCCGGCGCTCCCACTCAGCGTGGTGCAGAGACTATACTCACAGTGCTCTCCAGGCCTGCTGTGTCTCCTTGGACGAAGGGTCGCGCTGCGCGAAGAACTCGGGCATCTTGGCCCTGGCCGTGAAGTACGCGTCGATCTTGCGCTTGGCGCGGTGCACGTCGTACTTGGTGCCGTTGAGGAAGCGCGGCAGGATGCGCTCGTCTGGAAGGTGACGGACATGGCGGTCGGTTAGTGGACCTGCCGAATTACTCCGAAAAGCGCTCTCCTCGCTCCGTCTCTCTCGCACCCATACGGCGAAGCTCATGAGTGCGAGAGAGGTGGGACCGGGAAAGCGCTCTTCGGAATAACTTAGTATGAGGGAACCGGGGCCCCAAAAAAAAATCATTTAAAAATATTAAGAAGAAAGATACAAAACAATCCGAAAAAGTCAAGAAAAAAACTGGGGAAAAAATCAGAAATAGGGGTAAAAGACCTCTCGCCCGGCCCGGCCTTTGCTGGCACCTAGACAGCGCGGGGTAGGGCGGGGCAGAGCTAGAGCGGTGCGGCGGTTTTGCCTCTGCATACTCGTAAGATGCATTGCTGCAGACTCGGTTACGTTTCCTGACGTCAGCGCGTCGTCGGCTGGAGCGAGGCGCGGGACGACGCTTCTCTTGACGTCATTCGCGCCTGCTCCTCACACATTGTACCGCTAACCGCACGTGAGCCCTCCTCCCCCCAGAGGTCTCGCAGCTTGTTTTTGTCTTAGACTACATTAGGTGAGGTTAGGATAGGCGTGACGATTTGGGCTAGGGGATTTGACACAGACGATACGATATGCTTTACCGTAACCAGACTCTAATACAGTCTTTCCTAGCCCAGCCCAACCTAGCCTCTTCAGTCGTAAACTTCTGTTAAATTTTGTTGACTTTAAATTTTTGTGGAATGTTTTTTGATTTTCTTGATGGGGCGGATTTTCTTTTGATTTTTCGGGGAAAACTTCTGTCGCTTTTTGATAAATTTTGATCTTTTTCCTTCCCTTTTCTGACTTTTCCCATTTTTTCTATTTTTTTAATTTGTTCTTGATTTTTGTGATTTTTCTGTATCTTTCTTCCTAATTTTGCGGCCGTGCAATGAGTTTTTCGGATCGCGCACCCTCATGTGCTCAAGGGCTTACCATAGTTGCGAGGCAGATGGGGCTGCGTCTGCATCCAGTCCTTGAGCTGCCGCACGCAGTCCCTCTGCTTGTCGGGGTAGGTGTTGTTGATCTCCTTGCGCACCTGGCGGGCCTCCTCGGCGCTCGGGGAGTGCAGCAGCTGCAACAGGGTGGACAGGGCCTCGGTCAGCTTCGAGAGGAGGCGAGCGAGCGGGCGGGTGACGACAGATAGTCTGTTCGTCCAACGGCAAGGTCAGGTAGAAGAGGATGAAAAGCTACTTTTTAGTTTCCAAAGGCTGATCGATGAGCTTATCGAAAAGAGAGCATCCTTTGGAATGAGATGAGATACACGAGCCCACGTACCGCCGCGAGTGCGTGAGTGTGTAAGTGTGATGCACCTACGAGAGTCTCAAAACCCCACTGGCTGAGGGGATAAAGTCCGTACATCTTAAGGGAGAATACATGATTAGGGTGAGCATGTGAGCAATTGAGTGAGTGAGTGAATACGAGAGAGAACAAGCATTCTAAGTCGAGGTAGTGACAACGGTACCGTCATTACCCCCCCCCCTGCCGCCCCTCACTTCTCCAGTACCTGGCCACACAAACAGGTCTCCTCTACCAAATATATCCTAGGTACAGTTCCGTCGGATGCTCACAGATACCAAATTACGCGACCGACCCGGCCCGGAGCGGCCAACCATGTTCGACGAGTGACCATACAATGCCGCGGAGCCCGCGCGAGCTGGTAATCGTGGAAGCTCCCGCTTGTCGCGAATCTATTGCAGGGACTTGCGTGCTTAAGACATGGTGGAGAGAGAGAGAGAGAGAGAGAGAGAGAGAGAGAGAGAGAGAGAGAGAGAGAGAGAGAGAGAGAGAGAGAGACGCGGAACACACGCGACGAGACGGGAGCGTGGAAGATTACCAGACAAAACAAGAACTAGAGGAGCAGGAGCAGGAGGAGGAGGAGGAGGAGCGGGGACGCAGAGCTGCGGTTGGAATTAGTTTTCTCCAGGTGAGTGCCCGGCCCCAGCCACGCCTCGGCGCGCGCGCGCACGCGTGTCTGTGTTTACGCCTGCTTGTGATACTGTTTGGCTGGAATTTTCCAGTCACAGGCGGAATCCTGGAAAGCACGCTCGCGCGCTGTGATATTCAAGCCACGCATCTTGGGCTTGAACGCAATGACGGGCGTACATGGAAGCGGCATCGCCTTTGTTTTGCTGCAAACGGAAAAAACAAAAACAAAGAAGAAGAGGGAAAAAATATACAGAAAATTACAAAGAAACTCCCCCCCTCCCCTGACATAAAATAATAATAAAAACAACAACATCGCCGATGATAATTTACTGCAAAAGACATCTTTCTCTTTTTTAATGGAATGCGAGATTCTGTCAATGAATATTACCGGGTTTGGGTTTTTCCCACCTCGGGCCGCGCCAACTTCAAACGGAACACGTTTGCCCGGACGCGCAGCGCGAACGAAAGCGAGCAGCGGTTGGCGGCGGAAAGTTTTTTTTTGTAGAGGAGATTAATCTTAATGTCCAGTGTCCAATGTGTCAGAGGAGGAGGAGGAGGAGGCTGGGCGTGGCGGGGCGGGGCTGTGAGTGGGTCCATCGGGTCCATGTGGATTCCAGTCAATCTAGTTCGCACATGATTTGGCAGTTCTGCTCTGATCTGTCGGGGCACAATTTTAGAGTAAGACGGGGTCGCGTGCCCGGCCCGGTGCCCAAGGTTAGACTTAAGAAGGCTTGAGAGCGTTTTGTTTATTATTACGACTTCCTCATAATATCGCGAGCGTCACCTTACATGCCCGTGTGGAGGGCGTTCAGCCCGCGGCAAAAATATGCTAATTCTCGCAAGCATGAAAAAGTATAAAGAGAACACGAGAAGAAATACGATGCGAAAGAAAAATTAAAGATGTGGGGACTCCGACGATGTTTTTTTGAAGTGGGCTCGGCCCCGAGGAGCGTTCTCTGGATGTAAGTACAACGTCCGCTCTGGAGCTCGGCGCGGAGGGCGTACCCGTGGCATTGCTCCCCGCAAGTGATGACCAAGATGTGTCTGTTTCACCACCGCTGACGGTTTACTACCAACCCCTGCTCCGCATTCCAATTATCGAAATATTGCCGGAATTCCCGCGCGCGGCTTGAAACCAACCACCTCCGCAACTCGCGAAAGCACCGCGGAACTCATTTCTTTTTCCTGCGTCCCCCCCCCCCCCTCTCCTCTTCTTTAGCGAGGTCTTCATCTACGTCGTGCAATCCCATCACATCACGATTTTGTTTACTGCCAAATAATGAGACATACTCGTGCGGAGGTTTCGGAAAGGAAAGTGCGGAGACACGCGCAGCAAAAACCGACTCTGCAAACTTAAGTGCACTGGAAAAACAAAGGTAGGACTTAATGCCTTTCTAGGGGTGCGAAATTTTAATGCCTTTGCAAAGGTACGAAATTGTCCAGAGGCATTAAAATTTAACACCTCTGGGCAATTTTAATGCCTTTGCAGGGGTGCTAATTTTTAATGCCTTGGTAAAGGCATTAAAACCCTTCTCGTCCTACCTCTGTTTTTCCAGTGTGTATAAAAGGAGTACTACCGTATTAAGAGTGAGTTCAGCCGTGTCCAACAGTAAAAAGTGTGAGCTCTGTTGTGTCCAATGGTAAGAAGTGTAGCCCTCCCTGACTCCGACGAAGAATGCCCCACACATAAAACTGTGTAGGACACGATATGGGTGGGTCTCACACTCCTGACCTTAGAACATAAAAGGTCACACTACGCCTTACTTATAGGACCATTTTTGGCTGATACTTTTTACTGTAGCATTGTACTACAGTGTTGAGTTATTTGCAAAGTGCACATTGTAGGTACAGTATCGATAGAGGAGCCAAAGGTATCGTGCACTGTGAAAAATAGTCGTAAGGTTACGGGAAAATTTTCCACGAAGTGCAGTTGTAAAATTACAATTGCAAATCGTAAAATTACAAGCACTACATATCGGCTTGAAATTCATTCACGAGCAAAAAAGGTCCGTCGTAAATTTACAACATATTTCGTAAATTACGATTTACAAAATTTATCGTAAATCTACGGAGATATTTTTCACAGTGTGTGTGACCGTCACACACTTGTGTGACTGCCCAATCCCTCACCTACATGGCAGGGTGAAAGAGTGGCGAAGGGCGCTGACGGCAAGGGGTCCTTATTCACTAGAAAAAATAAGTGTACACCCTCAACCAGAATCAGTAAAAAATCAGGGGGAAAAAGTAATAAATTAAAAAAAAAATCAAGAAAAAATCAGGGAGAAAAAAAATTGGCTGACGGTCACACAAAGGATGCTCGTGGCAGGCACAAAGCAGGGCGACCTGGAGATTTGTCCAGCACATGGGTCACGCAAGGTTGGTGCCAAGACCGGTGACCGGTGATGGCATGAAAGAGTTTGGTCTGGTCGCGGGGCGGGGCGGGGCGGGCAGGCTCGTATCCAGAGGGAGGTCATGGGGGTCATGACCCCCCCCCCTCTCTCCAAAGGCCCCGCAGAGGTATATTTTTTCCCTCACCGCCGACTAAGAATCGGACGGATGTAGGCGCACTGTGCCTGGGAGGGTTGATTTTTTAATTTAAGACGTGTTGTACACACAAAAATTACACTACTTCTTGTTGTACGTGGGAACACTCCCCCCCTCCCCCCCGCTTTTTTTTATTATTATTGTGGCCCCTGGCTTCCTGGCAGGCGTACCGGTACCGGTGTGCGGGGCGGCGGTGGAACGCCTGAACACTTGTAGGTGTGAGGATAGTCATTCGTACTCTTGCTCCTACAAGTGTGTTAAATTCACACTCTTCTACATATTTAAGTGAGCTCTAGATGGTCAGCTCGTGGACGGAGAGAGTGGCGGTAGCGAGAGGGGTAATCACTCACTCATTTGCACACATCTGGCTGGACTCATGTGTACTCAACGACAATTTTAAGACAAAATGTTCACATGTTCTCAAAATACTTGTTGAAAGTTTTGTTCCAGAATATCATTCGTTCTCAATTGTTAAAATAATAATAATTGAATTCATCCCCCGATATCTCATGCCCACTCCAGCCCCTCGGGTGCACGCAGTACTCACCCTGGATTCCCGCATGTCGACGGCAGTCCACACGGCGTTGAGGGGTTGGTTGTTATCCAGCCGAGGTGAGGGTGTCACAGGTAGGGTCACAGATAAGCGACACTCGCAGTTCACGGATACCAAGGAGACTTTTCCCGTCTAAGTCCGTTTGCACACTCGCTCGAGTCCGACTTGAAAACGAAACTCGTCGAAAAACTATTTCTTTCTTTCTTCGTATTTGCTCAAACGGAAACTCACTACGGGAAAAAAAACACACAGAACTACAGAGCGAAAAGCGTCGCCTGTCTACTGTCTACACCCTCGCACACCGGAGCGCAGCGCGTTCAAACAAGGAATGATCCGGAGCCGGCGGCGACGCGGCCTTTTATAAAGTCGGACGCCGCGACTCCGGCCGGCCAGGGGCGGGGGGTGGCGCGGAGTGGCGGGGCGCGGCGGCGTCTTCGTGCTCCGACGGAGTCTTCACGGGAGGGCAGCGGCGGCTTACTGGAAACGTTTGGAAAAATTGTTTGTTTGTCTGTTTGTTTCGAGATTAGAGACAGTTCTACTTGTGGCGTAGAGAAACGCCGCGAATAAATTTAGACTGATTGCAATAAGCAGATTCATTGCTCTTTCTTAAATGATGCCCTGGTTGGGAAAACCAAAGAACGATCTCATTAAAATTATGTTTACTTGCTCTTTGTGTTTGCTGCCTCAACTATATTTCATAGTGCTCCCTTAGTTAACCACAAAACCATGATATGGTTATCACAACCAAACATTTCGGCACCGGGCGTTGCATTGTTAAAATACGATACGACGCACTTGTGAAATACCAACATTTCTTCATAATACAAAATCGAGTACTTTGTAGACGGGTCGTAATACAGCTTAAGTTAATCAATTTTTGGTAACGAAGAAGAGTTGTATCTTGCCAAAGGAGAGATGTGATTCCCCGGGAAAAATCGAGGGGAGGCCAACTCGAAAAAAAATTGTACGCAGAAATACCTGTGTATTTTTAGAAATACACTAAAAATACAAGGAAATACAATACACAGAAATACATAGAAATACTCAACAAAAATACGAGAAAAATACCGAAAAATATACTAGAAATACAAGAAATACAAGGCAAGTGTACACAGAAATACGTGAGTTGGCCGCCCCTTGGGAAAAATACCGGACGAGTTCTGGAAAAAAAATTCACAACAAATACTTAGCGTATTTCCGAGTAGTTGTTTTCTAAAACAGTGTGGGACGCTAACACGCATGCAGGTGAGGTGCGGCTCACTGAAGGGGTCCCACCTGGCGGACCACCTGTGCCCTCGAGTGTCCGTGGGCTTTACTTCGCTTAACTGCGATCAAGTATCGCTGTATCCCACCCACTCATTGTCATCTCAGATGCGCACCCATCTGAGCCGAGTCGAGCCGAGCCGAGCCGAGCCAGGCTCAAGTCATTTCCTGCGCGCCGCCGCGCGCCCCTAGGCCGGGCCTGTATAGACTGATTCGGCACATCGGTCAACGGAAGGTAGACGCGGTCCCCTCTCTCTCTCCCACCCAACGGCGGTGCAGCGTGAGTGCGACAAGGACGGAGGTATACGAAAGAGCCGTGCGGAATCAGTCTACTGGCTAGCCGGACCGCGACTGTGTCTGCGAGACAGTTGTGCGGAGCGGGGCGCCGGGCGGGGCGCCGGGCGGGGCGCCGGGCGGGGCGCCGGGCGGGGCGCCGGGCGGGGCGCCGGGCGGGGCGCCGGGCGGGGCGCCGGGCGGGGCGCCGGGCGGGGCGCCGGGTGGGGCGCCGGGCGGGGCGCCGGGCGGGGCGCGGGGCGGGCGGATTTGATTGGTATGAATTCAAGCAGCGGGCGAGGAACTGGGATCCTACGCGCCATTCGCTTGGAAGGCGCCAAAATAGCGCGGGAGAAACCGGGAGAAACCCCGAAGAAAACTGCGCGTTGCCTGAGCCTGTGCCGTGCAGACGGGCTCCCCCCATTGATAGCGCTAGAATCAACCTACAGCCATACATCATCTTCGGGCGGGATTTATACAGGCAAACTTTGTACAGAGAACTCGGTATTGCATATGGTACTACTCGACACTATACGCCGGTATTGCACCCATAATGTTACCCTTCTCGATCACGTTTTGCTGCTTTTCAGAACGAACGTTATACGATTATCCCGCGTAATACCCGAAAATCGGATGTACAGCAGGGTATAGCAGAAGTAAATACCCCCTCGCGTGCCTGAACAGCCTGACTTAGACTCATTCGTAATCCATCACGACGGTAAAATCTGCTTCCCCGCGCCGCCCCACCCCGGCCCGGCCCGGCCCGCCTACTATCTATCATTCAGAACCACCTGCGGCTGCGCTGGCAGCGGGCTCCGTCAAACAGTAAACACAGCGACCAGGCGGCATTTCCCGCGCGGCAGACACGCGCCGCGACGCAATGCGATGCGCCGAGCTGCACCCGAAAACAAACTCAGAAATTTCGGCAGCACAAATGCCTTGAATATTTCTCTCTATTTTCTGAATGTTCTACATCTTTGTGCAGTGTATGGCCCTAATTGCCCTAATTTAAAGCCACAAATCGGACTTCATTTTTCAGTACAACACCGCCTAAACTTAAAGATAACTTTTAATTTTACAGGGCCAGCGATTATTTTTCCTGACGTTTCCTGAATTTTATTTAATTGCACAGAATAAGAACCTCTGAGGGTTTTATTTTCTCCCCTGGGCTGTACCGGCCAACATCATCCGCCAGCGTTTTAAATTGCCACAGACGTAAGTTTCTCTCGCACGCCTCCTGTTTTGTGTTTATTTATTTTATTTTATTTTTTATTTATTTTTTAACATTTTTGAGAAGCCCAACGGGACTTGAGGTAGGGGGATCCTATCTGAACCGCAAGCCGCACGATATTCCCACATAGCATGGCACATGATGAGCCCCAACCGCAGGGGTAACGTCGTAAAGGAGAGTTTACTCTCTAGTTTAGTTGGTATTCCTGTCGAGCGTCGGGGGAAGTACCGCCGGCGCAGAGAATGGTAAAAGAAAGACGCCTATAGTACAGTGACGCAGGGAGGGTATGGCCCGCGGGGGGATTTTTTTTTTTTTTGGGGGGGGGGGAAGAGTGTAGTCTTCTCACGTCGAAAAAGCGCGACCCTCTACTTTTGGACTCTTGAACCTCTTTTGCTCCTTCAGTGATAGTCGGTGATAGCAGAGCAGCGTTGATAATATGTGCTGCTGACTCAGCTTTTCAGAACGCGGACATGTGAAATGCCTCTGACACGTCTTGCAATCATCGTTGAAGTGAGGCACTTGTTGCGAACGGCCCCCGATGTTCGGGAAACTCGATGCACGGCGCTTTTGCAGTGATACTGTACATAGCAGCCACGCGGATGTGTGCGGGCTGCCTACCCGGGGGTTGCGTTAGGGGCGCCGAGTACGGAGGGCATCGCTCACCCAGTGGCGTCAGATAAGAAAGTAAATCATCCCACGAGGAGGACACCTGTGTGAGGGAGACGAGCATCTCCGCCTGTTTCCTAGGCTAACGCTCCACTTTTCAGACTACTTTTTGCCTAGAAGACAAGGCGGAGATACCCGTCCGCCCCCCACACAGGGTGAAAAATATACTTGTAGATTGACGATATACTTTGGAAATCTCGATTTACAAAATACCTTGCAAATTTACGACAAACCTATTCTTACTTGTGACTGAATTTCAAGTCGATGCATCGATTAATAATTGTAATTTTACACTTCCACTTCACTGTAAACTGGTAGGCGTTTTTTCTTTCGAAAGCCAAATATTGGCGTCTTTGAACCCCAAGATTTGGCATTCTTCAGAGGACGCCAATATTTTAGCGTCATAAGACGCCTGTATTTTGGCGTCATAAGATGTCAACCAGTTTACAGAGTTGTTAAATAAAAATAAAATAAAATAAAAAACTCTTGCAAACCTACAACAATTTTTCACAGTGCACAGGTGTGTTCGTGGGAGTTTTTGCCAGCTTGTGTGGCAACACTGGGCCCGCCTGCGTCTGCGTGCCCTGGAGGTTCACATCACATCAAACCTCGGGGATTTCCGGACGCGAGCGGAAGATCGTTTGATAATTTCAAATCCGCTCAGATCCGCATCGATCCGCTTCGAAAGGAGATAGGGAATACGCCTGCCGGGCTGCCTGTTTACCGAGGGGAGGGGGCAACTACGCAAGGTTTCTTCACGAAGTACATTTCGACGGGTGCCGTAAGATTTCGTCGGCATTGACGACCAGATTTTGCTTATTTTTAGCCTGCTTCTTTGGGGAAAGATTTCGGATATCTAGATTTCGGGCACGTGTATCAGTGGACGTACAGGATTTCGCGAGCAGTTGCCCCCCTCGATGTTTACAAACTCATGCAGATCGGCGGGCGCCGACCGGCCGGCAGCCGGACACTGGACGGGAAAGGAGGGAGCGCTGCCCCTGGAAGGTTTCCGCTCCCTGGTGCCATAATATATGCGAGACTCCCCCGCCACGCTGGGCCACACCAGGCGCGCTGCAGCGCTCCCGACCGGCTCCCAGCGCGCCCCGCGCGCCTCAGCGAGGGACCAGGCGAAACGTTGCTGGTTTTCGGTTTCGGAATTTCCGCGCTCGCATTACGGTGCGGACCTTATTATGATTGAGGTGAAATCAAACCCGTTTAGCCTTCCTCAGGAGGGGGAAACAACTCTGAACTTTTAGTGTACAAATTTTATGAATTTTTGTGAGCTGTTATAGAAGTTTTCTGGATTTTTACTTGAATTTTGCCTAATTTTTTTTGGTGGATTTTTCTGAATTTTCCTGATTTTGTAAATCATTTGTTTCTGAATTTTCCTGATTTTGTAAATCATTTGTTTCTGAATTTTTCTGTTTTTTTTCCCCTGAAATTTTCTGAATTTTCCTGAATAGCGAGGTGTACAAAAATTTCAGAGTTGTTTCCCCCTCGCTCCCTTATCTCGCCTGGACTCGCAGCTCATCTAGCGGAGTGCGCGCTAACTGCGCGTTTCATGTAAGCAAATAAAAACGCGGCTACGCACCTTCCGCACATCGTCGGTTTGAAGTCAATGAGAGTAAGACACTACTGTATCGGCGTGTATGACATGACACCCGCGAGCAAAGTCCGTTCCGCATTACCTCACGAGCGAGATTTTATCCTCTCCAGGCGTGGGGTAAACAAGTGCTTGGGGGCGAGAGAGAGAGAGAGAGAGAGAGAGAGAGAGAGAGAGAGAGAGAGAGAGAGAGAGAGAGAGAGAGAGAGAGAGAGAGAGAGAGAGAGAGAGAGAGAGAGGGGGGGGGGCTGGATACAGGCAGGCGAGTGGAATATTTGCGCGGCAACTTCTCGTACCTAATAGGCTGACCGCACCGAGCACCGCCAGGCTGACCGCTCCGGGTTGATCCACACTGTTAAATAAAGTGTGTAAGCCTTTCACACTTGAAAGTGCGCACTTGTCATTTAAACGCTTGCAAGTGTGCAACTCACTTTTGTGCACTTGCAAGTGTGCAAATCGATAGTTGTGCCCTTGTAAGTTCTTAAATCCTCAATTGAATTGCACACTTCCGCAAGCCTTCTACACCCTAGGCCAAGAAAGTGTGTGCAAATGAGGATTTAAACACTTACAAAAGCACAACTATCGATTTGCACACTTGCAAGTGTTTAAATGACGATTGCACACTTTTAAGTGTGAAAGGTTTAAACACAATTTAACAGTGCAGTCCGGGCCGAGGGGTCCCGCACTAAAATACTCATATTGTACACGAAAAATGTTACTTTGCGAGTTACTCGCGAATACTCGCCAATACTCGAGAGAAAAATCAAGAGAAATTCACATGATACTCGCCAATACTCGCGAAAACTCGCCAATTCTCGCGAATTCTCGCAGATACTCGTCAACACTCGCAAATTCTCAGGAAACTCATTGTACACACCCTCTTAGAGAGTGAGGGACCCCTCGGCTCGGTCGCCGGGCTGAATCCGGTCGAGGCAACCTGTAACCGGATAATTGGGGGAAAAGGGAAGGGGAGGGAAAGGAGGTAGGGAGGGAGAGGGGGAGGGGGGGGAGCTGGATGCGCCACACTCTCCCGACCCGACCACCGTGTCTGTGAGACTCCTCAAAACGCCCCGCCCCGCCCCGCCCCACCGTGCCCGTGGCTTAGGCTCGACGCTGCGCCTCCGCCCTCTCGCACTTTGCCCACTGTTAAAAATTTTGTTGTAAATTAACAGGAAAAGTATTGTTAAGTTTGTTAGCAGCAAATCTTGTTTTAAAACAGGAAAAACTGTAAATTTACAAGGATGGGGAAAATCTCAGAATCAATTTTTTAGTTGAAATGTATTGACTTCTTTTTGCACTTAAATCTCTCTTCTGTAGTATTACAAAATTGTTGTATTTTGAACAGTAAGGGCTGTTAACAAAATTAACAGCGTATTTCCTGTAAAGAACCAGCATACACAGTGATACTCATTTACTGTTCTTTGAGAGTGCTGCTGAAATAATCCATATGAAGTAAGTTTCTAACTGATATGAACAGCTGTTCAGAAACAGGGATTCCTGTAAAACAATGTGTTGTCAGGCAACAACTTCTTTTACAGTGCAGCCTCCAGAGCGTTCCGCGTCCCGGCCGCGGCGAGCAGAATGCACTCCCCGGCCCACCCTGATTCCCTCTCTCCGGGCGATGGTTCGATAAAATTGTCTGCTAAAAGCTAGAACAATTGAAGATGTGTTTAGCTCCACGGCTTCTTCTTCCTGCCGATTTCGTATCGGCTAAATGCCTCATTACAATTAACGAAAAATGTTGTAAATTTAAGACAACCCAAAAACTTGGCTCGTGCTTAACTTCCAAATCGATACGGAGTGCATGTAACGGTACGGTTTTTAATTTGTAATTTTACAATTGCACTTCGCGGAAAATTCTTCCGGAAACCAACAACTGTTTTTTCACAGTGCACCAAGGAAGGAGCTGCATGTTTTTGTTTCCAGAAAAGTGTGTTCTTGATTTCTCTGTGGACTTAAAGTTTTGAGTACATTTGTTCTTTATATAAGCCAAAATACTTGTCATAAGAACAAATTTACCCTAGTTTCAAGTATTTTTGCTATCAACAAGAACAATGCACTCAAAAATTTAAGTCCACACAGAAAATAGAAACACACTTTTCTGGGTGTACCGCGCGGGCTGCCCGCCCGGCCCGAGCTGAGGCCCCCGCTCCCGCGACTGTAAGTCAAGTCCCGTGCAATGCGCCGGTGCGGAGCGCACTGAGGTGGTGTGGGTGTCTGATCCTTTGGCTACTCCTGCCGGACGCATTCGGTTATCGGGCACCGTATCACTGCCGGCCCGGCCCGGCCCGACCCTCGCCTATCTCCTCCGAGCCACACTGCTCTCTCGCAGTCTCGCCGCGTCCAGGACGCCGACGAGGAAGGACCACGACGACGACGACGCCAGGATGGACGTCCCGGGCAGCGATCTCCCCGACTGGTCGCCGGACTCGTTCGACGTGGAGCGAGAGCTCCGCGTCAACCCCCGGCTGCGGCGCGAGGACCTGGAGGAGATGAAGGAGTGGGCCAGCCGGCAGCGCAGCATCCCCGCCATGCAAGGTACGTCCCGAAGCGAGCAGCGAGCACACACCGCGGCGAGGGGGAAACAACTCTCAATTTAGATGGACATATTTTGAAAAAAAATCGTAAATTTTTGTGAGCTTTTGTAGATTGTTTTTTATTTTTGTAAATTTTGTTTGAATTATTCGTAGTTGTGGGGGAATTTTTCTGAATTTTCCTAAAATGTTCTGAATTTTTCCGGATTTTTCTGATTTAGTTTTTAAAAAATTTCCAAATCACAAGGTGTACACAAATTTAAATTTTAGAGTTGTTTCCCCCTCACCCCGCACACCCTCAGCACAGCCGCCCAAAAAATTCTTTGCCTTCGCTCCTGTCGCAGAGGGCGATTTCGTGAAGTTCCTGCACAGCTGCAACTACGACGTGCTCGCGGCCGAGGCCTGCATTCAGTCCTACTTCAAGACCAGATCCTCGACGCCCAACATCTTCCACAACCGGGACCTGTCGCTGGACGGGCCCCAGCGGCAGACCAACGTGCTGTGAGTTCATAACCCCGGCCCCGCGCGCCTGCACGTCGGCAGCTCGAGTGCACCAGTGTCGGGCGCGGTTGCCTACGCTTCGGACCGCAGGGGCGCGGAGCTTTGCCGCAAAAGCGCCCATAGCGACAGGGGAGTTTTCGATACGAATTATCTCGTGCCTTTTCCCCCACAAATGTAGAAACAATGACACTTATTTTATACCGTCCGTCCGTTTGATGTCCGTTCGTATTCGTACGCCCGACTGCAGCGCGCACAACACACGTCCGAGCTGGAAGCTCTTATTCCGCAGGGCGTGCGGCCGCGGTCAGTGGCGAGTTCAAGATTCGCGCGACCTGGCCCAGTGCCACACGGAACCTAGGAGAGCGGAGAACTTTACACACGCTTTACACACGCAAGGAATCGAAAAGCAAGAACAAGACTCAAATACAGGGGGAAGAAATACATGGTGTAAGCACACTGAACGTAGTTTTGCGAGAGAAATGGCAAAGAGGATGCTGTCACGAGCCGTGAAAGATGCAACAGTAGTTGCAGTCCTAATCGCCTCCGACACATGAAACAAAAAATGAGCCGTCGATAAGGCACTAGCACTAGATCACAGAGCAGCACGACTCTGGGGTCTGAGTACCGTCTCCACTCTAAACAAAAATTACAGATTTTTGGAACAAGTTTGTTACAGTTTCCTGTATCTAGGCACTGTGCTTCACAAATTTGTATACCAATTGATTTGTATTGACAGTTACAGTTAATTATTGTGTCCGACGGAACACAATTTTTAGTATTTCACTTGCTGAAAAAAAACTTTTTTTTTTTTTTTTAATTTTATTGTTGCTTTGCATCTTATCCGCCACGTGCTAAACGGCCCAAATGTGTAACTTGGAAGACAATGGCAACATTGCTCGTAGCGCGGCAGCAATGACATTGCCTGAGCGACGCGCGGCCCTGCCATGCCCTGCCCCGCCCCACCCGGCGCTCGCAAGTCACTGTTCAGTGGAAGTGACACCGGTTGTCATGTAATCCAACCCATGAGCTGCACTAACGCTTCGGAGGCTGGCATCATACTCCATAATGGACCATCAACCTCGAGTGAGAACGCACTTGTAGGTGTGTGCTTTTCCATTTATACACTTTTTCCTCAGCCTGAGAAGATTCCGAGGAATATATATCCACGCGTTTCTCCATGTTCAGATGTGTAACTTAGAGGGAAGGAATACTCACACACCCACAAGTGTAAGATATTCGCACACTTGTGCTTCCAGTGCCTGACCCGCCTCCCTCACGCAGGGACTTCATCGTGGTCCCGCGTCTCACACCGGACGGCTGTCGAGTCATCATCAACGGCCTCAAGGACCCGGACCCCAACAACTTCGACTTCGACGACCACCAGAAGATCTTCCACATGATGCTGGACGCGATGCTCATGGCGGAGCCCACGCTCCCGGGCGTCGTCATCATCTACGACCTGCACCTCGGCCTCATCAGCCACTTCTGGAAGTTCGGCTTCCTCTCGCAGCGGAGGCTCTTCTCCTACTTCCAGGTGAGCTCGCGGTGATACCTAGCTCTTGCCAACCGGTTGCCTACCGACTGATTGCCGACCGGTTGCCTGGAGGGGGGTTGGGGGGCATTAAAAAAAAAAAACATTGCAAGGCCTCAAAAATTATTCATCTAACAAATTACAATAAAAAAATACAAGTGAAAATATTAAAAAAAAAAATCCGAAAAATCGTAAAACAAAAAATGAACAAAAAACCGGAATGAAACTAAGAAAGTTCAGAAATGCGGGTAAATGATCAAAACTTATCAAAAAGTTACAGAACCTTTAAAAAAATTAAAAAGGCACAAAATCATTGTACACATTTTTATGAGTGACCCCGCTGGGGTTGCCTACCTCACGACCACACGACGAGGAGTCTCACGCCCAGGTGTTCCCATATCCTGTTCCAGACCGGACTGCCCATCGTGCTCAAGGGCTTCATTCTGCTTCACACCCCTTCCTACATCAACACCGTCATGAAGGTGCTTCGAAATTTTGGCGACAAGAAACGCCTCGACGAGGTTGGTAGTGTGTGTGTGTGTGTGTGTGTGTGTGTGTGTGTGTGTGTGTGTGTGTGTGGGTGTGGGTGTGTGTGGGTGTGTGTGGGTGTGTGTGTGTGTGTGGGTGGGTGGGTGGGTGGGTGGGTGGAGGTGGGGGGATTGGCGTTGTTTTCCTTCATCTCGGGTGAGACCATGGTGAGACTTGGAAACGACACTTTTCACCCTGAGCTCCCGCTCACTATGTGCTGTAGACCAAGCTGCTGATGGGGAATGACTACTCCAAGCTGCACGCGCTCATCCCAAAGGAGTGCCTCCCCAGCGACTACGGCGGCTCGCTCCCCTCCCGCGCCGAACTAAGCGGTAAGTGCTGCATGCGCGCTCGGCCGCCTGCTCGGTAGGCCACCCATCCTACGCATGCCTATCCCCTTGTCCGCGCGCCCCGAAACATTATGAACCTGAAAGTCGAGAGCGAAGCACGTAAGCACGTACTAAATTGCTCTGAATTTATTTATTTATTTTTATTTATTATTACTATTATGGTGGGGTCGTCTGATAACTCTAGGCGCGGGTCGTGCACTTTGGGGTTTGAGCTCTGCGTCCGCGTAAACAGATTTATTCCTACCTGCGTGTGTCACTTCCGCCGGAAGGATTTGTCCTTCACAACATCTGACAGTCAAGTGTTAATACCGCTAAGCAAAGCACTAAACCGAGTCCCACCGCCCACCTTCCCAGGATACTTGCACCATTTAATCGAAGACTTTTCCATCATCTTGGTATTCTTTTAGAAATGACACTTCAGAGACTCAAACCACTTCGTGATATGTTTGCTGAGGAGGAAGCTTCATTGAAAACGAACTAACATCGACGCAGAACTTGACGAAGGGTAAAGTAAAAAGAAGAGGAGTGCATTCTCAGAGAGAGAGAGAGAAAAATTGTGTGAGATGACAATTTTTCTTTTGTACATCTGGCTCCCAGTATCTCGGCATGATAGTCTTCAATAAATTATCACCTATTGTGAAAATCAGTATTAGAATTAAAATTTTTCATCACATCTATAATGAAAAGCCCCAAAAGGGCCAATGGTTTTATTTTGAAAGTCTATAATAATAACAGAATACAACAATATCTGAAGATTTTCCTCACATTTGTAATTAATGAAACCAAAACAGTGAAAAATAGGGCCACTTAATTTAAACAGAATTTGACAGAGGGATGAGAGTAATTCATTCTCCTAACATTGTAGTAAGATTATCAATAAATAGAAAAAAAAAAAATAATCATAAAATGGTATTAGTGGTTAAAGCTAATAACAGCTCTCAGTTTTGAATTAAATGGTCCAACAGATATTCAGCATGTAGGAGAAATACTTAAACAGCGATGAAACAGAAAAACAGCCGAGCATATCAAGAAAGCCATTATCAGGCATTACTTGCAAGTCTAACAAACTGTCAATTAAACCCAATAGAAAACCAGAAATGGCATACTGTTGACATTCAAAAATACCTAGTAGCATTTGGGTTTTACTTAGGTTCTACTCTCACCATAAAAATACATATATTCATGTGCCCTTCATGCCACACTTTCACAGTTGGAATAGACAACATATTTGAGAAAACACGTTTTGTAGATGCTCAAGATCTACAGACCAAGCATCAAAACTGAAAAAAAAAAGAAAAGAAAAGAAAAAAAAGGGGGAAAAAAAGGGGAAAAATACAATTGAAGGAAAACAACTGTAATGACTGAAACATAGGCACAGTTGAAATACCAACTGCAAATAAAGTTATGATCAAATTAACATAATATAATTGATAAATGATAGATCAAACCTAGAATATTCACAAAGCTTTGAAGAGAAAAATGCAGATTTGGCAAGCAATGGGGAAAGAGATAACAGACTAAATTGAATACTGAGAAAAATAAACAAAACATTCTCCAACACATTTGATGCATAAAAAGTTTACAATACAAAAGTGAAAAAATGTTTTGTACAAATGTTAATAAGCGAAAATGATTTGGTTTTGAGAACAGCAACACAAATTGTAATGTGAACCAGAACTCAAGTCACTTATTTAAATCTCAAAATGTTTTAATACCTACTTAATCCACAAATTTCTTAAAAGTCAAGCCACACAAAGGTGTAAAATACATTACGAAGAAAATACATCAGACTTGGCTTGCTGTAGTGACTTTTGCAACAAGGAATCTATTTAACATTAGTAAATAACTCTTGCATTTAATTATTTACACCCAAAGGTAATAAAATGCACATGCAGTTACATGGCCACAATGTCCCCCTTCCCCAATACTAACTAAAGGAGGTCGCAAAGGACAACAACAATCATCATTGGCTCTTTAACTCTTTACCAATGCTGTACGACACAATCTTATTCCAGTCAATCTTTGTTCGGGTAACTGGTAATTGACGGCGAAGGGCCTTGAAGGTTGTGTCCGACATGGTTTGGTAATTTTCAGAAATGGCAGTTTGATACTCGTTTTCAGCCTCTTCAACAATACGAACAAACTCTTTTGCAGTCTGTTGTTCATTCTGCAACAAAATCATTTGTAATTTTGCAAATTAAAATACCATTTGCACTATAAGAAAAGACCATCAGCCATTAGAGATTTCATGAAGGTGGAGAGGATGCAGGTATAAACTTACAGTAATAGTTAGAATTTCCTCCTTTACATCTTTTGAGCTTACAAGCTGAACATTTCCATCTTCATAGTAATGCACCTGAACTTTCAGAATTCCTCTTACTTCCGCAGCAGCACCAGAGGAGAAAGTTACAGACCACTGAGATCGCCATCTGCCATTCCTACAAAATACATGCTCAGTAAAATTAAACAGTGAAGGTAGGGAAAAAAATAACTCTAGGTGAAACACTGAGAATCACATTACCAGTAGTTTTTGGGTTGAAATTGGTGGTCTTCTATGCAAGCAGTGAGAGTGATAATCCCATTTTGACTTTTAGCAAACACACTGCATACACCATGCTTATAATGGGCATTGGTGTAGTTTATAAATTCTGATTCCAATGCAGATCTCCATAACTCTGAGGTTGCATCAGGTTCCCATGCCTACACACAAAAAGTAAGATTTTATGAAAAAAGAACACGAGTAATGAAAAGAAAATTGAAGGAAGGGTGGAGCTGAGGGTGAGGGGAACTGGAGGGAGAGGAGAGGAATATTTGTTAGTGTTAGAATAAAAATAGTACCTGAAAATCAGTTGCTTCTCTTCGCAGATGATCATATTTAAAACTCTGCCTGGAGCGGGCATCAAAGAAGCGGTTTGAGCCCAAATCATTGTGTTCCGTAATAAGAACTTGATGATCTGCATTTTCAATTTTTACGGGCGTCAACTGGTCTTTGTTGTATTGCGCAAACGCACTGATGGAAAAATATTAGAGTTAACATCGAAACCTAGCAGGCAGTAAGATAGATAAATGTGGGAAATGATAGTGTCAGACAGGACCTACACCGACCTCCAAGGCTGAATATAAACCAGCATATTACAGTTAGGGAAATTATGATTGACAAAATATCAAGAGCACAGTGTTTGTTTCTTTAATGGACATCTAAAGATTAGAAATGATTCTTTGAAACAGGCAGACACACAAAATGATATGTTCATATGTTATGAGTGAAATGAGCAGAATTTGTAATTTAAAAAAATTAAAAAAGCGATATGCTGAATTCAAAGGACTGAATTCTTAAAATCTTGTCTTTACATTCACCATTTGTTATTTGACTAAATTAAGGTTCCTTCAATTGAAATTATAAAATATTGCCTAGCTTTGATCGATGAAGAGCTCTTATATAAAAGCTGACTGTCTCAGGGTGTCAAGCGGCAAACGGAAATAAAATTCAAGGGTTTTTCCCGGTTTTCACAGACGAAAATCATTAAAATTCAAGGGTATTTTGGGCTTTTTCAACACATAATTTTGCCTGAGAAAAAGTCATTTTTTTCATATAAGTCCCAAACATATATTAGTAAAAGTGTTACCAAGTGTTGTTACCACTACTAAGGAGGAGAAGGACACAAAACAGCCACAAAAAGTGTGAATTGTCCGCCGGATGAAAGCATGCTTTTTGCAATAAGCAGCAGCGCAAAGCTCAGCTGCTCGGGGAGGAGCTTCAGGCAGGCTTTTTCCAGGGTAACGTGAAATTTAAGGGTTTTTTTCTGGTTTTTCCAGAGCAAAGTAAATTCAAGGGTTTTTCCCAGGTTTCCCGGATTTCAAGGGTTGCTTGACACCCTGTGTCTTTCTATCAAAGTAGGCTGCATATCAATTTGTACTAGTAGGGATGACTCTCCTGGTCTGGCAAAGTAAGGTCCTTCTGGATTATAAGCAGGAAGACCCAGCCAGCCAGTTGTGTCTGACAAACTTAAGACACACCAGCAATGGAAACTGAATAGTTCTGAACTTACCCAGATGCTCCTTCCTTCAGTAACGAGTCATTATGAAGTAATACCCTAACATCTATAATGGAAACAAAACAAGAGAGAATTGTGTACATCAGTTGAAAATATAATTCCATACAATGAGGTAAAATTAAAGTGTGGCACTATGACTACTGATCAGATACTACATGGATTTTCATCCTTGGTACTTACCATTAAAAACTTCATTAAATTCCCCTGGTGGTGAATGGAGGATGAAGTCCGATACAATTCGAACCTACACAAATCAACAGAAAACAAGAAAAATACATCAGTTAAGATATCACTATATTATTTTAAATTAGGGAGGGATAGTGTGCGTGAATAAAGCTCAATCTCAACTCTGAAACTAGCCTAATAGTTCTTGTATACATCATGAATATGGTTGTTGGTTAAACTGACATGAATATCAAGAGACATTTAAATGTAGACAAGATTAGATGTGAGCACAGATGATATATACAACAAATGTACTCTCCAGTTAAATTTATATTCAGTATTTATGGAATAACATTAAAAACTGAAAAGAACACAGCAAAATGAGTTCAGGTAAAATATATTGTGACCTGTTGTGTTGTGCTCCAGATTATCACATCACGATCCTTTCCGTAAGATTCAGGCTTCATGGTAACATTCGAATACATTCCAATGGCCGCAAAAGAAAATTACGAGCGGAGAGGGTGAGTTCAAAGACGAAAACGCAAAGATATCAAGTAAGGTGATAGCACAGAGTGATTCATTGAATGGGCTAGGCCCACTACTGACGTAACCTAACCATGACGAGTTAACAGCCAGGAGCGGTCAGATACCCACATTTAAGTCAGAAGGACTTCTAGACGTGTATCATGTCAAAATTAGCAGGCAGATTTCGTTAAAGTCAGTGCATTTACCTTTTCCTGGTCTGAAATTGGTTCATCACCGTCCGCCGCCATGTTTGGAGCCTACAAACGTCGGGTTGTCGAGTTTCCGTAGGCGGAGCCTTGATGTAGATTGGAGTTCACTTTCGCACCTCTGATGTTTTCGGATTTAAGAGCATGTTGCGAGACTCAGAGACTACTTAAACAAGCAGGATGACTGCTGGAAAATTTTTAGGCATTAAATGACTGCTGGAAAATTTTTAGGCATTAAAAAACGCGCGCTTTTTTTCAGTCCGTAAATTTTGAAAGAATGTACACTTTGCAGACGAAGTTACAACGGTCACGATAACGACATTCATGCCTCTTCAAGTTGGGTGAAAATCAGATTACCTCCATGGTGGCATGAGAGCATGAGTGCAGAGTGGAAAGATAACATCGGTAAAAATCTGAGATTATGTTACTGCTGAGGCCATACAACAAACATATAGCGTTATTAAATTTATGGTGGAAAGATGAAAAGGATAAGAATCTGAGATGTTATTGAGACCATACAAACATATAGCTTTATTAAATTGAAGTAATTTACATTTAATAATAACAACCTGTACAATTACTTACTGGTGATATATATATACACCAGAGTGCATATATATGTTCCATATATTATTCATAAATTTCTGATTTCATATCCATAATGTCCAATGTGATCAATGGAATCACTGACAAAAAAATATTTGGCAATAAAGTCACCTTCAAAGAAGTTACGCATTAGACTGCATATGATTTTACAAGCAACCAATGCCCAACAAGATGATTGTCACACATGGACCTCAAAAATACCAGATATCTTTTGTCTAAGCATCTAGAGCAGGTATGAAGTATTCTCAAAACACACAGAAAACTTGCCTAACAGAAAACAAGAATAACTTTCAAACAATGTGAAGAAACAATTTCTGAAAATTACCTAACCAAGAATAGAAGTAACTTTATGCAAAAATTGATTCATGAAATTACAAGCAGTCAACTCAGTCAGATATAGGTGCTAATTAACAAGTACAACAGAGGGGTTAATTCATTCCCAAAAAGACAATAAATGCCACAGTAGCCATTGAGCTTTCCTTTGTAACTGCAAAAACCAATATTTGACAGGCAATCAATTTGCTGAAATATCTACTGAGAAAATATTCAGACTCAATATGAGACTGTCTAACAGTCCAAAGATAAATACTATTGAATTTCTTGATAAGCTAAATATACGTGGGATCCAGCCCGGAATTAAAGAATCCTATAAATATAAGATCCTATAAATCTTTTGAACCTCATAAAGTAAACCAAATCAACAATGCAAATTCCACAAACCAGTAACTCAAAATAAGACAAAGAAGTTCAAACTGCAACAAGATTGAAAGCATTACGTATTTAGCTGTATTGTTATCAACACTGTCAGGGTTAACAGGATTTGTGGAGATTTAACAACAGAAGATAGAGGATTGGTAATATGAAGGCCCACGAATAGGAAAAAATTACTCTAGACATGAAAAAATATCTTCTTGTGTCAGTCATACGACGCATGTTAAAAATTTGGTCCACACATAAACAAACATCACACTAATAACATAAAAACAAATTGATTTGGAAAACAGAAATGTCAAATGGGTACAAGTTCAAGGTCTTAGCAGGTAGATAAACAGATAGCTGGTCCCCTAACATAGCTAACAAATTAAGTAGCTAGAGTAAGTTTTAATCCATGCTCAACTCAAAACAACATTGTGATCTTCTCACATTTTATCAGTATTACAGCCTTACATTCATCTGATAATCATTATTTGATTGAGGAGCATGTAAGTTTCAAAAACTTGAAAGTAAAAGCCGGCAGGAAAGTTAAGATATGACAGCATAAACATTCTGAACTTTTGAGTATGATTCCAAGGGTTTCCTCCTCCCAAAATCCACTTTGTCAAAATTTTAACTCATCAGGAAAAGTGATATACTTAGAGATAAAGAAGTCTTAAAATAAAAAAGCTTGGTGCTAACTATAAATCACACCCCAATACCAAGAAAATCTCCACAAAAATGTTTCTGAAACTTATGACTGTTACTGGCAGTAGTAAAGGAAAAGTGGTACAGATATACCACAAAAACTTAAAAATGCATTTAAAAATCAATTTAAAAATACAATAGACAAGAAGAATAATGCCACAAATAAAATAGAGGAAAACAAATTTTTCAATAAAGGGACTAGTTTGATGCCTTTTTCACTAAAGACAATTTCCAAAATTATTTGGTCAAATTTTATCTTATTAGCCTGAAACTGCAGGATCAAGTCCAGCACTAAATAACAAATTTAAAATTACCCTACAATTAACAATAAAAATGAAAATGATCAACAAACCTCCTTAGGTATGTGTGACTCACTTTATATGATCATTTACTTAACCTTTTCACTCTACTTCGAGTTGTGACAGAACGGGTGCGACCACAAAATGACTGACGATGACGCTTTGATAAGCTGGTTGATGAAACGAGAATTTTGGTTGCTGGTAGGAGGCTGCTTGAGCCAGCTGCAAATGATGTCATATCCAAGGCAGCTTTTAGTTGCACGGATCGCTTAGGAGTAAACTTTGTAGGTGTCTGGAGAAAACAGTTTTGGAGAGATAGGAAAATGTTACGTAACCATTATAAATTTGAACAGACAAACATAAGTGACTCATGACAAGATTACTCACATGAATAGAAAGTCTTGATGCTTTCAGGTCAACATTTTGAGAACGAAGAGTGTGTACCGGCATGGCTGAATGAGTGTCTGATCTTAACACTCTTGAACTACTGTGCTCACTGATGGTGCAATCCCTATTCAACGCAACTTCACAACCGCTGACAAAATTGGGATTGGATCGAATTGACACAGATGATGGTCTAAGGAAAACAAATTGCATTATTGGCACCAGAGCTTGGACATTAAATAAATTAACACAAAATACTTTTAACATTTCTTTCTTTAACCTTGGTTGCTTGACTCTTCCAATAGCATTCCCACTACATCGGATCCACTTCTTTTTCCTTCTTGTGGAGCAGCTATGCGCGTTGTTCTCCTCTGAACCTTCATCTGATTTGATGGCAAAAAGAGAAGTTTTAGATACTTGGGACCAAAACTGAATAATGCTATGCCCTTTTACACTCATAAAATCACAAATATTACCTGATGGTCTTAACCTGTTGACACAATGCACTGTCCAACCAGTTTTCTTATTTTCCTCATCACTGGTTCTCAAATCATCCTCTAATCGGCCAACTGCTTGAAGAAGTTTATCTTCTGAACGGGTGCGGCGCTTGGAACCAAGTTGATAGCCAGGTCCATAAGCAGAAGGGTATCCTAGACTTTGACTTACTAGACCTGCAGCTAGAGAACTAGTCCTTGAATCTAAAACACTACTGTGCCGCCTGCGCACAATACCTCCATCTCCTGTAAGGAGGATAAAAGAACAACATAAGCAAACACAGGTATATTTGAAGCTCAATAAGTTAGAATCACAAGCTTTTGAACTCACCTGATGCGCAAGGTGATTTCATCACCCCAAAAACATTATGGCTAGAAGTGTCATATCCAATGACTGTTCTCCCTCGTAATCTTTTGAGTGAGTGCCTTTGGAGAAATTCCGGAACTTGCTGAGCTGTCTCTTTCACACTGAGCGTCTCTCTAAGTTTGCTTGAATTCACACACATGTCTTGCTTACGAAACGAATGATCACTCTCACTTCCCTCTTCTTTAACTTTATCAGGTTTGGAAGCTGCCCCATCGGGTACAGGTTTAAGAGCATCTTCATGTTTATCACTTACAGTTGCTTTTAAATCTTTATTAAAGGAATCTTGATTTTCAGAGCTAAAAGTAAGACATAATAAGACATAAAAGGCCAGCAGTTTAAGAATAATAAACTAAAAAATTTATAAGTAAAATAAGTGTATTTTACACACCATCTCTCTTTCAGGGGCGGTGGCAAGGGTGCACCCAGCTCAAATAGAGGTTTGGCCACCTCCATAGAAGGAGAAGTCAAATGTTTTTTGTTTGGGGCTTCATCTTCAGACTCAGGCGGTGGCGTTGAAGTAGCTGGAGATGGCTCTGGGGACTTGCTGGCTTCACATGTCTTGTTTGATTCTGAGCTTTCAGATGACTTGTCATCTAATGTTTGTGGAATGCTGGCAGCTGGGGTTTGCTCAACAGATGAAGGCCGGGTAAATATTGCTACTCTTGGATTGGAAGGGGGAGAAGTCGAATGACAGGGTTGTGGTTCTGTTTCACCCACAGATGCAGTACTCTTTTGAGCAACCTGAGGAAAATAGAACAACTGCTTACAGCCTTTCAAGAAAAATAATCAAAAACTGTAGCCAAAATAATACTTACAGAATGCACAACTGGCTGTGGGGCACTTAATCTATCTCCTGCACGTCTCTGAACTCCAGGGGGATCTAACAATAAAGTTACAGCACTGGTGTTGTCAGCACGGGCACCAAAATTTCCCCAACGACGAAGAGCTTTATCAACCAAGCTCTTTGATGGATTTACCCACATTTGGTTCTACAAAATAATAAACAGTTTAGTTCATGAATACAGATAATGCAAAAACTACAATAGGAATGGGACTCTGATTATTTAACAGAGCTGTACCTTTGCTGTGGCTGGTTGGCCAGAGAAATACACATTTTTCTCATTATGTTGCTCAGCAGCTTGAACAATATGGACTCCATCTTGAGGATTAAGCATATTCCAAAGCCCATCAGTGCCAAATATTAAACAACGATGTGACTCAACATCAATTTCAATGACATGTACATCAGGGTGTGGTGACACCACAAATTCATCAGTATCAGAATTATAGCTCCATAGGTCCCCTAAATTAGGATTGAAAATAATTAAAAAGATACTCAAAAAGTAAAAACAGAGGTGAAAACTAAAAGTATCCAGAATCAAAGTACCTAAAGAGCGAGCAACAGCTAAAAATGGAATCTCATCGATAGGAGTAGAGCGTCGAACTGGTCCTTTGTGCCCAAGGCGAGGCCTATTCCAAACTACTCGTGGAACACCTGATTTGGCAACAACTTTGCCACCACAGCTTTCAATGCGAGCAACTTCATGAGCATCTTCTGGCTTGTGGTCTTTGGTCAAAGCCTTGCCAGCCCATTCTGCTTGACCTGTACACACAAATCAAAATCACACATGAATTTGTACAGGAGTTTCTGTTTTGATTAATAGGAAGAATAAATATTCCATAAGAGTCATGAAAGGCTTAGATTTATGCAACAAGGCATCATTTAGAATCAAGTCCACAATTAATAATAAATGTTATATGTGAAATGTAAACTCTATTAAAGTTAAAGAGTTTACAAGGACATCTGGACATTTTAGAATCTTAAAATGAGCGGGATAAGTGATCTATTAGCAGTGAAATAGCATCTCAATATTCATAACTGTACATACCCTCTTTTTGATATCCAAGGACAATGGAAGAGTCACCCACGTGTCCAATATAAATTTTTCCTCTACGAATAAAAGCAATGGATGCAGTAGTTCCCGAGGTGCTGGGCAGCCCTGAAGATGTTTTTGGCCAGTTGACTGCAGAGACAACCAAACACAGTTTTAGCACATCAACAAAGTAGATACATCAGAATTTTGTTGACTTGATCCACAGTTGAAAGAAACAAGGAACAGTGTAAATGCCAGTTACAAAAAATAGAACACAATCGAGAATTACATGAGAATAGAAATTAAGTAAGAAACTGTTTCAGACAAATACGATGAGTTTCATTCAATAACAAAAACAGGACAGCAGAAAACCAAGGTTAGGATTCCTTCAAGGTGTGTGAAATATACTACAGACACAGAAGTGTAACAAAGCAGAGAGGAAAAAAACATTGGGCTATGAAAATTAAGCGGAGTAAGTTTACTGAGGATAACTCTTTTGTCAGAAGGGGCACTGACCGAAACGAAATCAAAATATGTCTCATAGGTCACTGCGAGCCTTAACCTAACTATCAATTTTTACCTTGATCTTGCCACATAGCGTGATGTGTTTGTAGAAAACCGCTGGTGATTGCTTGCAATACATCGTCATCTTCTTCGGACCAAAATCTTTTGTCGCTCACGATAAATTTCATTAAGTGCTCCTTAGCAAAGAGGGCAGCTTCCTTACCACCGTGGCCATCGAATATACCAAAGAAAGCATACTCCAGCTTGTGCTCATCTTGCGATGGCTCATAATTCAGAACAAAGAAATCCTCCATGTACTTCCTATCTCCTCGAGATCCATGACATGTAACCCTTAAATTAACGCCTAGAGTTGCTGACATTTCGACGGATTTCGAATTTGCCGTTACGCCATAACGCGACCTGACCAGACTACAGAGCGCAAGGCATGCTGGGAGGACTTTGTTTGAATTTCATTGGTAGCTTGGCATGACGTTGAGGAAAGTTTTGTGCAAGCACAGACCAGCACAGACCTGGCTCTGGCGCTTGGCTGGAAAGCGCCACCTATCGGTGATTTGCAATGGATGTTCCTCTCCTTTTCCTCACTGCAGAGAGATGGCAGCACGATATTTAGACGCGTCTTGCTTGTACTAGGCAATCCAGCGTGCATAGAAGTAAAGTTGTATGCCTATTCAAAGGCGCTTGCGCTTGTTTTCCTGTCAGATTCCGCAAATTTTGAAGTTCCAAACGACGTTTCGTTCATTCATCCTCTCAATGAAGATTCATGTTTTTATTTGTTGTATGTCTGAAGTCTTAAACCAATATTATTTTGTCCAGACCGTAACTTAACATTGAAAAAAAATCTCGTTACGTGTTTGTTTAGCTCTGCTTACGCACAACAATAACTGCTGGAAAATGCTACCTATTTGTTAGCTGAAGCGTTGTTCCTACTCGCACTGCCACCTGCTTCTTAATCTTGCCGTCATGCCGGTGGACATTAATAGATTGACAGACGGTTGGTTAGAATTAGAGAGTGATCCAGGTATTTATCTTCAATGCAGTTCCATCATTATTATAACCTTGTCTACTGACAGGAAGTTCTGCTTCTGTCAATGAATGACATGTTGACAACTTATCTTCTAGGTCTCTTCACACTTCTCTTAGAGGATTTTGGCGTTAAAGGAGTACAAGTCGAAGAAATATATGACCTTCAAAAATCTTTAGAAGGACCTGTCTATGGTTTTATTTTTCTCTTTCGTTGGATTGAGGAGAGAAGATCAAGACGAAAAATAATAGACCAAAGCGAAACTTTTGTCAAAGATGATGAAGTGGTCAACAGTATATTTTTTGCTCAGCAGGTAAAAATCATTCAGCTTTGTAGTCTATTAAAAAGATGTTACTACTTATCTGTTTTAATTTTTCAATTTTCAATTTTTGCCTTTCATTGCAGATGGTTCCAAACAGTTGTGCTACGCATGCATTGATATCTGTTTTGTTGAATTGCCCCAACATACATCTTGGTGGAACGCTGACGAGGTTGAAACAACACACCTTAGGAATGTGTCCAGAAAATAAGGTTGTTTTAACGTTCATGTAGTGATTGAAAGAAATATAGAAAAAATTAAATACTGAGGATTGTCAAAAAAATTTTCTCTGTTATAAAATAGGGCTGGGCAATTGGGAATACACCAGAACTAGCATCAGCCCACAACTCCCATGCTATGCCCCAGGCCAAAAGGAGAAGAGATAAATCTATTGGAGTATCAACAGGACGGTCTACAGGGGATGCTTTTCACTTTGTTAGTTATGTTCCGATCAATGGAAAACTTTTTGAGCTGGATGGGCTCAAACCATTTCCAATGGACCATGGTAATAAAGATTTTTATTAGAATTTGATAAATATTTTCTGTGGGAGAAATTTTCATTTAAATTAATAATAACCATCAATATTTTTCTCAGGGCCATGGTCAGAATCAGAAGATTGGACAGAAAAGTTCCGGAAGGTTATTACGGATAGATTAGGGATGTCTACTGGAGAACAATATCACGATATACGTTTTAATTTAATGGCAGTTGTCCCTGATAGAAGACTTGCCCTGACTCACAAACTAAAAATGTTAAACACCAATAGGTAAGTAATATGTTGAAGTTTGGCAGAGAGCAGTAATCATAAGGTTATTCACTAATTTTCCAAAACAATTTCATCAACTTTTTTCTACAGGCAAATTGTTTCAGAAGCTCTCCAGCAGGTAACAAAAATTAAGAAAAGGGGCTTGAAAGAAAAAGACAAGTCTGCTGGAAAAGAAAGAATAGTTGTCAAAATCAAGGAGGAAGAGAGTAATGATTCTGCTTCAGGGGCTGAAGTAACAGATTCTGACACTCTCAATAATGTTAAAATTGTAGTTGGTAATGTCTATTTTTATATTTTCAATTAGGATCCTTTGAATTGATTATTAATAATCACAATTTAATGAAATGATGTTTTTTTTGCAATGTACATCTAGGAAGTGGAGATAGTTCTAATCTTAAAGAGGAAAGGTTTGTAACATTTCATTGCAGCGTTTTTTTCCTCTCTAGTCAAAATTTGGTTTTAAATTAATGTTTGTTTCAGCTCCAAGATGGAAGTTGATGATGAAAAATGCAAGCCCCCCAGGGACTACACAACTCCTTTGACAATCCAAACATCTCTTTCTCCTAGTGTGAGCACAAGTTGCACCTCTAGCACTGATACAAGTTCTGAAGTGGGATCTGCATTTAACAGTCCGACAACAGGTATTTAATTGCAGATTTTATTTTGATGAAATACACCATTTCCCTTCTCTAATTTTTTGAATTTCTTTTTCTCTGAAGGCTGGGGATGGAACTCTGGTCAAAACAGCCCAAGTGCCTCACTATCACCCTCAGGTATGCTCTGAATTAGTCTTCTTAACCAAAGCAGTACTAAGAATAAAATAATGCTATTTCAGAATTTTGTGAGATGCAGGACCTTACAGGAAACAGGACTGTACCCTTCTGTGTTTAGAACAACTGTAAACTGTAGAAATACATGTTAATTCAGGCTCGCTCTTACCTTTTGTTCAACATTAGAATTCTTCTCTACTTTTATGACTATCTTTTCAAAACAGGGAAGGGGCCTGTATCCCAAAGGTTGCACTCACTCACAGTGCCTGGCCCAAAATTACTACCTTCACCTGGGACATCAAAACCGCAAGCTGATGAGGCTGGACAGGAAAGCCAGGCTCCACAACTTTGTGGTACCACAGTGCCTTACACACCTCAACAATTCCAAGCACCTCACGCATTTGCTCCCCAAGATCTGCTTGCTCTCCTCAAAAATCTAGAAGCTGAAATTAGCGTTTGCCAAGCAAGTTTAAGAGATGAAAATGAAAAAAGGAAAAAGTACAAGGTAAGAATTAAGGTCAGTTATGTTATGGATTGTTGCTGTAAATTACATTTAGATTACCCTTACATGCTCTTTTCAGATTGACGACAGTCGAAGGACACACAACTATGATGAGTTTATATGCACTTTTCTCTCAATGCTTGCTGAGCAGGGTAAACTTGCCACTTTAGTTCAACAGCATCAACTGCACAGCAGCAAGAAAGTGATGCCTTTGAGGTAGATAAAATACTTCATCTATTTTCTCCTGCCAGCAAAAATGTTCAATCTGTGTAATTTAACTTTTCTTGATAGGGTCATGAAAAAATCTGAACCTAAGGCACAGGCAATGTCAAAGAAGAAACGCGGTAGAGGAAAGAAAAGAAGATGATCTCCATGATTGTAGCAGGTGGCAAATACACCTCAGGTAACTTTCTTCATAGTAAGTTCACCTAGAGGAATCCATGTATTAGTGTACTGGTGGCTGTGAAAAAAATAAATGTAGAGTGCAGACTTAGGTAAAAAATTGCAAGCTTTTAATACTTTCTGAGTCTGTATATTTAATGATAACCCCATTGACAAGCTCTTCAGGATAGGATTTGGATGGCCAACTTTGTCTAACCTAAGTCATACAGCAACAGGAGCACCAATTAAACATTCAGATACAGAAATATAAGATTGAAGCACACCAAGTTGAAGCCAAATAACTATCTACATGGTCAACATAAGTGGCCTTAAAGTACCCAGTATGGCACAAAATCCAGAAAATACAAAAGAATTAAAGAAAGGACAGGAATGTGCTTTAGAGCAACAGTGTAATGTGAGATATCCTAAATAGGATTAATTTTAATGAGAAAATGTTAAAATACCAGAAATGAGTTGTACAATTGTACATAAGCGGCTCAAGGGAGAAACTAAGGATACTTAAAATATAAAATTACTTTAAGGACAGATTTTCAAAAAATCTAAATGACCTTCCCAATCAGAAACTAAAAAAGGCCAAATAAATTCATTCTTAAATTATAAAAATGTCACAGATGTGGCCATAATCGTCTGCACTTGCAACAAATTTTGCTTATGCAATGAGAAAAAACAAGTTCAATAGATGTATCAAAATACTATGCATAACATATAGACAATAGTTGGTAATGGGAATTGCCAGGAGATGTCTATTTTGGCTCAAGTAAGTCAGTTCCTTGCCAAATAACTAGAAATAAAAGAAAAGCTGTGAACTCAGAGTGCTGATACAGGAATGAAAGAAACAAAAACATTGCAGGTAAAATTGATGCCGAAGCTCCTGACCAATAGACAGAAACTGCTGGCATAAAAGATCATGGTGGGAATATCACTACAACTACCACAGCTCTCCATCTTTTTCCTTGGCTGGAACTTCAATTACTCTTGGTTTGTCAATAATACGTGCAGTGCGATTGCCCTTCTCAACAATGCCAATAATCCAAGCTTGATAGCCCTCTTGCTTCTCAATGTCTTTGCAATAAGCAGCTGCCTGCTCTCTTGGTAAACAGATGAGTAGTCCTCCTAAACAAACACATCAGAATTAACATTCATTACTACTTTTCACATCTAATTGCATGATTTTTCTACAACAAAATTGATACCTGAAGTCTCTGCAGAATGTCCTTGTAATAACTGGAACATGTTGCCACAGGCTTTAGCAACAGCAGCCATTTTGGCAATGACTGGGAGATTATGGATCACAAACGAGACTTCGTTCTTCTGATGTTTGGCTAGATTCTGAGCATGACCAAGTAAACCAAATCCTGTTACATCTGTTGCTCCATGAGCATTATACTTGTGCATCAGGCGAGCAGCTGAAAGTGTTGATAAGATACATTAGCTCACATTCGACAATAGCAAGATTAAGACAATGCATGATTGTTGAGGGAAAAAACAAGATTCTGAAACTTGTCAGAGCCATAAAGCAAATCCCACAGATTATTTTGCACCGGTACACGACCACAGATGAACTAAATCAGAAGTGGTGGAAAATGGTGCTAAAAAAACGATCCAGAAAAGGTAACTTACCAATCCTGTTTAACCTTGCCATTGAGTCCATTGCCCTCTGGTATGCTTTCCTAACATCATCTTCAGATACTACAAGTTTGATTCTATTCCACCGCTCAGGCAAATCCAGCCATTGATGTGCGTTAACTGCAACTTGGGTTCCTAGGGGTTTGGTGAGAACAAGCACATCTCCAACTACAGCATTGTCAGGGCTGCAAAGAAATTCATTTCAGTATTTTTCAGTTCAAGTAACACAAAAAGTCTTGAAGACGTCAACAAGACATCCTCAGGACTTAATCATAATGACATCAAACGCCCTCCAGTTTTGACCTATTTCTGATATATTGTTTTACTTGGGTAACAATAGAATCACACAGTTGGGAACCTACACAATGTATTCATTTGGTTGACAAACTGTTGAGGCCACTCCACCGATAGTACACCAAGGGTTAACTACTGTCTGTCCACCTGTGACTGATGTGCCTGCTTCTAATGCAGAATCCTGAAACATCAATCAAAACAAATCAAACATCAAGCAAAAATAAAAATAAATTAAAAAATAAATCAGGAAGAAAAACACCCTTGAGACCAAATGCCCTGTTTCCAATGAAAAATGAGTTGACAAATAAATAAACTACATTGCACATTATAGTACTAGTTAGAGTACTATAATGAAATATCAGTTCATTTCATATGAACGATAACAGTGTTGACAGCGCCAAACCTTAAAACCTCTCATAATCAGTGGAACCACAACATCTCGCTCCTTTTCTGTCATTTTTGTTGAAACACCCAGCAGCATCAGCATGTTGTCACAGTCAACAACCCCCATTGCATACAGGTCGCTCAAAACATTGGCACATGCAATTTTGCCTGAAAGCAAAGGAGAAATAAATAAATGTCAAGCAAAATGATATCACCCATCTGAAAAAAGTATGAAACTTACCCATCATATATGGGTCATCTACAAGGGGGTAGAAGAAGTCAGTCGTCTGGACCAGAGACAGACCACCATGACGCAGTGGAACTACGGAGGAATCCATACCAATGCCTGGAACAAAACATACAAATTAGAAAAATGTGAAATGTTGAGACTTGTTTGGAAGTTATAACAAAGAACCATGATTTTGTGGTTTATATTCTTAATTAAGTTTCTCTATGGAATTTTAAGACACCAGCATGTAAACAATAATTATTATTGAACATGCACAACATATTGGACCAAGTACATTACATGATTAATAATGACTGATAGCACAAAGGAAGAAACTGCATACCACCAAATTTTTGAGATGTGCAAAGCTCTCGAACACAATCATCTCGAAATCAATACACCTCTAGCTAATTCTATCAATCAAATACAACGAAATATTAATTTTTTAAGCAAAATTCAAAGAGCTGTGAAAATCCCGCCATGCACGTGGGGGCCCTGAGGCGGGGCTGCGGCTGTGGCCCCAACCTAACCCAACAGCAAAGGGATGAGACCAAGGTCAATACCCGATCTCGACGCTGAGCCGGCGACATGCCAGAGGGCGTAGGTGCCCTGGAATCTCCAGCGACCCTTCGTCCAGGCATGGCGGGGACTTAGCAATATCCAGAGAAACTGCGATGTCGGCGGAAGCGAGACAAAGATCACGGCTTGCGTCCGGCCGGCGCCCGGCCCCGGCCGGTGAATCCGGACCCCAACCTTGGCACAACATGGCGTCTAGCTACGCTACTCTACCAACACTGACAAAATTTCAGGCACTCTACTTACCAATTCGGGGTATAGCCATGTGCATAAAGTGGGCATGTTCGTCCTGGGCATTGTTTTCGTCTTGCTGCAGTCCCTCAAGGAGTTTCCCAAGAACCTCCTGAGGGACCTTACACCCTCATCCTTTTAGGTCAGCAAAACGTGTCAGACGGAACGAAGCGTCCAAGTCATGAGCCACAGGATCGAACGGCCGCCGAAGAGCCATGGCATTCGGATTTCCTCCTAATTCCAGCTGCGCCACCGTGATGGCATCCTGGGAGACGGAGGTGGCCTGCAACTCCGCCATCGAGCGTGGATATTGGCTGTTGGAATAAATTTTTGCAACTTGGCGGAGACTTGGGGAGAGGAGAACTGCTCGCCCGCACCGCACCGCCGCACTACGTAAAATGGCGTTCTCCCTGGGCCGCTCGCAGCGCGCCGGGGCGCGGGGAGACGCTGGCCCGGGCTGCTCTCCCATTGGTCGGCCGTTCCCGCGCCGCGCTGAGCTCGGCCCACGGGGAGCCGTCAGTATTTCTCCCCGCGCTAGACCGCCAGTGGCTGCATAGTAACAGAAAACATGGACCGTTCGTGACGGACAGCCGGTCAACGCGAGGAGGGAAATGGTATACGGCTCTCGGCGCTGCAATACTTCAGCTCTCGAACTAGAGAGTTTGGCACGAAAGTGATTCCGATGCACATTTCCCAAACTCCCGTCCGTCCAAGATAGGGGATGCCGGCTATGGCTTGTGGCTTGTAGCGGAGCGTTCGAGGGATAATCTCCTTTAACGAAAGCATTTCACCATTCAAATACTTATCGCTGAAGCGGTTTAGAATGACTACAACAAAATGATTTTTCCAAATGAAGGGGGAAAAGTGCCGAAATGCCACCAAGGTCCCCTCCCTCCCTTCCTCCCTTACGGTACTTCCCTGCCCTGAAAAAGTTACTGGGTCGTCCTTTCAGGATCCAGATGAAGAAGAAAAAAAAAAGACGTTGTTCTACGAATTAACTGCCAGAATTCACACACCCTCCCCTTCTACTTCAACATGCTTAGGCGACCTGCTGCACTTCCCTGTTTGTGGCTGCATAAATGTGTTTGAAAGAGCGCCGCGGGCTTCTCCGAAGCAAGTCACGCCAACACAGGGCTGAAGTCATCTCTCCTTAAAATAGTTACTTTTGTCTTTGCGGGTAACTTATCACATCGCTCAATGCAATGGTCATCTTGCCCCGAGAGAGCGCGAGCTTAAGATTTTTGTTGAAGAGAGATTGTGCTTAGTCAGTTCGGATGAGGCTGGTATTGGGCGTGGCAGTTGTCATTACAAACAGGGCCATGTTCATTCCGTAGAGCGCCGCGGCGCCGCATGTGGAGAGGGCTATCCTGTTTTCAGGGGCAATAAGAGGTAAGAAAAAGCTTATAAAACTCCAACAAACACTTCAATAGTTAAATTTTTTAATTTTTTTTTTTTTTTTTGACTTTCACAAAATAATTTATTTACATGAAACATAAATAGATCATTCCTGTCATATATTGCTTCTTCCTCACTCAAACCAACTGCCACAAAAACAACAAGAACAGAAAGGCGAATGAGATAGAACTATTTCAACAAACATGTAGGTACTCAGAACAAGCAAAATAGGACTGCACCATAGCTTGCTTTTCTTTTGTGTGATTATTGTACATAAACAGGTGCTGTTGGATGATGTACCCTGAGGTACAAACACAACTGTTAAAAATTATAAAATGATGACCAAGTCAGCAAAACATTTACATAAAATTTGGAAATAAAAAAATGCTACAATAGGTTGTTGGATGTGACAGTCAAACCAAGGTCATATCAAGAAAAGACAAAGGAATGATGCAAACATGCCCATACATACACTTTCATACAGTAGAAAACGCAATCTCTCAAGAAAACAACATTCTGACATACCACAAAATTTATCATACACATTTAACACCTAATCTAAGGAACACCTATAAAAATATGACTGAGAGCTAGATGTTTAAAAGGACATCCTCATAAAAATTTGTGCCCATGGCTGAGCAATTGCCTCAATATTTGTTCCCTTCTCTATTAAGCACTTCTTAAGTTGAAGTTAAGCTCTAGGCATAAGATTCACAAAGTTTCAAGTTGAAAATATATACTGAGATGCTGTTGAGGCATAGGTTGAGGTCTAATCATTAAATTGGCACAACCCATTCCTAAGGCAGGGTCTGTCTTGTATAAAACGGTTAAGGTTAATAAAAATAAATAAATTGATACAATATACACATTACTTCCATCCAGAAAAGAACTAATAACTAGAAATCCATCATGGAGTCTTCAGGCAAATCCATGAAGTCATCGTCTGGCAGTGGCACTTCTGAAGGCAGAGGTTGAGATCTAGATAAACTGCACAAAAAAGGAAAATTAATTGTAAAAAAGTACTCAAAACTGAAGAAAGATCAAAGAAAGAAAGAATCTCTCTCTACTCTCTCTATCTCTCTCCCTGCCCTCCCTCCCTCCCTCCCTCCCTCCCTCTCTCCCTCCCTCCCGCCCTCTCCCCCAGCAAACCCGCCTTCTTCTCTCCTCTCATCCTCACCCACGCTCACCCAGCCATTAAGAATACCCACCAAACAACCCCAAACAAAAATGTCACCAGAGTACTATGTCTCTTTGAAACGTTATACCCTTGAATATCATAGGCCAAACGATTAACATAACCACAGTATTTCAGCAGTGACTGCTGCATTCTTAAAACAGTGATCATCAATATACAACTTTAACAAAAAACATATCACCATGAGAATGCCAAAGTACAACGTCGATAGGATTGACAATCCTTAATAACATGATAAAGTGAAAATTCTCTGGGATACAAGGACATCAAATAAAATATATATAAATAAAAAAAAACATACACAATCAGTCGTCTCCGCGGGTCCTGACAACCCTCAGCAACTGCCACCGTAATCCCGTACGACTGGAAAGCCCACCGGTCACCAGAACTTACTAACCCACCAATATCAGACAGCACCACCCGCATGAAAAAACAGCAGCATCATCACATCAATCCTATCGCTCTTTATCGATCATCAACATGACCAGTGTCACATTCACCAGTTCATTCTCCACCACCCCACTTCCCTTCACCTGCAACCACCAGATACTAGAACCCGTAACACACCCCCATCTCCGCCCCACAAAACACTCCCTGCTCCCAACCAAAACCCAAACGCACCCACCCACGTAGCCTCAACCCCAATCAGATCAACCCACCCCACAACCAACACCAGAGCCCCGCCGAAAACCCTATAAAAACATCCCAAACACCAGCATATTCACCTCATAGAATTCCTATATTTTCCCTATCACTCCCCTCGCCCAGCCCCAACCAAGCCCCATCATCTCACCCCTCCCATTTACTCCAAAACCCATTTCCCACAAAATACCCCAGACCCAGCACATGGCTCAAGGACTCCCATAAAGACCCCCCTCTCCACCTCCCCAGTACCATCCAAACTAGCAAGCAAGCCGTCAATCACTGCCTCTACAGCTGCATACCCTTCAGGAACCCCACATACCATCCAGTACAGGCGTCAACACACGCTAAAACTACCACGCAGCCCTGCCCCCAACAAAAAAACAGTGTAACGGCCCCGCTTCACATCACCACTACCAATAAAAGACTGCACATACAAATTTTATAGTCATACTGAACACACACAATCAACAAATAAGAATAAACCGCAACTAAAAAATCAATAATAATAGGTTAACACCTTACAAAGACGACCCCTGATAACTAATCCCAAACCCACACTCAGAATACTATACCTATTTGTCATCTTAGCAGGATGAAGCTGAATGGAACCTACTATTCAATGTCACAATCCCAGCTCTTCCGTTTAGATTGCGGTTTCAACAGAGTTGGTGCATCTGGGTTCAGGGTCTTCGCAGGCATTGCCTCGGCACTCAAAGAATCACCAGTAAACCTGAAAGTTGGGAAAATTAACCAAGTCAAGGAGGAAAAACTGGCTTCACAAATAAATATCACTGTCACTAATCTAAGGTGCCTTAAATGAGCTGTACCTCATTACAGATGGTTGACTTGCAACAGGTAAGCTCCATGGCATTTGAGAAGGAGGAGTGTGAAGCCAATCTGCTGAGGAGTTATTCATTAGCGTTGGTTGGAACGGCTGTTCTAAATTGAAGGAGGAGCATCCGTCAAACATTGTTGATTATCAGTCCTTTGGGTTGTGGGAAAATGTTTCACCTGCAGGCACCTGAAGGATAGCAGAGAGATAATAAATTACAAGATTGGAAAAGTTCCATTTTCTTTAGAGTTTCAAGCTGTCACCAAACAGTAAACTGAAATCAACATCCCAGAAAAAAAAAAGTTTGTACAAAATTTCTAACTCTAACCTAAAACCTCATCTGATGAAGATTCGATTAACAAGACCAACCTCCATAAATTGCGTCGCCTCTGTTCACTTACCGCGAGTCTTCCTGTTTTTTGGTGGAAAGTATGCTGACAATTGTCAATTTTACCCAAGAGATCATAGATCTATACCTCGCACGGACTGCAAGTTAGGGAGCTTGTGCGCTCCGGGACATTGCAATCCCGATCATCAATATACTTTTAACAGTCCCAAGTGGAATCCGAGACCAAAAGGTGTGCAATTGAGGGAAAATTTCTCCGATCGATGCAAGACAACGATCACCACACAGATCACGAACGAATTCAACGCAACAACCATTGACAGCGTCGAATGTTTATTTCTTTTATAGTGCTACCCCCACCCCCACCTAAGCTATGCTACAGGGAAAGCTAGGGGAGGGGGAAGTTAAAGGTACGATGGGTTGCCTAGCTAGCAGGCGACCATTTTTACTGATTGAAAGTAGAAGTAGCCAATTTTAGAATGTTATCCTCGAAATAGTATTACTTTCTCTTTTAAATGGAAGTATACTATGATCAAATAGGAGAAAGTTCCAGGCATTACCTTGAAAACTCCTGGGACTGACATTCTGCAAGAGTTCCAATAGAAAACAGTACTTTAAGTGTAGAATGTGTATTCTAGATTAACTGTAGACTTTGTTTGATAGAGCATGCCCCTTTGTGTTTTCATGTGGTTTTTCTTAAACTTTTCTTAAGTATCACTTGGAGGATGTTATTGTCAAACCAATTAAAACATGTGTTCGGTCTCAAAAGTAAAACTTTTTCAAATTCGGAACATCAAAGACTTGAGAGGTCAATAAAAGAGGAACAAATATAAAAGCAGAATCATTTAATAGACTGTTGAAGTAAAATTTGTACACAACTGACTGAAGAACCGGAATAAAACTGGAATGTACGGAACATAACAAATGCAACATTGCTACATAATAAATGCTTTGTGAAATGTAAATTACAAGAAATGGAAGGAACAATCTATAAGGTAACATTTGGTCTTAATATAAGAGTCATATCATTTGTTACACATTAAATACATTCAGGACCTGAAACAGTTAAAAAAAATGGAGAAACTGAAATTAAGCTTCTAGCTGGCTTCAAACAATTAAGGGAAAAAAAGAATGAAAAACAATGTTCGGAGGTGGCATTGGAGTTACAATTACAGGTTCAAATTCCTTTATGTGGCACAGCCACCTAACCCACTCATAGTCAATCACATCGTGCTGACTGACACACCTAACAGACGTCATGTACATACAAGGCACTGCCAAACATGATCAACATGAAACACGGCGTGCTCACAACTCTGTGCAACTAGGCCTACAATTATCCTGTCAGGGTCAGCCACTTCGTGAAGTAAATTACCTAAAATTAACTTAATTTTATAGTTTGCCTTCTGCTTCTAGCCTCTTTTTCAGAGACTCAGGCATCGCTGGTGGAGGAGGTCGTGGCATGCGCAGGGCAACCTTGACAGCATCGTAGATGAACCATTGAAGCCCGGTGAGGGTACCAATCATGATAATCCTAGCAGTGAGACCCTTCCACAATCCAGCAAAGCCAATCTTCTTGATAACATCTCCAGCAGTAGCACCCTTGTCTTGGTTGAGCTTAGATACCAAAGTGTCAGCAGGGTGAGAAACAATGGCGCAGAACACTCCAGCAATGTAACCAGCAGCGAAGGTGACAACCAGCTGCTCATTCTTGGAGCACTCGGCTCTTGGCTTGGGAACAACGTGTTGGTACAGCAGCTCCACAGTGCGTTCGAAGCATGCAAACTTCATCATGGTGTAGGGAATTTGACGGCACCACAAAGGTACAAGACCCTTGTAAAATCCATTCATACCTTCCTCCTTCATAATCTTGGGATAACACTCGCGAAGAGTATTGGCATAACCGGGCTGAGTCTGAATTCGGACCTTGACAGCCTCCATGGGTGACAGAGCAATGTCAGCAAAGAACTCAGCAGAGGCAGAAGCAGCCAAATACAAAGATGTTCTGTACAGGAAGGCGTTCTCCTCGCCGAGCATGTCAGCATACATCACCTTGAAAACTTCATAGAGACCGAACTTGAACATACCCTGCATAGAGTAACCGATAAAGGTGGGTGCCCATCCCTTGGCGAGGCCTCGCACTCCCTCCTCCGCCATGGACACCGAGAAGCCCTTGAAGATGCCAGGGTACTTCTTCGAGTCTACTTGCATTCTGCATTTCACCAGATCGAGGGGCACAATGGCAGTGTGGGTGATACCGCACGACAAGATACCTCCAAGTCCGCAGAGCGCAAAGTATTGGTTTGAGCCAAATTCACAGCTGTCCCCGGCGGCGACGGCTGCAGCAGACACGGTACGGCCCTTCACCAAATTCTGTGATGCCGACGGTTCCTCGGGCTGGCATTGCGCCACGGTGAAGGGGTTGAAGAAGGGGTTCTTCTTGGCGGCTTCGAGAAGGTTTTGAAGCATCTTGACGGGCTTTCACGGGCTTTTGGTGGAAAAATTGGACGAGAGCACTCGCCACTTGCTGTCTGGTCTCCAATGGAGGAACGAAAGGACGATTGTCACGTGACCTCCGTACGGCCCTCCACGATCGCAGTTTTTAACGTTTCTGAAAACTTTTTGATTTCTGTGTTCTTCTTTCTCTTGTCAGCCATGGAGTACAACTGTTGAGATGAGACATTTTAGTGCCTGCTATTTCACATTACTAGTAATATTGAAAAGTTTTACCTAAATTTAGACTTTTCATGAACACTCTACGAAATATTTTAAGAAAACTGATCTTGATATAAGAAATTCTCCTGCGTGTTCCTTATCTGAAAGCGCGATTTCTCATTCTTTATCTGAGCTTTGTTAATTTTTCGTAGAGCCGCAAGGAGGTGTTGACAAAACTCTCATTCATCTGTCGCTCCGTCGCTCGTGAAATTTGGGGAAACCTTGGAGGCTTCAGATCTTGTTACTCTTTTGGATACAATTCATCTTTTTAGTTTATCTCCCTCAGGTAAAATAGTTCATTAATTCACTGCATGGACCTCTTATACGCAGGCACAATTTTTGAGCTTCATTCTTGAAAAAATTGTGTCAATTACAATTTGTCATTGTCATCGCCGCTTTTTATTCGGCATACGTTCAATAATTTGCTTCAATTTTAACATCTCTCCCTGTTGCGTTTCCATTTGTATGTGTTCAGATTTTTAGTATTAGTTCAACAATATGGCTTATTCTTCTGATTAAGAATCGACAGTTTTTTGCATTGTGTCAAATTTTGACCACCGAGGTTAATATTCTGAATCATGACAATTTCTTCACCTTAATTAATTTTAAGGAGACAGCTTTTCAGTCCCTGTTCAAATGCTATTATTTCAAGAATTCGTTTTATATTGGTCATGTTGCAGAATGGCAAGTTCAGCTATGGATGTTGATGAAGAGGAGTTGGAATTGCCTACATCTAGTAGCAGCAAAGGAGAGAGGAAACGTTTTGAAGTGAAGAAGTGGAACGCTGTCGCCTTGTGGGCTTGGGACATTGTCGTTGACAACTGTGCTATTTGCCGCAACCACATAATGGATCTGTGTATCGAGTGTCAAGCAAATCAAGCTTCTGCAACCAGTGATGAGTGCACTGTAGCTTGGGGGGTTTGCAATCATGCATTCCATTTCCATTGTATTTCTCGCTGGCTCAAGACCCGCCAAGTCTGTCCCCTTGATAACCGGGAATGGGAGTTCCAGAAGTATGGCCATTAAATGTGGAAGAAATTGGAAGAGAAACCATGCTATTTTGTTCACTGTTTTCTCCATAACAATCTGTTTGCATTCCATTTAAACTTTTGCTTTGGATGCAACAATTCCTCCAAATTAATGTATACTGTTAAAAGATTATCATGCCCTTTTTATAGCTCAAAATTACCACTAATAAAACCTTTTCATTCTTGCAATAAGAACATGAATAACTGTCATTAAGTAAAGAAGAAGAAAAATTCCTAAATGTCATTTACATCAGAAGTTAGTTTTAAATATTTATTGTGTCAACAATTCGAAACTTTCAACTCATACTTGTCTAGCTGCATAATACAATTTCGTCATGAGAGTATCATCCATTCTTCAACAACATTAAACAGTACGTCCTCCAACAATAGAGGGGCTGATAAGATACAGCAGTCAACACAGCCCAGAAACACAACTACAGTAAATTCATTCATTACCTTAAAATATGTATGAAGGCAGATTGACAATAGCATGAAAGAGTCGATTCTTAATGTGTTAAATACTCAGGTCAGCCTGCTCGGACTACAGGCCTTACAGTCCCACTCAATACATTTAAAACAAAACAAAACCTTAAAACCCTGAAATTTTTATGCCTTTGGACACACAGCTTATTATAGAGGACTCTCAAACTTTTTGAACTTGTGAACACACAAATGGCTATCAGTTTTTAGAGTATGGTTGTCAGGGATGTACATCTCTGTCATTAATTAAATTTCAACTCAATGGCCTGGACTGTGCACTGTCCGTTTTTAATTAATACCATTCTTAAAGTAATGTCCACTTGTAAAACTGTCAGGTGACAAGATTAACTGACTATGGCAAGGTCATGATTATTCTACACACCTTGTTGATGCCCGTACACAAGAATCCAATAGAAGTGAACCATCAGAAACAATTAAACGGTTGGCATTGACTTGAAAAAAGCAGTAAATAACTGACTTGACTCATCCTAAAAGTTTTGCTTTCTCTGGGCAAATACAGTGAGAGCTGCTTATTACGTTCCCAAACTTGCACTGAAATCACAAAGTTATAAATGGAAAATGCTATAAACGGACTTTTCTTACATGCAATAAGTCTTAGGGGTGCAAGGAAAACGCGGCGCAATAGGCGAGGAACGTTAGACGTGGAAGACGTTACGAGCAGCTTTTACTGTAAGCAACAGATTCTATGAACATCACAAACCCGTAAATTCGTTCAAAGTTCAGCATCATTGCAGCATTATACCTCGAATTCGAAGAAGGGGAAAATATGTGTAACAACATCAAATTATGTTACAAGACACATACCCTGGTATGGTTTGCAATTAACTCCAACCTTACAAGCCTATGTCAGAAAAACTATTTACTTTATTCTTTCTTTTTTTTTTATTGTTCAAATATTCAACAATTATAGTAGGTAACATCAACAATAAATTCCACAGGATGGACGTCAATTCTATTGTCATCATAGATTTTCTTAAATCCAAAGTTCAAAGCATGCCACACCTTAAACATGCTTGCAATTGCATGATGCATTTCATGAAAACCAAATGTGATGGGTCACATATTTTGGTAGCAATTAAAATATTGAGGTCCCTCTGGGTTTTGTTTAAGATACAGTATCACAGACACAGCCAACTTGGGCAGCAGTGGAGTTCCTTTGCACTTATGTCTGAGGGAAAAAATTAAAAGGTATCAAAGTCACATTTGAATTGCATCTACACATGGCACAAAAATATCAAATAACAATCATTCATGTATTAAGAGGGAATGTAGGGGGTAACAGAGTACCAGCCAGAAATAAACATTTTAAACATTAGGATTTAAAAAAAAAAAAAATGATTCTTTAAAGTGATGAGTACAAATGATGTAACATGATTGAGTTGTGAATAGTTTTTACTAAAAAGAAGGGTGACCCATCACTAGTTACATGAGAAGTAGAAACAAAATATTGATTGGTGTAGATAAAGAGAGTACACATTGGCAAGGAAATGGGTAGTTCTTGGTAATTTTTACCACTATCACATCTCACATAAACGCATACACAAGACAACTAAACAAAACCGAACAAAGAGAAAGTGTGTTTTCTTTAAGAAAAAATATGAAAGCACCTGATTTTTAGTGAAATTATCACAACATTAAGGATTAAATTACATTTGTAGTATAATATTAAGTGACAAATCTGTGATACTGTATTACCAAGCATAATACTCACAACAAAATTAAGCAACATAAAAGAAGCTCCACTTATACAACAAGCTTGTTCATCTGCTTGTGCAATGAGGAACATGGAATGCTAAGCGCTATTTATGTGACATAATCCATAGTCTGATCAACAATATCAGTGTAATAAAATAACTTTGAGACTTAAAAACTTTTCAGTTAGTTAAAAGCAGTACACAAATCAAATACTCCTATGCTTCTGAAATACCATTTTTATCAGTTACAAAATTCCACAATCAGATGTGAAGGACGGAGATAAGCAAACAATAAGTAACAGAATCAACCCTTATATAAATTATGAAACAAATCACTAGATTGTAATTGTTTGAAGAAACAACAAAAGGAATGAATAATCTTGCCACATTCATTACCTAAGGCAGACAAAATGCACAACAGATAACTCAATATTCATGCCTGTAAAAAATAAAATACAGTTGTCCACTTTAAATTTTTACTGGTTGAACATTTACTGCAACTACTATTGTTGAAACTAGTAACAAATAACAATAAAACAGAATTGCAATGGTGGCTGTTCTCTTCATTAATCTAGAAGACAATTTTCTCTATGAAAATAAGATTTGTACACCTATTTTTTTTTATTTTAATTTTTTTAAATGTAGATTTTTACATTTTTGCTTTTTTTAAAATAAAACAAATGCTATCTCTTTCTGGCTACCTCTCCAGGTACCAAGGATTTGTTTTTAAAACACATTTTTCATGTGATGATTCCAGCCCACATTAGACACTAGGTTTAAACTCAGCAACAATTTATCCTCATATATGCCACCATAAATAAAACATTTAAAAAAATGTAGTACCATAGGGAACACTGGCACTGATACTTTTTCACCACTATCAGTCAACTGTACAGTACAATACAAAACAATAAGTAGGCCAGCCAGATACTCATGTTCTCTGAGCAAATTACAATTGATCCTTTCACCCTGACAAAATGGCAGGCACATAATTCTTAAAATACTGAAAATTACTCTGTTACATATTTAATGCTTCACTAAAAAGTACTAAGTACCTTAATTGCGAACATTCCTATAAGTATACACTGGTGTGTTTATCAATAAATGCAGTGCTTGGGTCCAGTTAATTGCCTTACTCAGTTTCACCAATTCAAGCACAGAGTTTGCAACTACAAACAATCTTCCATAGCTGATTTATTCTTATTCAGATACCTATGATCCAATATTAAGCAGCCTCAGAGAAGGCGCTTTAAATTTAAAAGCCTTGTTTTATCACTGATATTTAAGGTATTTATTTACCATCCCAAATTTTCACTACAATGTGTTTCTAAATGAACTAGTTAAAAGCATTCTGCACTATTCACCAACAATCAATGCAAATTTTACAAATTTTTTTAACATTTTGTTACTTTACGACACATATAAGCCTAGAGTTGCACTACCTTATCATTTCAATCTTCTCAGGAAGCATACCAAAACTACTGCGGTAGCCCTATTAATTCTCTGTACCTACCAATGATACTAACATCTGCAATTTAATACCTGGAGAAAAAAAAATGCCATGAAATAACACAATATTGGTCTCTTGGGGAGAAAGAGGGGGTGCAGGGGGGATGGAAGCTTTTCTCACCTGTAATAATTTGGTTTGAATGGACCGGCTTTGTTAAGACCCATGTACTTTGCTTGCTCATCACTTAGCTCTGTGAGATGAGCATCAAAGGTAGGTAGATGCAGACTTGCAACATATTCATCTGTAAAAATAAAACATTGCACTAAGCTGAAGCAGTGTCAAATATTTGTGTGACAAAGTATCACACTTTTGGAAATTCAAGAATTCTTTCTGACAGTACAGTGAATGACCATGACTGATTCAAGTGGTTTGTACCGTAATTCAGGAAGGCACGAAAACACTTAGTTAAAACATCATGCAGTAAAAATATAAGCCGAAGTTTAAATTTTTTTTTTTCTGTGGGAATGGTTAGTAGCATAACAATATGTATTTTTCCTCCAGAAAAAATAAATTTAAACAAAAAAGTCAAGTGAGGGAAAAAAACTATGAAAGAAATGAGACTTACCCATTTTCTTGGGCAGAAGATAAACATCTGATTTGTAACGTCCATGTGGAGCATTGAAGAGTTCTATCAGCGCAAGGGCCTGAAACAAATATGTGAAATGATGACATTTTTCATAGCTTTGTTGGACTTGTACATTGTTAAGTTACCAACCTGGGTTGCAGCTGTGATTGAAACAACAAAAGATGGTAAGCTTGAGCAGCTGAGATTGACAAGTCTTCCTTCAGCCAAGAGAACAATCCGCTTGCCATCTGGCCATATCACATGGTCCACTTGGGATCGAACTTTCTCCCAAGTTAAATCAGGAGTGCGCAAACTATTCTGAAAATTGCAAAAGCACAGACATTAAAAACATTGGCCAGCTGCTTGGTAGTTATACTGAGATGGCAAAAAGACGAAAGTCTGCCACTTACAACATCAATTTCTGTGTTGGAATGCCCCATATTGCAAATAACACACCCACTTTTCATTTTGTCCATGTGCTCTCTTGTGACTACATTTTTGTTCCCTGTTGCTGTTACCACTATATCAACATTTCGAACAACTTCATTCAGTTTTACTACCCGGAAACCATCCATACTGAAAAAAATAAATTAGAAATGTCATCTTTCTACCTGAACATGTTTTCAAGACTCAAAGATAAACATCAAATTAAATTTACCATGCCTGGATGGCACATATAGGGTCTATTTCGGTGACATACACAACACAACCAAGCCCTTTCAGAGCCTGACAACAGCCTTTGCCGACTTCTCCATACCCACAAAGCACAACTTGTTTTCCTCCAAACATCATATCTGTTGTTCTCTTCAAACTGAAAATTCAAAAAAAAGTCTAAAAACATCCATTTTCATTAAGAAAAATAAACCCCACCAGAACCAAGTCTACAAACCTGTCAATTATAGATTCTCTACAGCTGTATAGATTGTCAAATTTTGTCTTAGTTACAGAGTCATTAACATTCATAGCTGGAACTGAGAGCTTTCCTGCTTTGGACAACTGGTACAGACGGTGGACTCCTGTAACACTTTCCTCAACAATTCCTGTAAAATAAATAATTTTCTATAATTTGTTTTTCTCACATAGGAGTGTCACATCATGAAAGGAAAACTGAACTAACCCTTGATCATCTTGAACATTGCTGGGTACTTCTTCAGCATCAAGTGAGTGGCATCACCTCCATCATCCAAAATCATGTTGGGTTGCCATCCTTCAGCATTAACACACTTGTCTATACACCACCAGAAGTCCTCTTCAGTCTCTCCACGCCAGGCAAATACAGGGTATCCTAAAAAAACACTTTCAGTTCAGAATTCAAAATTTTCAAAATTTTGAGTGCAACTATACTGCATTACTGGATAGACAACAATACCTGCTTCAGCAAGAGCTGCAGCAACTTCATTCTTTGAGGGCAAAAAAAGGATAAATGTAAAGATTAAAACAGGAGTAGCACACATATACAAACTGTTCAATTCTTTAAAGGCTACAAAGAACTTGAAAAAAAAACAAAAAAACAAATGAGATTACCTGAGTTGAATAGATGTTACATGCAGCCCATCTGACCTGGGCTCCTAATTCTACTAAAGTTTCAACCAGTACCTGTAAGCATTCAAGAAATAAATATAAGATTGCAAATAAAAGGAGAAAAATAGAAATTAAACTTATACTATCATTCAAACTTACGGCAGTCTGAGCATTAATGTGAGTGCATCCGACTATCTTTGCAGATTTCAAAGGCTTGTCATCCCCGGCTCTTCTTCTTAAAGCCATTATTCCAGGCATTTCTAAAATGGTAAGGAAAAAGCTTATAAAAGAGAACTGGCAGGTCCAACAACCTAAACAGAAGTGTCTTAGAAAGCATTTCCTCCCTACCTTGTTCAGCAATTTCAATTTCTCTCCGACCAAATGCATGTTGGCTGATGTTCTTGACACAAAAGTCAGAGAAACCCGAGGAGCTCTTTTGTAATTTTTCCCTTGGAGAAACGTCATCTTCATCGGATGAACTGCCCGTATATGATGCTGCAAAATGTAACAGACAATAGGTGACCTCTAAATAGAAAAACCACGAAAGCGAAGTGGCCGAATTAGCGAAACCTCAGGGTAAGAATGAAATTTCAAACAATCACAGGCGGGGATTGATATGATCATTTCATTTCCATCCCTCTTCAGAGCAAATCATCCGCCACACCTGTGACTAAAGGATCCCAGCGCACACGAACACATTCATTGGCACACACGACTATAGGTACACATGATTGATTCCGAACAGTATGTAGCAATATCCTCTCTCTCTCTCTCTCTCTCTCTCTTTCTCTCTCTCTCTCTCTCTCTCTCTCTCTCTCTCTCTCTCTCTCTCTCTCTCTCTCTCTCTCTCTCTCTCTCTCTCTCTCTCGCTCGCTCGCTCGCTCGCTCCTCGAGGCCGGGCCCTAAGAGTGCGACAAAGGAGAGAGAGAGAGACGGAATCAGCCTGCAGGCTGCTTGTATTTACACTCAGTGGAGCAGACGGAGGCCACCGAGGACCTCCGCGGCTCGTCGGCCCCCGCGGCCGCCCCCGCCCCCGCCCCCGCGCCGCCCCCGGGCCCCGCCCCCGCCCCCGCCGCCGCCAGCCGGAGCAGGCCGCGGGAGCTGGTGGGCAGGCTGAAGCGCCGCATCTGACGGTCCTTGAACCCCGTCATGCCCTCCCGCAGCTTCTCCGGCATCTGCAACAGCAACAACAACGCAATGCATCAACCGCAAGTTCCGTTAATTAACCGGCGCCGCAAACCCGAGTTGGAAAAATCTCTCTCTCTCTCTCTCTCTCTCTCTCTCTCTCTCTCTCTCTCTCTCTCTCTCTCTCTCTCTCTCTCTCTCTCTCTCTCTCTCTTGACAACTCGTAATTTAGAAAAATTCAGGAAAATGCTGAGATAATCAGAAAATTTCATAGAAATTCAGGAAAATTCAAGAGTGTTCACCAAAATTCACATCAAAATAGGTAAAATTCAAGCAAAAATTCACGAAATTCCACAAAAAAAAAAAAAAAATTACGAGAAGTTACAAAAATTTACAAAATTTGTACACCAAGTTTTTTTCCCCTCGCGCAAACCTAATCGCGAGAAGACTCAGCCCAGTTTTCCTTGACCCGCGCGGGCCTCACGGGAGATAAGCTGCGCCTGGCTGCGCCCACTAGATGTCCTCTAGCAGTACCGCAGCGCCGCACCCTCCCTAGCTCGGGCAGGTGATTCCGAACGGCGCTCAGTACGTGTAGTGTCCTCCCTCTCTCTCCTTATCGGCGTGCTCCATGAGCGCGACAAGGACAGACAGACCTTTCTACAGCGCCGGGTTGCGGTTCGGACCGGCCTCGCACGCGCGCCGCACTCGCACTGGGCAGCGAGGGGCAGGTCTTGGTCTTCCCCATGGCCACAGACCTTGCCTATAGAGCACAGGCCCGGCCCCTCCCGCATACCTCCAGCTATCGCGCCGTAGCACCCGTAGCACCCCGTCCCGTCCGGCCCCGTCAGAGCCCCACCCCGACATTGTCAAGAGGCCCACGGGCCCCGGGCCCCACGGGGCGGCGGCCTAGAAACGCCACCCGCCACCCCAGCCCTCCCCTCCCCTCCCCTCCCCTCCCCTCCCCTCCCCTCCCCTCCCCTCCCCTCCCCTCCCCTCCCCTCCCCTCCCCACTCCTCGTCCCGGGCCCGCCTATACTTGTCGTTCCAGACAGCAGCAGTAGCACCCTTCCTTTCACCCCAAACCTGCCACCTACCTACAACCCCTACAACGCTGTAGACTGATTCAGAGGAACACTCTCTCTCTCTCTCTCTCTCTCTCTCGCTCTCGCTCTCGCTCTCGCTCTCGCTCTCGCTCTCGCTCTCTCTCTCTCTCTCTCTCTCTCTCTCTCTCTCTCTCTCTCTCTCAGACACACACTCCTGGCATGCGCATGCTTTATCAGGTGCGAGACAGAGTGAGGAGAGCGGTCCTTTGAATCCATCTGCACGGCCCGAAAAACATTAAAATATCTACATCATAAAACAACGCTTGAGATTCATGTAAAAAGTAATTCCCCCTCCCCCCTCTCTCTCTCTCTTCTTATTCCTGAGTTGGATTGAATTTTCTTTTTGCTCTGGCTTTGACTTTTTGTCCTGAACTTTTTGACCAACAACAACAGAAAAAGGGGCCGTTTTCCCACCACCACCACGCTCATTATTATCTCATCGCCCCTCAACGATTCCCTTCGAAAAGTAAGTGTGGGCGCGAGAAGATGAGAGTCGAGTGCTGGCCTCGGCGAGGCAAGCGCGATGGCGCGGCGGGGCGGGGGCGGGCGAGGCGACACCCTCGCCCCTAGCCTCGCCAAGGGCTTTCTGTGCGCCTCGGCTTTCAGCAGGGCGTGACCCGCAAACGGACCCGCCAATAAAAGTGAAAACTTTACAGGCGCGACAGGAGAGTGAGGGCGAGAGAAAAAGGGGGAGGGAGGGGGAGAGAGGGAGAGAGGGAGAGAGAGAGAGAGAGAGAGAGAGAGAGAGAGAGAGAGAGAGAGAGAGAGAGAGAGAGAGAGAGAGAGAGAGAGGCGACCCTGCTGCTGGGCCCGGAGTCAGAGAGCGCGCGGTGACAGCGCGCCACTTTGTGACAGGCGGACACGTGATTCCCTTCACCGATGTCAGCGACAAGGCTGGAGCTGGGGGACTGCTGGAGCTGGAGGGGAGGATGGGGGAGGGAAGCGCTTCAGAGGTTCGATCCCGAGGGTAGGATAACGTCCTTTTTTATTTCCTTTTTTTTTCTCACATTTATTTTACCAGACCAGTTAAGTTTGGGGAAAAGGGTTGTAATAACATCCGCTGTTTGATTAGTGGCCATCGTCCAAAGAGCGCGGGCAAAGCGAAGGCACGGGGGAAAAAGTTAACGACGGGGATCCAGTGAAATATGGAAAATTAAAACCGACGTAGAGTCGAATTGAGGGCCACCTATTCTACGTCGATTTCGGGCGGATGCCAAATATTAGATCTGTCACTGCGAAACGTCATCAAAGCAAAACCATTACAAAAATATATTTTTTAAAAAAAGAGAAAAAATAAATTAAGAACGGAAACCATAAGATATGTTCGCATTTCCGGAAGGAACGGGAGGTAAAGGAAAAAAATCGCGAATCTTTAAACAGAACTACCTGGATCTTGAGATTAGGACAAGCTGTCCGGAAAAGGAAAAAAAAATCTAATGCATATTTTAATATGTTATGATATTTGCAAAAGTGGGGAGGCAAGGTTCGGGGAAGGGGTGAAGAAGCATTACTGGATAAGCTCACGGCTGCTGCTGCTGCTGCTCGTCCCACCCCGGGCGGCCCCCGGCCCGGCCCGGCCCCCTGAGGACCAACAAGTGGGGACAGAGCCAGCAGCCCTGCCCCGCCCCGCCCTTCCTATCCCACTTGCTCTATCTCCTACTCTGATCGCACAGCCCACTGGCGCCCTGATAATATCGACTTGACCGCGGGACCTACCCACCCCCTGGAGAGACCCGAGATCTTCAACACAAAAAGAAGCACCGCCAGTGTCCGACCGGCTGCCGCTCTCTAACGTCGAGAACGCGTCCCTGGTGGTGTCGTGGGAAATGCGCTCACGTTTTACGAAAGCTAGGATAGAGAGCGGCAGAGCAGAGGGGAAAACAACTCTTTTTATTTTTTTTCTTGAATTTTTCACTAATTTTTTGTATATTTTCCTGAATTTCCCTAAAATTTTATAAATTTTTCTGAATTTTCCCGATCTTTTCTGCATTTTACAGAATTAAGAGATGAGCAAAAAGTACCTTGAGTGGCACCACCATGCACGAGGGGTTGCAATCACTACGGGAGGAGGGGGGGAGGTGCAATCATCACGATAGTCACGAGTCGGGGTGGGTCCATCATCAATGGGGGTGCAATTATCACTTGGAATTCGAGAATCACAACCAGCGCCCCCTACCCGTCCCGTAGCGCCCCCGCCCCGCCCCGACTACCACCCCGTGAGCATCGAGCCACCTGCTCCGAGCAGGCCAGGGCCGGGCAGTCGACTTATTCCGAGGAGCGCTCTCCTCGCTCTGTCCGCTCTCTCTCTCTCTCTCTCTCTCTCTCTCTCTCTCTCTCTCTCTCTCTCTCTCTCTCTCTCTCTCTCTCTCTCTCTCGCACCTGTGCGACGAAGCCCATTAGTGCGAGAGAGAGAGGGCGAGGAACGCGCTCTTCGGAATAAGTCGGCAGAGCCGCCCTCCACCTTAAAAGCCCGCGCGCGCTTCGCACGCTCCACCGGAACCCTCAGCTCGGCTCGGCGTGTAGCCAGGACAGCTCCCCCCCCCCTCCCCCCAGCCCCGGCCCGGCCGGGGACCGTCGGCCCCGCGCTCTTTGGCTTTTGAATCACTCCGATCGGAAAGCCGGCTTTAGGATTTGCTTCGCTTCTTGTTGTTGTTGTTCTTGAAAAGGGCAGCCGCGAACAGAGTCTGCGGTGGTGTGGGTGGGTGCCGGGTGTAGTCGCTGGGCTAGTAAGGCCCGGGCCGGGGCCGGGGCCGGGGCCGGGGCCGGGGCCGGGGCCGGGGCCGGGGCCGAGGCCGGGGCCGGGGCCGGGGCCGGGGCCGGGGCCGAGGCCGGGGCCGGGGCCGGGGCCGGGGCCGGGGCCGGGGCCGAGGCCGGGGCCGGGGCCGGGGCCGGGGCCGGGGCCGGGGCCGGGGCCGAGGCCGGGGCCGGGGCCGGGGCCGGGGCCGGGGCCGGGGCCGGGACAGCTCTCCCCAGACCAGACCCGGCCCACGACTCGACTAAGGACTCTTCCTACACCTTCCCCCTCCCGCCCCGCCCCGCCCAGCCCGTCCTTGGGGTCGCGACAAATCCGGTAGGGCCACGGCGTTTTCAAAGAGGATGAGAGAGAGAGAGAGAGAGAGAGAGAGAGAGAGAGAGAGAGAGAGAGAGAGAGAGAGAGAGAGAGAGAGAGAGAGAGAGAGAGAGAGAGAGAGAGAGAGAGAGAGAGAGAGATGGGAGGAAGGGGAAAGAAGAGTCCTTATATATCCACGACGGAACTGCCGCGAGGTGCGGGCGCGACAAACAACAACAATAACAGCGATCCCCGGCGTTGTAACCCCCTGTCATCCTTCCATCCATCCCTTTCTGCCTCCCTCTCACTCTTACTAAACAAGCCCAGAACGCCAATCATCCTCAAAGAGACAGACACCTGGCCGTGTCGTGTTGTTGGCGGGTCCCGCGCCCGCCTCAAGTGGCTGCGGCCCCAACTCGTCAAACACCCCGCAACTCCACCTTCCACCTCTTCAGGTGTCAGCCTGGGTACAGAGGCAAAACTCGCGCTGTAAAGTATCCACGTGGCGTTCCTTTCCAAGTACTATTGCCAAGGGGATTCCTCAATGGCGTAGTCTCACTCCAGAAGGGTGATCCCGGGCACAGTGAGGTCGCGAGTCTCTGTCCCTGTCGCACTCATGGGGCACGGCCGTCAGGAGCGAGCGAGCGAGAGAGAGAGAGAGAGAGAGAGAGAGAGAGAGAGAGAGAGAGAGAGAGAGAGAGACACTTCCCAAACGCTGACCGGAATCAGCCTGCAGCCCAAGGGACCACCGCGCCGCCGCCAAGTCCCCTGCGCGCCGAAATTCGAGCAAGGGCGCGCTCCTGCTGTCCTATACTCCTCCAACCCCACTCACCTCAACCCCGATAGTCCTGCCCCTGTGACCCTGGGCCGTCTGAAACCGAAGATCGCTCTCGCGCCTCCGTCTTTCTCGCACTCATGGGGCCCTTCCATGCCCAACATAGGGCACCACCTTAAGTGCGACACACGGTAAAAACAATATCTGATTTATAATTTTTTTTTTTACGAAAAGGGAAAACTTTCAGGCTCTCCCTGATTTTGAGGAAAACTCCTCAGATTTTGAGGAAGTTTCCTTGAAGATTGAGGTAAATATCCTATTTTTTGAGGGGACTTCCTCAAAGTAACGGAGTGCCTCATGAAGTTTTCCCTTCTTAATCAAATAGCCTATTCAGACATAGGGACGGAGGCATGGGAGCGTGAGCTTCGGAATCAGACGGCTGCGCAGCGCAGCCTCCGGGGCGCTGTAAGGTGGTCTCTCTCTCCTTGTCGCACTCATGGTGCACGACCATAGGGTGCGAGCGAGAGGACACCACTGAACGCTGCGCGGAACCACCCCGCTAAGGCGTCTTTTCTTTCGGCTCTACCATGCAACCGAAACGGGAGAGGGGAGAGGAAGGAGACACTGGCGCGGGCCTAGTGGTAGCGAAAAAGACGCATCTGAACTACCACGCGAGGCACAACCCACCCCCAGCGCGGACAACTGACACAACTAGCGATACAAAACCAGGACAACGAGACATAACAGCAGAGAATAATAAAGCTGACACGACCGCCGACAAAAAGTCGAGAGGGAGAAGATGTGGCGAGAATGTGTTGGGAATGTCGGCCAGTCGCGCCACGCCACGCCGCGCCACGGCTAGCCTCGCCACATGCCACGCATGACCGATGGCCGGCGCGGCGAGGGGGTGAAGAGAGGGAGAGAGAGAGAGAGGGAGAGAGAGAGAGAGAGAGGGGGGGGGGGCAGTGCCGTATAGCGTCGGACGGGCCGCAGCGGGCTCGTATCACATCGCCCGCCCCACCCGCCCGCATATGTTCAAAGCCGTACCACGAGAAGAATCATAAAACAGAAATAACGCAAAACAGGAGAAAAAAAACGGGAGGAATATTTCCACAGTGTTCCACAGCCAACCCCTCGGGGCGCGGGCCAGGGGCCGGGCAGACATAGCGTCCAGCTGCATGAACGATATGGTGCCGACGCGACCGGAGGGTGTTTATATCACTGGAACGCCTACCGTTTGAAAGTCGCACACGTGTAGGTGTTTGGATTAATCAAGAATTCACTCCAACAAATAAATGTCTGAATTTAACTTGGTATATCAGACATTTAAATTATCGAAATTAGAACACCTACAAAAGTGTGAGATGTTCAAACATATGTAAATGTCCATTGGTTTGTCTTGTCGCAAAAAAGCTCCATACAAAATGTATACAATATGCCTCTTTTAAATTTTGATTTTGCTGACGTTTAAAAAAAAAAAAATCTTGATTTTTTACAAAAATGATGAAAATTTTTGTCATTTTTGTATATATGTAGTGTTTTTTTTTCGCGTTTATTTTCACTTATTTTGTTTGTTTTCAGTGCTTTAATATTTTTTCTCGATTTTTCTGAACTTTGATTTCTTACACTGTTTTCGATGTTTAAAATGAGTTTTTGAGGGCCGTGCAACGATTTTTCGAAGTGATCCTCCTCCCCTGGGGGAACGTCACATCGCGGGCGGCGGAGCACGCCGGGGCAGCAACTCGAGTCACTGGTACTTCCCTCTCGCCCCTCTCTCTCTCTCTCTCTCTCTCTCTCTCTCTCTCTCTCTCTCTCTCTCTCTCTCTCTCTCTCTCTCTCTCTCTCTCTCTCTCTCTCTCTCGAGCACGAGACCGCGTGGCGTGGCGTGTCTCTGTCACCAGCGGTACGAGTGGGGGAGGGGGAGGGCGTCCATCCGCTAAAGGGGCTTCGTGTTCCTCCTGCTGCTGCTGGGAATCGCGTCAGTTTAGCGAACATGCCTCGGCTCACTGGCGCAATAAAACGAGCGGGTTTAAAAGCGGCGAGAGAGAGGGAGAGAGAGGGAGAGAGAGGGAGAGAGAGAGAGAGAGAGAGAGAGAGAGAGAGAGGGGGGGGGGCGTGTGGAGAGATGTGGAATAGGAAACAGCAGGAGAACCGACACCCCATCCCGCCAATTCTTTTAGACTCCTTTCGTGTTGTTCCTCTCTCCCCCCTCCCCCCTTTCTCTCTCTCTCGACTGGCATTCCCGTGGCGCCCGCCGCACCGGACTACCGGGTCTTCATGCTAAACGACTGGCTCCGTGCCGCTCGTGCGAAATGCGGGGCAGGAGGTGGAATGGAGGTGAGTGGAGGTAGGGTCAGCGGGTTCTGAAACACTGAAAAGGAGTGAGAGAGCTTATCGGCCTAACAGAGCGCACCCACGGCATCGCGACACTCCAGCTGCAGAGCACGACCCAGCGGAGCCCCTGTCATCTCCGAGGTAGGCCGCCAGCGCAGCACCCGTGCGCGAGTGCGGCCTACCGGGACCGGGCATTTCCGATTGTCGGGGCAACAACTCTGAATTTTGGAGTACATACATTTTGTGAATTTTCGTGAATTTTTATAGAACATTTCGGAATTTTCACTAGAATTTTACCTAACTATTTTGTAAATTTTCCCGAACTTTCCTGAAGTTTTGCTGATTTTTGCTGATTTTTTCCTGAATTTTCCTCGATTACGACATGAGAGGAGGGCGCCCTGGAGTCCCAGCTCCTAAGCCCCCGGAATGCTGCCGGTCGTTCTATCTACTCCTCCAGTTTTCGTCGCACACACTTTCTTGCAAGCTTCCTGGATCCGGGGCTAGAAGCTCGGACTCCAGGGCGCCCTCCTCTCATGATTACGTGTTGTGTAAAAATTTCAGAGTGTGTCACCCTCGCTCATCACTGTGAAAAATACTCGTAAGAGTTACAGGAAAATTTTCCATTATGAAAGTCGTAAAATTACAATTTGAAATTGCAAATTTACAAGCACTCCCTATCGACTTGAAATTGACCGACAAGCAAGAATGGGCTGTCGTAAATTTACGACATATTTTGTAAATCAAAATTACAAAAAATGTCGTTAATTTACGAGGATATTTTTCACAGTGATGCCGGCCCGGGCTGCCATAGGCTCGCCCGCTCTCTCTCTAGGCTTGCGTAGGGCAGGGCGGTCGGACAGAGCGACCAGTAGACGGAGACAGACAGGCAGACGGACATACAAACAGACAGGCGGACGGACGGACGGACGGACGGACAGACAGACAGACAGACAGACAGACAGACAGACAGACAGACAGACAGACAGACAGACAGACAGACAGACAGACAGACAGACAGACAGACAGACAGACAGGCTGGCTGGCACACACAAGTGCCGCATACGAGCTCGCAGTCCCAGCTGCCGTACTGATTGTTGAAGGCAATTAATAGGCGGAACGCGCAACACGAGTCGAAAAGAGACAGAGAGACAGAGAGAGAAAGAGAAAGAGAAAGAGAGAGAGAGAGAGAGAGAGAGAGAGAGAGAGAGAGAGAGAGAGAGAGAGAGAGAGAGAGAGAGATACATAGTGGAGGGACGGGGCGGTTCTCTTTGCTCGTTGTCATGGTTCAGCTCACAGCCCTACAATTTTTTTTCCGGTCATAGAAAATTTCCTGCCATCAAAAGAATGATGTACACTGGGAAATTCAGATTTAGCCCTGAGAGAGATTAGCCAATTTCGTGACGAGACCTAAACTACAAATAAGCCGCCACTGCCAATAACTAGAGACAGAAGATAAGCATTCGGTAGAGATAACTTCCCTCAAGAAACCAACTTTTACGTGAAGTTTGACGTCGCTCTTTAATTTGTCTGAGAGCCAACAGATTAGCCCCTGATGTGAATTCTCAGCTTCTGTGGCTCATGGTTGGAGTTTTGTCACGAAATCAGCCAATCTATTCGCTCTGAGCTAACAAATTTCTTTTCAGTGTAGCACCGAAGGGAAACCAACTCTAAGTTTCGCTTACATTAAAATTTAAAAAAAAATAAATAAAAAAAAAAAAAAACTTTTCAAGAATTTTACAATATTTAAATTTTTTACCACAAAATTTTACAAAATTAATAAAATTCAGAGGAAATTAAAGACAATAATGCACCGCAAGATTTTGATTCCCCCTGGTAAATCTACCACTTCTATCATTATTTGCCCTGCCGGAGAGGACTGACTCTATAGACCGCTCCAAATCCACAGTAGATACCAGAGCGAGGATTCTCGCCCGCAGGAAAGCGAAAATTTGCTGTACATTTTCTCGCTCTCCTGAGGGCGATGTTTAGATTTCTGGCTGGATTAGAGAAATAGTTTCAAAAGTATCACTCTACTTGAGTGATGACTAGTAAACCTCGCCCATTTTGAGTGATGATTCATATCCCTAATCTTACCTAATTTGAGTGATGTTCCAGATTCTTTCGCATTTAGAGCGAGGTTCCTGAATCATCACTGTGACAAGACAAAAAAATCTCACTCTTTTTTTTATGAGAAATCTGACTCTAGCATTTGCAGTGAACCGCTTTTATCGAATTATCACACAAGATCAAATCAAAATCCTATCAAAAATTGCTGGTGGCGCACTCACCTTGAATTGGTCCATGTGTCCCAGTTCGTCGTCCTCCTCCAGTGTTAGGTCCATCGCTGCGGAGCGGACGCCTCAGCGCTCGCGGGCCTCAGTGCCGGGATGGCGAGTGGTGGCCGCCTGGGGCAGAGCTGCGGCGCGTCCTGGGAGCGACGGAGAGCCAATCAGAGCAGAGGACTCGCTGGGAAGGAGGGGGGGAGAGAGAGAGAGAGAGAGAGAGAGAGAGAGAGAGAGAGAGAGAGAGAGAGAGAGAGAGAGAGAGAGAGAGAGAGAGAGAGAGAGAGAGAGAGAGAGAGAGAGAGAGGGGCGGTTTCGAGGGGGGGGGGGGATCACGGATCACTCACACAAAATGTGCACAGTGACTTTTTTGACTTTCAATTTTTAAATTTTATTGTTTTGATTTTTGTTTTGATTTTACAAGGAAATTATCTGTCTCTTTTTGATAAATTTTGATCTTTTACTCCCATTTCTAAATATTTTCGACTAATACTTCGGTTTTCTGTTCATGTTTTCTATATTTTTCGGATTTTTCTGTATCTTTCTTCTTGATTTTTTTTAACACTTTTTTTTTCAATTTTTTTAATGATTTTTTTTAGGGCTGTACAGTGATATTTCGAAGTGATCCACCCGTCGGGCGGGCTACGCTCCCATCCCGACGCGAACTGACAACCCAAGGAGATCGATGGGGCAACAGGTTGTCATACTCCACCACCACGACCACCGCACCACAACCACATCCCTCCAGGACCAATCCGAGGGGTGTTCCGCGGGTCCCAAGCAGTCGACAATAAGTCCAAGGACGACTGGAAGACATCCAGGGACGCGCGGGATGTCCAGATTCCAGTTAAAGAATCCAAAGAAGCGACAGGGAGTGGGAATGGCTAAAGTAATCTCTCTAGGAGGCCCCGCGGCCAAGTCTGCGAGTCTGAGTTGAGGAAAAGGCTTCCAGGGGGAGGGGGAGGGGGAGAGGGAGAGGGAGAGAGAGAGAGAGAGGGAGAGGGAGAGAGAGAGAGAGAGAGAGAGAGAGAGAGAGAGAGAGAGAGAGAGAGAGAGAGAGAGAGAGAGAGAGAGAGAGAGAGAGAGAGAGAGAGAGAGAGAGAGAGAGTAGGGGACAGGACGCACGGGTCCGCGCCGCGGTTTGACAGAGGGCGAAAGGAAGAGTTCCCGTCCATTCAGTTCCAGACGCCTACTCACTCACTCACTCACTCACTCACTCACTCACTCACTCACTCACTCACTCACTCACTCACTCACTCACTCACTCACTCAAACCACGCGACGTTAATCAAATAGCTCGAGCGTAGCTGAGAGAGGGAACCGGCTGGCATCGGGCTGCTGGCTGAGGGATGCACCACATCAAGGATAGAGGGATAGGGGGGGGGGAGCGAGGGAGGGAGAAAGGGAGGAAGGGAGCGAGGGAGGGAGGGAGGGAGGGAGGGAGGGAGGGACGGAGGGAGGGAGGGAGGGAGGGAGGGAGGAAGGGAGGGAGGGAGGGAGGGAGGGAGGGAGGGAGGGAGGGAGGGAGGGAGGGAGGGAGGGAGGGAGGGAGGGAGACAAACGAGGTTGAGAGAGGGAGAAGGAAGGGAATTGCTGTACGACCTGGGTCACGTTGCGCTGCGTCGGGTTAAGCGTTTGCGGCCGGGGGTCGGGTCGCGGGAGCGGCGCAGCGCGCAGCGTCAGCTGGGGAGAGGGGTGGGGGTGGGGGTGAAGGCGTGGTAGACGCCTGGCCGCAGGCCAGCACGCCCCCGGGCCCGGGCATTAGGCGGGTGACCGCGGCCACACCGCACAGTGCGAGCCGCAGGTAGGCTCGCAGCAGTGCAGTGTCATGCGACGGGCCCGCGCGCCCGCGCGGGTAAAAATGGAAGAAGAAGAAGAAGAAAAAAAGATATTGGTACCAGCGCCATGCGCCATTAACCCCGCGCTCTAATTGAGATCAATACGAGGGCGGTGTTTCCGGCTCCGCTAGATGGCCTTGATCGTGCTGCTCGCAGCTTATCGGGCGGGGCGGGGCGGGGCGGGGCGGGGCTGGCGGCCTCGAGGAATATCCGGAAAATAATCCCTCTTTCTCGTTACTGAACGCGCTGCATAGCGGGACGCGGGCAGGCGCGCTCGCAGAGCCCGGAGCAGAGCCCGGAGCACGTCCAGCACAGAGAGCACGCCCCAACCCCCGAGCAGCTCGCAGCTGCTTCAAAAGCAACAGTGGGCTGCAGTCAATTAAGCCGTCATCGTGCTGCGACTATACATATACGTATATATAAATATATATATATATATATATGTAATAACGAGACCCGCTCTCGCTTCGCAAAATGTTACATAAGTAAAAGGAAAAGAAAAAAGAAGGAAAAAGAGAGAGAGAGAGGTGACTTTGAAAGAGCGGAGCGATGCGCAGCGACAAAACACTTCTGGAGTGGATAAAATCCGGGGAGGGGGAGGGGGGGGGGGGTTCGGCTCGGCGCTATGCGAGCCTCGTGTTTTTATTCCGCGCCCGAACACATAGCACCAGCCCCCGTCAGCGACAAGCGGCTATGAATGGGAATAAGTCCCTGCTGGCACTCGACCACCACGCCCCGCCCCTTCCCGCTCGCTCAAACCAACAGACGAGCAAACAAACGGGGCTTGTGTTGCTGTGTGTACTCCGGAGGCTTACCCGCGAACCTTATCCTTCTCGCGAACAGTACACGATGAACAGTAAGTATAAGACAATATCAGATGTCCTATGAGATTGACTCTGCATATTTTGTCGTTAGTTCTTTCACAAAATGCTCGATCTTTATCATTGTGAAAAATATTCGTAAGGGTTACGGGAAAATTTTCCATAATAAATTTCGTAAAGTAACATTAAGTTCTATTGTTACGATAATGTTTTAACACCATGTGTCGACTTAGTTTTCTTCTGCAAGGTAGAATTAGCTGCCGTAAGTTCGCGACTCCGCCCGTAAATTTACAAGTCGAAGTCAAAATCACAAATTACAATAAAAGTCGTTAATTTACGAGAAAACATTTTTGCAGGGTACAGTTTAAAACGTGTAACAGGGCCACTAAGAGAGGCTGAGCTGGGCGGGGCCCCCTGGTGTGCGCTAGGAACAGCAAGGAACAGCCCACCCCAACCGGCTGCAGTAACCGAACTAATTGAACGTGAATAAGAGATGGGATAATTTTTGCCGAAAGAGGTAGAGCATCTGGTACTCGAGTGCAGGGACAGAGAGTGCGATGAGGGAGAGAGAGCAATGTGAGAGAGGGAGAGAGAGAGAGAGAGCGATAGAGAGCGAGAGAGAACGAGAGAGAGAGAGCGATAGAGAGCGAGAGAGAACGAGAGAGAGAGAGCGAGAGAGAACGAGAGAGAGAGAGCGAGAGAGAAGGAGAGAGAGAGAGCGAGAGAGAACGAGAGAGAGAGAGCGAGAGAGAACGAGAGAGAGAGCGAGAGAGAGGGAGAGAGATAGAGCGAGAGAGGGAGAGAGCGAGAGAGCGCGAGATTGCGGGCTCCTCCCGGGGGTGGGGCAGCCCTGCATAATACACGTCGGCGCGCGGATGGCACAAAGGGAGAGAGGCCCGATTAAACCCCAACTCTTCCTTGAGAATGTTGTGCATTTTTGGGCGGAGGAAACGTCTCTGGACGCTCCTATCCTATCCTCCCGCTCATCTCCCCCCGGCTCATCTCCTCTCTTTCCTTGGATCCTCCCCCAACAGCACCGCCTTGCTTGCTCTCCCCATCATTCCCTCTTTCGCATCGCCTTTCCAGATCACCCTCTACTACTTCTGTTGTGACCACCCCCAACCGGCACGATCCCGGTACCTTCCGAGGAGAGAGAGAGAGAGCGAGAGGGTGACTCCCGAGGAGAGTGGGGGTACGAGGAGAACGCGGAGAAATGTGAAGGAGAGAGCAGCCCGCGAGAAAGCCCGCGGGGTAGGGGCGGGTATTCGAACCCGAGACACGCGTGGGGAGAGAGAGAGAGAGAGAGAGAGAGAGAGAGAGAGAGAGAGAGAGAGAGAGAGAGAGAGAGAGAGAGAGAGAGAGAGAGAGAGAGAGAGAGAGAGAGAGAGCGCTGGCTGCCTGCTCTTCATTCTCCACAGCAGCGCGGCGGGCGGTCCTGGAGGCGCAGCCCAAGGACCAACTCTTCCTGCCACGCTCAGGCGCACACTCACACTCTACCTCTCTCCTTCTCTCTCCCTCACACACGCTCAGGCGCACACGCTACCTCTCTCCTTCTCTCTCCTTCACACACACTCATTCGCGCGGCGCGCGCGCGGGGAGATGGGCGACTGAAGTTTTTCAAGATAAAGTGTCTGCGCTGGAGCCGAGAGGTCCCATCCCCTGGACGGCGGAGTCCAGAGCCGGACGAACGCGTCCGAAATGGAGAGCAACAGACGACATTGAAAAAAAAAATAGGAGGTAAGTCGTGGGTGCGGCGGTACTTCTGTCCTAATGGCATTGTCTGCAACACGGCGGAGTGAAACGGGAGCGCTGGCGCCAACTTAGCAGGGCGCTGTGTACCGCACGCGGGCGCCCCGCCCCGCCCCGCCCCGCCCCGCCCCGCCCCGCCCCGCCCCGCCCCGCCCCGCCCCACCCCACCCCACCCCACCCCGCCCCGCCCTGCCTCATCAGACATAGGGCCTGGGCAAGGTCGCTCAACGCGTTGTTTAGTTCCACCATGAGCGCGCCAACGACAGTCGAGGATAAAAGGACGGAGGGAGAGCGGGATAGAGAAAAGATAAAGGAAAGATAGAGAGGAAAGACAGGGAGGGAAGGGAGGATAGAGAAAAGATAAAGGAAAGATAGAGGGGAAAGACAGGGAGGGAAGCGAGGGTAAGGCAGAGAGGCAATGTACAGCGGAGCAGAAAGTCATTCAATCATCCTCCCTCCGCGCTGAGCGTGCCGCTCCCCTGCCGCCTTGAATTATTTGGGTCCACGCGCTCACGGCCCGGCCCACGCATTCAATCATTCATCCATTCATTCAACCATTTATCCATCCATCCATTCATGCAATCATTTATCCATTCATTCACTTACTCATCCCCCTGCTCCACGGCATGGCCGGACCGGGGGTCGGCGCCAGAAATCGGCCGGCGCGATTTTAGACATCACGATATTGACGGGAATAAAAACAGGCGGGAGACGCTCTCTCTCTCTCTCTCTCTCTCTCTCTCTCTCTCTCTCTCTCTCTCTCTCTCTCTCTCTCTTCCTTTTCCTTCTCCTCCTCCGCCTCCTCCGTTTCTATACGAGACGAGTCCTACCCAGGAAGTCTCAACGGCAGACCCACAACTTTCCTCTTTTCAAAGTTCCACGCCCCATACACAGCCCTCTCCGACCTGTTTTAATTAGACCGGCTTTGGCTTTGAGGTGCGGCCATAGCCTCCACTGACTTTGGTTCCGTATCCGTGCGGCGAGATACGAGGAGGCTGCTCCGTCGCTACGCGTTAGTTCCAACAATATTCTGATATCGCGACCTGCAGGTGAATGATGCAGATGGGGGGAGGGGAGGGGGGTACAGGGGAAGAGGATCGTCAATGGTCTGACGAGCAGTTGGGAGGCTCTCGAGGGGAAAATAACTCTGAATTTTGGTGTTCAAATTTTGTGAATTTATGTGAATCTTTGATGAATTTTGGTGTATTTTTGCTTGAACTTTACCTATATTTTCGTGATTTTTTTCTTAATTTTTATTAATTTTTCTAAAATTCTATTAATTTCTCTGAATTTCCCTGAATTTTTCCGAATTACGAGGTGTACAAGTATTTCAGAGTTGTTTCCCCCTCGGAGATTGTGAGATAGAAAGCGGTGTCCGGAGAGAGAATTGAACTAAATTTGTTTTTTAAGGATGTACACAAAAGAGCTTAAAAGCTCCACGGACATCGTACCAGGTGTTTCTTTGAATGCGAAACAGTGTTGCTGGACTGCATACTCACCAGCGCTGCAAGGGCCATGGCGCCTTACGGGCGAATATAGGGTAGGCAAACCCGCAACACTGTTACACATTCAAAGAAACACCCGGTATATCAGAGAGAGAGAGAGAGACTGAGAGAGAGAGAGAGAGAGAGAGAGAGAGAGAGAGAGAGAGAGAGGGGGGGGGCAGACAGACAGACAGACAGACAGACAGACAGACAGACAGACAGACAGACAGACAGACAGACAGACAGACAGACAGACAGAAGGAACGAAGAGAGAGAAGAGTTGCGGAGCGGCACATGTGCGTGAGCGAACAAGACAGAATGCTAAACTTTCTCCTTGTGCTGGCCATGCGTTTTCAAACTTCCCTCATCACGAGCGAACGGGGCGGAGGCAATCTCCACGTATTGAGTGAGGAGCAGAATGCAGCCACACGTCTGCAGGTGTGCGACATTCGCGCATTTGGTGTTCAGCGCAGAACATGTTGGCAGCGGAAAGCGGTGAGGTGAAACACGCGAGGGGGAAACAACTCTGAATTTTAGTGTACACATTTTGTAAATTTTAGTGAATTTCATTTAAATAATGTGAACTTTTACTTAAATTTTACTGGGCTTTTGAAAATTTTCAAGAATTCTTCAAAAAATTTCAGAATTTTCAGAATTTTCCAGAACTAGGAGGTGTACAAAAAATTCAAAGTTGTTTTTTCCCGTCGGTGAAACATCTCTGTCCATACCACCTCGTTCGTGCTCGCTCCTTTACTCGGTCGCTACACAGCTGTTTGCACACCGCGCAGCAGCCGCTTCACCCGCAGAAATGGCCCGGAAAATGGCGCCTCCTCCTACAAAACCTCACTGTGGCGGGTAGGGAAAGGGTGAGACCAACGCGGGGCAGGGCGGGGCGGGGCGGGGCGGGGCGGAGCAGAGTGGAGAGAAGCGGTGATGTGCTCCATGGGCGGTAGCGGTACTTCCGATCCTATGGTAATGAGGAGGCCAGGCCAGAGCCAGGGCGCCATAAGAACGGCGCGGCGTTGAGGGGCGGGGTGAACGGGGTGAGGTAAGGCGGGGCGCTCGGACGAGAGGCGCGAGTTTGTTCGGGTCGGACGCACTCCACCTGAATTATCAGAAGAGCCCTCCACACGAGGAAGTGGCGAGCGAGCGAGCGAATGAACGAGAGAGACTGCGAGACAATAGGGCAAGCTATGTAATTAACGCTACACACACTCACTCACTCACTCACTCACTCTCTCTCTCTCTCTCTCTCTCTCTCTCTCTCTCTCTCTCTCTCTCTCTCTCTCTCTCTCTCTCTCTCTCTCTCCCCGAAACCCTCCCTTATGCGTCGAATAAATCGGATCAGGACTGAGGCCCCATTACTATATAGCGGGCATGAAAATCATTATACGCGCGAAGCGTGAGTAATTTCCATCCTCACTGCTGAATGACTTAAGCGTAGTAGTACGGCCTTCGAAACAAAGCCACCACAAGAGCTCCAGCACAAAGAGCCCGTGTGCCCGCGCCCCGCCACGCCACGCCCGACCATGCAGCAAAGCAGGGACCAGACCAGACCATAAGGGTGTTAACAAAAGGACCCGACCGGAGGGGCGGGGCGGGGCGGGGCGGGGTGGGGTGGGGCGGGGCGGGGCGGGGCGGGGTGGGGTGGGGCGGGGCGGGGCGGGGCACTCGAGGCCCGCCGGGCCGACGGGGACCAGCACAGCACAGCAGGGCACACGCGGCAGCAGCGCAGTCCGGAGGATGCGGTGTAGTGTAGCCTTGAGGAAGAATTACGGAGCCGCACAAGCACAGAGCGCTGCTGGTGCACAGAGAGGCAAACGCAGGCTAGAGTGCAAGAGGGACTAGTGGAGGTGGAGGAGGAGGAGGTTGGGGGGCGGCGGGCCACTGCAGCACCGCAGCAGCACCGCTCGGCCAACCACCAAAGGATCCGGATTATTTTGGGAGTCGACGCGCGCAGGGCACGGCGCAGGGCACGGCAGGGCAGCCCACACTGAGGTTCTGTCCCGCCACCGTGTTTGTTGCACAGCGGGGGAGGTCAGGGGGGAAGAGCGAGGCAGAGCGATAAAGAGGAGGCAAGTGTGTGTGAGAGAGAGAGAGAGAGAGAGAGAGAGAGAGAGAGAGAGAGAGAGAGAGAGAGAGAGAGAGAGAGAGGAGAGAGAGAGAGAGAGAGAGAGAGAGAGAGAGAGAGAGAGAGATAGAGAGAGAGAGAGAGAGAGAGAGAGAGAGAGAGAGAGAGAGAGAGAGGGGGGGGGATGGAGCAAGAGGGAAAGCCAGGGGGAGGTAGAGACGCATTATTTACCCGGGGAAAACACGACTAGGCAGGCGGGGGGCAAGGCTGCCCATGAAGGGGTTATTAAATGGAGCGGTACGCCGGAGCGAGTAAGAGAGACAGATAGACACATAGCCCTACTCACTCCCGTGCTAGCTCTCTCGTTCAAACACACACACAGAGAGAGAGAGCGAGAGAGAGAGAGAGAGAGAGGGAGAAAGAGAGCGAGCGAGAGAGAGAGAGAGAGAGAGAGAGAGAGAGAGAGAGAGAGAGAGAGAGAGAGAGAGAGAGAGAGAGAGAGAGTCTGTCACGGTCCGACCGAAACTGGTCGAAAGGGGTTCAACCGGGTGGGCGCGTAGCGGACCGAGGCCCCTCCGCCCCAGCCCGCCCACTCCACCTCCCTCCCACCTCGCCCCCTCAAGGATGTAAACACGTTTGGGACGGTCGCCAGGATGCCGACGGGACGAGCAGGACAAGTATTGGGAGAACTGGGGGCAAACAGTGCAATAAGTACACTGTAAAACATATTGAGTCGTTTCAGGGCCGGCTCGCGAATCGCAACACACACACACACACACACACACACACACACACACACACACACACACACACACACACACACGATACTAGTAGGGTGGCAGTCACACATATGTTTGAAGTCGCAGGTCGTGCACGGGGACATGTGTGCAACAGGGGTCCCATGCCCCCACTGCAAACCCTGGAATCCAATTTCTCACCCAAAATGGGAGACGACACTTTTCCATGCTAAATTGGAGTGAGAAATTTTAACCTCACTCTTTTCGAGCGAGATGTTTTTTAGCCTCGCTCTATTTGAGTAAGAATTGTTTAACCTCACTTAATTTGAGCACGAATTCTCACTTTATTAGGGCTAGGTCTCAAAATTCTTTCTCATAAAGAGCGAGGGAAAAAATTCTCACTCTCCAGAGAACAATAAAATTGCCTTCAAATTCTCACTCGTCTGGGGGCGAGAATTATGACTCGTAGATTTTCAGTGCCGAGGGAAGACCAAGGAGCAAAGTGAGTTTGGGTCGAGGGGGAAACAACTCAGAAATTTTGTTACACCTCGTAATTCAGAAAAAATCAGAGAAATTCAGAAAATAATTAATTAAAATTCACGATAATTCTCAAAAATTTACAAAAGAAGAACACCAAAATTCAGAGTTGTTTCCCCTTCGATTTACGTAGTCGGCGTTGAGCTGCTCTCTCTCTCTCTCTCTCTCTCTCTCTCTCTCTCTCTCTCTCTCTCTCTCTCTCTCTCTCTCTCTCTCTCTCTCTCTCTCTCTCTCTCCCCCTCCCTCCCTCGCCCTGAGAGCGTTTGACTTCCCTTTGGCCGCGCCTCTCGAAGCCTGACCCAACTGCAACGAGGACAAAGTTGAGTCCGAAACAAAACACAAGCGCAGTTTGGTAGTGGTGCTGGAGGGGGCTGGAGGGGGGTGGAGAGAGGCTAGCGCCAGCTTCAGGCTCCAGCGAGCGCCTAGCCGCGCCAAGCGTTCCAGTATTTTTCCGCCCAAGTATGCGCGCGAACAAAATTAAGTTGGTCAAGACCATCTCGTAGCCGGTTAAAACAGAGTGTGCGGGAGACCAGATAACTTGGCCGTACTCTACCACTGGGCGTGGGGGACGTGAAGATATGCACAAAATGAGCGAGGCGAGAGAGAGGGAGAGGAGAGAAGCAGAGAGAGGAGGAGGAGTGAGGAGTGGAGAGAGAGAGTGTCTGGAGGGCAGGAACGGGAGCCAACTCTCAGTGGAGCGCAGTAGGGCTGTGCGTTAAGGGCCAGGGCTGGTGCATAGCGAGGTCGCCACCCCCCCCCCCCCCCACACACACACACACAAGGGAGGGTGTTTGTAGACAGGAGGTCTCCAGACGAGCCCGCCCCGCCACGCCACGCCTCGCCTGGGGATGTGCGGGACGAGGATGAGGTGGAGGTGGCGGGGAGTGGCCCTTGTGGGCATCAAGCGACCCCAACCGTGCCGTCACCTTGTTACCCTCCGACACGACACGACACCGTCGGCGGCGCGGCGCTGGTGCTGTCAGGGACTGCGGGCCAGGCTCAGGCGGCAGAGCCCAGGCCTGTGCGATTAGTTAAATAATTGGTTCGATGCCAATAACTTTTTATTAAGTGACCTTTTGGAGATCAATTAGAATTGAAATAATTAATTCAGATGTTAATCGAAATTTTTTTTTAAAATCAAAACCTTTATTAATCGTTACCAATCATCAATTGCAGCACTTTTTTTTTTGACCCATACCTATGTTGCAATAATCGATTAGTTAAGAAAAGTTAAGTAAAGCTAGAGAAGATTTTTTTTTGGTGCTAAAATACCGTAACATTGTAAATAATCGTTTGTTTACTGATTGGTGAAATTAGTTCATTGAGCAAGCAAATAAATATTATTTAAAAATACGTAAATTGAGCACGCAAATTAATGGAAATAAAATAATAATAATTCTTTGGTTTCGATAATTCAGGTGTGGTCAATTAATCGAATTGTCAATTACCAATAATTGGAATCGACTCAATCTTGATTATTTTAAATAATTGTCGACTACCAATGATTTGTAACAATCGCACAGGCTGCAGGCAGACGCGGAGAGGGTCCGGGGCGTCGCGGCGCGCGGCTGACACGGCTGTAGAGCACGAGGACCAGGACGGAGGCGACGAGAGGCGAGCAGGGCGCCGGCGCGGCGTCGCTCTCACGACTGCACGCCGTGACCCCGCGGTGCCAGTGCCACCGCACCCCGCCCCGCCCCGCCCCGCCCCGCGGCCTGCTGCAGCGGCCAGCTGGGGTGGGGCGGGGCGGGGCGGGGCGGGGCGGGGCGCCTGACGAACACCCCTCGGGACTCTTTTCAGGCCCCGCGGCGTGGCGCGGGGCGGCGCGGTCGTGCCCCCACCATCAGGCATCAGCGTGCTCGCAGGCCGCGTACCACCACGGGACGGGTGGTGGCATCTCCCTCACCCCTCGCGAGAAGGAAGAGGGTCTCTCGCTCTATCTCTCTCGAATCTCACGCAGTCGAAAACCCTCTCGGAACCACGCCGCCGCGCGCAGCGCGCACCCCTCCCGCGGGGCACTGGGACACGAGCCAGAGAACCGGGGGGCAAACGCGATGACGCAACGACGTGCCCCGCCCACTGTCCACTCCTTTCTCTCTCTCTCTCTCTCTCTCTCTCTCTCTCTCTCTCTCTCTCTCTCTCTCTCTCTCTCTCTCCCTCTCCCTCTCCCTCTCCCTCCCTCCCTCCCTCCCTCCCTCCCTCCCTCCCTCCCTCCCTCCCTCCCTCCCTCCCTCCCTCCCTCCCTCTCTCTCACTCACTCACTTGCAAACATACGGCCATCAGCAAACACACACACACACACCTCACCAATGGGAAGGAGACAGAGAGCAGCAGGCTGATTCCGAGGATCGCTCTCGCTCTCGCCCATCCATTCTTGTCGCACCCATGGGCGGTCCTGACACCCCCGACATGGGGCACCGCCATAGGTGCGACAAGGACGGAGGGACGAGAGCGATCTTCGGACTCAGCCTGCAGAGCAGAGGGACCGCGGAGGGGGAGGGGTGGGGGTGAGGGAGCTCCGCCGCATCCCCTGGGTCATTCTCCTGCCTGTCTGGAACGCGCATATATCGATATGAGCGCACGAGCGCGTCAATATACCGCTCGCTCCTTGGACGCGGCCCTGGAGTGTCACCTCCTGTCACCCCCTGTCACCCGGCCGGCCGTCACGCTGGACCCCGCGCTGGGTTTGTGCAGCAGCCACTTCACCGACGAAGACGTCGACGGTAACAGCGACAATGATGCTGGTCTGGAGGCGGTGGTGACAAGAGAGGGTGCTGTCACCACCCCCCGGGGCCAGGTCGGACCGAGCTGGGCGTGAGGTGAGGACAGGGGCAGAGTGACCCGAGGGTGACCCGAGAATGACCCGAGGGTGACCCCTGCCGGACCTTTGGGGCTGCGGACGGAGGGGGCCGGTAGGTAGGGTGATTACGCAGAGTGCTTTCGGCTCCCTGTCCTTGTCGCACTCATGGATCTCGCGGCCATATGGAGCAAGAGAGAGAGAGAGAGAGAGAGAGAGAGAGAGAGAGAGAGAGAGAGAGAGAGAGAGAGAGAGAGAGAGAGAGAGAGAGAGAGAGAGAGAGAGAGGGCGCACCACTGTACACGCGGTTCGGAATCATACCGCAGGTCCGTGGGCTTGTCGCCGACGTCCCGAGTTGGGGTCGGACGCTGAGGGGAGGGGGGAGGGGGGAGGGGGGGGAGAGGAGGATGAGGAGGGGGGAGGAGGGGTAGGTAAAGGACGCGGCAGACCGGACCGGACACGCGGGGGACAGGACGGGGGGAGGAAAGGGGGCAGGGGAGGGGCCGCCGCCATCATGGTAGAGCTCGGAGGAGAGAAATGTGGCCGGGCTCGTTAGGACCAAAATGCCATCAGAACGACCCAGGCCCAATACCCTCCCGCGACCCGCCGCGTGCTCAAACAGAATAGGTGGGGGGATGGAGTTGGAGAACGCTTTGACGAGAGGAGAGGGGAGAGGGAGAGGGAGAGGGAGAGGGAGGGAGGGAGAGGAGACGAGAGGTGAGTAGCATGGACGGGGAAATAGGTCTGATGACTCGGGCCTGCTGCTCCAGCTGCTCGCCCGCCCGCCTAAAGCGATTCCAATAAGAAAAGACGTGACCTGACCGACCAGGTCACGCGGAGAAAAGAACTTCTGCCGCCTCCTTCTCTTTCTACACTCTACCTCCTCCTCCTCGCGCCTGGGCCGGGCTATGCGGCAGGCAAGGCAGGCAGATAGACCCGCACGCGCAACACCTCAAGTAAGATGACGTCAAGAAAATATACTATGCCGAGGTCCACTAACCCCCGACCCACCACGGGGTGAACCAGCCCGGGCCCGGGCCGGGCCTCCGTGGAAAATAGGAGCCGGGAGAGAGAGTGAGAGAGAGAGAGAGGAAGAGAGAGAGAGGCAAAGAGAGAGAGAGGAAGAGAGAGAGAGAGAGAGAGAGAGAGAGAGAGAGAGAGAGAGAGAGAGAGAGAGAGAGAGGAGGATGACGAGCAGGACGAGGGGAAAAAGGGGGTGGGGGACGCCCCCGGCCGGCCAACCAATTTGTCATCGTTGGCCTCCAGCGCATTAATACGCATAAGGAAGGAGGGAGCAAGGGCGGCGGACAGGAGAGCAGCCGGGCAGACTAGACTAGATGAAGGTGGAGAGGGTAGCGCCAAGAAACAAAAGCTGCCAAAAACGGCGAGTGCTTCCCTTTTTCTTATCTTTCGAAGAAAGTTTTCTATGCAAAGCTAAATTTTTGCAGTTAGATGAAATATTCCATCCCAGCTCCTACTTGTCCCTCATGGTTTAAACGTGGATGCACGGCTGCGTCCGCGGCGACCAGGACAAGGGCGTTGCGGGGCAGGAGGGGCGCAGTGGGGAAGTTTGGGACGCGGCGGTCTCTTTAAACCCCCGCCCGCTTCCCTCAATATCTCATGGTAGTTTGCGCGAGGCAAGAGAGATAAATCTCCACCATAATCGCGGCCCTTCCTAAAGGACCGCCCCCGCGCCCCCCGCGCCCCGCCACCTCGCCCAGAGTAAACAAGAAATAATTAACTTAAATGCACCTCAGGTCCTTCAGGCCTGCAGGGACGGTATATACCCGCCAAAGTAGCCTATGCGAGGGGGTAACAGCTCAGAATTTTGGTGTGCATATTTTGTGAATTTTTGTGAATTTTTATTTTTGTGTGAATTTTCTCTTGGATTTTACCTAAAATATCTTGAATGTTCCCAAATTTTTCTAAATTTTTCAAAAGTTTTACTGAATTTTTATGAATTTTTCTAAATTTTTCTGAATATGTTCCTGAATTACGAGCTGTACAAAAATGTGGAGCCTATGGGAAACTATACATCAGGAGCGTCAGTTTTTGTCTATTTTCTCCGTGACCAGGACCTTCCTCGGCTCAACTCGCGTGGCACGGGGGGGACAGGTCACGCAGAGGACCCCGTGCATGCGTGACAACGATGCCGAACTCGGGGGCGGCTCGGGACTATGCACCTCCCCGACCTCTCAAGTCCCTCCCCTACCCCTCCTGGTGCCATACGACACAAAGCAAGTGTGTTCCACCCCGCCCCGCCCCGCACTATTCCATGACGGCACGTCAAGCGCCCCTAAACCCGCCCCACCTCGCCCCGCCCCGCCCTGCCCCACCACGACCGCGCCGACCCCACGCCAGGACACATCAGAGGGCATAACAAATACCTTAACCGAATGGGTTTCGGCTCGACCTACTTATCAAGGCGCCCTGCGCCCCGCGGTTTTTTTTCTCCCTCCCACCACACCTCTCCCTGCCCAGCCCTCTTTCTCTCTCTCTCTCTCTCTCTCTCTCTCTCTCTCTGTGTCTGTCTGTCTGTCTGTCTGTCTGTCTCTCTCTGTCTCTCTCTCTCTGTCTCTCTCTCTCTCTCTCTCTCTCTCTCTCTCTCTCTCTCTCTCTCTCTCTCTCTCTCTCTCTCTCTCTCTCTCTCTCTCTCTCTCTCCGGCCGGACCGAATCTAAATGCCAGTTGGGTGTGGCGTGGCATGACGGGGCGTGGCGGGGCGTGGCGTGGTCGAGCGGCGCTAAAACCAAGTGAAGCGCGCGGTCAGTGTGAAAGGTCCGGCAGAGCGGGGCGGGGCGGGGCGGGGAAGGGCGGTGTGACCTTGCCCAACCCCACATAGCCCATGGGGCCCGGGGGCACCCCACCCTCCTGGAGTGCGGTGGCATGGGCGGGCAGGGCGGGGCGGGGCGGTACCGGTGGGCGCACCGGGGCGTCATTCCAAATCCCAGATTGCGTCCGCAAGCAGGGAGAGAAACCGGACGTGGCATACCGCACACCTCTGACCTGGCCCTCACACGGCCCGGCGGCCGGCACGCGGTGAGCACTACCAGCACCCCACCTCCCAGTCCCCCAACCCTCAGCCTCTTTCCGTTTCCGCAGGAAACCCCCTGGCGCCTCCTCCTGACATAAAAAAAAAAGAAGAACCCGTGCCGCGGTACCACGATGCGAATGTGGTGTGTACGTCACACGCGCAATGAAACGCCACCCAGCCCTTCCCCCTGCACTCTAAAATTCTTACAGAGAAAACTCTTGTAGCACAACAAAGAAATATGTGCAAGCGTAAATACAAATAAGCCAAATTTTCTTTGTATAAAGAAAAATGTTTATGATACTAAGAAAAATCTTTGTAATACGAAGAATGTTTTTTATTGTAACACAAGGAAATTTTCCTTTTATTAAGGTTGCATAGAATTCTTAGTATTATGCGAGAAAAAAATTTGTAAGAAGATTTAGAGAGTGTACATCCACATCCGCCAGCACAGCGCGGTAGCAGGGCACGTAGACATCGTGGGGGCGGGACGGGGCAGATTGTGGCGGCAGGTGACACATGGACCTTGCTGCAGCGCACTCGCCGGGCTCGCGGAGCTACATCACCAATTTTATTGCCGAGCGTTTACTGTGAAAAATAGTCATAGGTTTACGGGAACATTTTTTCTCGAAGCAAAGTTGTAAAAAATAACAATTTCAAATCGTCAAATTAAAAGCACTAACCATCAACTTGAAATTCAAATGCGACCAAGAAAGGGTTGTCGTAAATCTACAACATTTTTGTAAGTTTTCATTTATGAACTATATCGCAAGCCTACAAAGATATTTTTCACAGTGCACGGCTTCTCTTCTCCACTTTCGCCGCCACCCTGCGCGTCTCCTCTTTTCGCGTATTTCTTACCGACCCCAGTCCCGTGTAATCTCGCCCTCCGTATCCTCTTCACCCTTTCTCTCTCTCTCTCTCTCTCTCTCTCTCTCTCTCTCTCTCTCTCTCTCTCTCTCTCTCTCTCTCTCTCTCTCTCTCTCTCTCTCTCTTCCTCGACTTCACTGCAATTTTCCAGGATTTCGTGTAAAATGGGGCATGAACGTGCACAGAACGTGCGAGGGGAATTCCATCCAGAGAACCCGTGCGCCGCGCCCGGCCGCGCCCCGTGACACCCTCGCCCTGACCTCTAAGCGCGCGACCGCTAGCTCACCCCTTCAGGCACTGCCAGGCCTATTTATTTTCCGTTTATTACTTCGTCTGCTAGCGCCGCGGGTGAACAATAACAAACGCTTCGCAGAGAACCCCCCCGCCCCGCCCCGCCCCGCCCCGCCCGGCGCCACGCCGGGCTAACAAACCGCAAGACCCCTACACAATGAGTCGTACGTGAGGGCTGTGGTGGGGGAAAAGGTCGAAAAGCGGAGAGAGGGGTTGGGCGGGGTGGAGCTTGGGGGGGGGGGGGGAGATGGGAGAGGCGATAATTGACGCGCCAGTGGAGCGGCGCGGCTGGGCGCGGCAGCGAGCGCCTGCGGCACTGGCAGTCCCGCAACACACGTTTGCGATCGAGTTGCCTACCTGCCGGGCGTCCCACCCCACCACCCCCAAGTTTAAGTCCACGGTAAAAAGAATGTCTAATTTTTTGAGGAAAGAAGGAAAACTTTGAGAAACTCCTTGATTTTGAGGAAAACTCCTCAGATTTTATTGAGATTTATTGAGATTTATTTCATAAAATCTGAGGGGTTTTCTTCTAAATCATGAAGTTCCTTGAAGTTTTCACTTTTTCCTCAAAACTTGAGACATCGTTTTTACGGCGGCGGTTCCCCGTAAGACGTCCTGTTGCTACAATTTATTTTTCACAGAGTACCCGAGAAAGAAAAACGTCCCGCCTCCGCGTTCCACGCGAGTCCGACCGATGTAGCCGGGCCTTGACCATGGTCCCGCCCCGCCCCGCCCCGCCCCGCCCCGCCCCGCCCCGCCCCGCCCCGCCCCGCCCCGAGCCTCGACACCGCGAGAATCCCGAGAAATACTGCGCCGTGGGTGCCGTAAGTCTGACTTGAAGATGGCTGCCTGCGCGCGGGCCCTACTGCCCTCCGACCCTCCGACCCGACCCTCTGACCAGACCCGACCCGACCTGAGCCGTCGCGACCCGCAGCGCCTCCAAGAGGGTCTGAGGCCGCGGGTATGCCACGCAAAATCGTGCAGCTGAAATTTAATGTAAAAAAAAAAAATGCACCAAGGCTAAACTGAAAATGTACACATTATAGCACCCCAAAACGGGTTAAGCAAGCACCCCTGGAAAGGTGAGATATCGCAGCTTTGTTTTTCCAGTGTTGACTTATAATCTGAACGCACTTCATGCGCCACGGGAGACTTGTGCAAATACTTAGGCCTGTCTCAGCATCTACGCTAGGCTCAGTGCAACAAGGGAGGATGGTGAGTAGCAATATCACAAATAGAACTGGAATGTCCTGCCCTACACAGTACACAGTGCCTAATCTTTCACCGCCCCATCTGTCATGCTTAGGTCCGGGCCTGAGACCCGCCATACTGGTTACAGGGTCATCATCGTAGAGTGGACGAGGCCGGGGGGGGGGGGGTCATGCCCCAGGCAGGGAGGGGTGGGGGGGGGCAAGGCACGCCCTTCCCCACCAGGGGGCACCACCGCAAAACACACCTCTCCATTCCCATCCTCCCTGCCCTCCGGGTATGGCGGCAGGAAACCCACTTTAATTCATCCTGGGGTTGGAATCCCAACCGTCAACCCCATCCCATACCTCCCCCCCCCCTCCGCCACGCGAGAACTTCAGCCCCCCCCCCTCCCCTCCTCCGCATACCCTGTCAGCAATCTACGGGCGCGGCTTCTTCCGGACCGGAAGTTCCGGCTATGGCTGAGAAACGGGTGCGCGGGGTGTGGGGGACTGGCGGCGGAGCGCCTCAGAGAATAACGGAACAAAGAGGAGAGAAAAAAACTGAGAGAGTGAGAGAGAGAGAGAGAGAGAGAGAGGGGGGGGGGCAGAGGAGAGGGCAGGTGCACGGGCGGAGGAAGAGTGACGTGCGGATGCCTTCACCTCCTCCCTCCCTCCCTCCCTCCCTCTCTCCCTCCCTGCCTCCCTCCCTCCCTCCCTCCCTCCCTCCCTCCCTCCCTCCCTCCCTCCCTCCCTCCCTCCCTCCCTCCCTCCCTCCGCCCCCGACCCCGACCCCTTCCGCCTTGACCCCGACAACCGTCGTAAGTCATGACGGACAAGGGAGGAGGGGCGCTTGATAATATTAATAGCAGTGAAGAGAAAAAAAATGATGGGGAGTGAGGAGGAAAAGGCACTGGAGGTCAACAAGTGCCCCACCAATAGAGTAATTGGTCGCTGCATAATTTAACGGAGTGGCAGGAGAGTGGAGGGTGGAGGAGCGGAGTGACACACCCTGCTGCAACAGGCCACGCGGGGAGGGGACAGGCTGGAGTCCTCCTCTCCCACCCCTTTTCTATATTCCCATAGCCCGCAAAAAAAAAGAGAGAGAGGGAGAGAGGGAGGGAGAGAGGGAGAGAGGGAGAGAGAGAGAGAGAGAGAGAGAGAGAGAGAGAGAGAGAGAGCAGAAAAGCAAGGCAAGAGGGGTGAGGAGGGGGCGGGGCGATGTGCTGCCTCCAATTTTAATCAGGTACGGTCGATTGCCGGTAGGTGCGTTGCACTGCGGCCCCAGCACACCTTTTTTTTTATTTTGCAAATTTTACCTGATGCTGCTGCTCCCTCGGCGCCGGTAACCCTCCCCTTGACTTGCTGCTTCACACACAAATATGATAATAATTTAAAATGGAAAGAAAAAGCGATTTGCATTTAAAATCATTGCGTGACTGCGTGCTTGCTAAACCGACGCACAGGGAGCCTCACACAAGATAAACAGGCATCGTCGCGCAAAAAAGAAAAAGAAGAGGAGTGAGGGGAGGGGTTAGTTAAAAAAAAATTACAGGCACTTCGTCACAAAAAAAAAAAAGCATCCATTTTGACAACTTTCGTTGAAGTGGTTTCTCCTCATTGCGGCTCATCGTCCTGGAGTCAAGAGTCTGTCCTTCCCTCCCATCCTATCCCATCTATTCGCCCGCGCAGCTCCCCAGGGACAACACCCTCCCCCTCTCCCATCCCCTCTCTCTTCTCCTCCTTCTCTTCTCTCTCTCTCTCTCTCCCCTCCCTCTCCTCCTCCATGACGTCCCCTCATCATCATCGCCAAGCCGAGCCACGCTGAGACGTCACCCAACTTCTTCAACATATTTCCGTAATTTTCTTCCCGCGACTCGCCTTGACTCTACGCCCCCTTTCCCCAGCCGCCTCCTCACCCTCAACGCGTCAGCCATGACCGTATCTTTCTCTTACCTGCGAGTCAGATCCCCGCCTCGCTCCTCCCGGTCCTAACCCCCGCGCCGCACCCCGTGCCTCTGAAAGATACATGAATAGGCGGCAGTGATTCGGCCTAGCCCCCCACACACACACACACAGGCGCGCGCGCGCAAGACGCGAGTTTCCACAACAAAAGCCGCAAAACCTCTGGCAGGCAGCCGCTCGCCCGGTCTTGGGCCGAGGCGGAAACAACTCTGAATTTCGGTGCACAACTTTTGTGAATTTTTATAGAGTTTTTGTGAATTTTTGCTTGAATTTTACCTAGACTTTTGTGAATTTTTCTGAATCTTCCTTAATGTCTCAGAATTTTCCTGATTTTTTTTTTTTATGAATTTTTCTGATTTTTTATGAATTACGAGGTATACAAAAATTTCAGAGTCGTTATTTCCCCCTCGGTCTCAGCCTCAGCCGATGGGTTATTCAGGCTCATCACGTCCCCCTTCATTAGCGAGCACGGTCGGCTCTTCTCCACGGAGCGGCTGAGTCCCGACAGGTTGACCAGCAAAGATGCGAACGCACACAGACGCTCTCTCTCTCTCTCTCTCTCTCTCTCTCTCTCTCTCTCTCTCTCTCTCTCTCTCTCTCTCTCTCTCTCTCTCTCACACACACACACACACACACACACACACACACACACACACACACACACACACACCAGGCAGCGCACAACTGGGCGCTTAGGCCTCGTTAGCCCGCAAGGGCTGTAGTTGACAAACAGCAATGCTCTCTAGGAATAACGAAAATGAGGTTTGTTTTTCAAGTCAAAACAAGAAATTTGTTGTGGTTAGACAACTATTGTTCTTATTGGAAAGTTTATGTTGGTATTGGACAGTTTCGGTTGTGAATAGTCACAACATTTTTCGTCGTTACTGGACAACTTTTTGATGTTACTAGACAATGCATGTCACTGTTAGATAGCTTACGTTATTGCCAGACAACAGTAGTAGATGGATTACAAGTTTATGTTTGTTCGACCCCAACACGACTGAATGAAAAAATAATTAAGAGTGTTACGTGTTTGCACAGCAGGGGGTAAACTACACGAGTGAAAATTTATACACCTGCACGAGTACGGCAATTTCACACAATTGGCTTTCTAGTAAAGTCAAAAGAAGAGCAAAATAAGAATAAGAGAAACGAGTACTATACAAAATACACTGTTAAAAAATATGTCGTAAATTTACGACATATTCGTAGTTAAGTTTGTTAGCGACATATATGTCGTAATTTTACAAACATGTTGTAATTTAACAATGTTCATAAAATTTCATGAAATATATTTTGCACTTGGAAAAAGTTTGTGTTCACAAACAAACCAACAATGTGGTTGTATTGAAACGACCTGTGTTGCTAACAAACTTCACTACGAATCTGTTGTAGCGTTACAACAAGTTGGTGGGTACTTGTCCCGTAATGGGCCATTTCGATTGAAATAGGAAGAGTTAGAGCATCTTTGCTCAGTGACAGCAATGCAACAAATGCTGTTGTAAACCAACTACACAGTCGTCACGGGCAGTGTCGTCAACTGACAACTATTTTTAACAGTGTACCCCGATTCATCGTCACCATGGAAACGTCCGGGAAAGTTTCTGACCACGGCCTTGCAGGCAGGCGCAATTAAAGCAGCGACACAAAGAGTTCCGCTAAACCGCTCAATCACCCAACGACACTGGCGCTGAGCCCCGTTCAGAGGCGAGTGGGGCCGAGCCAGCCAGATTAGCTGTCCGGGCGCGGGGCCGGGCCGGGCCGCTAATGTAGAAACCCTCCTCCACTTCAACCCCTATCCCTAACTTGTTAGGTTAAATTGGATTTGATTAGAGAAGCGAAAGAAAACAGACCACCCCTTCCTGCTTTAACCCTAACCGAACCAAAACCCAATCCAACCTAACCTAGCCTGCTCACCAAACACACCCTACTCTAAATCTGTTAAATTATCGCCTACCCGGCCTTCCCAGCCCCAATAGAAGCAAGGAAAACAACTGTGAAGAGGGATGGATCGAAATCCAGGAGGGTTATAAAATTAGCAGCCGGGACCGAGCCGGGCGCAGCATAGTCCAGCCCAGCGCGCTGGTGAAGAATTGCCAGCAGCTCAACACTCGCGAGAACTTAGGCACAGCAGGCAGGCCCATACAGCGCAAACTTAAAGCATTGTTAGGTACCGGAAAAAAATTCACGTTGCGTATTTTCACACAGCACTTGCGGTTTTACCTTGCGAACAATTGTGGCTGCTTCGTAATTAATGAACGATTTTCGTTATCGTTTCTTATGTAAGATTACGACACAGCCAAATCGTCAGCAATACGAGCAAATCCTTCGCAAGGATTTAGCAGTGCGCAGCTTCCTCAACAATGCGTACTGAACCGTATGCAACAGACGCAGCAGATCATAGAAATTTGATATTCTCTCTGAATGTGAGGGGCTCAGGCTTGAGCTCTGCTTATTTCAATAGAGGCAGAGTCAGCGTGCACCGAGGACCGAGGGCGATGCCGCAGCCATCTGTTTCCGCCCCTGTCCTTGTCGCACTTATGGGGCCCCACCACCCGCAACATAGGGCTACCGCCTAAGGTGCGACATGGACGGCTGAACGAGAGCGGTCTCCGGAATCAAACCTGCAGGCACCAAGAGAAACAGTAGGAGACGGGATAGGGGAAGAGGATTGGGGGGGGAGTGGCGGAGGGAGAAGGGAGGAGGAGGAGGAGGAGGAGGAGGAGGAGGAGGAGGAGGAGGAGGAGGACGAGGAGGGGAGAGGAAGAGGTGAGGGGGCCTCCTCCAGCCGCAGCCGCTGCGGTGTAACACGGGCGGGTTGGGGCAGCCAGACCCAAGCAAAACCGAAATGGCAAGCCTGCTGCTGGGGATTGAAACAGCAGCCCCCCTACCCCCCCCCCCCCCACCAGTCTCCTATACCCACTTCCAGTTTGGATGACTGCCGCGCCTGGCCACGAGCTCCCCACGCCGGTCTGACCCGTTTTACTGAGTTCCAACCTCACTTTGTTTCAGCGTCGAAAAGCTATTATATTTCATATATGGAAAAGTGGAGGGGAGAAAAGAGAGTGCGCACTTTTCCAAACGTGGAACCCTGCGTGACAGCCGACCCGCGGCTGTTGCAGTCTCAAATAGGGCGACCAGTATTGAGCGCAGGGCAGGCCACGGCGCATAGCTGCTGCAGCCAGCCCAGCCTGCGCTCTCTCTCTCTCTCTCTCTCTCTCTCTCTCTCTCTCTCTCTCTCTCTCTCTCTCTCTCTCTCTCGTCTGCTCTCCCCACGAGCCGCACTGCGCAAACGGCTGGGCCTACACGTACACTGTGAAAAATATCCTCGTAAATTTACGATATTTTTTGTAATTTTGATTTACAAAATATGTCGTAAATTTACGACTGCCCATTCTTGCTCGTCGGTCAATTCCAAGTCGATAGGGAGTGCTTGTAAATTTACAATTTCAAATTGTAATTTTACGACTTTTATCATGGAAAATTTTCCCGTAACCCTTACGAGTATTTTTCACAGTGTACCCGCGCAGCTACCCCCTCCTACCCCCCACTTGAGGATCAGACGAGTGAACCCCCCACCCCCTGCCCCCCTAAGCCCCTCATGTCCGAGAGGTCCCCAGCGCTCTTCAAGAAAGTGTAAAAAGAGCTTCGCAAATATTCGCGACTATTAACGAGTATTGTCGAGTTTTTCTTGATTTTTTTTTTTGCGAGTTTTGGGGAGTATTCGTGAGTAGCTCGCGAGTAATTTTTTTCGTGTACGTACAATGAGTATTTGAGTGGGGGTGACAGACAGACAGACAGACAGACAGACAGACAGACAGACAGACAGACAGACAGACAGACAGACAGACAGACAGAGAAGCCGCTGTTCGTGGTGTTGTGTCGGCGTCATCGTGGAGGGGGATTTCATGACGTATAAATATAACAAGTTCCGCCCGTATATAGAACGCCACTTTTTTTTTTATTTTTCTTCTCCAGCACTGCCACATCCACCACCCCCGCCGCCGCGCGAATCTTATTTATAAAATAGAAAGTGACCCGCCGACGTGGGGCGGGCGGCGTGAGTGGCGGAGATGAGAGAACGAGGGAGGGAGGGAGGGAGGGAGGGAGGGAGGGAGGGACGAGCCGGATCAGGAGCGGGTAGGGGGATGGGGATTTGGGATCACTCGGGGCCCGCGGGGAATAGAGTCGGGTATGATGCGGCTGCTGCACCTGCATGGCGGTGCAAAGCTGAGCTAAAAAATAAAAATATTTATGAAAATAATAATAATTAGAAAAAAACAAAAAACAACTCTAAGACGGTAGAGAGGCTACGGCACAGCGTTGATAGCCTCAGAGTTTTCCAAAAAGCGAGGATATTCCACGGCACGGCAGCCATAGTGGCCACACGCCACACACCCGCAGCGCCCAGGTTCAGCACTTGTTAAAAATTTATTGTGATTTCCTAGCATTACCACAATGGTGAAATTCCATCACTTCTTCGAAGTTCGAAATCAGTATTCACGATCGTAATTTGTAATAGTTGTAGACCGGTCGCAATACTGTCGAAGTTAACCATTTTTTAATAACGAATAAGAAGAGTTGTGATTTTCCAAAAGACAGTTGTGACTTTCCGAAAAAAAAATCAAGAAGAGTTCTGGAAACTTTTATCAATGAGACGAATACTTAATCGTGAGTTGTTTTTTTTTAACAGTGTGGTCCCTCGGACCCGGAAACACCAAACGCAGCGCCCGGCCGCCGGCCGCGCCAAGAGCGGCAACGCGACCCCGTGACCCAGCACTCCTACACCGTTAAAAATAGCTGTCACGTGACAATGCTATTCTTGATAACAGAGGATCGTTTACAAATGCAATAAACGAATCCATGTTAATCTAAACTTTACTGACAGCAGATGTGATCAAGAACAACAAGTTACTGCAGAGTTTCTTGCTTCAATTTGAGATAAGGTACACGCTGCAGGTAAGTTGTGTTTGAACAAGCAGATTGATCTGCTTCGATAAAAAAAATCTTGTTGACATGGAAAAGTTTTTTTTTCAAGCGTTCCTATGTTTTTCTTGTTGTTTTATTTTGTGAACAACCATGTTTTTTACAGTGTAAGTGAGTGAATGTCGTAGAAGTGTAAGTTTTCTGGCTCCTTTGAAAAAAAATCGTAGTTTAACCGCTAACCCGTTGCGCGAGAATAGAAAGTTTACTGCATCTTTCGTAATTTGCTGGTTTGCAAGCTTTACGATTGCTGCCATAAGTTTACGAAAGCCGAAGTTTGTGTTCTTGAAAGCATGACAAATCGACAGCAAAAGTCATTATATTTTTTTTTTTTTTTCAATTTGATGTCGTACCTTTACGACCTGCCCCACATGGAAAAAAAAAATCCCTGTAGCTCTTAGAAAAATTTCTGACAGTACAGTACAGGCGCACTCAGATGGACCCGTGTGAAACAGGCGGTGGCGAGGCTTGACGGGGCGTGACGTGGCGTGACGTGGCGTGGCTGCCACCTTGCACCTCGGAACCACCTGTCCCGTGTCACCCCCCCCCCTCTCTCTTCTCATTGTTCCGCTCTCCTCTCGCAATCTCGCAGTAAAACCAATGCTCTCCGCAGCGGGAATCACGCGCCGTCATAAAGTCCGCCTGGCCTGCTCCCCAGCCCTGCTGACGTACACTGCCAACATTACTGGCGTGGAAAAGGAGGGTAAAAAAAGCTTTTTCGAAGCAGAAAGGCTGGCTGAAAACCAAAAGCGACGGTTTTGGTCGAAGGGGGGAGGGGGTCACGTTAGAAAATCATTATACGGACCTAGAAAATCATTTAAGAAATAAAATAAAAATATTGAAGAAGATTAAAATTCAATCGAGAAGAAAGATACAGAAAAACACGAAAAATTGGGAACAAAATGAACCAAAAAAAAGAGGCAGAAATGGAAAAAATATTAAAGTTGATCAAAAAGTGACAGCAATTTTCCTTGACAGATCAAAAAATAATAATTTTTTAAACAAATTCAAAAACTACACAAATATTAATTCATTTTTGGATGAGCGATCTCCCCCTCGGTTTCGGCACTGAGAACATGGACGACTGGAGCCGATACCGCACAGAGCAAACCACTGACCCCGCCGCCCGCCGCCCCTCCCTCCCCCACATCCCCTGCCAGGCCAGGGGGTCTGGATTGTTTTCTCTACCCGCGCCTGATTACTCCCGCCCGCCTGCCTGCCAGCCCTCTCCTCACTCTCTCCATCACTACCTCTCTCACTCCTGCCTCGCTCACTCACTCTCGCTCCCTTCTGCCTATCTTACTCCCTTCCCTTTCTCCGGCCTGCTACGCTGTCTTTGCTCACTCATTCCTTCTTTCCCTCGAGGGACTTATTGTAACAGTTGGAGCCCTTCGGAAACGTTTCTGAACAGACATAACTTGTAATGAAAAAAATCAGAAAAATTTGTAGAATTTACTTTTTACAAGAAATGTTATAGGTCACGCTCGTTTCGAAGAAAAATAAACAGAAATTTTATAAATTTCAACAGCATTTTAACAGTAGATACCCCACACTCTCCCACACTCTCCGGAGCGGTCGTACGTGCTCCAGCACCCGCAGTGGCGTTTACTCAATTTTGTTCAGGCGGTGCAGGAGACCTCTGAACCCTTCTGAATCATCTCTCATCTCTTCCTCTCTCATTTCCTTCCTCCTCCTTTTCCTTTATTTACTGATCCCTCCTCCGCACACCCTACCCGCCCCTGTCAAAGGGGTTGCACACGGAAAAGAAAACATTCGCTGTTGCAGACAAAAATTCGCTGGCTCAGGCTCAACTAATTTTATTAGTTGTCAAAGCAAATAATTTGCCACGGTAGCAAAGTATTCGCTGAGGTGGCTAACGCGAGCCATGTTCCAGTGAACGGCACAATTTTTGCTTCAGGGCACGCATTTGCCTCCCCAGCTAATACTTTGCTATCGTAGCAAATTATTCGCTTCGTCAACTAATAAAATTAGTTGAGTCTGAGCCAGCGAATTTTTGTCTGCAACAACGAATGTTTTTTTTTCCGTGCATCCTCCTGTGACCGGCGCTGCCGGCATCGCAGACGCGCTGCCGTCGTCACATTCCGAAAATTATTGCCCTCGCGCCTCCGTCCTTTCTTTCCGCCCTCATATGCAAAGCTCTGACATCCCCAACATAGCGCACCGCCGTAGGTGCGACAATGACAGCGGCGAGGAATCAGACGACTTGAACCGTGTCTCATTTTTGGAGGAAAAAGAGCAAACTTTGAGGAACCTCCTGATTTCGTATACTTCCGATACTGAGGATGTTACCGTCGAAAATGAGGATGAGATTCCCTCAATTTTTTAGGGGACTCCCTCAAAATTGAAGGAGTTGTCCTCAAAATGAGGTATTTCCTCGAAGCTTTCGCTTTTTTTCCTCGAATGAGGAGACATTGTTTTTACCGTGCAGTCGTCTGACTCCGTGCTTCCTGTCCTTTTCGCACCTATATGGCGGCGTTGCCCTGTGTTTATACACGGTAAAATCAATGTATGATTTTTTGAGGGAAAGGGGAAAACGTTCAGGACCTTGTATACTTTGATGAAAACTCCTTAGATTTTGAGGAAGTCTCGCCAAAATTTGTCGAGATTTCCCTTCTTTTTTGAGGAGTCCTCGTCAAAATCTGAGGAGTTTCCCTCAAAGTATACAAGGTACTCAAAGTTTTCCCTTTTTCCTCAAAAACAGCTATCGTTTTTACCGTGTACACACTAACTGGCAATGTACTTTTTCGTACATATGAAATGTAACAATATAAACATGCAGATTTATGTTTAAAAAAATCGTGCTGAATTATGTAGAATGTTGAACATAGATCTTCATAAATTATTACATGCAGAAAAGAATACACAAAATTAAACAGATTTATGTACAATATTCTACATAATTCAGCACGATTTCTTACATAAATCTGCATGTTTACATAGTTACATTTCACATGAAAGAAAAAGTACATTGCCAGTTACCGCGAGGAGCCGGTGTGTTACGCACCTCGCCGGCCCCGGTGGCGGCCGCCATGGTGTCGGCCGGGTCGGCCGCGCAGGCCTTGTTTGGGTCCGCAGGCGCCACGAGCCCTCCCTGGCCGGGCCGCGCCCGGGCCGGGCCGGGTGTAGGAGTGTGGTGCCGAGGCCTAGAACGAGGCCGAGGCGCCGAGGCCGAGACCGGAGTGGAGGCCGTGAGCAGTGAGGGGATAGCGGGACGCGCGAACTCGGCGCGGCGGGGCGGGGCGGGTCGTGTCCCGGTGAGAGGCCGTGTCGCGCGCCACGGCCGTCCCGGAGCGACTGGCGCCCCGCGCCGCTCAGTCAGCTGGTCCGCCCCCGCCCCGCCCCGCCCCGCCCCGCCCCGCCCCGCCCCGCCCCGCCACACCCCACCCCACCCCGCCCCGCCCCGCCACACCCGGAGGCCAGAGGCAGACGGGTTCGCTTTTCCCTTCGGCTTTGCTGCGCCGGTGCCGCCGTGCTCGTTCGAGAGGGGGGGGGGAGGAGGGGGGGGGGTGTTGGGGGAGGTGAGGGTCTGCATTCACTGCGCCTGGGGGGTCCGCCCCATCCGCCACGCCCCCCTAGACTGCCGCATTAGGCGCGCGGACGAGAAGTAGTATAGTAGAGGAGGAGAATCAGGGCAGGTCGATGGGGGAGGGCGGGCGGGAGAGTACGTGTGAGAGAGACAGAGCGAGGAGGAGGGCGGGGGAGAGTACGTGAGAGAGAGACAGAGCGAGGGAAGAGGAGGAGGAGGTGTCATATGAGGTAAGAACACTGGGACGCGGGGTGCCCCCTCCCCGAGCTCCTCCATTGCACCCCTAAGCCGCCGACTGACTCCCCCTCCACCCCCGCCCGCAATCAATGCCCCCCCCCCCCCCCCGCGGGCCCCCCCAGCAGCGGCCACCCGGAACAAGAGAGAGAGCACGACGGCCCGGCGGCCCGGCGGCCCGGCGGGGTAGTCAGCGAGGGGTTTCTCCGGCGACCACACAGCAGCGCCGCGCGTCCACCCGCCTCGCCTCGCCGCGCCTCGTCTCGTCTCGACGCCCGGCGCCGGACCGACGCGTGCTGCAGGGCGCCGCCGCGCCGCAGTGCTGCGGACCTCCAGCCCCGCCAGCCCTGCCAGACCTGCCCAGGAGGTAACAGCCGAGGGGGAATAACAACTCTCTGAAATTATTGTGTTCAGCCCTCGTCATCCAGAGAGGAGAAAAAAAAACACAGAAAATTTAAGAAATGTTATTGCGAATAATTAGAAAAGAAATCAGAGAAATTCGGGAAAATTCAGGGAAAATTTTAAAACTTTTACAGAATGTATACGGGACAATTCAATGAAAATTCAATAAAAATTCAACAAAAATAAACAAAGATTCACAAAATTTGTAAACCAAAATCCTAATGCTGTGCGAATGGTTCGAAATCGAATCGAATCGAATCTGCCTGGATTCGATTCGGTACGGTTCCGAATCGGTTATGATTCGGCATCAAAGGTTATTCGAAATTTCGAATCAGCTAGGAGTCGCCACCGAATCATGTAAAGTTTAAGTTTATGTTTTTCAACAAAAAGAGGGTGCGAGCGCGCCTTTGCAACACCCACTAGCCTAATTTTGAGGTATAATTTTAATTATTTTAGTAATAACCTAACTTGTGGAGGGTCAAAATTGGATTCGCGCGCGAATTTGGCAAGATTCGATTCGCACAGTGCTACAAAATCCCAAAAGTCAGAGTTGTTTTCCCCTCGGTTGCAGCACATAGTACAGCGCGGGCCGGAGTGTTACGGGGGTGTACGCCACTGGCAGCCGCCTCCGCAACCATCCAGACTAATATTGCAAACATTCTGGTGGCCAACATATTAGTCCAACACCTGTGTCATGTGAAATGTTAAGGCTCTTGACGCAAGCATGCAAAAGTGTCCATATGCAATTGTCAGTCAGTTGAACACTTGGGATGACAAAGCAGCCGCAAAGCCTCGGAATGGCAGTGCATAGCATTTGCATTGAACTTGTGCGGCAAGTGCGTCGGTCGAAAAAAGAAAAAAAGAGACAGAAAACAATTAATTAAACCAACTGAAGCGGAATAAAATACACGTGACACAGTTGGCATGGTCGCGAGCGACGTCTGCACACTCGGCGTAATTTTTACCCTAAAACCGGCTCTGTACGTTTTGAACCCGCAGTAAGGAGCACTCTGGAAATCCAAGTGTACGAATGTCGCACACTTGTAGGTGTGCGAGGATTCATTCGTACACTTAGCCGCTCAAACGTGTGAATATCCTAGGAAAATTCACACGTTTAAGTGGCCAAGTGCATGAATGAATCCTCGCACACCTACAAGTGTGCGACATTCACACACTTGGGTTTCCAGTGCACGTAAAATGAAAACAGTACGCTGAGCCCAGCGCGGCTCCCCGTATGGAAGCGTACAGCTGAAAATGGTGTAAATATGGATTTTATATCGTCTTACGGCCAAGACGTAATTGAGACGGTATCGAGACCACTGGAAGACGAACTCATGTCGATTTTAAGACGACAAGGGGACGACAAACTATTTGAGAATCGTCGTCGGTTTCTCCTCGCGATGTGGTCATCCTGCGGTCTCAATGTCGTCTTAATTTGTTCCGTTTTAAGACGAGAAAATGACCAGATCGGGACCAACTGTCGGGGACGCGATTGAGAAAGGGGAAAAGAGGGGAGCGGGCCGCCTGGCCCGGTCCCGAACAGCCGACCTGCCGGTCACGAAGCCAGCTCGATGCGCGCTAGGCCAGAGCGCTCACCTACCGGCGGAGGGGCGAGCGGCGAGCAGAGTCCAGCCGGTCCAGCCCCGGGCAGCATAGGAGTTTGCAGGGGAGAAGGGCTGAGGAAACGGCCGACCTTAGGCTGGCCTCAGTATAGCGGTGCGGTGAACAGAACTGATAACGCGCGCACGCCCGTTGATTGGCTGAGCAGAGCCAAGCTGCTGGTCCAGCCAGTCCCAATTGATCGGAAGCTAGTACGAGCAGACGGCGCAGAGATCACATGGCGTGGCTGGACCGGCTGGACTCTGGTCGCCGCTCGCCCCGCCGCCGGTAGATGAGCGCTCTGGCCAAGCGCGCATCGAGCTGGCTTCGTGACCGGCAGGTCGGCTGTTCGGGACCGGGCCAGGCGGCCCGCTCCCCTATTTTCCCTTTTTTCAATCGCGTCCCCGACAGTTGGTCCCGATCTGGTCATTTTCTCGTCTTAAAACGGAACAAATTAAGACGACATTGAGACCGCAGGATGACCACATCGCGAGGAGAAACCGACGACGATTCTCAAATAGTTTGTCGTCCCCATGTCGTCTTAAAATCGACATGAGTTCGTCTTCCAGTGGTCTCGATACCGTCTCAATTACGTCTTGGCCCTAAGACGAAATAAAATCCATATTCACACCATTTTCAGCTGTACGCTTCCATACGGGTCGGCTCGGCTCCAGCGAGCGCCCGCGGGGTAGGCAACGCAGCGCTGCTGCCCGCATCCGTGTGTAACGGGTCTGCCTACCCACTGGACTGCAGGGGCTCCGGTGTGCTTTTAACCAAACATCGAAACAATATCGAGCCCGATTTTTTTTTCTCTTGATTTTGAGGGGTGTCGGATCGTAGGGAATATACCATCCAACAATCCAAGCATTGTGCATGCGTTACTCTTGAACCGCGTGCGTTGAACGCGGAAAAATCAAGGGGAAAATAGGGAATGGGAAATAACTTATAACTAAGAAAAGAGGGGAAAAATAAATTATTGTTACTCACCGGTAGAGGGTCAGCCTGCAGGGTGGGCTGGGCAGCGCAGGCGGCGCCGACGGTGGGTGGGGCTGTTTCCTAAACATGGCTATATACTCGGAGGGGAAAAAGTACAGAAACACAAGAGCGGCCGCTGAGAAAAAATGTGAAAAAAAAATGTAACGAAATAATACAGCAGAGTAGAACATGACCGGCTTCTTTTTCTGAAATTTAAATATTGTTAGTGGCAGCCAGCGCGGCGGGGAGCTGGAGAAGAACAACGTATAGTTAGGTGATGGTCGTGTGTGCCATGATGTGCCATATGCGGAAAAATAATCCCTGCCCCGAAATCGCACCGGAAAAAGCTAGGGCTTCCCCCCCCCCCCTTTTTCTTAACTGGGTAGGCCGTGAGAAACGTTTACGTGAGGGGCGCGCCATGCGAGTCAAACTAAACAGAGAAGAGGCCTAGGCTAGAGAATGAAGGGGCGCGACTTCAAAAGGACGAGCAAGGCAGGGCGAGGCGAGGTGGGGTGGGGCGGGGTGGGGCGGGGTGGGGAGCGTCGCGGCCCCCCACCCCACCCCACCCCGTTTCGCCCGCACTGCAGGGCGCTGTGAAGCAGCACCCTGCGAACAAAACGTAAATAATAGAGACGCGATTGCTACATTACACTTAAAGCAAACCCGGGTTCAGTCCATCCAGTTTCCATCAATTTCCGAATTATATTTTAATTATGATTCTTTTTTCCCCCTACTTTATTTGTGGGGGGCAGCGCTGTATATGCACTCACCTGAGCTGTATGAGTCTGTGGAGGACGCGGAGAGCGACCGACTGCGATAGCGGCTCGATTTCTTGAGAGCTGCGGCCGACTTGCTTTCCTGCAAGAAAATAAGAGTAGTCAGAACGGGCACTGCCCACCCCAGCCTAACTCAAACAGAAAGGGAAACTTTTTTTTTTATTTTCTTCACTGGTAAAACTAAAGCGTTGTTGTACCGGGTGTCCGCGAACTGACATGCGCGGCAGTTGGGTTGCATACGCTACTAGGCGCTGGGAATGGAGCCGAGCCGGCGGCAGCGGCAGTGGAGGGGGACTCCCTCTCCCCCCCCTCCACCACCCGGCTGATGGAGGGAGCCGTGACAGGGAGTAGCGCTGCTCAGAGCCGAGCCAGGGCGAGGCGGGGTGGGGGCTCTGGGTTCTCCTTCAGACCTCGCGAGCTGGCTACGCACCCCCCCCGCGTCTCCCGCGGGCCCGCGAGCCTCCCCCGCGAGACCGCGAGCCTCCCCCGCAGGACCGCGAGCCTCCCCCGCGAGACCGCGAGCCTCCCCCGCAGGACCGCGAGCCTCCACCGCGAGACCGCGAGCCTCCACCGCGAGACCGCGAGCCTCCCCCGCGAGACCGCGAGCCTCCCCCGCGAGACCGCGAGCCTCCCCTGCGGGCCCGTGAGCCTCCCCATGCGAGATCGCGAGGTCTGAAGGAGAACCCAGAGCCCCCACCCCGCCTCACCCTGGGTCGGCTCTGAGCAGCGCTACTCCCTGTCACGGCTCCCTCCATCAGCCGGGTGGTGGAGGGGGGGAGAGGGAGTCCCCCTCCACTGCCGCTGCCGCCGGCTCGGCTCCATTCCCAGCGCCTAGTAGCGTATGCAACCCAACTGCCGCGCATGTCAGTTCGCGGACACCCGGTACGCGTTTCTTGAAGCTTGCGAGTCCGTGCACCTTTATTAGAGCGTACAAGAGCTCATGCGCTCTATCTAAATGCGTGCGGAGATTTGCTTTAGAGCGTAGCTATACGCTTCAAGAAGGGCGTAAGGTGTGGAACGCTTAAGAAGGCGTACAACTAGGCTTTGGTTTTACCAATGTTTTTATTTCCTTTCGAAATGTTTGTACGAGGGTGGCAAAAAATTCTTTCTGTTATTTTACAGTCTATATGCTAACAGCAAAATACTTTAAACTCTACAAGTATTTAAAGAGTTTTAGAAAAATGAGAAAAAATAGGCACGCGCAAAATGTTGCCGCGTAGTAAAAAAAAAATGCTACAGTGCTCTAAATTTGCTAGAAAAAAGAAATCACAACGTGGCAGCGCCTATAGGGAGGGAGGAGTACTTACAAAGGTGACGATCCGTTACACCATCTGCTCCCCCTCCCTCCGCATACACTACTCTAAAGAGGAAAATACTCCGCGCGCCCCTTCCCCCGCCTAGAGTCTCTGCAGCGTGGAGGCTATGCTTGCCGCAGATATCGCGTTCTGTCCGAGGGTTCATTTAAGAATAAAGGAGCCAGTAAAAGTTATTTTCAATCAAATGAGTAAATGGTTTTAAAAATTAGAGTTGAAGTGCCTTTGGAAGGTAAACGATGAGAACACTAAAAGGAGTACCGACGAACTTTACTGTTAAAAATTCCGTACCCCCATGCCCCAAATACGACGGAAGGACCCGTTTTGTTTCGTGACGGGACGACCGTATCCGAAAAATACGGTGTTTTCCGTGACCAATTCCGTAGTTCCAGTTTCTTGAAACTTCGAAAAAAGTTGAAACACAGGCCCATATGTGAAATATACGGTCATAGGTAGTACGTACGGACCGTACCCAATAAAAATGGTCCGGACCTGGTAAAAAATTAACGGTGAAAAACCGTACTAATTACCGTGGAAATTTCCAGCAGTGATTCTATCAGTGTATAAGCGCTCCTACAACACCCACGATAGTATTCCTATAACCCCTTATCCGCTGTAATAAAATCTCCCCTGAAAAACAAAACGGGCGTATCTGACAGCGCAGTGCGAGTCTCTCTGGTGTAACCTGCTACCGCTCAGGCGAGCAGTGTCATGCTCCCTCATGCATGATTGCGGCGGCGGGTACCAGCGCGGGTACCAGCGCGGGTGCCAGCGCGGGTACTTATACCGTGTATACACGGAGCTCACCAGGTGTAGCTGGGCCTGGGCCCCCCGCATCTGGTTTGCAGTGCACGCAGTGCTTCTGGCTTTTGCTGCGAAACGCCACGCTTCGCTAGTCCCGCCCGACCCCGCGGCCGCAGCCGCACTCCCCGACGTCGTCCTGACGGGTAAGGGCACTGTAGCAGCACTCCTAACGCGCGGCCCCAAATCCAGATCAGCACCCACGGCCATTCATACCGGACAAGGAAAATTCTATACCATTAATTAAGGTAAAATTTGTTATTACGCCTTTTTTTTTAAATAGATAAATTTTGCGATTTACAAACGGAGCTGTGAATTTAAGATCGGTGTGGTGGTAGAAGTACGAGAGCCCACTTGTGATCGTTTGAGAATGAAAAGCTGACACTAAGCGTCCTCACAATTTTGTATTTTTTTCAATTTGATGTATAATAACATCACATTTCTCGCAAAAAAAAAGCAAAATACTTGACCCCTGCAAAAAGTTTTAGCAGTGTTTAATACACACCGTTTACGGTTCGCGAGAAAAAAAAATTAGATAATTGTCAACCAGTCCCAACTTTCAAGTTGTGATGCTTCAAGGTTGAGGTGACCGGGTGACGATGACCCGCAAAGCTGTTTAACTGTGTTCTCATCCCACGATCATCCCTGCACTGAGCGCTTAGTATAAGAGCACCGTGAAAAATACACCGTGAAACAAAGCGTTCAGTTCAACAAGTAAATTAACATGTCAGAGCTCTAGCTTCAATGTTTTCTGGATGAAAGCGTTCGAACAGAAAAGGGTTAGGATGGGTTACGTGTCAGGGGGTCACGTGGTGCCACCGCCCCGCAAAGCCGCCGAGGACTTGGCGTGTCCATTTCCCGTGGAGCCAGCAGAGCGCGGCACCAAAAAACAGGAAAATACAAAGAAAAAAGAAAAAGAGGAAAAAATGGACGAGAACGGAAGCTTTTCACAGATGGAATATTTTTTTTAAAAAAATCGTTGCCGCGCTTACGAAATGCATTGGGAAGGCGCGGCGGTGGCAGGAAAGTGTGTGTTTTCCTTGGACGGCCTCTGGGACTGGCGCCCCACGCTGTGCTGCGCGGGGCCTTGGCGGGGCGCGTGGCGCCTGACAGCGAGACACCCCCCCCTCATCCGGTCGCGAGGCTGGTGACAGAAGCAGGCGAAGCAAGCGCCAGAGGAGCCCTACCAGCGATAACCGACCTGACAGACAGACCCGGCCGGGGCCAGGCCGGGGCCCCCAGCCCGGCGACACGACCCACTGACTCCTACTCCAGCTGTTTCGCACGCTGAGCGCAGACAACTTCTTTCGCATGCTGGCGGACTTTCAGTCACGGCTCGCGGTTATTGTGCCCGGCACTACTGGAAACCCAAGTGTGGATTTTACGAGGAAATTCAGACATGAAGGGATAACATTGTCAAGGCTGCTAAGGTGAAAGTCACTGTAAGCTTCAGTTGATTTCACTGTAATCTTGCAGTGATCCACCGTGCAGCACTGTAACTTTCACTGATATTCACTTAAGCCTACAGTGATATTCACCGTAGGCTTTTAAGTATGTGCAAAATTTCGGCATTCTATTTTGAATCCCAAATCTTGTCTCCTCTCTGAAAAATGACAAATTTTGGCCACCTTTGTTGCCAACATTTGGTTATCTAACTGAAAGACCCGAAATTTAACAATATATATGTTGCCGAAAATCGGCATTCCTCAGAAAATGCCCAAAATTCATATAAAGATTGTCAAAATATTGGCATTAAAATAAGCGTCGTTATAGGTTGCGCCCGACGCCCTGACAATACGATCACATAGAGCCGACAGCCGTATGTTGCATCAGAAAGAGAGATTGATTCTCTTGGAGTTGGAGGGAGAGGGAGAGGGAGGAGCGCGGAGGGGGAGATGATGGCGCATATGAGCGATGAATATTTGAGCAGGTGGGGCGGGTCACGTTACCAGCCCACGCAAAGTCAAGCGCCACTGCCTGTGTTTATTTTTACAATCTATAATTTCTACTTTGAGGTATTGCTGTGCGGGAGCGTCCATAGGGTTGTTCGGTACCGCGGGTGTTTCAGAGAATGCGTTAAGGCATGCAGGCTTTGCCCACACCCGCTCCGCCGCCGCGGCCCCTTGGGTATAGCAGGCAGACCCGCAACACGCGCGGTAATACTTTTTCTCTGAAAAGCCCGGTACAACGTGAAGGAGGACATACCACTGTACCTATCGTCCCTCACCCCCTTCTCCTCCCTCAGGATTGCCACAGAATTGGAATTGTCGATTTTCCTGACATTTTCCTGACAAATTCCTGACAAAAAAAGAGTGTTTTTCCTTACATTTTTAGACCACAGACCCGCTAAAGTAACGCTAAAAGGAGGTCCTGGGGCGTTCTTTTATACAAAAAAAAAAAAATAAAACATGCAAAAATAATTTTTATTGCTGTCAAACAATTTTCAACAGAGGATAAAATAGTTGCACTGACCGTTCGCAGCCGACAGGCACAAACCTAGGCCTGAACCCATTTTTCCTGACGCTTTTGCCCCGATTTCCTGACATTTTCCAGACAACTTTTCAAAACCCAGACATTTTCCTGACTTGTGGCGACCCTGTCCCCTCCACCCCCTCAACACGTCACAGCAGTGCGCGTGTTGATGCAGGCAGGGCGTTTGGTAGGGGCGGGGTGCGTAGCCCCGCACCCTCGCCACACACACACACACACACACACACACACACACACACACACACACACACACACACACACACACACACACACACACACACACACACACACACCACACACACACACACACACACACACACACACACACACACACACACACACACACACACACACACACACACACACACACACACACACACACACACACACACACACACACACACACACACACACACACACACACACACACACACACACACACACACACACACCACACACACACACACACACACACACACACACACACACACACACACACACACACACACCACACACACACACACACACACACACACACACACACACACACACACACACACACACACACACACACACACACACACACACACACACACACACACACACACACACACACACACACACCCGGTGAGCTTATCAGCAGAGGGAGAGACTTGACCCCATTCCGAGAGCGCGTGGAGTAGCGTGGAGTGGAGTACACCTACACAATGGGCGGGGCGGGGTGGGGCGGGGCTCTGGATGGCGTGCGGCGGCGAGGGGTGCGCTCCGCTCGCGAGCTGGGGTGCCTGACCCCGTACGGGGCCCCGCCGAGCAGGTGGGCCGAGGCCTGGGGGTGCTCAGGACCGCCCGAGGGGCGAGCAGCACACGCCCCGCGCGCACCCCCGTGTACTGCGCAAGGTCGGTCGGGTCGGAAGCGAGGGGATGTCCACTCTTACAAAATGTGTGCAATGATTTTTTTTGACTTTTGATTTTATTATTTTTATTTTAATTATTTTCCTTTCGATTTTACGAGGAAAATTTATGTAACTTTTTGAAGACATTTTGATCTCTTTCCTCCTATTTCTGACTTTTTTCGATTTTCTCAGTTTTTTGTTCAGTTGTTCTCGGTTTTTGGTATTTTTCTTGAGTTTATTTTGATTTTTTTCTTTTTTTCTTTTTTTTTGGGGGGGGGGCGTACAATGATTTTTCGAAGTGATACCCCCCTTGGACGGGACGTACTCCGCACTCGAAATCCAAGTGTATGAATGTCGCTCACGTATAGATGAGTGAATATATATTCGCTCACTTGCAGCTGTGAAAATAAAATTACTCTCAACTGTGTAGATGAGGGAATGAACATTTCTCTGCTCACCCTTGCAGGTAAGGGAATTTAAGTGCGCTCATAGAGCATTCTTAGTACTCATTCGCGCGCACAGTTGAAAATGAGCGATTTTATTTATTCACACACCTCCAAGTGTGCAAATACTTTGCACGCACCTGCAAGGGAGCGAATAAATTTACTCATGTGCAGGTGAATGACATTCATACACTTGGAATTCCAAAGCTTGTCTACTCCACGTAAGGATTGGTGCCAGTCAGAGTGGTTCGACGGGAAACAGTCGATGTGCCCCACCCTACAAACCACCCAAGTTAAGATCGCGACTGTTACAAAAATTCATGCAGAGCAAAAGCTGTCAATTGTCAATGTTATAATTTCTGTTGTTTTCGTCGTCGTCCTGGTCGTGGTGGTGGTGGAGGGAGCGATGGCCATGGTTTAGACGCAAGGGGCTCGTAAAAATAGTGTGGGACGCAGGTTTGGTCAATCACGACCCAGTAACTCCGCTATCTTCCAAATCTGAGTCCCCTTTGGAGTAATCCCCCGGCTTCAGTTATCAAGGCGAGAGACAAGCCTCCACAAAGCACGGTACATTTGTTCAGATCGAACTATGAGAGACAACTGCCCTTTTTCTAGAAGTGAGCTCTCGCAGACCAAACCTATAAACCTCTGTTAGCTGTCGATGCCCGACCAGACACAGGACGTCCAGACCACCGATGTCTTCACTGGACTTGTATGACGACTTCCCTTTACAAGATGTTAAGGCTTGCAATTGGGTGGCCACTTTCCCGCGCAACTCGAAATTCCCGGCTTTCCCCCGGTATTTTCTCAATTTTTATTTTATTTTTTAAGAAACAACTTTTGGGTTGGGGCGAAGAAAACACTGTTATAAGCTAAAGAATCAAGGCATGCCAGCCAGATAATGAGATTAGGATGGCCGAGCGGTAGCAGACGACACCGACAACGCCGAGGGAAGGGGAGGGGAGGGCTGCCTCGAAACGCAACACGCGACGGCCAGAAGAAAATTCAATTTTCTCGGTTCAGCTGACTGGATCACTCCCGGTTTCCCAAATTTCTCCCTGCAGTGACCAGAGAGAACCTTGCAAGACATGAAGAGAGAAAAACAGGAGAAAGGAAAAAGCAAACACGCGGTGCATGTTAAAATTCGATAGCAGACCACAAAGGCGTGAAGTGGGCACTCGTTGCCCCTTAAGCCAGAATGGTTACAAACCGCGAATTTGACGGACGGCATTTCGGTCATGGCAGGTGGCCAAGTGGTCCTCAGCGTCCACCACGCGACCGGATCGGGTCCGCCCGCGGAGCTGTCACTGACTGAAGGCTCATAGACCCAGCGCGTAGATCGGGTCCTCGGAGCTCGCCTCCCAGAGCCGCGCCGCCCCGCCCCGCCCCGTCACGCCTTAAATGTGGGGAGGTGGCAATGGTCGGGTGGAAAAAAGGACGGGAATATAGAGGTCAAAATTCCACGCACTCCCCGATTTTAGATTAGCACATCGACTAAAGGACCAAAGCTAACACCACTATTCACCCCTCCATTTATCTTCTAAAGCCCCTCCTTCCAAATTTCAAAAGTAACGTCTTAGGAGAAAAACCACTGAAAGTTGAAATTAGTGCTGAAACTAAACAGCAGTAAGCAGCCAAAGGGTGCTGTTATAAGAAAACGGCAGAGAATCACAATGCAAGCCATGATACAACAATGATGCTTTTGTGATTGAGTGAAAGTTTACAAAGAGGCTCAAACTATTGCTAACAACAAAATATGCTTTTTTGTTTGTAACTTCATGTGGAAGGGATTAGATGATACAATTGTCTCTGGGTTTACACAGATGGATTCCTTGGGACCAATACTTAAGCATTGTTTATACAGCAGATAATTATTACTACAGAAAATGAAATTTAGGAAGCGATCAAGCTCTATAGGTTATTTGAAAGGCATACCAATAAGCATTAAATTGTGTGAATAGAGGAAGTAATTGTTAAGCAAAAAAACTCTCTCTACTCACCAACTTTCTTTGCCCAACAAAGGCATTCGATCCCTCTATATTCTGAAATCAACACAAATAATTTTCCGTAAAAATTACAAATTTTTGCTAAACAAAAGTGTGCCTCACAAAACACACGGCAGCATCTAAAACATTAACACTGTTTGTAAAATTTCATAAAATATGTTTCACGGACAAGATATCTAAAAGTATCCTAAAAAATGCTTGTAAACCTAAGCTAATTTTAACTCCTACCTGAATTTCAAATGTTACTTTCTAAAAATATGGCACACATCTGAAATATGGGCTGGTACCATATAATATCTAAACCATCACATGCTCATGATAAGATTGCCAGAAACAGATGGATACACGATTTTCCAAAATATAAGTACTTTAATCACAGTCGAAAAACAACTGATCAAAAGAATTTCCACGTATATATCGAACCTCTAAGCTAATTCAGTCCAAGGAACTGATCATCCAAACCAAAACAAAAAAAAAATCCTCGAAGTTATGTCACGGGAAAATCATAACAAATAACCAGATAGGGTTAGGTCAACCTCAAGCTGAGGACTCCACAAATTTCTTTTGAATGAAATGCCGAAAAATAATTCGTGAACCAGTTTCAGAAGCGAAAATCCACGCAGAGTTGCAGTTTAAAAGTGAGAAACATACGATAATAGTAGTGTCATGACCAAAGAGCTGACGGCAAATGGTCTGCTAAGCCGCAGCAGGCAAAAGAGCTGTCACGACGACACGACGGGAACAGCTAAATAGTAGAAATTACACACCTTTATGGTTGAACCTGGATCTGTGATTGGAGCGTCTGTAATAGCTGTTGGACTACATTTTGGTTGAGAGTTAGAAATATTTCCGTCTCCTGATTCAGCCATTATTTTGTCCGCGGGTTCTTCACTCGCTGTCGCACACAACTGTGGGCCCGTTCCAGCAGACGTCAGCAAAGTGAGGAGGGGGCGGTTAGTTTTGATTGCATTATGGCCACGGTAGAAAATAATGGGGGAAAAAATAAGTAGAGGAAAATAGAGAACAATTTTGTGAAACGTCCCTTCTTAAGAGTTAAATAAATTAAATGGGAACAATGTAAGCTTTAATTCTGATCGATTTATTAGAAAACAAGACATGTCATTTGTTTAACCTGTCCACATGCACTGCTAAAACTTTTTGCAAGTATTAGAAATGATGTGGTTATAAACAGAATGTCTATTGCTAAGAAACTTCACATTTACATGAATTTTATTTGACCTGAGTCCTTACGGGTCAGCAGAAAATTCCGTGATAACACTTTTTTTTCTTAACGGTAATTTTATCATACAGTGAGTTTCTAACTCACACAAGCCCTATAAATACCATATTTTGTGATCTCTTTGCAATTTGGGTGGGCAGGTTAAGATCAGTTTATGTTGTACTTAAATTTTATATTAACGTTTTCAGGATTGTGACGCATGCAAGATAATGAAAGATTTCATCCAAGATGAGCCAATTAAAAAGTATGTTTCTGCTTATGCTGGCTATGACAACAATTGTACTATATTTAGTTTGGTCATCCCAAGGAAAAGAGTTGAAACGCTTTGCGTACCAAGAGAATGTAGTTCTTTGTCACGAGCAAAGTGAGGTAAAAGAATTTAAAGTTACATAGTATATTCGCTTTACATAACTCGAAAGTCTTATAATTGTTTCTCAATGGAATGATTTATCTTCAAACCTGTTTCAGGACACTCGCGAACTGAAGCCAAGAGAGGAACCAATGATTTATTTTATCACTCCAACGTATCCTCGAAGGGAGCAAGTTGCGGAACTTACCCGTCTTGGTCAAACTCTAATGCATGTGCCCAATCTTCATTGGATTGTTGCAGATGATAATAGATTGTGTAATGCTATGGTTATGGAACTTCTTAAAAAGTTTGGTAAGACAGGCATTTTTTAAAAATATCGATTTTAGTTTTTCAATTCACTAACCTTCCAGCTCCTAATCTGAAAATAAATTTTGATGTGTCTTAGGCATTCCATTCACTCATATTTCTAGTCCAATGCCAGAAATGTATCGCAAAGCAAGTACTGTTCCTCGTGGTGTGGCAAATAGACGTGCTGCACTTCATTGGATACAGGCCAATGTAAAGCATGGTGTTCTTTACTTTGGAGATGATGACAACACATTTGATCTTCGACTTTTTAATGAAATAAGGTCCACCAGAAAAGTCTCGATGTTTCCCGTAGGTCTTATTGGCGACTATGGTGTCAGCTCTCCAGTCATTAAAGATGTCAGTTAATGTTATTTGATTCTCCCTAGTATTAAGATTGGGAAATGCAATTACAATATTATCTTGAACTTACAGGGAAAAGTGATTGGATTTTATGATTCGTGGCCAGCAAAGCGTACCTTTCCTGTTGATATGGCTGGCTTTGCTGTAAATATTGACTTTTTCTTAAAACACCCAGAGGCATCAATGCCGTACAAGGCTGGTTATGAAGAAGATCACTTCTTAAAAAGCTTGAACATTTCTCTTGATGATATAGAACCTAAAGCTGATGGATGCACCCAAGTATGAATAGTAGTGTGCAATTTCTTCTTTGTTGAAAACTCATGTTTCCTCTTTAATAATTATCATCTAATTCATGTTTTAGGTTTTAGTTTGGCACACACAAACAACTAAGAGGCCTGCTCCAACTGTTAAAATTCATAAACAATCTGGAACTAGCCTGAAAGAATTGTTACATGAACTAGATTACCTTGGTATGGCCTTTAGCAATCCTGTCAAAGGTAAGGCATAAGCTGGCATCCAATATATTCCTGAATATTCAAGAATTTACACTATTTTATTAATCATGTTTATGCTGGTACCCTATAGGTGTTAAGAGTATGTTGTCCAAAGATGGAAAAACAATCAATCTGTGAGGTACAAAAGAAAACAATTACAGTTTAAGGCTGTGCAAAGTTCATCAAGAAAAGACCTATTGCTTATACATCAAATGGAATATATAAGTGTCACTGTGATATGAGAATGCATGTGGGAGTGAAACAGGTAGCCTGTTTTGACCCCCCTTTCCCCCTCCCTTTTCCCTCCCCTCATTTTGATTTGTTTGATTTTGTTCTCTCAATGACTCAACCCAAACATCAATTTTGTTTTCCTTGTTAGCTTGCTCCATTCTAGTTTGTTTTTTTCTTTTCTTTACTATATCATTTTAAACTTTTGTTTCATTTTATATTTTTATAGTTTTAGATTGTTTGGATGATCTGACATACTTCTGATACTGTGTTCACTCAGTAACATTAACTTGAAGCACAATGTTTGCTTGGGACTGTGTAGCCAAAAATAATTGTATGGTTTTAGTGGCGTGTATGTTTACTTGTTATGGTTAAAGGTGTTTTAAGGCTTCATAAAATGAAGTATGCTTTGTATTGTGTTTACTTTGTCAATGCTCAAATATTAACTTATTATTTCAAGCATCAAAATATTTTAGTTTAAGAAAGACATTGTGATTTGCTCTCGTTATACTGTTTTCTCTTTTTTTTTTTTTTTTTTTTTTTTTTTTTTAGTATTTATATATGCCTGCTTGTAATTGCTGCCTCAACCACCTACCATTCATTTTCACTGTAGATGTTACCATCTGGACGTACCATGAATGTATCAATGAACATAAGTACTCACCTGTATCTTAAGACAAGTCTCGTCTTCAATGTAATTTGAGTCTCTTGAAGTTCGTTTTTGAGTCTGAAGACTTTGAAACCGTCCAGGTTAATATTTGGTTGGCAGCTCTAATCTGCTTAGTTAAAGTTTTTATTTCAATGGTGGTTCAAGTCTGTGTAAGATTTACAGCTGATTTCTGTGTGCAACGTGGTCTGAATGTTCTTCTATGCAAAAGTTTTGGATCTTTGAGGATTTTGTTATGACTGAATATCTCAGCATGCTAGAAAGCTATTTAATTTTTTATTTTTTTGTGCTCCGCTTGCCCTTTACCCAACTTAGAAGTCTTGGCTGTTATTTCCAGGTTGACTTTGAACCCATTTACTGCACCTCTATGTATTTTGCTTTTGTCTATGACATTTCGTGCCTCAATTAACAATAAGATTTTGTAATGATATTTTTAATTAACCATGGTGCCTTAAATTACTTTGGTTAATTTATGATAATGTGATCAATCATTTAAATGTTCAGGTTTTTATAAAAAGAAAATTGAACAAAAGGAAAAGAATGAAGTGAGCATACTGTATTTTAGTTTTAAAGGAAGTGGTGTATATGGCTCAAATCAGGGTTCAATGGTTTAGGTACTTCTCTTTTTAGTTAGTTTTCAAGTTATCTTATAATATTAATTCAACTTATCATCAGAGACTTTATGTAGCGAGTCCTTTGATCATCAACCAAAATATGAATGTTTTGCTTGTTAGCTCTCAAAAGTATTTTATTGCTTTGTTGTACCTGATATCATCTTCTCATCGCTGTGACTTTTATTTGTATGAAGTGGATATAGGGTCTGTGAAGACCATTTCCCCTCATTACATGCTGTGGCTTATTTAGTTGTCAAGGGTCATTTTTGTCTTCACCTCATTTCTTATTTTTCTTTCACTGTTCAGAATATATTTTTAGTGATAACTGTTGTCATAATCGACTGCAATTCTGTATTTGCATGTCGTTTCATACTCTGATATTAGTTAAGCATTGATTTTCAAGGTTGATGTTGATCAGGGTAGTTAATTTATCTTGAAAAAGTGCATTTTCAGAATAATCAGAATAACTTTATAAGTAACAATTATGTAATTGAAGTACATACTATCATGTGGCCTTTTTTAGATTTTAATGTTACTCACATTATTTTATGCTGATCCAGCCAGCTTACATTGGCTGTATTTTTCCATGTAAACAAATAATATGTCCCTCTGAGGATGGTCCATGACAAATAAAAAAGCAGAAATTATTACTCCTTCAACAGCTTTCTGCAATGTATGGAAATTTATTAAAATTAGGCAATCAGGGCTTTTTGAAATAAGTAATCATCTTGCTATGAATTGACATTCTCCTTTGGTAGAAGTATTGCTACATAAATTGCCTACCATTCAAGCAACCCACTAGTTGCTCATTTTTGTCTTAGCCCTTCCCACCTTACATCCCTGCCTGAGAGGCAATAACTTAACATAAGCAACATGCTATTTTTTCAGGCAATGGTGATCGTCCATCTGAATACTGTATTGATTTTGCACTCAGCTTGAATAAAATATTTTTCACCAATGAAAGGTTCTTACTAGCAAATAGTATACACCTTCTTCTGCAGGTACTGCTGTGTTAAAATGATTTTCAAAAGACGAGAACATAGCCCAGTTTGATTTATAATAGAGTAGAAAAGTGTAATAATAATAAGTAATTATACTTTCTACTCTGGGTACGGCCTTTTTCTTGGCGATTGGATTCCCAGTCTGCTCAGGTTTTCCTTAATAGGACTAACAGGTGTACCTCCCATCATTTTGCCTGCTTGTAGTTGTTGTTTCAATAATTTAATTTTACTGAGACGTTCCTCAAGAACACTTTCAAGGTACCTCTTGCAACAAATAGATCTGTCATTCTTTTTTTTCATCAAAACATATTCTAATTGATTATTTTGAATCTCCCACTTTCTTACTTTTCCTTCAAATTGAGTACATTGTACAGCGTTTTCCTAAAATTACATAAGCAACAATAAATATTTTGCTTTACTTGACAAAATGCTGATATCCAGAAGGTAAAAAATAGGTTGCTACTTACAGCTGCTGACAATCTTTCTTTAACATGAAAGAAAAAATCTTTTAACTCAAAGATCAGCTCAGCAAATCGATTCTCCCTTTGAATTTTACCCTGAAGCCATGGTAACAATGCTTTAATTTCGTAGCGAAAGTCGCATAATAGAATAGCTCCGTAGTGGTTTTTCGACTCAATAAACCGATTAATGATTTTGTTTACAATTTTATAGGCCTCCCATTCCTCATACCCTGATTCTGTCAGGAGTCCCTTTCTTGTACCATTCATTCTGCTCTCAAAAATATATTTCTTTTTGAGTTTCAATTCTGGATCTTCAGTAAATGTAAAAGGAAGTCCAACAAAAACAATAACTCTTCTGTTTTCAATAGGTAATTGCTGATCAGGAATCTGTAAAACAAAGTACAAATATGCATTACAAAAGGTAATTTTTTGGTGGAAAATGCATGTATGTCACAACTAACTTGTCCACGAATTAATAAGAGAACACATGTTCCTTTCTCATCATCCAGCTTGTCAGTATCTAACTGGTCCTCTCTTGATATCACAATTACGTCCTGCAAAAAGAGACTTTAATAAAACACAAACCGAACATCAAAATATTAGGACGGATTTGAAATGGAAGAATAATAATTTAATAAACAATACCTTGTATTTACAGATGTTATTCCATAATGTTACTCCTCGAGCAGAATCTGCACTCTGCCAGTGTGACACACAAAGCTCTAATAAGTCTTTTGAAACAAAATAGACAAAAAGACCTTCACCATAGGGTGTCAGCTTGGCAAACTCCAAAAGAGTCTTTCCCACAGATGTTAAATAATCAGTGTCATGGCTAGAACAAAGAAATAAATTGTTGGTAGGATTGAATTAATCTTGTTATTATGCAGGCACATTAGAACCCACTGAACTTACCGGGTAGAATACGAAGAATTGAGGTGATAGCCTCCAGCACCACAAGTTACAATCCTACAATAGACCTTGAAATGAAAGTGGAAAGATGACATTGGGCTGCACAACCATACCACAAACTTAAACAGCTTAAATTGACATTAGCACTCTTACATCATTACCTGAAAGTCTTCAATAAATGTTTTTCCACAAAAATCATTAGAGGTTTCTATTTTTAATTCTGATTTGAATCCTGAGATGGGTGCAATAGATGCACTTGTAAAAATTAAAGAAGCACCAAAGTTGTAAAACCTTTTGATTAGAACAGAAGGATCAAGACACAAAATGTGGAAGGTCTTACAGTTACTTCCTTTTTTACAATTTTCAATATGTTGCCCAGCAAAATATTCAAGAGTTGCATAGGCTTTGAAAGGTTTTGAGTCATCATCAGAGAAATTATAAATGAGTAAAATAAATTTTAGAACACTATTAATGTCTACATTTGTTAATTTCTTGAGCAGAGCTAAGTCATGATCAGATAATGCTAATGCTGAGTCACACAGCATTTTCAATTCATTCTCTATTTCATCATGACTGTAACTAATCCAGTAATCTTGAAAAGGAGCAAGCGTAAACAGTTTTTTAAAAATTTTTAAATTTAATGTGAAGTTGGCAATTTTACTTCCGTCTTTTACAACATTCTGTCCAAGACAAAAATGGCAATTAAAATTATTTATCTTAACAGAACAACAGAAAAATACTGCACTTCAAGAGGAATACAAACCTCAAGGTCTTTTAAAAGTGTTTGAACAACACAATTACTGAGAGCAGCACTGGCTGCCTTTTTGGCTGTTTTGTCGACAACGTCTGCATTGTCAACAATGACTAGGGTGTTCTGAAAAGGATGTTGGGAAATTAAATTGTTAAGTCTTCTTTGGTTTTCTTACATCCACATAGGATTACAAATGGTGGTTTTGTCAGCAGAGTCAAATAAAACTAAAACTTACTCTTAAACTAAATGAGTCTTTGATGGACTGCCGTATTATTGTTTCAAAAAACAAATTATGAGTGCAGAAGAAAATTACAGGACGAACTTTGACGCACTCCTTGCTTTCGCTACTTTCTATAGGATCATCCCTTTTAATTTTGTCAAATAAATAATTGCCTTGAAGAAACGCTGAAATATTTTCAGAATCAAGGACAATCATTTCATGATCATAAGTCTTTCTGATTCTAGTGTTAAATTCGTTGATATTTCTATGCATATCAGCAGGACCTCCACATAGGTACAAAACATTTGTTTTTGTTGTTTCTGGAAAATCTCTGGCAAATGAGGCAATAGACAAGAAGCGAATGTAGGGCTATTGATTGATCACATAGGCTTAATTTTACCATGATTTTTCAAACGATGCTCAATCCAAGCTAACGCACTGCACAATATAGCTGCCTTTCTGTCTGTGCCTTCTGGACATTCAAGAAAAGAGGGAATATCCTGGAAAATAGACATCAGAAGATTTGAAGATGCATGATGCAAACTTTTAACCCACATTGTAGAGTTGAGGGACAAGTCATCACAAAGAAAGTCAGTATACGACAAGAATAAAGAACAATGAAAATATACAGACTTACCACGTCGAAAGCCTTCAAACAGGCTTCAATGAATTCCTTTTGCAGGTCGAGCTGCATTGGAGAGAATGCCTCCCTGCTGTTCTCCAGCCTTACATCGATCCCATTTATAATCATGGCAGCTAATCTGAACGAAGAACGAAATCTCTAAAGAAAACCAGGAGAAGTCTATCACTAGAATCGACTGCAAGTTTGAAAAGGACGGTACCACTAAGCACCCGTGCGGCCAACTGTCAACTGTCACGTGTTGACAGTGTCACGAAAACAAAGCGAAATTCACTGACAGTTTCACCAACCAGCTAAACGCTAAATGGGTCTTCGAAACATATTAAATGGTCTATGTTTCAGGAAACATGAAAACATAAAATCTTTGGAATATCATAAATTTATAAAAAATACTTTGAATTGATTTTACTATGTTTTCTGAATCTTCTAAGTTTCCGGCTTACAAGATGGATTTATTTCTGTTTAAGCGGGTGAGTACGACACTGAATCGAAGACTCAGCCAATCATCATTCACCACATCTTGTTTAAGTTGGAGGTGTCTGTTGTCTGCAATGGCTTCAGTTAAATCCTTCACATTTTTTGCTTTAAATCTCCTTATATGTTTTATTGCTGTCCAATGTGGGTAAGTAAATAGAAATAGTGATGGCAGAGGTATATTGAATGCAAATCTATCGCACCATTGTTTCGTGTGTGGTTAGGTGCCTCTGTCAGTTGCACATCTTCTGCTTCAGTTGCGAAAAATGCTTATTATTATTGATCCTTAATTGCAAGTATTATTGATTTCGTTTTTGATTTTATGAAAAGAAAATTTACAATATATTGTCTTGAATTTCATTGTTCTATTAAGTGGTTATATGGTCTTTTAATCACAACCTAATTAAGTGATCGGGCTGGGATCAAGTTCCTCATAAAATTTTGAATTGTATTTGAAATGATACTGCAAATGTAGACTTTCATTATTTTTTCTGTTTTTAGGAGAGACTTTTATTCTATACTAGGAGTGCAGCGTAATGCTAATCTTAACCAAATTAAAAAAGCATATAGAAGGTTAGCAAAAGAACTACACCCAGATAAAAATAAAGATGATCCAGACGCATCTAGTAAATTTCAGGATTTAGGAGCGGCTTATGAAGTAAGTTCTGAAGTTAATCTTTCTACTCTGGTTTTGAATTGTACCATCGCCTCTTCATTCTTGAACCAATTGTGGTTTTTACTATTCCTCAGGTGCTTTCAGACCAGGATAAAAGAGAGCAGTACGACCGATGTGGCGAAGAATGTTTGAAGAAGGAAGGTATGATGAATCATGGTGGTGATCCTTTTGCCAGCTTCTTTGGTGGGGATTTCTTCCCCTTTGGAAATCCTCATGATAATCAACATGAAACACCCAAGGGAGCCAATATTGTGATAGACTTGTGGGTAACATTAGAAGAACTTTACTCTGGAAATTTCGTGGAGGTAAGCAATCGCCTCTCTTTTCCTGACCCGGAATCTGTCAGTGCCCTGTGTATTTGGACAAATTAATTTTCACAGATTACCAGAAATAAGCCTGTGATGAAACCAGCCAAAGGAACTCGAAAATGCAACTGTAGGCAAGAAGTTGTCACAAAATCTCTTGGTCCTGGTCGTTTCCAAATGATGCAACAGACAGTTTGCGATGAATGTCCTAATGTCAAGTGAGTTTATTTTCAATCATCAGTGCACTGGTGTGCCTTCTTAAAGAAGGAAAAATTAAATACAGGATATTTGTTTCTTAATTTGCATCACAGGTTAGTTAATGAGGAGAGGACCTTAGAAATTGAGATTGAACCAGGTATGGTGGAAGGACAAGAAACCAAATTTGTGGCCGAGGGAGAACCCCACGTTGATGGCGAACCAGGAGATCTTATCTTGAAAATTAAAACTCAAACTCACAAGAAATTTGAACGCCATGGTGATGATCTCTATACCAATATAACTATATCTCTGCAAGATGCGCTGATTGGCTTTAGCACTGAGATAGATCATTTGGATGGACACAAAGTGACTGTAAGTTTTATTTTTGAACAAAAAGATGGATGTAATCTTCATATGTGAAATTTTTCTTTCTGGTTTATTTACTTTATACAGTACTGTTATATATTTCAAAATACATTTAAATCAACAGGTATCAAGAGACAAAGTTACACCTCCTGGCACAAAAATCCGCAAGAAAGGTGAAGGTATGCCTAACTTTGAAAACAACAATTTGCATGGTGCCCTTATAATCACCTTTGATGTTGAATTTCCTAAAAAAGTGTTGTCTGAGGAAGAGCAAGAAGGTAAGGTTTTTGCGTTTTGCTTCTCTGCATCTTGTGCCTCCTTCATTTCTAAAACCAAGCTAAGACTAATAAAATTTGTTTGCTTCTGTTTTCTTTTTATTCAGAGATCAAAAAGTTATTAGGACAAGATTCAAACTTCAAAGTATATAATGGACTTCAAGGGTTTTAATTAAAGAATAAGTTAAGTCAGTAACAAATGCTAAGACTCAAACTCAATTGCCGAAGTCTTCTAATGCATGTCTTACCTTGCTCTGTCAGCACAGAACCTTAACTGTTAGATGACATGCAGAGCACCTCTGAAACAAGAATGTATTTGTTTTATGGGTGTACATTATTGGCTGTGAAATATCATGTAGTTTAAATGTGTTACATGTGTGAAACAAAATATGGATCCTCTGGTGAAAAGGGGTCCTATCTGGCAATCAAAGTTGTGCCATTAGACTGTGTCAGTCATCTTAAAGTGAATTTACAAACAAACTCTTTTTATTTATTATTATCCTTACCTATTGTGTATGGACTTTGTAGTTATATAAACTTTATTTCATTAAAGAAAAAAAAAAAAAAAAAAAAAAAAAAAAATTGAGGTGGTATGTACTGAGGAGCTTCTCCAGATTTAAAAAGTTTTCTGGTCCCCTTTTGTCAGGAAAGAGGGATAAGAATCTTGGTACTCGGTAAAATATTGAGACTTTTGCCATGGTTATTTGTGGCTTACTTCCTGATCAAACTTATTTAAAAGTAGAAGTTGCGTCCAGTTTGTTCCTTTGACGGTTTCGGAATAACCCTGATTGTGATCTTTTGCATCTCTTGAAATATATGTTGTATGCAAAAATAGTCTTTCTTTGCAGAGACCTTCATTTCATTCATTCATTCATTCATTCATGAATTAGGTTCAATGATAAATAAGGTATGCTCATTTATTTATGAGAAGTTTTTAGATAAGGTATGCTTTTATGAATTTCAAGCTTAATATTCTTTTGTTGTGATTTCCTTATCTTTTTAAGTTGATCTTGTCTGAGAAAATCAAAATTCTTCAATAAACTCATTGTCACTGCAATTACTTTTCTTTTCTTTTCAACTTAGCCAGTAATTTATTCTGTCACCCTGCTCCTTTATACTATCCTTAAATGGATAGACTGCAGCTGCAATTCTCAAAATGTAGCATTTTCAGAGCTTCTTGCATTTACGATCTTATCCAAAATCTTCAACATTTGTCCACCGAAGCGGGCCCACACAAATATTTCCGCCCTACTCTCGATTTCGATACTGCGAGTGAAACACACATCGACCAGTCGAAGTCACTCCTCCCCCATATGCCCCTCACCCCGCACCCCACCCTCCACCCCCCCCCTCCCCACCCTCCAGCCCCCCACCCCCCACCCCCACCCTCTTTCTCCTCCTGACGTCAAGGGAACCGTCGGCCAATCACGTTAGACCACATAGTTTTTCAACACCACCAATCCCTGTCCAGAGTTCCGTCTGCTGCGTAGTCTGCTCGTGTTGCATCAGCCTGGAAAGGGGAGCCGAGAATTCTCGTGAAGGATGCATTCCAGACGGAGAAGTGACGGTGAACGAGTTGACATGCGAGTGTAGAGCTGGTGCAGTGAGCGCAGACTGTTATTTCGTCAGTTTGACGTATGGTGAAGTACGAGAATCAGTGAATATGGTTGCGCCGCAAGCTATTATCATCACCGTTCCAGCGGCGGCTGGCGGTGGCAGCGCCCTGGATATGAACATGAACGCCCAAACGATGGAGACGACGTCGATCCCGAGCAGGAAACGACGCCTTGCACATCTGTCTTTGGAGGAGAAAATGTACAGAAAGTAAGTGAAAGCCAACTGTCAAAACCCTTTGTTTTTGTCAGGCAAGTCCTTGTCATGTTCTGGTACATTCCATGCCAGCGTTGGGTGGGGTGAAGTTTGTTCGCTCCTGGCCTAGTGACCCATTTTTCATTTTCACAGAATTAATTCAAAATAAAATTTTTCCCTATTTTTGTTCTTGGAAACTTTACGTTAATTTCTTTTTGTATTATGCATTATGACCAGAAATATGCACATTGCACCAGCATCCTTAAAACTTACTGATCAGCTCTCTGTGAAATGAATAACAGGTTCAACAAATTTCAATCCACTAATTCTTCTCTTCTTTTGGTTTTAGGAAGTTAAAAAACCGAGTCGCAGCGCAAACTTCTCGAGATCGCAAGAAAGCCCGTATGGATGAACTAGAGTCCTCAGTTGCATCTATGGCTGAAGAGGTGAAAAATTTACTCAAAGCCTAATCTGATTTTCTTTTCCTTCTATCTTTAAATATCTATAATTTTTTTGTTTTGTTTTGTTGTTAGCTGGAAGAAATGAGAAGACTTAAAGAAAGAATGGAAGCTGAAAATGTGTTACTAAAACAACAGTTGCAAGATGCCCAAGCTACCAATGCTGCTCTTTTAGAGACCTTATTAGAAAAAGAAAAGTGTGCCTGCAGCAAGAATGAGAAAAGCATCAATCAGATTGCCCCTGTTAGTTTCCCGTCCATCTTGTCACGACCTGCTGAGTCAATAAGACACCCTCTGCTGAAGGGACCGGAAGGGAAACGAGCAGACAACCTGAAAAGCCTGACGATCTTGTTGATGGCATACCTTCTCTCCCCGAACTCCTCGCCGATCTCGGATCTGACGAAGATCTGCCAGACCTTGGAGACTTGGAGCGATTCGCTGAAAGCCTCTTACAAGAGGCCTTTGCCAATGAACAGGTGTGTTTTTCTGTGATGACTTGCACAAATTTTCTGTGTGTTGATGCAAGCTTACAATGTTTTACTTATGTTATTCTTTTTGTTTAGGATACTTCGAGAGCAGAACAAGTGGTGGGGAAAGCACCAGAAATCCTGGAATCCCGTAGATCAAGTTGCTGCATAGGTAAAGGACCGGAGATTGAAGTGTTTTCTGCAGAGGCCCCTTCTGGAAGTATTGCCAGACCAACACGCAGAAGACTCCCAAGTGGTCAACCCAAACAATATTTCAAAAAAGTCTTGCCAAGAGAGGAACCCAAAAGTATCACTCAGCAAAACCTGTCCTTTGTAACAGGCTCGCCAACATGTGTCACTTTGCCAAGAATGTCAGCACCGACCGATATACTTGCTAGTGCATTAAGTGACGCATTGGCCCCAGAAGATTGTATAACAATAATTGTTCCAACTCCAGATGAGAGTGATTGTATAATTCTAGAAGATGCTGTCCAGGAAGTTACAACATCTTATTTGATGCCTTCATTTAAAGATGAACCTTTATCGCCTAAAAGTGATATAACTGATGCAGTGAAATCAGACTGTGGCTATGAATCATTTGGTTCTCCTCATAGTGATATATCAAGTTCAGAAGCGATGAGTGATTTGTGGAATGACAGTTTTACACAATTGTTCCCTAATACACTAATTTAATTTACTGGTGTAAATTTTCCACTTATGGGATACGATTTCTTTATTGCATTTGCTATGCTGACTTGTATATTTTGTAAGATATTAATTTAATTGTTAATTTTAAATGTAACTTGAGGGATTGTCTTCTGCTTTTAAATACTCATTGCTTATGGCCTCTTATTAAACACTTCAATGGTACCCATTGACTTTTAATTTTCTAGAGTAGAAGTTAACTTCTTGAGTTCTATGAGCATTAGAATTTTTGTTTTGTTTTATATCACAGTGCCCATTCCTGCTTACCTTCCACTGATAAAAAAGAGTTACCAACACGCAGAGATTCAAAAAATATATATTATAATAAATATGTATCTTTAAGTACAAGATTAATACAATCACCATTGTAATAAGATAATACACCTATCAAAACACTAAAATGTGAAGTAAACCTAAAAATACTTATCACATGCCAACACTGGGAATATCTTTGGATCCTACACTTTGGCACAAACCTTATCTTACAACAGTTTCATGGAAATACAGTAGTTTGGAATGAGGAGGATCACAGAAGTATAGAAATGGAAAAATAACAGGGTGGCAGGAAAATGAGTATGCTGATAGATGTATAAAGAAAGATTCCTGATGGAAAAGATAATGATAATGATTCATCACATAACACACAAATCTATAAAATATAACTGAACCAGAATAAAGGCTGGTAACAATAGTCAATTTTCAGAACAAAAGAGGAAAAGAGATCAACAAACCATTGAGCAAAACAGACCATAAAATTCAGAATAAAATAAAAATAAAGTTTAAAAACAAACAACACTACAAATAATTTAAGATGTAAGAGCACACTCAGACTCGTTTGGCCTTTCACAAATATATTAACTTCAAATTGTTTGGCAAGAATTTTGGTTAAATTTTAGTCAATATACAACAACTGCTGAAATTTACATGGCCATTTTGATCCACAACACCATAAGATATGGGCATATGGGAGCATTAATCATTGCAGAGTCAAAATCTAACCCACGGCCAAGGTCATCACATACCTCCAAATACTGGACGTGAACTCCACTCACACGTGCTGCACTGCAGGGCCCGGTCTCTCGTAGGTGATGCCTACCCCTCTCTCCACTGACCGAAGCTCCGCCTTGAGGTTGTGCAGGAGGGCCTTCAGGTCGCCCAGCACGGCAGGAGACAGACGGTTACTCTGCTGAATGAGGGCTGAGAGACCCTCCTCGTCGCATGGGGCAGGATCAGGAATGTTGCTACTCATCTGAAAATTTTGAGGGGAAACAAGTTTAAGGAATCCGAGCATCTAGAGAAAAAAAAATGAATCAAATATCCCAGGACTGTTAACAACTCTGAAATTTTTGGACACCATTCAGAAAAAAATCAGCAGAAAAATTCGGAACAATTCGGGAAAATCCACACAAAAAAAAACGGAACAATCCAAGCAAAAATTGCAAAAAAATGAAGTACAGTCCACACAGATTCAGAGTTGTTTCCCCCTCGGATGATAAAAAGTCCTCACATTTCGCAGCGCCTCGCTGAACTCCCGCTGGGCCTGCTGCAGCTCCTGCAGGAGCGCGTCCCTCTCCCGGCGCGCGGCGGCCCTCTGCCGCTCCAGCTGCGCCCGGAGCTCGTCGCACTCCCGGTCCCGCACGGAGAGCTTGTCCTGCAGCGCACGCACCTCGCCCGACCGCTGGTGCAGGTGGCAGCCCAGCGTCTGCAACACAGGGGCCACAACCCTCTTAGTCTCGTGTGCGTACAAGTTCAACCGGCCCTGTGGAATCCCAGACATATTTTGAAGAGAAAAAAAGCACAAAATTTAACGTGGTTGATAATTTTTTTTTTTTAACGAGGGATCCTTCATTTAGATTCAAGCCCACACCAATTTTTCTACATTTTTCTTTGATATTTCCTGATTTTTTCCTGATTTTCTTTTAGGGTGCACTTTTTTTTTCTTTCTTTTTTTTTTTTTTTTTTAAGAACTGAAGGACCCCTCGGTTCCACAAAAATCATATGTGACCCCAAAAAACTTACTTGTAATTCCTGTAATCATGTGATTCTTCGTATCCTAAGTCCAAAATCAGTGGTTGCCTCGACCTGGCCCCGCCGCCCGCGCGAGTCAGCATAGGCCATCCCGCGCTACACGGCTACGTGCATGGGCCGGGCATTGCCTACCCCCCAGGCGCTCAACTGCCTGCAAACCTCTTGAGGTTTCCGTTAACTTTCTTTAGCAAAAAGGAATTTTGTTTTACATACGGGAGCCGAAAGCGAAAGCAGTCTCACAAGGTACTAAATAACACACTGGCTCACTCTACAGCGCCTTTATGGGGTAGCGACCAGCACGCTCGCTCCACCCAGCAGAGCGAATCTGGTGCACACCCTCCTCGCTCTGTCTCTCTCGCACCTATACGGCGCACCTCATGAGTGCGAGAGAGATAGAGCGAGGAGGGCGTGTACCGGAATCGTTCTCCAGGAGGGAGGGGGATATGGTTCGTACACACCCACGCCTTCGCATTGAGGTGGACACTAGGAGGCTCAAAATCTAGCGGCCAGATGTACTTGCTAGTTCATGATCAGCTTGCGCTTGAGCCGCCAGCGCACTCGGGAGCCCGAGCCTGTGCTGACGATCGCGTCCAGACCGCTGCCACTACCCGTCCACAGCCTGTGGCAGCCGTCCTGGGAGGCAGATGGAGGCAGGGGTTGGGGCAGGGGTGGGGGGGGGGGGGGGGGGGGGGGGGTGGGGGAGGACCGAGGAGGAAACAACTCTGAATTTTGGTGTGCAATTTATTTTTAATTTTTGTTATTATTTTTTTTTTTCGAAATTTTTGCTTGAATTTTTCATGGCTGTTTGTGAATTTCTATAAATTCTCCTGAATTTCTCAGAATTTTTCTGAATTACGAGATCTGCAAAAATGTCAGAGTTGTTTCCCCTCCCTGGGGACCGGAGCTGAAGGGGACGCTTCGCGCTTCGCGCTTCACGCTCCGCCTACCTTGATCTGCGCCTCGACGAGCGGGTCCTTGGCGCGCGCCTCCTGCAGCTCGTCGTGCAGGCGCTCCAGGCGCTGGCGGCAGTCCTCGTGGTCGCGCTGCTCCTGCTCGAAGCGCGCCTGCAGCTGCTCCTTGGACACCTTGAGCACCTGGCCGTAGGCCTCGCTGCGGCCCAGCGCCACCTTGTTGCTGTCCAGCATGTCGTTGGCCGTGTCCAGGCCCAGGCGCAGGCTGGCCACCTCCTTGCGCAGCTGCGACGCGTCCCGCCGCTCGCTGAACAGCTGCTTGTGCAGGTCGGCGATGCTGGCGTTGGCCTGGGCCAGCTCCTGCTCCAGGCGCGCGCGCTCCGGGTCCGCGTCCCGACCGCCCCGCTCCAGGCTGTCCCCTGGGAGGAGAGAGAGAGGGAAGGGAACACTTCACTTACAAGAATCTGACCACAAAAATGACCCAAGGCTGTTCACCTTCCCGAGCCGGCTATTCGCGAAGCCTTTCCACCTGTCGGCTTATTCCGAAGAACGCGCTTTCCTCACCTGCGGTCTCTCTCGCACTCATGGGCTTCACCGTAAAGGGGAGAGAGAGAGAGCGAGGGGAGCGCTTTTCTGAATAAGTCTGCAGGGCAAGAGTCGGATACTCATCGTGCTTGTCTGGCCTCTAGAGTATACACACCCGCACACTGACACTCTGGCAAAAGCAGAAGAGTGCCTTGCTCCTGGCCGTGCACGGAGCAGTTGTTTAGAGGGTCATGAGTCAGTAGTGATGTTTACAGTTAGTAATGAAGTAATGAAATTAGTAATGTGAAGCGCATCAAACTGCGGCGAGTCACGGCTCGAGCTGGGTGAGCGCAGTCGGTGATACCGCCCGCTTCACACAGGTGTCTCATGGGATTTTTTTTTTTTTTGCGTACTTGTCTGGCAACACCGCTAGGGATCCTCTAGGGCGCCGCCGCGACGTCCGGGACCCAGCGGGTGGCATAAGCCGCCCTGCCACGGCGCGCTCGCCTTACGAGAATTAAGAAGTGATAGCGATCGACCGGCCGACATGTGATATTAAAAGCCAATGCAAAGCAGTCGGCCGTCGGACGACTCGAGGAGGCGATCGATTTGAACTGCGCCACAACCGTGTCAGGCGATACACCGCCGAGAATCAACAGTTTCCCTAGTTTTCCCTTTGGAAAAAAAAAAATCATAATAATAATGATAAGAGGTTGTTGAAGCAAATGTACCTGCCGCGGGCGTGGTCCCGTTCGGGATGCAGGCGCGACACGTGTGTTCCCCGGGGAGCCCCAACATCCCCAGGTTGGCCAGCTTCTGCTCGGCCGTCTTGCGCGCCAGGATCTGCTCCTTGAGCCTCCCGAGGAGCTCGCGCACCAGGCCGTCGCGCCGGCGGTCCTCGCGCTCCCGGAGGTCCTCGACGGCGTCCTCGTCTTCCGTGTCAGCGGCGCCGGCCAGCCTGGCCATGCTGCGCCTCAAGACGGCGGCCAGCCTGCGCACCTCCTCGCCGTCCGCGCCGCGCTCCTCGCGCACGCGGTACACGACGACCTGCAGCAGCGCGAGCAGCCCGCGCGCGGCCCCGGCCCCGGCCTCCGCCGCGGCGGGAGGCGCCTCCTGCTGCAGCAGGTCGGGCACGCCGTCCCCCACGTGGCCCAGGCGACGCTGCAGCGCGGCCGCGTACATGGCGAGCTCGTCGTTGGCGTCCCGCAGCGCGCGCAGCTGCTCGTCGGCGTCGGCGTCCGGGTCCACGGCCTCGACGTGCACGGGGGAGGTGGTGAGGTGGCCGAGGCCGGCGCTCCGCGCGCCCAGGCGCATCCCCTGCGTCACCGTGTCCAGCCACTGGGAGAGCTCGGCGACGCGCGCCGTCAGGTCGTGGTTGGCGCGCCGCAGCTGCGCGAGCTCGCCGTCGGCCTGGCCGTCCTGCTCCCGGGCCCGGGCGTCGCCCCTGCCCTGCAGCTCGCCCATGGCCTTCTCCAGCTCCTCGATGGTGCGGCTGAGCTCCGCGAGGCGCGCGCCGCTCCGCTCGGCCTGCTCCTGCAGCAGCCTGTTGTCCGCCCGCAGACGCTCCAGCTCGGCCAGCTGGCCCCGCAGCTCCTCCACCTGCGCCTCGCCCCTCTTCACCGACGCCTTGAGCTCGCCGTTCTCCGCGCACAGCTGGTCCATCCTCGCCAGCTGCGCCATCTGCGCCAGCTGCGGGCCGTCGTCGTGGTCGCGGACCTTGGAGCCCGTGTTCTGCTGCAGCAGCTGCGACAGGCGGTCCACCTGCGCGCGCAGCTGGTCGTTGAGCGCGTGCAGGTGGTCGCGCTCGGCCTGCAGCTGGTCGGCGCGCTGCTGGGCGCCCCTGGCGCTGTCCAGCGCCTCCCGCAGGCCCAGTACGTCGTGCTCCAGCTGCGCCTCGCGCGCGCTGCGCGCCGCCTCCCGGTCGCCGGCCTCCAGGCGGGCCTGCACGGCGTTGGCCTGGTCGCGGCGGGCGCCCTCCTGCAGCCGCGCCAGCAGCCCGTCCCGCTCCGACTGCAGGGCGCGCACCTCCGCGCGCAGCGCCTCGGCGCCGGCACGCAGCTCCTGCGTCTCGGCCCTCATCGCGTTGAACCGCGCCGACACGTTGGTGAAGTTGCGCGTGAGCGTCTGCAGGGCCTCCTCCTGCTCGGCGCGCTCACGCGCCTGGCACTCGAGCCTCACGGCCAGCTCGGCGTGCTCGCGGGACAGGGCGGACAGCACGCGCTCGCGCTCCTGCAAACCAGCTGACTCTTAGTTTTCTCGATGGCGAGAGCCTAAGGGGAAACAACTATGAATTTTGATGTACAGATTTATTTCCCTGACTTTTTTTCAATGCAATTTTCCATGACATGCTACGATAGATAAGAGGGAAAGTAATAAATATTCAGTCTAATATGGATTCAATTACCAAGAAGCGGGTTGCGTTGCGGAATGACCTGGCCGCGGCACATCTTTTTTTTTTTGTCCCCTGACCTGTGACGAAGTTCCCTGACTTTTCCCTGATTTCCCTGACTTGTAGCATCCCTGTCTGAATTTTTGATCATTTTCTTCCAACTTTCGCTCTAAGTTTTCCAAATTTGTTGTAGATGTTTGTGAATCATTCTTAATTAACCTGAATTTTCCTCATTTTCTCTGATTTTTCTAATTTTTCCCCGTGAATTTTTCCTGATTTTTTAGCATTTTTCTGATTGTTTTTTCCCCGAATTACAAGGTGTATCAAAATTTTAGAGTTGTTTCCCCCTCACGAACGTGCAGCACGGTGATTTCCTCGCAACGAACGGCCGCTCTGCATGAGTGCGACAAGGAGAGAGAGACGAAATCACCGTGCGGAATCACCCTGCAACAGGAGCAGGTTCAGGTATACGCGACGCGCCTACCTTCAGTTCCGCCTCAGCCTTCTCCCGGTCCTTCGAGGTACTCATGCAGCGGTCCTGCTCCTCCTGGAGCTTGATTTTGGTCTCACTGAGTTCTCTCTGCAGTTGAAGGCTTCGGGAGAGAAGGCGATCAATCTCTTCCCTGGAGTGGTCCAAGTTCTTGTTACTTGCTTTAGAGCTTAGTTCGAGGTCCGCAATCCGCTGTTTCAGCTCCAATACAACGGGGTCGTCCTGCAACCAATCGAATTAGCTGATTGTTATACAAAGTTTGCTTGAAATTGAAAGAGTCGTTTGAAATAGTACTCACCACGAGTTGTTTAGAATTTTCAGTATCATCTATTCTTAAGGGGCTATTGGTGAAAGATATAGCTTTTTCCAGTCTTAAAGTTAGGTTTTGTTTTTCCTTTATGGACTTCTCTTCTGCCTCCTGCAATTGATCCTTGACATGCTGAAGATCAGACTTAAGTCTTTCCACATCATGATCCTGCCGCACATTTCTTTCTTTCAGAGCCATTAATTCTTTTTGTAAATCTGACCGCTCTACTTGAGTAATGTGGAGTTGCTCTCTATACCACTGCTCTGACTTTTTTAAACTGTCAAGCTAACGTCATGCAGAAAAATAAGATAAGTAACTAGAATGCTACAATGTGAAAAAAAAAAAATATGTAGCAATAACACACCTGGGCGAGCTGGGCTTTACAATCTCGTTCAAACTGCCTTCTTCTTTCATTTACATCATCATTTTCCATAAATTGCTGAGCAACCTTTGCTTTGAGACCATGTAAGGAAGCATTTCTTGCAGCTATTTCTATTTCCAGCTCTGCAACTCTAGCCCTGAGCATTGAGACATTTTCAGCAGCATCTCCTGCCTCTTTTTCCCATCGAGCACATTTAGAATGAGCCAATTCCACCTGCAAAAATTTCCTTACCGTAAATAATGTAATAGAATTGTGAAAAATAACAATTGAGCAGAAAACACTGGAGGGGAGAGAATATCAAAATGCATTCAACCACACCCATGCACAACTTGATACAGAATCCTCATACCTCATGTTGTAATTGTAAGCAGCCTTTAATAGTAGCGTGCAGACGTTCTTCCAGAGCTAATCGACAATGGCATCCTCTAGGCTACATTTTTTAAAACATGTTTTAAAACAGGGGGAAAAAATGGATGCAAAATAAACACTGAGTGTATGTGAATGATAATTAAAGATAACAGTAACTAATATTAAAAAATACTAAAAATATTTAAAAAAAAAGGGGAAAAAAAAAAAAAAAACACACAGGATCAAACTACAAAATTACATCACATGCATTCTAATAGCAGTGACTTTAAAAATCTATTACGTACCTCCATTCCATTTTCTTCCACTCCATTACTGAATGCTTTGAAAAAAGAAAAAAAAAAAAGACAATCATTCTAACTACTGAACAGGAATATGAAACAGGAAACATATTTGTGAAACTTACTTTCATCTGGAGCCATTGCGCCAGTATCAGTTAGTTCTATGCAGTCAAGAGCTTCAAACTCCTTTTCAATAGATGCTATTACTGCTGAAGGACTTTCATGAGGTGGACCTTCTTTAACAACTGTTATAAGCCCAGGAGGGTATGGAGTAAGCTTGTCAGTGGTAACCACAGGTGGTGGAATAAACTCTAAAGGATGTAGAGGATTATTTTCTCTGACAATGACGGAATTTCCTGGAATATTTAACTTCACAGCTGTATCAGAATGCCGTCTGAGGACTGCTAGATCATTTGCAGAGTTTTCATTTTGAGTAATACTGGGGGGAATCCCTTTAGAGTTTCTTGGACTGGATGCATCAGAGGTTTGTAATTTTGCTTGAAGCTGAGGATGGTGGTACACTAGATCAGGTTGTGTACCTTTTGCAGATGATCCCTACAAACAAAAACAAAACAAAACACACACACACACACACAAAATTACGTTTGCTTAATATGTTCCAAAACTAAAAAATAAATAAAAGATAATCTATTACTGGCAAAGACTTACATCTACTACAGCTCTGCCAGTTGAGTGGACTCGAGGAAATGAAACATCAAGGCCAGAGTGTTTCCTTGGAAAGCCAGTACCTAAGAGGATGAAAACACATAAATGTAACATATATAATCAGATATTAAAAAGAATGTAACATTTAATTTCAGAACATACCCGAACGCAATAGATTATAGTCAAAGGAGGAAGTGGATTCTCCAGCACTATCAGTCACTGACCCCGATGAGTTTACTGATGTACCACTGCTGCTTTTAAGCCCATTCAGCAACATTGCACGCTGAAACAGAACCACATCACATTTCTGTAATATTGCTGAAATTTGGGTGGGATTAATATAGGTGAGCGATAAAACCAATCATGCAAAATGTCATTGTTTGAATAAAAGCACATATGGTTAAATGCAGGTTGAGCGTATTATATCTCAAGCAAAAGAGTGCTGGATACGGCAGAAAAGGGGCAGAAAAATAAAAGTACAAATATCAACTATACCTTGACCTTCCAGCCAGATGGGTCAGTAGGGCTATCGGGATCCATGGTGATGTTAAATCACATCTCAAAAAGAGCAGCACCATGAAATAAGCGGCAAAGCAACAAACTACATAACTAGGTCATGAGCACACAAATATCTTTTTAGCTGAAAATAAAAGCAAATACATAAACATTTCAGTAGAAATTTTCTGACACGGCTGTCTACAGGAGGATAAGTTTTTTCATGACATCGAAAGGATAGGTACAAAAACTTCAGGGTATTGTTACCTGCTGTGACAACAATCTACAGCTGTCACTGTCACAAAAAGCCATAGCAAAAACTGCAAGCACATCCACTTAATTGAAATGATCTTCTAAAAGAGTTTCACGGAAAAATAACAACTTACCGGCTGGTAAATGTGTAAAGGAGAACTGTCAAATTTCGGTAACAAAACAAAAACACGTAGGCAGACGACGGGAAAGTGTACAACGCCGTTTTACATGTCAGAAAGTTTGTCATACCGGTGAATGGTATGAGAAAATTCAAGAACGGCATTCTGACAGCTTTTCGTTGAATACGAATTCGTTTGATGTGTGCCACTTTTTTAAATTGATGACTTCTAATGAAACGGTAACTTTAACTTTTCTGTTCGATACACAATAAATGATACCCATTGCATCTATTCATTCTATTTTCGAAGCTGTATAACTTTTTCATACTATGAGAATTTGCAAGCCCGCGAGCTGTCTGCTACCGCTGTAAACAGTATCGAAGGTTATGTTGTCTTATAGAAAGCCGCAGCTGACGTGAAAATGTCTACCCCAAAGGAAAAATCGAAAAAGAAGGGACAGGACGATGAGAAGGACAAGCCAATAGTTGTTAAAAATGCAGCTGATCTCCAAAGATTGAAGATCGAAAAGTTAATGAAGAACCCTGTAAGTACTATATGCTTTTGTCTAGAAGAGGTTATGTTTATGTTTCCTTTTACCACGATTTCTTTCTGCAAAGGATAAGCCAGTAGTCATTCCGGATCGGCCCAAAGGCAAAAATACTCCACACGTACCTGAGTTCGTTCGCAATGTCATGGGTTCTAGTGCTGGCGCAGGAAGTGGGGAATTCCATGTCTACAGACATCTACGTAGGAAAGAATATGCCCGTCAAAAGTTCATTCAGGAGAAAGCTGAAAAGGTAAAAAATAATCTTGTTTTTCATTTAAGACTTATCATAGCTTGTTGGTTGACAATAATTTTGAAAAAAAAATATTCATTCAGGAAACAGCAGAGGAAGAGTACCATAGGAAAATTGAAGAGAATAAACGGAAAGCTGAAGAAGAAACTGCCAAAAAACGAGCCAAACGTCTCAAGAAAAAGAAAGGGAAAAAGTTTAAAAAACCTAAGTCCGAGCAGAAATCTGAGAGTGATTCAGATGATGATTCGGAGAATGACGAAGAGGATAAACCTGACAAGGCTTCGGATCCTCCAACCCCCACACCCAAGGATGAGACGGCTCCTACGACAACACCTGAAGACAAAATGTCAAGTGGATCCAGTGATAGTGTTGAGAAAACAGAAATTATGGAAGTGAGTAACGAAACCAAATGAAATCAAAACTCTGACTACTTACATTATTAACATAACACAAACTAGAAGGATAATTGATTCAAGTTAACTAAAGTGCAACAGAATTTTATTTTTATTTTCATTTTTGGAACAAGCCTATTACATTAGGCTGTTTACGTAATTTCGTTAGTTGCCAAGTAACAAGTTATTTTTTTCCTGTGAAAAATTAAATAAACAATAAAAGCAAGTGTGAAGTCATTATCTCAAGAAATCCTCCTTAAAAGTAGGACTACAGAAATAAATATTTTTTCTTCACTTAAAAAAAGGGGGGTGGGAATTAAATTATATGACCCACACACCCACAGTCCAGTGAAAGAAATCACACAAAATCACATAAATTTTTGATTACCATTCACATTGTTCCTCTACTACATAGTTTTATCTTCAAGTTTCTCACAAGATATACATCCCTGTAGATTGATTCTATCATGTATATTATCAAGATAGTAACATTGTATTATGTAAAGTTAATTAAATATTCACACACACATATATCACAGAAAAACATTATTTTAACATGACCCTTCAAATACAAAAAAGTTTGTAGTTCTTTCCTCATGGTGCTAGTCATGCTACAATTAAAGTTTATACTTCAGTCTAGTAAGTTGTAAGCTTGTCCTGGTTCAAAGTGAACACAGTGTACAGCAAAAGAGCTGAATTTCTTTGAACACTATTCAGACTGGGATTGGACAGCAGTTGATTGGCATGGTTAGCAGCACCTAAGAGGACACCTGACCGCTCAGGAACGACAGAATCTTCCATCCGTCTCAAGTGTTGTTGAAGTGAATCTTGATGAAGAACCAATTCATCGTGCAGACCATTTAAATCTTCTACAGTGACTAAGGTAGCAATATGGCAAAGAGAGCAGCATATCTGGAAGATTGTGATAAAATTATGCAACTAAGAAAATACACTTGAGAGTACATTCAGCATGCACCTCTTTTACCTGATCCAACAAAGCATCTCGATGCTTGTATTCATTAAAGTCAGCCATATGCTCTGAATTGTCCAAGCCAGCAAGAAGAGCAGCCCATACAGCAGCAAAATGTTGGCCATAGAGTGCTCGATGCTCGGGCACACCAAGAGCAAGAGCAGCATTAATGCGTACTTTGAAATTGCGGAAGTTGTGGACTAAATTACACAAGACAGGAAAAATTGTTGTCTGTGGAAAAAGTCTGAATTTTAATATGAGCCCCACAGTCAAACCACATTATATTAATACAAAATTACCTGGCAGTTAATATTGTGCTCATACAGTTCTGGGTTCTTCAACATATTGCCTATTGCATAGCAGGCATTCCAACGGACCTGCAAAAGTTTTGGTGAATTACCAAATTAAGAAAATACAGTGATATCAAAAAGGAAACAAAATAAAATGTTTTACCTTCATATTGCTACCAGTAGATGCATTTCGAGTTAGAGCATTCACAGCACGATCAATTACTTCAACACCATGTTGTCTTACTGCATCAGCTGAAACTAATCTCAAAAAGTTTCCAAGTGCGCGAACTCCATTGGCTCTCACCTGCACCAAAGGTTTAATTTTAGAAATCCAACGTTTTAATATGCAGCTCCTTTTGATTAATGTATTTTACTTACTTTGTCACTATCTAGAGAGGCAGTAACACTGGCCTGAAGCAGATCCAGCAACACATTACCAGGCACTTCCTCACAGCCCTCAGATCTAAAATCACAGATTAATTAGAACAATTGTGCCACGAACAAGAAAATTTATGGAGTGGAAACTTTACCTGTTGAATACCAGGGAATCACTAATATTACCCAAAGACCAGGACGCTTTCATTCTTACTATCTGATTTTCATCTTTTAAGGACTGAGAAACAGCTTCAATTGAATCCAGAGTAAATTGTATGTCCTAAAATTTATGATTAAAATAAGACAAAGGAGTGTTGTCAGAATGAACACAGTAAATGATAGATAAGTCAGATGTGCATCAAAATTACGAACAACAAAATTTATACTAATCAAACTATACCTTACGCAAACATGGATACAAAGAAAAGAGTCCTATAGCCCGAACTGCAGAAGCTCTGACAAGGCTTTCTTCATCATTCACACATCCAAACAATAGCGTGAAACTGAGAATTTGTTGATCGGTCTGAAATCAGTAGGAAAATTGAGAGTTAAGGATTTTGTAGTGCAATTCAATGATACAACACCATAAAAAGACCTGTAAGTAGAGTTACTTACAGACAACTTTTCAAACACAGAAACACCTATGTTTGCTAAACAATCACAAGCAGCAGCTCGCAAGGAAGGTTGGTCAGCACATTGTACTAATGATGTAACTGAATTGCTTAGAAGTTCGCGCCAAAATAATGTTATCACATCCATTGATATTGTTGGTCCAGTTTCATCTGAGTAGAAGCCAGCTGTGTCAATAGGTAATATAAAAACCTAGGAATCAACACAGTAATATCAATACCAACCTTCAAGAGATTTATGCATTGCTAATCCAATGCTTTCTACAGCACGTGCAGCATGCAGTCGAATTGACTCATCTGAATCTTTTAGAGCAACTTCAAGTGCATTTTGCAGCACAGAGATATTGGGTGCTATAGCATTAGCAAAGTGGCAGGTAGCCATAGCCCCTATAACTTGGAGTGATTCCACACGAACAGGGGCAGCAGCAAAAGTGCCATCTGATAAAACAGCAACTGTAAAAAGAGATAAGATTGAAGAATAAGCATAATCAATTACAATAGGTGCAAAATACCTATGCAAAAGGGTTTATACATTTTGTGACTCCTCCACTTGAAACTGACTGGCATCCTAAATTTCTCAAACACAGCTCAAGGATCCAAGGTAAGCCAGATCCTGTTAAGCTTGGAACTGAAGAGTCTACTTCAGAAGCATTACTATTGTCAACTGATGTAAATTTTATCTGTTCTATTTCAGCTTCTTCAGCGTCTAACTCAAATTCCTCTCGCTCTTCATACTTTTCTTCATCATCTCCACTAACTTCTCCTTCACTTTGTGTTCCTTGCTTAACTCCAGGACCTGTTGCGGTGTAGAAAAGAAAACAAAGCTAGGAAACTGAAATAGATTGGAAGAAATGGTACCCAAGTGCAGGTATTATTCATAACACACCTTTGGTAAGGAGCAATGCAAAACGTGGCTTCATCAAACAAAAAGTAAGCTCAGGGACAGATGGAAGCACAGCAACAACAGCACCGAGTACTGTTAGTGCAGCAACTTGAATATTGACATCTAGTAATGTAAAAAGGGACATAAATGAAGTGTAAAAGCCATATAATGCTTTTTAAAATAAATGACAAATATAACCATTACCTTTGTGGACAGTGAGTGGTCTGACTGACCGTACTATTTTTGTTAAGAGACCTGGTTGTAATCTATGATAAGGTGTATTCTGGACAAGAATAGCTACAACTCTCAGTAACTGAGTCAGTGCTAACACTGCATTTTCAGCAGCCAAAGCTTGGGCTAATGACCTGTGGAGCTCTCGCAACATGTTTCCCAATGACACAGAAAATGGTATAAATGACCCAGAAGGATCCCTGCATAAAAAATTTTCAGCATCAGTGCAACATGCAGAAATGTTAAAGTAGCTTTGACATATAACTCGTAAAAATTAAAGGATTTTCTCACCCATGTTCAGCTTGCTGCAAATATGACCTTGATCCAACCAACAAAGTCCATAATACAATAAGTACTGCTGTTCTACATCGAGGGGAAGGATCCCTCAATAGACATGTAATCAGTGTGCGTGTGTTAATTGACTGTAATCCATCAGGAAGGAGATTCCACCAATAACCGCACATGACTCTCCGATCAGATACCTAAAGTTGGAAAGTCAATAATTTTAAAAAAAGAATGTTTTGTTGCATTTGCATTATGGAAAGTACTTTTACCAAAATACCTTTATTAATGCTAACAAAAGTTGAAGAGCAGCTTGTCGGATTCGAGCATGATGTGACCGCAGCCGGGATGCTGGCGCCTCTGAATCAGAATAATCTGAGTCACTAGTTCGCCATGAGCAATCAAGTCCAACTGGTCCATATAGCCAAGGCACTTCAGGGTGGGCAGTGGAAGGTGGCAAAGATGGAGCAGTGTGGGGTATATCCTCATCATCCTCAGTTGTCTCAGTTTTCTTTTTACCAGGCGTTGAACGTTTTCTAGGTGGTCTAGTACGACTTCCCTATGAATATATTGTCATGAGGAATATTCATAAAGATGGGGCTAAAAAAGTATTAGTTTTTATTTTTTTTCCAAATTATTCTGCACCTACCACTCCTTTGATTGTTTTGGGACCACGGGCCACTGGGGGTGGAATGTCGCAAATTGGTACAGCTGCTGGTAGTACTCTAGATGGTTTTATGGCTTGATAAGGAGGTATACCAAACAACATAAAAGCCTTAGTTATACCTATTACATCTCCAATAAGATCTCCTGAGGCAGATGACTGAACAACCACATTTTCTATTCCTCGCAAAGCAGACAAAATAATCTAGAAGAAATTATTTTTCCATAGCTATAATAAAATTTAATTAATTAAAGGAATCAGGAGTTTGACCCATTCAACATACCTTACAATAGTTACTTTCATGCTGGTCTGAATGTTTGTCAAGGTTGAGCTGGTTATAAAATATTTTAAAACATGTTTCCAGGTATTCTGTGTCTGAAGAAGAGCAATCTGTGGGTGGAGCACTCAAAGCTTCAAGGCAATGAAGAGCAGCTAACTTTAGATCCCAAGGTGATGAGAGGCCATTGAGATCATTTGTAACATTCAGAAGAGGAGATAATATGGAAAGAATAGCTTGGCTGTGCTATAGAAGCAAGTAATAATAGAAACAAAACAATTATAAATGTGAATCAACTATTAAGATTACGTTCCACACACTACTCAACTAATTACAAAGAACTATACCTCTTGAACCTTTGCGCCATTCCCTCTGATAAGAACTCCAAGGGCTGCCAATACATCTTGAGAAGCAACACTTGGACATTGTTTGAGAGCCTGGATACACCACTGTATCGCAACAGTTAAAGTTCGTCCTTCCACACGAACCTAACATAAACCATACGGTACTATGTTAAACAGAATATGTAGAGAGCGAGAAAAAGACACATGAAGTTTTCTTACTTCTTGTTTCTCCACAAGATTATTGATGAGATGACAGCCCTTGGCAACCAAAAAGGTGTCATTAGATGGCACAAGCGAGCAGCATTGATTAATAATCAGTACTGCTTTCTGAAATAAGACACAAACATGAGAATCCGTTCAGGATGAAATCGGCTAACTTTCGTGCTTTATGATAATTGAACATCGAAATGATATGCTTCAAAACGGAAATCATTAATTAATTCACACGCTAATACCCAGATGTTCGTTCTGTCAAATGGTAAACACAGGGAATCATAACCTTACTTAACAAGTATACATACATCGACATTGGTAACGACAGTACGACTGAAGTCAAGGGAATTCAAATCATCAAGTAATGCATTTACAATTTGCCTATCTCCCTCGCTACGACCATACACTAGAGACGAAAACTTCTGAGCAATTAATTGAAATTTAGAGGTGTTGTCGTTTGCTGCAGTTCTGCCGAGGGCAGCCATTGTTAGCTCTCTCAGGACGGCAACATAGCGTACCATAAAATTTTTCATGGAGGCAGTAGAAGCCCAGCGAATTACAAAGGTCAACGCCAAGCTGAGCAGCGTCAAATAATATATAAAACGGATTTTTGGAGCTGGGAATGTTCATCATGAGTATTTCAGACTATTCATTTGGGACAAGATTTCGCACTTTGCTCCCGAGACGTTGGCTAACTTGCTTCGCCATCGACCAATAGGAGCAGACGCTTCTTTTCTGCTGGTCGTGCCGTTTCTGCTATTTGTGTTTACCGTGGTGAAGGCTGAGGCTGAGGCAGGGCCTGCCTGCTCATGGATGAGACGGTTTCTCGTCGTCGCCGAGGTGGAAATGTGGCCGTGTACGTCGTCGCCTCGGATGCGCGTTGAACCTCATCCCGGTTGCCGTCGTGCCAATTGAGAGCCGCGACCGGGACCCGGGCAGTGGTGCCAGATTGGGCGGGTTCCCGCCAATTGGGCGGTTTTGGAGTCCTAAGTGGCGGGCAAAATTTTGAATTGGCGGGCACCCGCCAATTTGGGCGGTTTGGCGAACGTTGGGCGGGTTTGCCCATTTTTGGGCGGGTTGGGTAAATATTCATTAAAACATCGAAAGAATGGAGGATTCAGCAGTGCATAGGTTGGTAGAACTGTGCGTAATTTTGACTTTCAGTTGTTTAGGCATTATTTTATCCAAAAAAGTGTGGATATAAAGTCAATTTTCTGTTTCTGAAAATGATTAAGTTCCTATTTTATCAGTTAATAATACGCCTGATAAGCCCCGTTACAGTTGAATTTTCACGCGGATATCGGCTCAGAGGAGGGGAAGAGGGGATTGGGCGGGTTGGGCGGGTTGAGCGCTCCCTGGTGGCGGGTCGGGTAAGCAAATATCTGGCAACACTGCATGCAGAGTGTTTGTTGTGGATACCCCTAGCCCCCCAGTGAATAGCAGAAAGTGTCAAAATGGCGGATCTGGAGGCCGTCCTCGCGGACGTGAGCTACTTGATGGCGATGGAGAAGAGCAAGTGCACTCCGGCCGCGAGAGCAAGCAAGAAGATCATTCTCCCGGATCCGAGGTGAGTTGGGCTCGAGCCAGCGCATCCGCCGTCCAGCCCCCGACCCTCGACCCTAACCCCACTCCCTACGCCCGACGGGTCGGGACGGGGTTCTCTCCGCAGGAGAGCCAGGACAGGGCTGCATCGCCAAGTCTGGGGGAGAGCCCCGCAGGCTGCAGGGCCCGCAGGACCTCCTGCGACGGGCAGGTCGGGGGTCGGGGAGGGACAGGTGGGCGGGCCGTGGGCGCCAGGACCCAGGGGAGAGTCCTGGGGGTGGAAATTAGCTCCTGCTGAACAGCTGGGCATTGCACCAAGGCCCAGACAGACAACCTCACAAAGACTGCCTTGTCCAATCAGTGACAGTCCAGCAACTTGGTTATGGCATCAAAAACACTGCAATGTTGACATTAGGATTATGGTGTCAGTTTGTGACCCAGTCTCCAGAGTTTGAAGAGATGATTCTGGGAAGGTTTAATGAAGCATTAAAACTATTTCAACGCTCCTTTTGTACACAGACTAGTTTGACATCTGTGAATGAGCAACCTACAACATCGGTAAACATTCCATTCTCCTGTTATCAGATTGTTGTTTATTTTGCGTTGTATCCATTTTTAATGCCAGTACAAGTAAGAAACGATTTCCAATTCATAATTTTTTGTTAATTTTGTCTACTTTGGTTATTTGTGTTTAAATATTTGTTTACGTAATGTTAAGTTATATTTCTAGTAAAGCTCTCCTGGCAAAGACCTTGTCCCTCAGTCCTTACCACCAATAACATTTTGACACACTGCTCACAAACATCTGCCGCCACATTAATCAAAATTTTTACCCCCTGCCCAAATAGATGTCAACTTTTTTTTCCCCTTAAAGAAATGACTGTGCTAGGGTTTCACTTGTTGTAAACCTATCAACACTCTACAGCTTGGCGTGTGACCCATTTCAGGCGCCATGGCTGAGTCCTGCCCTGCCCTGCCCTGCCCTGCCCTGCCCTGCCCTGCCCTGCCCATCCCTCCCATCCGTCACGTGGTGCTGGGGGCTTACACCCCAGCCAACTGATTCCGAAAATCGCTATCGTTCCTCCGTCCTTGTCGCACCTATGGCGGTGCCCTGTGTTGGGGAGAGCAGGCCCCCGTAAGTGCAATAAAGACGGAGGCTGGAGAGCGATCCTCGGAATCAGACGGCAGGCCGGGCGCGGGCGCCGCTCGCCTTGCGCAGCCCGAGGGGCCCGAGGTAGGCAGGCGGCGCTCTCGCGCTCACCGGTGTGTTGCCGGGTTGCCTATCCGCCGATTGTCAGGCGCTTGTCGCTCCGGGCGCCGCTAGCTACCGCATCTGCAGGTGGGCCCCCATGCTACTCGCCAGCGGGCGGCCCAGCTGCAGACTGACTCCGCATAGCGGTTAGTCGTGTCTCTCTCTCTTGCTCCTTATTGCCTATTGCCTCGCCCCATGAGTGCAACAAGGACAGAGAGACGAAACCGCCTTGCGCGCGGAATCATCCTGCTGATCTGCCCGGCCCCACTCCACCCCGCCCCACCACAGCCCACCCCACCCCACCCCGGCCGGCAGATGGAATGACTGACAAGCGGTGTGCGGTGGGCAGGTGTATATATACGGGTGTGACGCCGGCGGGACGGGAAACTGCACTGCAAGTGTGTGCGGCGGCAGAGGGGCTCCACCGCAGTCCAGGAGCCGCCTCACCCCGCCCTGCCCCACCCCGCCCCGCCCCACCCCGCCCCGCCTCACCCCGCCCCGCCTCACCCCGCTCCGCCCGCCGCGCCCCTCACGGGTGGAGAGGCCGGCGCGCCGTGCCTTGCGGTTGAACGCCTCTTGCGGGCGCGGCGCGGGTTCCACTATAAACGCCATTGGTCGCTCAACCTCCACCCCACCCCACCCCACCCCGCCCCGCGCCCCCGCCCCCCGCCCCCCGCCCCGCCCTTGCGCTGCCACCCGGTTCAGCGATTTGTTCGACTGTTGTTATTTTTAGCCTCCACGTCAAAACATTTTGATCGTGACCCGCCGCGGGCAAACATTTCTCCGTGTGCAATAACAGTAGTGAGTAGTGCGTCAGGCAGGTAGCCTAGGCGCGCCCAGAGACACGCCCCGCCCCGCCACGCCCCGCCACGCCCCGTGCGGGCGGGTAGTTTGCTCTAGCCGTGTGCTTTAGGGAGCGAGGAGCAAGGCATGTCTGCCCCAGCCCCAACGTACTTCCGACATTTTCCGCGAATGCACGCCAAGCACGAGGTGAAGAAGGAGGGGAGGGGGCGCCGCGGGTGGTCGTGTGTTCGGCCGATGGCTATGAAAAAGAGAGAAAGAAGGTAAAACTGAATTCCCCGACTTTTATTGTTTACACCGGTATGCTCGCGCTGTTGACGCTCCCCCCCCCCTTTCCCCCTTCTCCCGACCCCCATCTCGCCCCAACGCCAGCCCTCCCCCTCCCCACCTCACCTGACATCACCCCAATCCACCCCCTCCCGTCCCGACCCCCCGGCGGCCGGCGGATGCATCCCTACCAGGGCGGGGCGAGGTGGGGCGGGGCGAGGCGGGGCGGGGCGTTCCTCTGGCCGGCATGTGTGGTGACGCGCGGTCTCCGTGGAATCGAGAGAAAGTCGCCAATAGACGCGCCGCCGCCACCCCGCCCCGCCCCACCCCACCCCACTAGCCACGCCCCGCACTTTGCGCCCCGGTATCGATGCGCCACAACCTTCTCACCTCAGCGATGACGACGAAGGGAAAACAACTCTGAAACTTTTGTTCACCTCGTTATTCAGAATTTTTTTGAAAAGTTCAGGAAAGTTCTGAAAAATTCAGTAAAATTTTGGTAAAACTCTAGCGAAAAAAAAACGGGAAAGATCATTAGAAATTAACAAAAATTTCCCAAATTTTACAAAAATTAGCAAACATTAACAAAATTTGTGCACCAAAATCCAGAGTTGTTCCCCGTCGGACAGGGCACATTAAATAAGGTGCTCACGGGGGTGTCATTTTCAATGCACCGTATAAACCCGGAGCGGAAAAAAGTTACATCGTCATCAATGTCTGACTTTTCGACGAAAGGGATTGAAAGGGGAGTACTATGAAGACCTAACTAAATTCTAGGAAAGCTCTAATATTTTGAGTAAGTCTCCTCTCTAAGTAAGGAAACTTCACTCTGGTAAAACTAAGACGTAAATAACTTTACACTCTTTTTCGAACCTAGTGAGATTTCCCTTCATTTCAATCGTTACCTCTTCAAGCGTAACTGTGCGCTTCATTCATGCGTCAGTTACGCCTTAGTTTTACCAGTGTTCCATCAGGAGAAAACTTCCCTCTCAATTTTTCTAGAATTCCTCAAAATGTGTTGAGTTGTTCAAAACTTTAGTCTTTTCGTTTCCCTCTCAAAATACCAGACATTTGTTTTTACCGTTTGAACAGCCCGCGTCTTGCACGTATAAACCTATAAATGCCGGTCTGTAAGTCATTTGCTGGGGGAAGGCCCTCACGTTTCGAACACGCGGGCGCGTGGCGCGGTGGAGCCGGGCGCGGGAATGTAACCCGAGAGCAGCCGACTGATTCAGAAGATCGCTCTGCACCTACAGCGGTGCCCTATATGCTGGGCATGGTAGTGCTCCATGAGTGCGACGAGGACAGAGGTATGAAATAAGCGATCTTCGGAATCGCTCGGCAGTCGAGGCGGCCGTCGACGCCTACCGGGAGTCGTGCAGCCGATCCAGGATTGTGCGGGCGTCAGGCGAGGGGTCGACCACTCAGAATTTTGGAATATCTGGAATATTTGAAGGATTTCTGGAATATTTTGGGAATATCTGGAATGTTTGTGGATATTTGGCTATTTTTTGGTGGAATATCTGGAATATTTCTGGAATGTCTGGAATATTTCTGGAATATCTGGAATATTTTTGGAATATTTTTCAGTGTGTACATGGAATATCTAAGTGGTTGACCCCTCGGCGTCAGGTATCCGCTCGCGGGCGGGGCGGGGCGGGGCGGGGCGGGGCGGGGCGGGGCGGGGCGGGGCGGGGCGGGGCGGGGCGTACTGGCCGGGGGCTGGCCCCGTTAGGCTCCTCCGCTTAGCGCCAGAACGCTACATTGTCAGGCCCTTTGCATTGTCCCCGTCTCGCTTCGGCCTGTCCCTGTCACTCGGAATATTTTGAGCCGCGGCCTGGCGGGGCGGGGTGGGGCGGGGCGGGGCGGGGCGGGGCGGGGCGGGGCGGAGCGGGGCGGGGCGGGGCGGGGCGGGGCAGACGCTACCAGCGCTCCACGCCCCGCGACGCCAGAGGCCCCTCAGGCCCCGCCGTCAGGCCTAGAGAGGCTCAGAGAGAGAGAGAGAGAGAGAGAGAGGGAGAGAGAGAGAGAGAGAGAGAGAGAGAGAGAGAGAGAGCGAGAGAGAGAGAGAGAGACGTCAACTCGCGGCGCTCAGGCAGTGCCTGACCCTGGTTAACCGCAGTATGCGCTTCTCTCGCGGTGAGTTGATGGCTCTCTCCCTCTTAGCGTCTCTAGCCTGGGCCTGGGTCACACCGTCGAGGGTTCCAAAAGCCGGGAAAAACATGGAAAAGATGGAAAGAGTAAGAATTTCCGTGTTCTTTTTTTTTTTTTTTTTTTTTTTTTTTTTTTTTTTTTTAATTATTTTAATTTAGCATAATTTTCAGTAAAAAAACAATTCGCAATCAAGATTGGAATTGGAAGCAGATGATGCTGCTGGACACATTGTTATGTGGGGTGCGTTTTGTGTGACAACTTGGGTGTTTCAAGAGGTGTGAAAGGTACAGCGACATAGTAATTGTTTCTCCTCTCGCTGCTGTTCAGTTAGGCTCTCTGCTCTGCGGCGGCGTTCCCGATCACGGTTCTGTTTCTCTTCACTCTGCTATCTTCAGTCAAATTCGCGCGGGTTTCCGACGGTCCCGTTCCCGCCTCTTCACCCGCTCCCGCTCCTTCCCCCGTTTCTCCTCTCTCTCTCTGTTCCCCGCTGGTCTGCGCTGCTGGCTCTCTCGCTCTCGATCCTTTTGCTCTTCGCAGCCGTCTGATTCCGAAGATCTCTCTCGTGTTTCCGTCCTTGTCGCACCTGTGGCGGTGCCCTATGTCGGGGGTGGCAGGGTGGCAGGGCCCCATGAGTGCGGCAGCAGCAGCAGCAGCAGCAGCAGCCAGGCAGCGTCAAGTCCTCTGGAAATCCAAGTGTACGAATGTCGCACACTTGTAGGTGTTGTACACTTGGCCACTCAAACGTGTGAATATCCTAGGAAAATTCGCACATTTAGGTGGCCAAGTGTACGAATGAATCCTCGCACACCTACAAGTGTGCGACATTCACACACTTGGGTTTCCAGTGTCGGCCTCCCTACAGAACTAATGGCCTGCCTTATGCCTCTCCACTCGTTGAACACGACAGTACAAGCAAGATGACACATTAAATATAGTTACAATGCTGAAATGTCTAAAATGTATCATGCTAAAAATATATTTGTTTCTTCTTTGTAAATTTTTTTTCTGTTTGTTTGAGCTTGTTTGGCATAATTCTGTGGCACTAATATTTATCGATAAATACCTTATAAGTATTAATAAAAATTTGTTCAAAGGCAGAAGAACATTATAAATGAATTAAACTATGACCGTACGTTTTTGAGAACCAGAAAGTATTTCCCCCTTTTTTCCCACTTATCTTTTCGAAAAAGGAAAAAAAAAAGTTCTTTCCACGGGGGGCAGCGAGGGCAGCCATCGTTGTGTCTTTTGGACGGCCTGCCAGGCGTGTAAACTATGAACTTTCATACTCAAATAACGTCATGTAAAATTCTTACATTTCAAAATTTTTTTATTTATTTATTAGAAGTTATCTCTTTTGCTTGCCGTAAGGAAACGGTGTGGATCTAGAGAAAGAGAGGACAGGGCAGTGTGCGCTTCTCTCGCGGTGAGTGTTGATGGTGCAGAAGAAGGCTAGTCCGGCTTTCTCAATAGCGCCTTCCATATCACCCACCACATAGTGCTTAGGGCTGACTTCGGGTTAGGTCTACTAACCTGGCTGCATGGGAGGATTAAAAATAATTTCAGGATGGCCTTAAAAGGCACTTTCAGGCTGATTCGTGTCGTGCAAGCCACGCCCCGCCACGCCACGCCCTTACAACACGCTAGCCTCTATGCGCGGTCACGCTGTCGCATTCTAACCACGTGCCTCTCTTTTGTTTCAGCGTGAAGAGTGTAATGCACAAGAGCATGCTCCGAGCTGGGGAGGTCGCCTTCGACAAAATATTTAATCAAATACTAGGTGAGTACCTATGTGTTGTCATTTTCTCGCATCCACCTCACTTCTTCCTCATCCCCCGCGCCAAATAACGCGTCTCTCTGGGCGTCGTGCCATTTTCTATCGGGTCTGGTGCGTGCCTATTTTGCCAACTTCAGAGAGTCTCTCTCTTTCGGTGCGGCCGATAGGAAAGGGTGTGCCGGGCCTGGGGCCCGGGGCCCGGGCCGCGCAAGGCTTGGCGCCGGCCCGGCTGTGGGAAGGGTTGAAGCTTGCGGGGTGGCGGGAGGGGGTGGGGGGGTGATCTTGGCCGACGGCCCGCGAAATGGCTGTAGTCCCATCTTAGCCCTCCCGCTCCCTTCTCCGCCTTCCTCCGTTCCTTCCTTCCTTCCTCTGGCCGCACTCTCTATCTCCCTCTCTCTCTCTCCCATCGCCCCCGGCCGGGCCTCCTGCTCACCTCTCTCTCTCCCTCCCACTGCCTCGCCATTGGTCGGCTGGACCGGACCAGACCGCAGTGCTCGCTTCTATTCGGTCCGGCGCCGCTAGTCTTCCAATTTTACGTTTGTTTCCCCCAAGAAAGTGTGTAGATAATGTGTCTACAGCGCACTTGGCGGCCCGCGCCGCAGTGAATGCTTGTGCCCGCGAGGGCGCCGCCGGCCGCCGCCCCGCGCCCCCACCCCACCCACCCACCCCGCCCCACCCTACCCCACCCCGCCCCGCTCGACGAGCCAACGACCCGGAAACTACCTATTCGGCCCTGCCCTATCCTACAGCTCCCTCTCTATCGTCTAACCGCTGCCCTGCGTCGCCTTTGACCCTCAATCCTCAGCTTCGCGCCCGCCCTTATATTCCGTGGACCCTCTCTCACTCTAACCTTCTATCCGTTGCGACAAGTCTCCCGCGTTGGGCGCTCTTTTTCTCTATCCAAGAACGTACACAGGGTCGTCCCTCGGGCCCCTCTTCCCCCAGCCGCGCGTCTATCCCGCCTCTCCGTATCGAGATTATCTCTATCCGTCCAGTTTCTGGTCCCGCGCCGATCTATCCTCCCTCGGCGGCGCCTCCCTGTCACCCTCCCCGGGGGAATTCACCGCGCCGTTCTGCCCGGGCCTGCCCACGCCCGGCCCGGTGGGAGCGTCTATAAAACTTCTTACCCCGATCCCCCTCCGCGCCCCCCGCCAGCCGTCTGATTCCGAAGATCGCTCTCGTATCTCCGTCCTCGTCGCACTCATGGCAGTGCCCAACGTCGGAGGTGGCAAGGCCCCATGAGTGCGACAAGGACGGAGGCCCGAGAGCGATCTTCGGAATCAGCCTGCTGACCGGACGTCGCGAGGAGTCCTAGGAGAGGACGCTGGAGTTGACCTGATGGGGCCGCCGAGGAGCGCACCCGCATGGTGGCCGTAGGCAGCACCACTGTACACGGCACTGTCGTACGAAATCCATAACAAGATACGAAAATAGGGAAAGGACGAGGGGGGAGTCACTTCGAAAAATCATCGTACGGCCCCTAAAAAATCATTTAAAAAAATAATTGAAAAGATTCAAAATAAAATAAAGAAATAAAAAATACAGAAAAATCCTAAAAATCGAGAAAAAAATTAAACAAAAAAGCTAAAAAAACAAACAAACTTTAAAATCAGAAATATGGGGAAAAGATCATAATGTATCAACAAATGGCAGAAATATCCCTTGAAAAATCAAAAGAAGAAACTATTTTTTTGGTATAAAAATGTCTACAAAATCATTGTACACATTTTGTATGAGTGATCCTCCCCTCTGGAAAAGATTGATTTGTTTTTGCGGTGGTTTATTTCCGGAGCGGGTGTGGCGGGGGAGGGCGCAGTGTCATGTCGCGTGCAGCGTGGAGGGTCTTCCCTCTCGGCAGAGGGCCCCGCCCCGCCCCGCCCGGGCGCGCCCCCCTCAGGCACTAGTTCAAGGTGAGGGCGGGGCGGGGTGGGACTGATCGCATTAGGGCAGTCGCGCAAGCAAAACAAACGGAGGGTGCAGGCACGGCATCAGCGTCGTCGCGACAGGGCAAGGATGGTGTACAAACTATACTGCCTTCAAAAGTATTACAAAAAAATAAAGAAATATATAACATTTCTGAACCAAATTTTGCCTTTAAATGTGATTGGCCAAAATAAATATTATGAATAACTCAACCTGGTTACAAGCACTTTCAAAAATGTCGTACCAAAGCACAGCTAAAGTGCAGGATCCCATTCTGCACTGTTAAAAATATCTATTGATTTCCCAGCACTAGCTTGATACAAACCAACTGTGAACTCCCAACACTACTTTTTCGTAGTGCGAAAGTTATGCGAACTTCACTATCGTAATTTGTTCTAGTTTTATAACCACTGTCAAAAATCCTGTACCAAAGTACAGGACTGTGTACGGAAAACTGTGGTCGGCAAGGTACAGCATCAACGTACCCCATTCATTGTGGCCCCCATAAGACACCAAGTTAAAAATAACCGTGAACCGTACTTCAAAGACCGAACTCGATCAGGCACAGGCTGACCTGCCAAATTGTTGACCATACTTTACCGTACCAAACACTGTGGTTTCTTCTGACTGTGACGTTTGCTTCACTGTCGTAGTTAATCAATGTTTGATAACGAAGAAGAGTTGTTATTTCCTGAAGTAGAGCTGTGATTTCCCGAAAAAAAAATACGAAGAGTTCTGTAAACTTTTTTTTTAGGGTGTACACCGATTTCTTTTTTTTTGAGTGAAGGACCCCTTATCCCCGCCTCGCCCCTGCGCATGTGGAGTGGAGTGGTGCAGAACAGAACAGCCCCCCCCCCCCCCCCCGGGCCCCGCGCCCTGCCCGTGCATGACCCCACGGGGGGCCCATGCGCCGGGCCCCAGCCCAGCACCAGTACGCCGGCAACACGACTCGAGAAGTCTAATTTGAGGTCGTCTGGGCGGGGCGGGGCGGGGCGGGGCGGGGCGGGGTGTCGAGGGATGGTGCGCTGCGGCGGCGGCGGCCCATAGCAGGAGCAGGACTTGTGATTCTAAACATTTATCTACCGGCCTTGGCGAGGCAGGGCGTGCGGACGGGGGCGGGGCGGTGCGGGGCGGGGCGGGGCGGGGCGGGGCGGGGCGGGGCGGGGCGGGGCGGGAGCGCGTCATCGGCGCAAGCCGAATCCCGTGGCCGCAGCGAGCTCTGCGCCGCGGGGAGTTCATCCCAGTAGAGCGCCTTTTCCATGCATCAGACGCGTAGCAGACCTGCCCCCCCCCCCCCGCCCCCGCGCCGCCCCCGCTACTTCGCGGTACTATCTCAATAATAACAGCCGGCGCGGGGCGAGAGGGCCCCGTGCGGTGACACTGTGACATACGAAAGTGTATATAAACCTGGTTTCCGCACTGTAAGTTTCTTACGAAGAACTGCTCTTCGTACTCGGCAAATCTAAATGTGTAGTGGTTTGCCACTGTAAACTGCAAAACTAAAGTTCTGCAGTTATAAGTGCAGATCTCTTTTGTTCTACAGTTATAACTGCAGAACTCTTTAGTTCTGAACTTGTAAGTACAGAACTCTCTAGTACTGCACTAAAAACTGGGTGGAGAGTTCTGCGGTCAACAAATGAAAAGGAAGTAAAAAAGTGCAAAAAATGAAATTTTTGGACAGAACCCCATTATCTGAAGGTTTGCTTGAAGCGGAATTTCGCGTAGATTACGAAAAGAGGTCCTAAAATTCAGTTTTATTCCGTAGGAAAAAAAAAATATTTCGAAAAAAACATAAACTGTAAAGCCTTTAAAGCTTTAGTGCCGTTTAAAGGTTGGATATCCCACCTTTGTTTTACTGATGTAGTGGCGGGTCCCGGGGCCAAGTCCTCAGCGGAGTGGACGTTGACGCGCCGTGCGCCCAGCAAGTCGAGGGTAGGCAACCCGCGGCACCGCGCCGTCCGCCTCTAAGTCTATGGCGTTCAAGACGAGAAGTGTGGGGCTGCGGGGCGGGCCGTCGAAAACCAAAAGGTTGAAAAAAATAAAAATTATGGAAAATGCTGAAAAAGAAGCTCGAGAAGTTTCGACTTATTATGGCAACCTTAAACCATTTGTATTTAAACTGAAGTCATTTACATAAAATGATGTTTTTGAAAACATGCTTTTAGTTCAAAATTTGATTAAGGCATCAATCGTTTTATTGTAAAATAATATATATATTTTTTAAAGTTTAGCTATTGCACCGTCATCCCCCTTTTTTCTTTCTTTTCTTTTTCCTTTGTGGGAAATGATTTACTGGTTGAAGGGCGAACAGCTAGCGTTTGGGTGGAACAAGTGCTGCGTGCATTAGTAATGAGCAAATACGGGCAGCTCGCGGGGGTGGGGAATCGATGGTGGGGGTTGTTGGCGGGGGATGGATCGCGCTGTCTTATCTGTGGCCTGGTGGCCACTGGCGGCCGCCCTGCCTGCCCCGCCCCGCCCCACCCCACCCCACCCCACCCCGCCCCGCCGCACAGGTGCACCGCGTTACTGCGTGCGCCCGCTCGCTCGCCTGGGTCGATAGGATGCCGATTAGAGGAGCACCCTTCTCCGCGCATGTCGTAACTCCACCGGTGGAAAAGAAAAAAACAAAATGAAAATAAAGTGGGGAAAGGGGCACACGAAGTTTTATTGTCATGCCATGCAAGATGCCATGTGGTTACGTAGAAATTTTTTGCAGTCGTTTCAATTAAGACAAAAATAAAAGCCATCTGTTTGAGTTTTATCGTGCGTCGGGGTCAAACAAAAAAATGATCAAGCAACAAAGTCGAGCTTACATAAATTTCAAACGCATATTGCAAGCTTTAACTCGAGAAATTTATCTCATTTTTATTTTCAAGTTTATTTTCTTTGTTTTGGTTTTTGCTCTTACATTTTTTTTTTTACGTTCTGAGCAATTGATTATTTTGTTTTAGAGGAGCCCCTGCTCACCCTTCCCCAGTTCTCTTTCTCCCTCTCCCTTTCCCCTCCCGCTCCTGACGCGGTGCTGGCCGTTTTGGTCGGGAAGAGTTTCCGTTTTGGTTCCCGACCCTATTTTGAAGTAGCGGGGAGGCTCCTGCCCGGGTCCTCTATCTCTCTCGCTCCTTCTGTCCCTCCGCTACCGTGAGGTACGGGGCGCGGGAGGGAGAGTGCAAGAGGAAGCGAGAGAGAGAGAGAGAGAGAGAGAGAGAGAGAGAGAGAGAGAGAGAGAGAGAGAGAGAGAGAGAGAGAGAGAGAGAGAGAGAGAGAGAGAGAGGTGGCACGCGGCCCGGCCCGCACCGACCCGGCAGGGCATATCGATTGGCCAGGCCGTACGCGACACAGGGTCACCACCCTCCGCCCGGCGGGGCGGGGCGGGGCGGGGCGGGGCGGGGCGAGTGCCGGCGCGGCAGTGAGAGGCCTGGCCGGCCTGGCCCCTCAACATTCCCTGTCACTTCTCCTCCTCCTCCTCCTCCTCCTCCATGGTCTCCTTGACTTGGCGTTGGGGGGATGATGCAGGCTGAGCTGCAAGACTGATTCAGAAGAGCGCTCTCCCCGCCTCGTCTCTCTCTCTCTCTCTCGCACTCAGAGGGTCTGCCGTCTCGGTGCGAGAGAGACAGAGCGAGGAGAGCGCCCCGCGCCTGAATCAGTCTGCTGATTATGGCCACCATCTCGCGTGGACCGCCAAATGCAATAACTGATCCAAATCGCCCGCGGCGCGCGGTGACCACCGCCTTTTTTAAGCGCGGGAATTTTTAAATACTCCCTGTTGTCCTTGTGGTGTGAAGTTTGCATGCTGATGTCGGCAGCAGCCGCGCTGCTCTGGTCTGGCTGCTCAAGCTCGCCCCCCCCCCCCCCCCGGCCCCGCCGCTTAAGTGGCACTGCCTCTCGTGCTGATCAAGACCGTCCCCCCGCCTCCCTTTCTATCCCATCATACGCCTCTCCTTTTCCCATTTGACTTAAACCTTCGATTTTTCTATTTTTTTTTTTTTTTTTTTTTAATCATTTTCGCGTTTTGTTGACTGTCCGGGTTGAGCTGCGAAATCACAGGTATTAGCGATGGGGAAACAACTGTGATTTTTTTTTTACTCATAGTAATTCAGGAAAATTTAAAAAGATTTAGAAAAATTGACAAAATTTCAGGCTGAAAGTTTAGGAAAAATTCCAGAAGAATTTTGACAATTTCAGGAAAATTTACAAAAAAAAATAGGTGAAATTCAAGTCAAAGCTTCTAAAGACATGCTACAGGAATTCTCAAAAATTGACAAAAAGGTCACAAAATGTGTAAAAATTCAGAGTTGTTTCCCACTCGGATGTTAGGCATATTGTCATGTATATGTATAGTTCCTACTATACATCATATCGTGGAGAGTAGCACCAGAAGTGCAAACTAAACACCGCGTGATGTTTAAAAACTTAACATTTGTTTTACCAGTGTTTCCCCCATCAGGCAGATCATGAGAGGACGGTGCCCCTCGACCCGCGCGCCGCCAATCCCTCGGCAATAAAACCGCGACTGAGGAGTAGCGTGCACCACGCTCCAAACGGTCCCTCGGGGGCGGGGCGGGGAGGGGCGGGTTCCTCTACAAGAAAATGCGTCGGCACATAGATGCGCCCGTCTGATATAATGCGAATATCGCACACGACGACACATACCCAAGTATGTAAACGTCGCAGACTCGTAGTCATGCGTCTCTCCAGTGAGAAAAAAATCAGAGGAATTGAAAAGAAGAAAAGAGGTTAATTCACATGTTTATATGTGTGAGTGTTGAGGTTTGCTTATAACAAATGAAATACCGGGTGTATTGCGGGTATCCAGGAGCGACTGCGCGTTACAGATGGACCGGGTAGGCAAACCCGTTACGTGTTCTCTGAAACACGCGGTGCGGTTCGGACGCGAAAACACGCGTGTTTTACCACCTCTCCTATATCCCCGTCACGGAGCGGAGTGCGGGGCTCGAGCAGAGGAACACGAGCGAACACGAAGCACCTGCAGCCGAGCATGGCGTGCATGAGCTCTGAACAGGCGACACTGCCCCGCCCCACCCCGCCCCGAAGAAGGGATCATACGTCAATAAATCATTGTAAGCGGCATTAAATATTCAAATTAAAAAAAAATAAGAACTATAAAATAAAATGAAGAAGAAAGATTCAAAAAATACGAAAAATCGAGAAAAAAATGAACCAAAACAAAAAAAAACCAAGTAAAATTGGGAAAAAAATCAAAAATGGGGGTAAAGGATCAAAATTTATTAAAGAGTGACCTACATTTTCCTTGAAAAATCCAAGGAAAAATCAAAACAAAATTTTTAAAAAAATTACAATGAAAGAAATTATTGTACACATTTTGTATGAAAGCTCCCTCCTGGCCCTGCCCCCTGCCCTTCCCCGCCCCGTTTTGTGGCGCGCTCTCTGTAGAGGCGCAGGCCGAGTCGGTCCGCGGGCCATTGGCCCCCTCCCCCAAGATAGCGTGCACCGCCCCGCCCCACCCCGCCCCGCCCCGCCCCGTTGCCGCGGCCCGCTGCTCTACCACCCTCGGGGCAGCAGGGCTGAGCAGGGCACCCCCCTCCATCACCCCGCCCGCCCCCTGCTGACCTCCGTGTAGGATCTGCGAGGTGTTGATGGCTAGTAGAGTGGTCAGCGCACGTCAGCCAGCGACTTAGATCCCCGCCCTACCCCGCGCGCCGCCCCGCCACGCCCCGCCCCGCCTTGCCCCGCCCCGCCCCGCCCCGCCCCGCCACGCCCCGCCCCGCCCCGCCCCGCCCCGCCCCGCCCCCGCTGACCCATCAGAGTGAACCGGTAGAGCCTTCTAAAAGGCAGGATTGCTCTTCATACAGCCCATTAATCAGAGAGAAAGAGTTGGCGAGGATGAGAGACAGCGCGAGAGCGAGGGTGAGGGAGAGCATGAGACAAGGGTGCTCTTCTTTTCATGGCGAGAGAAGGAAGGATAGAAGAGAAATGGTAGGAGGGGGCTGTGTGCACAGCAGCCCTAGTCGCCTCGCCTCGCCTCGCTAGGGCATTGGTCGGCAGCCAATGGCCGCAGCCACCCCGTCCACAGTGATAAACGAAACGCGAACACCGCGGGACGCCGTGGGATCCGCGCCCCGCCCCGCCACGCCCCGCCACGCCCCGCCCCGCCCCGCCACGCCCCGCCACGCCCCGGACAGGGCATCACCGCCGACACTGACACCCGTCACACGCCGCCCGCCCGCCCGGACTCATAAACTCTTCTCGGAACCAGATTGTCGTCGCTCGTCGACATCTTACAGCTGTGGTCGCCCCGCCACGCCCCGCCCCACCCTACCCCGCCCCACTCACCCCGCCTGCTCGCCCCACCCCGCCTCGACCTCACCAGCGCGACGAATGAATTCCTAATTTTTTTTCGTGCGGAAAAAGGCAGCTGTATTTTCCTCGCTTTTCGCGGCGCGCGGCGCGCCACGGACCGGGAAGGCCCCAGCCCAGCCCAGCCCGAGGGGAGGCGAACTCGGGTTATGTAGTAATGTGTACGTAGCTATGTGAAACTGTGCATATGTAACTTACGTACAATTTTGTGCATAAACATTGTGAGAAATTCTTGTACCGGGTACGGGAACATTTTCCATCAGACGTCTTGTACAGTTACGATTCATATTGTAATTTTTTTTTAACTATACGTATCAACTCGGAATCGATTGGTGAGCAACAACGTCGAAAAGGGTACAGTCGTACATGTACGAGATATGTTGTACATAGTTAATTACAAAATATATTGTACATCTACGAAAATATTTTCCACAGTGAATACGTACGAAATAATGCGAAATTTACGTACGAAGTCGCGATATTTTGGGTGATTATATAAAAATATTGTGCGTAACCTACGTATGTACACAGTTATACGTTGTTATGCGCAAAATAGTACTGCATAGCCCGTTAGCGTGTACATTTACGTTGTATTTCTTGTATTCCTTATTATGTTTTGGTATTTTTCTTGTATTTTTGATAAGTATTTTGATGAATTGCTTAGTATTCTCATATATTTCCTTGAATTTTTCGTGTATTTCTTGTATTTTCTTAGAAATACACGTTGTACACAATTTTTTCGAGTTGGTCGCCCCTCGGCTCAGCCCAGGGGCCGGGCCGGCGGCCGGCTGGGCTGCTAGCAGCGTGTTGTGTGTTTTTCCTCCCTATAGCTGGTGCTGAGGGTGTAAACAGGCAGGGATTGGCGGGGAGAAGCGGAGGGTTTGCCTGGTTGCCGAACGGTGTGCGCGGAACCAGACCAGGCCACTGGGGCCCGCACCGATGAGGGGTCCTTCACTCAAAAAATCAGTGTACTCCCTAGAACAAAATTAGGAAAAAATCAGAAAAAAAAATCAGGGGAAAAAATCAAGAAAAAATTAAGGAAAATTAGAAAAGGCAGAAAAATTAGAAAAATCGGTGTACGGTTGAATTTATACCGAAGGGCCCCTCGCCCAGCATCCCCGGGGCCGCGGGCGTCTGAAAACGGGTGACATTCTGATATTTATTTTTTTCCTGTTATGAAGCACCGTCGACTGTGATAAGAGCACCAATCTTTCTTTTAAACGGGCGGACTCCTTTGCAAACGGTTTCGCTGAACGGTTCTCACGAGAGGTCAAGTGAAGTTAGGGGCTGACGGAATGAGCGCGCGCGTGTCCCGCGGAATGTATAGCGCTGTTTCCCCACGGAGTCTGTCGGCGTTACGTACTTGTAAAACGATTGGTGGGTTTCCTTCCTCGAGTGAGCAAGAGAAAGATAAAGAAAGAGGGAGAAGAGAGTGAGTGAGTGAGTGAGTGAGAGAGAGAGAGAGAGAGAGAGAGAGAGAGAGAGAGAGAGAGAGAGAGAGAGAGAGAGAGAGAGAGAGAGAGAGAAAGAAAGAGAGGAAAAGAGAGAGGGGGATCGAACCTCGTCCTCGTCGGAGGGCTGGGGATGGAGATGGCCCCCACCCCGATGGCCCCTGCCCGGCCCTGCTCAGCCGGTCCCACCCTCCGCCCCAACCCCAACCCCAACCCCAACCCCAACCCCAACCCATCTCCGCTCCGGGCCGCGGCGCCCCAGCCCTCCTTCTATTTCGGTGTTTCATGAGATAAACTTTAGGATTATGCGCGCTGACTGTGATGGCGAGACGAGGGGGAGGGGGGGAGAAGGGGAGGGGAGGGGTGCCAGTGAGATGATGACGGGGCTGCTGGGCCGTAGGGAGGGGGGGCGGGGGGGGGGGGGGGAATACGCGCCAGACCTGCCCTGCCCTGCCCAGCCCTGCCCTGACCCGACCCTTTCATCGCCTACTCCTCGGCCTATGCTGCTGTGCCTGTCCTAGTCCTACTCCGCAGCCCTATACGAGCCCTATGAACCCCACGCGAGCCTTACCCTATCCTACCCCCAGCTCTACAAGCTTACCTCGGTCTTACCCTACACTTACCCCATCCCACTCCAGCCCTGCGAGCCTTGCCGCGGCTCTACCCCTACCCTATCCTACCCCAGCTCTACATAATGCTTACCTCGGCCTTACCCTACACCTACCACATCCCACTCCAGCCCTGCGAGCCTTACCGAGGCCCGAGGCCCTACGCTATCCTATCCTATCCCATCCCAGCCCAGCCTTAAGTCAGCCCTATACTGTAAAAAGCATTTGTTGAAAAACAGCTCTCTCAGAAATAACTGGTCGACAAACATTGATGTTGTTCAAAAAGAACGAAAGTTGTTGAAAGACAGCTATGTTTGCTTTGAATCTGAAACAATAAATTTATTTATTATTCGTGCACAATTGTTGTTGTTCCTGGACCGCCAGCTTGTTCTGTAAATGATTTACCTTTTTGCTGTTCTTGAACAGCTTTTGCTGTTACTGGACAATCGACTTGTTACATTACAAAAGACGCTGTTACAGTCGGTGTCGTTGTACAACAGCACTTGTCAGTTAAAAACTCAACTACGGATTTGCTGTGTTAATTTACAACAGTGTATTTTTTTACAGTGTCCGAGCCTTACTCCGCGGCCCTACCCCTATCAGCCAGCCCGACCGCATCCCACCCCTACTCTATAGTCCTACCCCAGGCCATACGCATCCGCACACGCCATATTTTTTCTCCAACCCTCTCCCCCCCCCCCCCTTTTCTCTCCACCTCTCGGCCTTAGGCCCAGCAGCAGGCAGCCCCTGGCGTCTGATTCCGAAGATCGCTCTCCTCGTACCTCCGTCCTTGTCGCACTCATGGGACCCCGCCACCCCCGACATAGGGCGCCGCCACAGGTGCGACAAGGACGGAGGCACGAGGGCGCGATCTTCGGAATCAGTCGGCAGCTGGCCCCGGCCTCACCGCGGCATGTCGAGTGGGGCGGGTGCCGGGCGGTGGAGCACTGTGCTGGTGTTTACTCCCGGCAGCCAAGGCACTTCCCTGCCCTCCTCCCCCCCCCCCCCCCTCTCAGCAGCCAGGAGCCGCGCTGAGGCTTCGGGCCGGCTGTGCCCCCCACCCCCACCCCCGCCTCCACCCTCATCTCCACCCCCATCCCCAGCCCTCGCCATCACTTGGCCTGACCCGTGCTGGTACACATCCGAACAGACGACACCTCACCTTATCACTCAGACACGCAACTCCCCGCTGTCTTGCCCGAGAGGGAGATCACTCATACAAAATGTGCACAATGATTTTTTTTTATTTTTACTTTTAATTTCTTTATAGTATTTTTTTTTTTTAGTTCTTTTGATTTTTTCTATGAAAATTTCTTTCTCATAAATTTTGATCTTTTACCTCCTTTTCTGATTTTTTTTTCAAATTTTGTTTCGGTTTTTTGTCCATTTTTTCCTTGATTTTTCGGATTTTTCTGTATCTTTCTGCTTGAAGTGACCCCACGCTGCCTTGCCTAAAATTCCCGCATTCCATTCTTAGGTCATATGTGTTCATACTCGTGGTAATGAGGGTCAACAATTTCTTTTAAGTTACGGATAACTGGAATATTTTGATGGAAAACATATTTTTACTTGATTTTAATTGGATGGAATGAAATCAATGTTCGTGTTCGTTCATTTATTCGACTGTGAACAAAGAGTTGTTCAGTTCGATTCGGTTCGAAGATTTACAAACTAAATTTGTTCGAGTTCGTTCAATTTCGAACAGGGCTGTTTGCTCATCTCATCTACTCGCAGCACTTCCCTCTTCCCTCGACGGCGACCTCTTCGCCTAGCTAGCTTGGCTATAGCTCCACTTCCGGAGCGCCTTACGAGCGCAGGGTAGGCAACCCGGTGCTCTGCCATGTACTGATGTCGCGGAGGTGGCCTACGTGTAGGGCGCTCCACTCACCCCTGGTGGCTAAGGAGGCACCGCTCTGCGTACGGCGCGGCAGGGGCAGGACGAGGTCGAGGACGAGAAAGGGGACGAGATCGAGGTCGAGGACGAGAAAGGGGACGAGGTCGGAGGACGAGGACGAGGTCGAGGACGAGAAAGGGGACGAGGTCGAGGACGAGAAAGTGGACGAGGTCGAGGACGAGAAAGGGGACGAGGTCGAGGACGAGAAAGGGGACGAGGTCGAGGACGAGAAAGGGGACGAGGTCGAGGACGAGAAAGTGGACGAGGTCGAGGACGAGAAAGGGGACGAGGTCGAGGACGAGAAAAGGGACGAGGTCGAGGACGAGGAAAAAGACGGGAACAGGGACATGGATGAGGACGAGGACGAGGATGTGGAAGAGGAAGGGGATGAGGACGTGTTTAAGGAAATCAAGCACTCAAAAAAAATAAAAAAAATCAGTGCACACCCTTTAAACAAAATCAGAAAAAAATTCCGGACAGAAAAAAAACACAGTATAAATCAAGGAAAATTACAAAAACCTAGGAAAACACAGAAATCGGTGTACGCCTGAATTTCTAGTGTAGGACCCCTCCCAGGGCCCGGGTGGCCCGGGGCCCGTGGCTGCGGGCGCGCTCTCAGTGCGCTCTCGGCGGCGGGCCTAGAGCACCGCGGGGCGGGGTGGGGCCCGTGTGCCTGCGGAGCCTGCGGAGCCTGCGGGGCGGTTAAGACGGGACGCTAAACACACATGGCGGTATAAATAATTTGTTGAGCGTGCCGCCACCCCCCACCCCCCCCCCCCCCCCACCGGGTCCAGGAGGGCCCAGCCCAGCCCAGCCCGACGAGGAAGGGGTGGGAGAAGGAAGCGTGGTGCTACACCGCCTCCCGTTTGCCCCGGCTCTGGCCTCTCTCCTCCCTGCATCACTAATCCCTCGTTGCCTCTTTCACCTCTCCGCTTCGCCCCCCTCCCCCCACCACCTCTACCACCCCTTCTTTAAGGCAGACATGTTTTTCTTGCTGGGTTAAATGTCGAGAAGTATTATCTGCACCCACATCTAATCGTGTTTTTTTTTCTTTCTTTCTTTCTCAGGTTATCTTCTGTTCAAAGACTTCTGCGAGAATGTGGCAGAAGAGCCTATACCGCAACTACGGTTTTACGAGGAGGTAAATTTTGTCTGCTCATTCAGAGCTAATACCGGTTGATGCTTTCCAAAAATGGGTCCTATGCATCGACTTTTGCGTACTACTGGCCTTTTGTTTGTACTAACTTATGTTGCTTACAGATCAAAGCTTATGAAAAGCTGGAGACTGCCGAAGAACGTCGGACAGCAGCTCGTATCATATATGATAATTTTATAATGAAAGAACTCTTAGCACATTCACATGTAAGACTCAGATTTCTTTCTCGTTATGTACTTTCGTAAAATTATACTGTTCAGGATATTGAAATCCCTTCTCTTGCTCTCTAGGACTACTCAAAACAAGCAGTTATGCATGTTCAAAAACATTTAACAAAGAATGAAGTTCCACCTAATTTATTTGAAGTAAGTATTGAAATAGTTAATTAAAGTTCATTGGGTTAAATATAATTTTTCTACCTTGGTCTATAACTTTAATTGTATTTACAACAGCCCTATATAGAAGAGATTTTTAATCATTTGAGAGGAGAACCATTCCGAAAGTTTTTAGAAAGGTAATGGATTGTTTTATGGTCTGTTCATCAAACTAATTCTTTTCCAAACTGCAATACTAAATACATTTTACTTTGTCGACAGTGATAAGTACACAAGATTTTGTCAGTGGAAGAATGTGGAGAAAGGTATAAACTTGACAATGAATGACTTCAGTGTCCACCGAATTATCGGTCGTGGTGGGTTTGGTGAAGTCTATGGATGCCGAAAGGCAGATACAGGAAAAATGTATGCTATGAAGTGCTTGGACAAGAAGCGCATCAAAATGAAGCAGGGAGAAACTCTTGCTTTGAATGAAAGAGTCATGCTTATTCTTGTCAGCACTGGGGTAATATGATCTTTTCTTGAGTTCTCTTAATTATTTTCCTTCTAAGACTTTCAATAATATTAATTTATCTTTAACCTTTTTTGTTTTTATCAATTTTGAACAGGTTGACTGCCCATTCATTGTTTGTATGACATATGCCTTTCAAACACCAGACAAGTTGTGTTTTATTTTAGACCTCATGAATGGCGGGGATTTGCATTATCATCTGTCCCAACATGGTGTCTTCAATGAACCCGAAATGAAGTTTTATGCAGCAGAGGTCATATTAGGTCTAGAACATATGCATCGGCGTCACATTGTGTATCGGGATCTGAAGCCAGCTAATATTCTTTTGGATGAACATGGTCACATTAGAATATCAGATCTTGGTCTAGCTTGCGATTTCACCAAGAAAAAGCCTCATGCCAGTGTGTGAGTAAACCGTTCTTCTTGTGAATCTTCACTGGAAAGAACTGTTCAAATTTTGTTTGTGATTACTTGCTTACTCTTTTTTTGCTGATCATCTGTGATTTATATTTAGAGGAACACATGGATATATGGCTCCTGAAGTACTCTCAAAAGGAACTCAGTATGATGACAGTGCTGATTGGTTCTCTTTCGGATGCATGTTGTACAAACTGCTGAAAGGACACAGTCCTTTTCGACAACACAAGACAAAGGACAAACATGAAATAGACCGAATGACTCTTACAATGGTAAAAGAACTTTCAATTACTTTAGTTAACTCACTATATTTTCTTTAACCATGTCTATTTTGGTATTTTTATAGAATGTGGAATTACCTGAGACATTTTCAAAAGATTTACGGTCACTTTTGGAAGGTTTACTTCAGAGAGATATTGACAAGCGCCTTGGATGTAGAGGAAATGGGTATGTTTTATGGTTTTTTTAAAAATATGAAAACTTACCTTTTCACTGTAAGATAGGGTTCAATATCAAATTGTAAAATTTCAGAGCTGATGAGGTCAAAGAACATTCTTTCTTTGCTGGCATGGATTGGCAACAAGTCTACCTTCAGAAATATACTCCACCCCTTATTCCACCTCGAGGGGAGGTGAATGCTGCTGATGCCTTTGACATAGGTTCCTTTGATGAGGAAGACACAAAAGGAATTCGGGTGAGTAATCTCCTTAGTCTTATTATAAATCTGCAGCTCATGATTTGATATGAAACTTCATTTTCATTTTTCCTTTGTTTCATAGCTAACTGAAGCTGATCAAGGAATATATACACATTTTAATGTGACAATATCTGAAAGATGGCAAACAGAGGTAGCAGATACTGTTTTTGAAACTATCAATCAAGAAGCAGATAAACAAGAACAGAAGAAGAAGGCCAAGCAAAAACCGAAGTTCGATGAGGATGAGAAAGGTTTGTGTGACATGGTGCCACATTTCTTGCTTTTCTTTTTTTTTAATTTTTATTTTTTTAATCTATAAAAAATTATTAGGTAACACTAGACTTTTGCTACTCTCTCTCCTTCTATTTCCTTGTTTGTATTTACTTCAATATCTTTTTCTCTTTCAGAGTCTGATTGTATTCTTCATGGGTACATTAAGAAGTTAGGAGGGCCTTTTGCGTCAGCTTGGCAAACACGATATGCCAAACTTTATCCTAACCGTGTTGAACTCCACCCAGAATCAGGGTCAACCAAGCCAGAACTTGTTTTTATGGACCAGATTGAAGATGTTAGTGCTGATCTTGTTCATGTAAAAGGGGAACAATGCATTGTGGTCCGCACTAGGGAGGGTAAAATAGTCCTCACAAATCCGGTAAGTGGCTTTTCCTTTTCTTCTTAGTAGGCTTCATTTTTCTATTAAAATTAACCAAAATGTTTATTTCTGTATGTATTCTAGGATGAGATAGGGCTAAATGAGTGGGCAATATCACTGAGGTCAGCACATAAGTGTTCCTTGGAACTCCTGGGGAATATGGCAAAGAAGGCTGGAAAAATTTATGGAACAGAGAGAGAAGGAGCAGCAAACAACAAAAACCCAGTCATTTCTGCAAGAAACACAAATGGCAATTAGACGCAGAACCAATGACACCTGCCGTCTTGTGCGCCAATCTGTGATTTGCTTAATTAAAGTGTGCCAGACTGCCAAGCTCCTTGTATTGGCTGTCATTTAAGTTAAGGCGTACTTCTTTAGTCATGTAATCTCCACCTCTTGCAAAGTTCTTTGCAACAAATTAATAGACAAATGCTACCTGTGTTTTGTTTTTTTGTCATGTTTTTAATAATTTTTTTTTAGTGATTTGTTTCAATGTTTATAGTTCCCAGAACCTGTTGAGCATTGAGTGTTTATAAAGCGATTTCACATATTAATGTATAGAATTTAAGTATAATGTATTTGTGATTGTGAGAATGTTGATTTGATATTGGTTGCTGTGTGCAACTGTTTGTGCATTTCAGAAAAATTTACATGTAGTAATGAAAGGTTTTTTGAGAATGTCTGCATTTCAAAACTCATCCACTTGGCAGTGGTCGATGTAAGTACAGGGGTTTATCTGAGTGGATCCAGATAATGCTGGTTTAAGATATGCTCCTATGTTCCTGACTGTGCCTTTATTTTTAGTTTATTTATTTTCTAATGATGTCGTGCCATCTTCTCTTGGCAAAGTGATATCTCCTACTTATATGTTTGTCTCTTGCTGTAATGCAATCAAGGAAGAGCTGTGAAAGTGACAAGCAGTGCCAATCATTTGCCAATATCACACCCCTCTCAGGTTTTCAAATGTTTGCTAAACTCATATCCTGTGCTTGAATTTTTAAAACTTGATGCAAAATGCCCTCCATTCTGATCTTATGGGAGTCACAGATGTTATTTTCCACATCCTCCATAAAGTTATATTCAGAAGACAATAATTGTTCTTCATTTTAAAAAAAATTAAGGTCTTGTCTTTCAGCATCTTAAATGTCAAATGTCACAACCACTCCTCAGATTGAAGCGCAGCTTCAAGAAATTAGTACAGCTAATATTTCTGTAATCAAAAGAGAGCTCCCTGTTTGCAAATCATTGTAAGGGACGAGCCTTTGTTATGCTAAATAGCATTGTGTAACCCACTCAAAATGTCAATTAACATGTATCTGAAACATATTTGTGCTGTGCACTCCACATGTTAAGTGAATTTCTTGCTTTGTGCTGAGTGTTCAAGCCTGAGATTGAAGCCACAAAATGTTCTTCAAAACTAGCTTCTCTTCTCTCTCATAATTTACATTTCGTTTATTTTCATGGAGTTGCAGATTTTTCCGGTCTGTACTACTTCTTGTTCAAATAAGCAGGTGTAGCTGGCGATTATGGCTTTGTCATTTTTTTCATTTTTTTAAATCTTTTGGTCATGGTTTCACTTCCTATTTCTTCTAGATGGGGCCTTTGAAATTGATTAGTAGAATGGGCTTTAATAGGTATTCATCTGACCGTAGAACCTTCCGTCACACATGTGAAAAATATTTTCCTTTATTTTAGCTTACAGCTGTGATTGATGGATTGTCTGCACACATCCCTCTGTTAAGCTATCATCAGTTTAACTCAGCTCGCTGTTCCTTGTTTGTATTCTTTTGCTTTAGGTCGGGGTGGTATGCTAGAAACTAGAAACCACCGATTGGTTTTCAGTTGTGATGATTTGGCATTGACTGTTGTAATTCAAAGGTGCTTATTTTAAAGGATTTATGGTTGAGACCGACTCAGCAACTGACTTTGTCAAAAAATATTGTGGAGGACCAAAAAACAAAATATCTGAAAAGAAAAAAAAATCCAGAAATCAATTAGATATTTCTGCTGCTTTGTTAGTGGGACAATCTGTGATGGATGCTGACTTTATTTGCCATTAGTCTTCTTTATCACTCTTATTGATTACTGTTCCGTGTTGAAATTAATTTCTTGCATCTGAGTAGCTATTAAAAAACTTACATTAACATTGTCTCTAATCTGCAGAGGTGCAAAAATCAATTGTTCTTTCCAGGCAGTAATCGCCACATGTCTATTGCCATCTTGACAATTCAGCTCTTTGTACTTTTAAAGGTTCTGGGTTGAGGTAATGCAGTGTTTTACTTTACTTTTTTGCCAGTTAGATGAGTCTCATACAATGCCTTTCTTGCTGTGTTTTATTTCTCCACTTTTTGATGTATTTTTTTTTAAGGAGCTTATTGCTTGGATTCCTCTGGATATCGAAAATCTTAGTAAGGGCAAGGTTAAATTGGTTGAAAGGATTGACTTTTATTTTTAAGATCCTTGACCTAATTTTTTGTTAATTTTTTTTTTGTAATTTTTTTTTTTTTTTTTTTAAACTTCTCAACTTGTGAAGGTGTGAAGAAATAGAGGGAGATGTCTGCACTTTTTTTACCAGCTAGGATTTCTCGGGCAATAAGGATTTTTTCTAGCCAGCTGTCTAAAGGATTTTTCTTCAGATATGAATATATTGTTATGAATATTATTATTATTATTACAATTATTATTTTATCACAATTTTTTAACTGTTATGAAGATTTTTTCTTACTAAGGGGCATTTGAAAGTAAGAGGAAATGCTCTGAATATTCTGATTTACTAGTGTGCTTTACAGTCTTTGTGTCAGTTCTTTTCCAGCCAAGAGAGGGAGTGAGATTGCACAAATGGGTTGTTACCTTTTTCCAAGAACCACAACATCACATGTTTCTCTTAAAATGGAACCATTTGGTACTGGTTCATACTGAATAAGGGTGCCTTTAGTTTAAAGACTTTTTATTAATTATAGAAAATTGAAAAGAAATGTGCAAATGAAACAGGGCATGTTTTGATGAACTCCTAAACTTAATCATTGATTTTTTTTGTCTTTTTTTTTTTTTTTGTCTTTTTTTTCTTAATAAATCCAAGCCCAGTGATTTTTTTAAGTGACCGACTGTCTGAAAATAATTTGCCATCTGTGGGAAGAATTAAAATCACCCATGCTGTTCTTCCAGTTTTTGTTTATATCAGAATGCACAGCTTATTTACATTATACCTCAATGAAAAAGTAGCCATCTCACAATAATTTTCTCCTCCAAAAGCTAAGCCACTGAATTTTTCTTTCAACTTTAAATGATCACATTTTTCAGAAAACTGTAGCTTGTTAGTACAGAGATCTCCCTTTGGTTTCCTGTTTTGGATTTCATTGTGTCATCTCAATATGTTTCATGAAGCCAGTATACAGTTCAATTTTTTCAATATGTAGCATTTTAAAAAAAGAAATGTTTTCTTTTATGTAATTTTGTTTTCCTGTTAAGATGCGTTTGCAGTATCAACAATAGTACCCAGTGATGGAGGTGCTTTTTACTTTTCATACTTACAGCAATGAACTTGCGGAAGTGTATTACACATCAAATAAGCCGGTCTAAGACAATGAAACACACTGAATCCAGATTTTTTTTGTTTTTTTAAAAAAAATCTTTTTTTTCTTCTTTTTTTTTTCGCCTATTTGACTGTGATATTCTGAAGCAGTACGCAAGGTTTTTATATTCCCCTGTTAATCAAAATATGTTATGACCGTGCTCAAATACTGAGCTATTGTAATCTGAGCTGAGAAGCTACCTTTTCAACCCCCTCCCCACCACCTTTTAAAAGAGGGAGCTATAGAGTTGGTTTTTGTTTTCTGTTCTTTATTTTGTTAAACCTATGTTTTGGTGTTAAGCATGACCATAATTTTTTATTTTCATCCTCAGAGATTTTCATGGGAAATTTGGTGCTGCCATGTGTTCACATGATATGAATTTTGATTAAAATAAACAGATGTCTTGCTATTCATATACATTATTGTAGCCGGTCATGGGTAATAGTGTGGATTATTTTAGAGCATGATTGTTTTTAAATACTCTGAAATGTGGAGATTTTAGTTTTCACTTGGGCGGAAAACTCTCTAAAATAAACATTTTGAATCTCCAAGACAATTATAATGGCTCTTTTGCACATGACAGTAATTGTGAGACTGGTTATATGTCATTAGATGTTACAGAAATGTTGCCAAAATTTGCCAAATTTGGTAATTTTAAGGAGTGCGCTCTGCTCTTAAGATTTATTCACGTTCTTGGGTGAACTGACCAATGCGGCAAGTCCTTCGTTTCTTTTCTCAGTTGTCATTTGCTTTTAAAACATCTACCTTTCATAGCTCATTAAAGTTTATGAATGTGTTTTTCCCAATTATGAGTTATGGTGTTCGCAAAATGTGGAGGATATTTTTTGGAGGAAAGTGAATTACACCTGTTTTCTTCAGGAAAGCCCACAAGGCACTGTCTTAGGCATCCACCACTAGCATTTAATATCTACAAAGGGCCAGCATTGCTTCAAAAACAAGTGGTATGTGTCTTGTACTATAATTAACATGCAAGTCTTGTGTTTGTGTTTTGTACTGTACTATTTGTTTCAAGTTCAAAAGTTTGGAATCGGTTTATATGTGGCATGTTAAGATCTTCGGTAGTGGAAGTAGGTTTTGTTAAGCTTGAGAGGTTTTGCATGAACACATTTTATCACATAAATTGTTACATTTATTATCCCATATTTCCCAACTTTGAATCAGTTTTGTGCAAGCCATCAACGTTATGTAGTTCCATGTTACCCATCTCAACAGTGTTGTTCCCTTATTTTAATCAATACTGCAATTTGAGTTTACCTTGGTTTCATTTGACAATTGTGTGTTATAGAAATTTGTTGCTTTAATTGTGGTGATCAACCATAATGAGAGTGTATATTAGATATCATTCACCTGGAGTGTGAGCAAGTCACCAAGGAACATTCCTGCTTTTGTCTGTAGTTCTGAGTGGGATGGTGTGAACTGTGTATATAGAAGTAGTTCTGTGATTCTTGACGTTTCATCCTGTCTGCATGTATTCACAAGTATGTCTTGTAAAGTAAGCCCCCTTCAAGGTAAACATGAAATTCATGGCTAACTCAACATTTTCAAATTGTGATGAGTGGGGAAATAGTTGGAATCGTTTTAGTTGCTAATGGACTGAAGTCTGTGCAAAGAGGAGAGTGACACCATTCTCACTCTGCTATGCCATACCTTCTGAGAGAAGTAACCATTAATTTTTTTTTTTTTTTTTTGTGTGTGAGTCTTTCATTCTTTCAAACTTCATAACTGAAAACTCATTTCTGTGCTTTTTGTTTTTATTTTAAGTTTATTTTTTAAATTTTGAAAATTTCCTTCTAATATTTTGTTCTTTTTTTGCTATTGGATATCCATATAGCACTGAAACAAATTTTGCTTTTTCAGGGAAAAAAGTTAAGTTGTATAGTCATTGATTGTATGACAATCATCTACAATTTTTTCCCCTGCAGTTAACATTTGAAGAGGAAAAAGTATCTCTTGGGAAAGATGCTTCATTTCTGTATTGCACATAGTTAAATTACAGTCTGCAAGTTTTCTAATGACATTTTCATAACCATTCTCAAATTTAGCACTGTGATAATTTCATGTCTCCCAACTCGCAAAATGTACCTTCTATTTGTAATTGTTCATCTCTATTTCATGATACCAGTTAGAAATGTAAGTTTAAGTGAATAGCATAAGAAGTTGTGTGAACCTTCCTCAACCCCACTCCATCTCCCCGTAAAGAAATGTTTGAATTTAGGTTTTGAGTCCTGTGTAATTGCATTTCAGGGAAATTTTGAAGGCTGCATTGATACATTTTCCTTTGTATAGTTTCCTGAGTGAGAGTATACTTCTTGTATATGCAACTTTATTAGGATGTATGTGAGTGTGAATTTGTCTGTGAGTGTGAATGTGATTGCTTGCAAGTGTCTGTGTTGTGAGTGTGTGTGAAGGAGAAAAGGAGTTGAAGAGATGGACCTGTGTTGGTGCTTTGAGTCCAATTTTGTAGAAAATGAATTGTGTTATCATCAAGCCATCTTGAATAAGGGTTTCTGCTCACATAAAGTCAACCAGCATGAAATCAGGAATATTACAATACTTAAGGTGTTAATGCCAATTAGTTGAATCCTAGTCGTCAAATTGTCTCATTTTACCCAATTTTGAGTTGTGTAAATTTAAGGTCATTGTATGAGGTTCTGAAGCTTAATGGTGTCATTTGGAAGTAAAATTGTGCTTCTTGTTCTAGATTCCTGACTTAAGACCTTTCATAACTCCTCTAAAGGTAGAAGATGGGAACCTGGCATTGACTCTCCCACCATGTCTTCCCCTACCTGTTTTTTCTACTGCTTCACGTTGTTCCACTATACCAATGTAGCAGTAATGGTGTCAACTTTTCTGTGAATGGTGGGGAGAGACAAGTCTGGTTTCTGATGTCCTTGTTAATACTGCTACAAAACTGATCTGGGACCGGCTGCTTGCCATCCTCTCTATTATTTTGCTTTGAGCTTTATGCACTTGTTTGATGCCTATCGCCTTTCTTCAGTAAAGCAGGTGAGCGGCCCATCAGCAATTTTGTATTGTGATATATTTGTTTTGACGTTTTCTTTGAAAATGAAATTTTTTGTTGAGGAGTGGGATGATTTGATGATTTAAGCAACATGATGCAGCCTTTTATGTGGTGTTCTGAACTGCCTCCTTTCCAAGGGAGCCGGTCCCTGTAATTGGTAGTCTCCTTGGCATGTGCTATGAGGCAGAGCTAAAATAATTTCCTACCTCTTCCTTGTTAGTTTTGATTTTTTTTTTTTTGTTTGTTTCATAGTATAACTGTTAATGAAATTTATACAAATTAAAATGGTTAATGTGTTTAGCATTCATGTTCAATTGCCTTTTCATTTAGCCTCTATAATTTTCACAGTCTTAAAAGCATCTGACATGTTTTCATTCTATAACAATTTTAGTAACATATACTGTATTTCAAATTGCACATTGAACAGGTGACACAAGTACAACAATGTTGCAATATAGACATATGTATTTCATTTATATACATAGCTCCATAAATTGCAGTTAAACTTTCATAGTACAAAAGTAAACATACTATTTTTGATACCTTGAAGACATTAATGGAGATTTTATATCATCACTATAATCTAACAATAAAGCTTCTTATTCTGATTAAAAAGTGCAACACATCACAGGGGGCACCAACAACTTATCACAGCCCAATCAGTAAATTTAAACTACTGTTCATTTGATCGTTTGACCAGGTGGTCACATACTCTTACGTTTCTTTTTTGTCCACTCACAACTTTGGCAGCTTAGAGTACACCAACTTAAAAAAAATAATAAAAAAGTAATAAAATTGAAATTTTATAAATATTGCACAATTTTCAAAGTAGTTGACTGCCTTTAATAAATAAAGATTATTGAATCCCCACAACTTATGACTAGGGTTCCATTTCATACTCCAGCAAACTACATTTTCTGCTTTTTGACTATAAAGAACAGCCACCTTATCCAAAGAAAAACAAAAAAGTTTTGTATTAAAAAATTTGAGCGAGGGACAGGAAGATTCAAAACGCTCACTAATGTACAGTATCACATGCAAAAGTTACTTTCATAAATACCTAACATGGAAAGTGGCTTTTAGTACTTCTTCATTTATTGGCTTAGACTATCAAAGTAGACCTGATATTCAAAACATAATTCCTCAACTTATCATGGCCATGGCCACAGCACAATTTGCACAATTTGCTCTTATCACATGATTTATACTAGTTTGCCTCATCATGTAGAGTAAGGCTTGTGACATCTTTAACTATCATTTCTGCTATCTGCCATGCCATCTCTTCCTTTGCCTGATTCAAAGAAATCAATTATATCACATTATTTCAAACTAACAACTCAACAGAGAGGGATATTCATAGTAAACAATAACTTTCATACCTTGTCTTCATCCATGTGCACCAATTTTTTCATTGCTCGGGTAATCCGTGATTCTGCAATTTTTCCAGAGAGAAGTTAAGTTTCAGCACAGTCGTGCACGAGGAAGAAGATAAATATTTGAAACAAAAACCAGGAAAAACCAACTCACCACTCTTTTTATCAGGTTCAGGTTCAACTTCTGTCTCAAATCTTCCCAATTCATTGATCCTACCAAAACTTAAACCACTGGAAATATAAATTTAAAATAGGGATAAAAATTGTTCAGAACCAAATAACTTAAATGTTAAATGAAATTAAATATTATGGAGTTGTTAAAAGTAGTTCACAGTACCTATGATGCCGCCTTCTCCAAAGTGAATCTGGATCATACAACTGTCTTGAGTCAATGCTAAGATTTTGCTGTTCCATGTTTCGCAATATTTTACGAGATAGAGTTGAATCTCCTCCAGCTAAAAGCGTATTTGTGTTCATTGACGGTCTCTCACCAACTTCACTCCCACAATCAGAGCCTTCAAAGAAAAAGGAAAAGAAAAAAAATCACATTAAGTTGATAAAATTTTGTTAAAGTGGAGATACTTTCAAGAACTTAAAGGTAAACTTACCACCATTTCTTGTGGCTTGAATAGTGTTAATTAATTCCGAAAGATATTTCATATACAATTGGGATTCTAAGAAAGGCTTCAAGTAGTTCTAGAAAAAAATTTGAAAGGGTCAAATTTTAACCTGATGACTAAAAACTTCAAAGCATCTACTATAGTGCAGCTCCAGAGATTGACAGTCAAGTTAAACACTAAGTCAAAAATTACCTTGTGGAGAAACCTTTCAACAATCTTTAGAGGCTGGCTGAAACATGTTGATGGAGGGCCATCTTCACTACAGATATTATGTTCAATTTGAACTCTAATTTTGTTGCTAAAACCTAAGGGACATGTCGCCTGAAGTGAAAAGTATCTGTAAGAAAAACAACAAAAATCAGAGGTCAGTCACAGAAGTACTGTAACTTTGTCTGGATGACACAAATATTTCCATATTTGAATTCAAACAATTAAATTAGTCAACTGAGAAAAATCTTCAACTTACTTTTCATACAGGACAATAGCATCACTTTGAGCTTGTTCAGCATCCACAGGAGCCCCATCCTCCCTCATTTGACTAAAAAAGTGATGAGCTGCCAGCCAAAACTCTAGAAGAGCTCTTTGACCCTCTTGTTCCATGAACTGAAAGTGGAATATATCTTTAAAATAATCTCAAAAAGAGAGAAAACAAGAAAATTTAAAAATACTACTATTATTATTTTTGTTTAACAGAAAGATGAAAATACCTCCATAAAATATGACAGTGAGGTTTGATTATGAAGAATGTCCATGAGACCAATGTCACCACTAGTTAAGACATCAATTTGATGTTTGCAGTAAAAGTCACTTCTTAGAAACTCATTAAAATATCTAAACAAAACAAATATGATCACTAAGTTTTAAATTTCAATGATAACATTGCAAACCCATGTAATACACATACTCTTCCTCCATTATTTGATGACACACAGTTTGAGCAGGGCTGAAACATTCTGGATCTAAAAATCCTTGGCGACACAATGCTAAGGCAACACTATTACGGACATCCTCTTCAATTGGTACAGGAAGAGGTGCATTTGGACCTAAATATTTTTCAAATATTCTCACAGCATCACAGTGCACTGAGGCCCCTTCATGGATAGTACTCTCAGTCCTCATGTCATTATCTTTGGCTATCACTGGAATTCCACTCTGTAACTCATTGCAAACTGTTTCACTTGTAGAATGTAATATTTCTCCAGCATTCCTTTTCAATTCAGCATGCTTTTCAAGGGAATGTGATGTCCTTGCATCTTCCTGAGCTGCTGATCGAAAGCATTCCACATCAAGATAAAATCGAATCAGAGCACCAGCTGAACGGGCCTCCAAATATTGAATAAAATATCCTAGAGCCCCCTTGTCAGCAATAACTTCAGCCAAGGACATTGATAATCGAGATCGTGACTCTTGCAGCCATTCTGTATCCTCTGAAAATAATTTTGAAAATGGCACTATAAATCAACAGCTGATGGGTAAGGCTGACCTAACTCAAAATTTTGTTTCAAATATCAGAGCATGTGTGAGTTAAAAATAGTTGAATGGATTGTCTTACCAGATTGGTTTGAATCGTCCTCCTCAAAATGAGCAAGTGAAGCTGGTGAACCACTTGATCCATTGGCCACGCCAGTATCACCATTGACTAACGTTGGGCTATCAAGGGAACATGGTGATCGAAGGGGAGAGGGTGGGTTTGATTTTGATGCTTCTTTAGAACCTGGAACATTGTAGAGATTTTTAAAGAACATGGGTGTGCCTTGAAAGATAAGGTGGATTAAGTGATATGTGGACATAGCTAGAAATAATGATTTAAAAAGACACTTGGTAAACTTAGCAGATTGATAGAAACAATGGCAAAGTGGTCCACTGGAACTTTCAATACATAAAAATGACCTGGTCAGCCACAGTCTTGAATTGAAATGTAACTTTGACAAGTGACACGACCACAGAAATTAGGTTATATTTTATTGTTGGGGATTTGTTCAAACGTCTAAGGTTCTAACGATGAAGTGACTCACCAGATTTTTTCCAGAATTGGAGCATTTTTCATATTGTTCATTCAACTTTTGTACAATCCCTGAAGGTGGGCTAAGCTCACACACGAAATAGGGTATTTGCCTTCACGGTCTTCAGCAGTTTCGAGTTTACGGCATCTTCTGCCATTTTGACCTGAGAAGCGCAACAAAACAGATGGGATGGGAAGCTAACGCTAAATTTCGCATAGCCATACCAACCTGCTTGGAAAACTGATAAAAATTTTATGTGTCATTTACATTATGTGGGATGAACGGAGGTACGATTTAACGCGAATACTTCGAAATCTTCAGCACTTTAAGATGAGGGGACCAGTCTTTTATGAAATACCAAATATTAAATTTCTCATCTACATTTTCACTCCTTACCCCTCACCCCTTCACCCTTCCCCTTTCACCCAACTCCTCACTTCTCTACTTCTCTTTGCCAACCGCCCGCCAACCTCTCTGTTTCTGTTGTTCGGTCATCTCATCTGTGTGCGGCAGTCCAGTCGAGTTTGCAGTGGTTTATGCTCACAATGGCGCCTCTCGACAGCTCCTCTATTCAACCGGTTGAAAATAATTTTGAACTATTGTGTTCCCTTAAGTGCAATAATTTGATACCGGTCAGTAAATACCGTTCACCCCGCACTGGGCTGACTGTGGTCATTGCCAGCGTCGAAGGACCAGTAGTGAAAGGTTACTTCACCGTCGGTAAGGTTTTTTGAGAACTTCTCAGTAATTTTTCGAGAGTGTGTTTTGACCACAGTCCCTGTTTTACACCTGTCCCGTAATTTTGAACTTCTGGTTCATCCTCATGGATTATACTCGACCCCTGCAGTCGTAATCGTTTTTACCGGCGAGACAGTCTTTGTTAATTCATTTTAACGAGTACTTTCTCAAAATACTCATGTCAATCTATTACTCTTGCAACTTTTGTTTCTATGCCTACAGTAAGGTCCATCCTAAACTAATAATTAATTTAAGTTGCGTTTGCTTTTTGAAGTGTAATTATGAACATCCGCTCAATACACTGTTTCCAATTTGTAATTTACCTTTTCTATTTTTCTTCGCAGCCACTGAGGCACCAGATGATGATGGATTGCCCCACACTTTGGAGCATCTAATTTTTCTTGGCAGTGAACAATACCCTTACAAAGGTGTTCTTGATCTCTTAGCCAATCGATGTCTTGCATCGGGAACTAATGCGTGGACGGGTAATGTCCTTCTTTCAAAAGTGCTCTTTTAGGATATGATCAATAGTTGCCTATAACATCTCTTTCTCATTCTAGACACTGACCATACATGCTATACAATGATGACTGCGGGAAGTGAAGGGTTTTTAACTTTAATGCCAATTTATGTTGATCACATTTTGTATCCTCTTCTTAATGTAAGCTGATTTTTTGATATTGTCAAGTCTTATTCATGTGTTTGTCTTTGAAAAGCTTTAAATCTGAATTTTAATTTAAGGACTCAGGCTTTGTTACTGAAGTTCATCACATTACTGGAAAGGGTGAAAATGCTGGTGTGGTTTACTGTGAAATGCAAGGTAGAGAGAATTCTGGTGAGTCTCTTTCATACATTGAAATGAAAAGAGCTATGTATCCAGAACCATGTGGCTACAGATATGAAGAAGGTGGTGTAATGAAGAATTTACGAGAGAGTTGTAGTAATATCAAGGTTTGTCAACATTTGCCTTTTTTGATATTGTTGATTTTAATCAAGGGAAGAAAGTTTTTAATGCTTTTGTCTTCATTTCAGGTTCGTAATTACCACAAGAAATATTACCGTCCAGAGAATCTCACCCTCATAATTGCAGGTCAAGTGAAACCTGAGGATGTTTTTGCTGCTCTTGCTCCTATTGAAAGCAAAATTGTGTCAAAAGTTTGTATCTGTAAATTTATGAGAGTCAGGCATCTGAACCAGTTCCCATTTTTATTTTTGCCATTTCCTTTTGATAGGGAGATCGTGGACCATTTGAGAAGCCGTGGCAGAGCCCAGTTCCAGAGTTCCTTGCATCAGTTGACAAGGAAGTTCCATACCCTTGTGATGAAGAAGATAATGGTATGGTTTTTGTTGGATGGAGAGGTCCTTGCGCTGTGACCGATTTATCTGGGTAGGTGTATCTTAGTCGTAATAAATACTGCTACTTGAAGAAGAAACAACACATTATTAGTTCTGATTTTGATTTCCACAGAATAACAGCATGTTGCCTTCTGCTCAAGTATCTATGTGACACTTCAGCAAGTCCTCTTCAGCAAGAATTTGTTGAAAATGATGACCCCTGTGCTAGCAATGTTGGTCCAATTCATCATTTTTCTGAGTTGCAATCTGAACTTATTATTATGTATTTTGTCCAAATAATATATATTTATTTTAGGTTTCATTTTCCTTAGCTGAAAATAAGGAGGCCATGATATACATGATCTTTTCCAATGTCCCTGTAGAGAAACTGAGCACAATCAAATCAAAACTGGATGCAAGATTAAAAAAATTTGTTGATGGGGAAGAACATATTGAGATGAGCAGAATGCGAACTGTCATTAATAGACATCGTCAGGAAACATTGAGTCATTTGGAGACTAATCCTCATGATGCAGTTGCATTCATGGTTATTGCAGATATGTTGTATGGCACTAGTAAAGATGATGTAAGTTCCATTGATATTACAATCGTTGCCATGTCTTGTTGTTAGTTAAACTTCATGTCTTTTGTTAGCTGAATTTCTGGATACATTTTGACATCTGGGAAATTCATAATAATAAATTCCTTATCCTTTTTTGAATTTCTGTGACAGCTTCACCAAAGACTGAATATTCTTGAAATACTTGATAAGCTGGTTGTTGAAGAAGAGAACTATTGGATAAACCTCTTGAACAAGTATCTTTTGAAAAACAACAGTGCAACAATAAGGGGTCGCCCAAGTCAGGCTGAGCGGCAGAGGTTATCTGATGATGAAGAGAAAAGGATTGAAAAACAGAGAAAAGATCTCGGACCAGAGGGCTTAAAGAAATATGAAAAAGAGTTAGAAGATGCTATTGCTCACAATGAGGTTATTATTTCTCAAATTGTTCCGAAAATTGTTTTTTTACTTTGATACACTTTGTATTGACCTTGTCATTTGTCAGCTTCCTCCCCCCGAAGCAATGCTTCGAAGTGTAGCAATTCCTGATGCTTCATCAATTAATTTCCACCCCATTGAACGCTACTCCAGTGACTCTCCTCAGCAACATAGCAATTTGTCGCTAGAAACAGCTCCAGTCTATACGCATCTTGATCATGTCCATACTAATTTTGTCTATGTAGGTACAACTCCTTTTACCATTCATTTTTTGATTGGAAAGTTGCTATTTTGTTTCCTTTCAATGTTGTAGATGTATCTACTAATGGACACTGCAAGCCTTGATCATGAATTAAGACCATACCTCTCACTCCTAATTGAAGCTTTGATGGAACTTCCCATTAATGAGAATGGAAAGATTATAACTTATGAAGATGCTGTTGCGGAGCTTGAGAGAGACACAGTGTCTTCAAGCTCAGCCATTGGAGTGTCTGGTGGATCCCGCTTTATTTGTGGATCATTCAGCTCTACAGCATTCCTGTCTATTCAGGTATGTGATTTAAATGTTACTTGTTTATGAAAGCTGAATTTTCTTACTTGAGTACTGATTTGAATCTTCATTTGAAGAGTGAACCAGCCAAATTTCAGAAGGGCATTCAATGGATGAACAAGCTTCTTTACAAAACAGTTCTAGATGCAGACAGGATCAAAACAATTGCCACAAAGCTTGTCAACGATGTGGCTCGGCTGAAACGGAATGGTTCCAAAATTGTATCTGCTCTTATGAAAGGAATTCGTTTTGAAAAAGGTTTCTTTTTATTTTGTACTTTATTTCTATGATTCTAAAATTACCTATGCTTCCAATGTATTAATTCTTTGAGTTTTGTTGAACATTTTTCAGAGAGCAATCATTATTCGTCTAGTCTCCTTAGACAGCAAAAGTTTTTGACATCATTGATTGAAAAATTGGGAGATGCTGAGGAATCTAAAAAGATTATCGCAAATCTTGAAAAAGTGCGACAAGTAATCACTTCACCATGTAACATAGTACTTCACATTGCCGCCAATCTTGAGGAATTGCCGTCTCATGTGAAACCTGTTGGTCTTGTTGATATCTTGTCAGAGTTGCTTCCAAGTGATGTCAAACCTGTTTCAAAGAAGTAACTATCGTACCCTCTGATTAGTATTTCTCTGCGAAAGAGCATATCGATGAAGTATTTTTGTTTCAGGCTAAATGTTACTCCTGACTGGAAATTAGTGTCCCCTAATTCTCCTAATCCTAGCTGTGCTGTTGGAATGGGATGTATTGAGTCGGCATTTTTGATCCAGAGCAGTCCTTGTATCAAAAGCCCATTAGATGAAGATCTAGCTCCACTGTTGGTTTATCTCCAGTATCTGTCTCAGCTTGAAGTTAGTTATCTACGTAATTTATTTGAAACCCCAGAATTTGTTTGTCCCTCTTTCCAAAGTTTGTATAACTGAATTTAAACATTTTCAGGGTCCAATGTGGAAGCAAATTAGAGGACAAGGACTTTCTTATAGTTACAGTGTGTTCCCAAGCACTCATGAAGGCTTGCTCTATCTTGTGCTTTACAGAGCTACAAATGTTGTTGCTGCTTACAAAGAAGCGCGAAGCATATTGGTCTGTATGAGTACTGAATACAATTCTTTAATAAACATGAAAACTGTGGCTTGCCTCAGTCATTTTATGAAATTGTTACTTATCAATTATGTCTATATCTATTATTTCTTATTTTAGGAAGGGCATCTCAAAGATGCAAGCTCTTTTGAGGAAACTCTTCTAGAGTCTGCAAGAAGTTCTCTCATCTTTGAAATTATTCATCAAGAGCGCAGTGTTGGTCAGTTGGTTGGCCAGTCTATCTTGTGGTATTTCAAGGGTGTAGATCAGTATTACAATAGGTAATTTTTTTCTTAATTTTCTCTCTTCTTTGTGCACAAGGTTTTTACGGTTCTGGGAGGGGTGTGTTTGTGTGCTGCTAGTGCTGGAACTTGTACCTTGCTAGAGGTGCAATCAGTCAATCAAATTTACTATTGTCTTGAAACTTTTCTTTCCACAGCAAACTTGTCAAGCAGATTGCCTCTGTTACTGCCGAAGATATGGCTCGTGTAGCTCCTAAATATGTTCCACCCCTATTCAAATCTGAAAGCAGTCGCCTATCAGTGGTTGTTCATACCTCCAAAGCTGCTGAAGTTGCATCAGAATTTAAAGAGTGAGTATGAAACTATCAAATTTCTATAAAGAGATCATGTTATCTGTTTCATGCCATTAACGCTTACTTTTTTTGTAATTTTTTGTTCCATCAGGTTGGGTGTGAATATTGAGGTCTATCCTACTTTAGAGGAGAGCTTTTTGTCTCTTTGGTAATCTCTAACTTATGCTTGTTACTATTTTCCCTTTACCGGTGATGAACCATTGCATGAATTTGAATTAATCTGAAATTCTCAACCATCAACTTTACCTGTATGTTTTAAAAAAATTCTGATTGTGTATATTATTGTGTACAGCACATGCACTCTTATCTTAAGCGTAGATCAAGTTAAGTTGCTCCCGTTTTTCATACTTTATTTTTCAATCCCACCTTTTAAGAATATTATTGTAATAATTTTGTAAAAACGTATTAACATTATATGCAAAATTATTCAATCTTTTACAGAATTTTCTCCCATTTTGCCATTAATCATATCAACACTTATATCCCAAAGCAGCTTTGCCATTTTTGGATCTTCGCTTACTGAGCTGGGCGCACAGCGGCAGCAATTGTTAAAGTACAGTCCAGTGCAGCCAGAAAGTTCAAGGGCTGTAGCACAGTATATGGTTGTACTTGCTCCCTGTTGCTGAATAAAAAGAAAATAACATATCAGTAAGAAAATTGTCATGCGCAAAGTACACATACAGCCTATTATATTACCAGTGACTTGGTGAAGGGTCGAACTAATGCAAAAGCAAGTCTATAACCCCACCAATGGCGAGCAATGTCAGTTGAAATCATGTTCCCCGGATGAACCGAAAACACTTGTATGTTATCATCATACCATCTTTCAGACAGCTCCTTTGCAAATAGGACATTGCATAGTTTTGTATTGTTGTATGTCATCATACCACTGTATCCTTTGGCAGTTTGAGGAGACAAAGTTGACTCAGTGAGGGAATTTAATTTTAAATTTGAAAACCTGAGAACATTAAGAATATTCATAAGATTACAAAATCAATATCAAAATGACAGAAAGAAAAAAAGACAGTTTACCTATGGCTTTCAGATGATAAAACAACCACCCTTGATGTCTTGGCCTCAATTAATTGTGGCTTCAGCAAGAGAGTCAAATAAAAGTGGCTTAGGTGGTTAACTTGAAATGCAGACTCAAAGCCATCAACTGTTAAAGAGAAAGGCGCTGAAAATATCCCAGCATTCAGAATTAAAATATCCAGTTTCCTGAGAAAGAAAAAAGGAGACCTCTGTATGTAATCTTGCCACCAATAAACAAGTCTAGATAGTAGGTTTGCTACCTGTATCGCTGTTGAAATGTCAAAGCAAATGTCTTGACAGAATGGAGAGACTGTAAATCTAGGGGTATAAAATCACTGGTAACATTTGAACGTTCACTTCGTACACGAGCAATGGCCTCCTCAGTCTTTGACACATTTCTGCATGCAAATATGACAGTACAGCCATGTAAAGCAAGAGAGCGTGCTGTCTCAAAGCCTGAAACAACATTTAATGCATAAAATGTAATAGTTACTAAATCTCAGTTACAGCACAGATATTTGACCAAGGATCATACCTATACCCGTGTTGGCTCCAGTCACTATCGCAATTTTTCCACTTAGATCACGCCCATGTAGTACCTGAAGAGCGGTGCTCGATCCATCAAACCTTTGTCGAAAGTCTCCAGGATGCTCTTTCTCCTCAATAGCAAAAGCTAATCTTGGGTCAGTATAAGTCGTCCTGCCATTTTCTTTATTTTTGTAGAAAACTTTTCCCTCATCATCAACACATTTCTCCCATCCAAAAGGCATTTCTATGAAATGGTAAAGAATTCATCATTCTTATCACGATTACGTGCTAGAAGGCTGTTACTTCCTTAATCTTTGATCTTTGTACATACCTCCAGAGACAACCTTCTTCTTGCCAGTTCTAGGATGGTTCCACTGCGTACCTTTTGTAGAGTGACTACAAATTCATATTATTATTTATTATTATCTATCAGACATTTTCAATAACTAAAAGCAATTTTTTCTTACTTCACGTAATACACAGATCCGTCCAACGTCGCCCGTTCTTCCCACCCGGGGGGAAGCTCGTCCTCACTATCTGAGTCTGGTAGAATCAATGCCATGACATGGAACTACAAAGGAAAAAGATATATTTTTTGTGGTAAGACACTCTACATCATTTCGGCTGAATCATTATCTCTGGAGCACAGTGTTATGACATCAGCAAAAAAGGAGGATAGAGAAAAACAAAACAAACAACTACAGCTTCCGTGTTTACCTCAGCAGCAGGATCAGCAGGATAGTAAAGCAGACCAAAGCAGACGACACACCGCCTGCCATCGACACTTTTACGACCTGCTGTTCAAATTTCGCAACGGCGGGAGCTGATCGTTATTGTTTTGTTCTTTATTATCTGCATATTGTCAACCTTGGCATCTGGCCTGGAGTTGTGTTTCATCGTTTCATCTCTTTGTTATGGTTAAGTGGAGAGATCTCAATTATCAGGGCATCGAGACACTGCAGTCCACCGCGCACAACTCTTCAGAACGATGAGAGGTACAGATTGCTTTGCGGTTGTACTTGTTTTAAAATATTTGTTGTAAGTTTCCGAAGTCTCGGTTTCGCTCGGTCTGAACTCAGCTGATTTAGTGGGCGGACTTGTTGCCCTACCGTGGAATCAAGCTTTTTATTTATTTTTCGGCACTTGTTAATATCTACCGCTGGCAGGCAGTTTTTGTCGCTTCGCTGGATAGCCTGCCTGGCTATATGAAATTATCTCCCTGTAATGTTGCCGAAATATACATATTGTCCAGATACTTGTTCTGATTAGGTCAGAATTTCACCTCACCTGGTATCGGACCTAGCAGGAACTGTCTGATTGAATATTTTGATGGTCTCAGTGTTATTGTCTCACAGCAGGTTAGCCATTGACAATCAGACTTCTTTTGGAGGCTCATGTTCCAGTAGTTCATTATTTCCTTGACTAATATCATGGCTGCCATACTCTCCGACAACCCTCTTGACAATGATGGTCCTGATCTCGTCATCAATGAGTCCAGAAGTAGAGGTAATGTGGTTCTCATTTTGTATATTTTTGATAAATGCTCCTTCCCTATTGTTCTCCTTAACTTATTTTCTCTTTGTGTTTCAGAAACATCTTATGGTACCTCCTCATTAGGCCACCCTTCAGTTGTGGATGGCAAGGAGTGCATCAAAGCTCGCTTTGTGGTTGGGTTTATGGGGTTTTTGGGCCTTGCCTTAGTTTATGCTATGCGAGTCAATCTGTCGGTTGCAATTGTGGCTATGGTCAATAACACCAATCAGCCATCTGACATAAATGTCACTGGTCCGTGTCGGGACCCAGGCCCCAAATTATCTCCTAGTCCTCTGGTTTGTAAAGAATTTAAATGTTAATGTTTCTTGTCTCTCAAAAGCTATTAATGCAATCTTTTTCCCTCCAGACAGGACAAGGAGAGTTTGATTGGGATGCACGCACCCAAGGAATTATCCTGGGATCATTTTTCTATGGTTATGTGCTCACACAAGTGCCTGGTGGCCGATTAGCTGAACAATATGGGGCCAAAAAAATATTTGGTTGGGGTATTTTCATTACAGCAATATTCACATTACTTAGTCCGCCTGCAGCTAGAATGGGAGAAGGAGTTTTTATATTTGTCAGGGTACTTGAAGGTTTGGGTGAGGTGAGTCCCTCACTATATTTATCTTGGTTGTAAGCATTTCTATATCCCAGCTCATTCTACTCAATTCATTAACCAAAAATTATTTTTAAGGGCGTTACATTTCCATCCATGGTTGCTATGCTAGCTCGTTGGGTTCCTCCTTTGGAAAGGAATACATTTGCAGCTGCTGTTTATTCAGGTGCCTTTTATTCCTGTAATCAAAACAGCAAAACAATCTCTCTTTTGCTTTCTTGCTAATTTTTGTGATTTTTAGGGTCAAACTTTGGAACAATTATTGCTATGCCACTATCGGGATACTTAGCCTCGGTTGAATGGATGGGAGGATGGCCTTTGGCTTTCTATGTCTTTGGTGGCTTAGGTGTCATCTGGTGTGTGGTTTGGTGGCAGATAATATTTGACTCTCCTCTTACTCACCCAAGAATAAGTCCACAAGAGAGAGATTACATATTAGCTAGTCTAGGACCGGATAATGCACAAAACAAGGTAAGGTGCACATATTAATGTGAAATTAATTTTATTTTTTCATTCATCTTTCAAATTTTGCTGAAACTCCTTGGGATTTCACAGGATGATGGTGATTTCCCATGGGTTGATATTTTTTGCTGCCTTCCCTTCTGGGCAATCATGATTACACAATGTGGTATGGCATGGGCTTTTTACACACAGTTGACAGAAATGCCTACTTACATGGACCATATTTTGCACTTTAGTTTGGAGGCAGTAAGTTTTGGAGTTTTATTCATCAGTTTCCAGTAATTGTTATAGCTGTAAATTGACTAACATTGCCCTTGCTGCAGAACGCAATATTGACATCCATTCCGTATCTCACCTCCTGGATAAGTAGCTTGTGTTTCTGCCGGCTAGCTGATTGGCTCATTGCAAAGGAATATTTGTCACCTGTTGCCTCTATGAAGATTTTTAATTCATTAGGTACGTTTGAAATAATTCAAAAGTTTGTGGCAGTGGTTGATGGAAGTCATAGTGCTCAATACTCTCAAATTTACCCTCAGCCTCTGTTGTTCCATCACTTGGCTTTATTGGAGCTGCACTAGCTGGCTGTGATAGACAACTTGTTATGGTGATTATTAGTTTTACTGGTACTTTTGTTGGAGCTCAGTATGCTGGCAATCAAATGAATCATATTGCCCTGAGTCCAAGGTATGCTGGTACAATGTATGGTATGACAAATGGTGTAGCCAATCTATGTGGTTTCCTTGCACCCTATACAATTGGATCAATCATCAGCAATCATGTGAGTTTTAGAGTTAAGATTTCCAGGCCAAGATAAGGCAATCTTTATACAAGCAAGGAAAAAGATGTTAATTTTGTATGTTTTTTTTTTTCAGGAGACAGTTGGAAGATGGCAAGTTGTTTTTTTCCTTGCTGCAGCTGTTAACATAATTACAAATTTAATTTATGTAATTTTGGGCTCTGCAAAGGAGCAACCATTTAATCATCCTAATACAAACCCAAAGCCAAACTTTAATTCAGGTAAGGGTCTTTTACACAATTACTAATGTAAAAATTTGTGTGTGTGTGTGTGTTAAGGGTTGTGATTTGTACATATGCAACATATTTTTCATTGGAAGTCATTTCAATTCAGCCTCATAAATACTTTTGGGACAAATTGGTTTTCTTTTAATACAGCCTTTTCTTCTTGTCCTCATTAATGTATTTGGTTTATTTGGAAAATTTTCCTGGCAGCTTTCTCGGGCCTCCCTCCTTGTCATTTCATTCTTTCTTGGTTTTTAAATCTCTCGCTTTTTCTGGTACAGAAATTGATGAACAAACGGAGCCTCTTCTTGGTGTATCAGAAGTGTTACATAGATAGGTATGGTTAGATAGTTTTCTGTTTCCTTGTTTGTACAGAAGTTCCAGTATTTAATGGAGCATTTTAAAACTACACTGTTTTCTCTGTTTTTAGGACCTTGAAGACAGCCTCTGCTATAGTTGTGAGGCTGAGACTGATCTTTAGCCAATTGAAAATGTGCAAGATATCTTCAGTGTGTCTTCTATCAGGAGAGATCAATTTTGGATGCAAGCAATAATGTTTGCTCTGTATAGTGATTGAACTGAGTTTGGATTCCTGTTCAATCATGCACAACATTAGTATAAAAATGTGATACTTTTTATGCAGTCTATTTCTTACATTCCTGGTGAATATTGTGTTTATGGACAATTTTAGTAACATTCTTCAGTTTCCCATCCAAACCTATGTTATATTTGAAAGTACCCATTACCAAGTTATGACATGTTATAAGTTATAAAACATCATCTAAAACAGATGGTCTTATGAATATTCACATTGCATTTGTTGAAGCAGTATTGTTCAAGGTATTCTGTTAGTATTTATAAAAATTTACAATTTTTTATTTTTCTTTCAAATTTTTAAAATTATTTTGGGCAGTGTTGCTCTTTGTGTAGCTGAAAACTCTGTATTATTTTACAAAGATCCTGGCTGTAGCTTAAATTCTGTTATTAAAAATCCTTGAAAGTTTTCAGTTAGCTCTTAAATATGAAAATGACCTAAGTAGTTACAAAGGTTTTTTTTTTTTTGTTTTTTTTTTATAACCTAAATTACTTTTTGTGAAGGGAACTGAGGGAGTATTTTCTCTTGGATAGTTTGTTACTTTATTGCAGGTATATACATATATGCTGTGATATTTCATGTGCTGTGAAGAAATGTGTAGAAGCTGTCAGATTTGTCTAATAGGCTTATACATAGTAAGTGTTTCGTCTATTACCATCTGACTAGCTTCCTTCCTTTTTTTATTAGTGTGTGTGTGTGCGTGTGTGTATACCTTGTCGTCATATATATATATATATATATATATATATATATATATATATATATATAATTTTGTCTTTGTTTTTTCATCTGTTTGGATGAATTGGGTTTCTATATTTTATATTGTCAGTGATGAATTGTATTTGAGTTGCCTGGGCAGAAATTATTTCTCTCTCTCTTATAAAGATACATAATTTGTAATGGTTGATACCATGTTTGTATTTCCTGTCTGTCTCAGACTTAATTCTACTTACATGAACTCTGAGTTGTATTTTATACTATGGACAAGCAGGATGTCTCTGTGCTATGCTCTGCTTGTAAAATGTTCCTAATTAGAATCAAGAATCTTTGTTACGACTGTGAGCACAACACAACAAGAATGTACCTACCTGTATGGTTTTTTTTTTTTTTTTTTTTTTTTTTTTTTTTTAAATGTTTGTGTTGTTTTAAGCCGAATTTTTCACCTTGTTTACAATAAATTGATTCTATTTTCTTGTATTATATTTTGTTCAAATATTTCCATCCCGTGAAAAGTGCAGCTCGTATTTCCCTGGCGGCACTCACATCATTGGGCGGGCCCACAGAACTAACATAGAATAATAATAAGCTCAACTTATCTAGAGGACTCTAACATCATCGTGCCTTCCTTGTACGCGACCACCTGCCAGCAGACGACAGAGGCAGGCGATGGGATCGGTTCGGCCATCGGCCGCGTCTGTCAACCGAAACCATAGCCGTTGTTATCGAAAAGAGGAGGCGCGTCTCAAAATATAGCAAGCAAAACACTCTTTAAACTTGGAAACTCGACTGTGCTCGAAACGACGCTCTTGCGAGGCGTCAACAAGAACTCTGACAGCGAAATGCATGCGTTGAGCGGCGGTCAGTTTGCGGGCGGCTGTTGGTACGACTCGTCGTCGCGGTGATGGTGGTGGGGGGGAGGCGCCGCTGCTGCAGGCTGCGGGCGGCGGTGCCCAGCCGGCGGACCAAAACAACCGCACCGTCAGTACGCCCCTGGCCGTGCGCGCGCCGACTTCACGCCGGTCTCCTCTCGCGACCGTGAGTGTGTGATGTGATCGTAATTATGGCTTCAGACGTGTCGGTGACGGCCAAACCGAAGCAAGTGATGAGAAAGTGCACCCTGGATGAAAACGGATGCGTGTCCCTCTTGGATATCCTGAATTCGTTCAACGCCCCGATCAATGAGGAACACGCGTGGGCGCTGTGCTTCCAGTGCGCGCAGTGCTTCAAAAGTGCGGCGGCAAGCGATAAGAATAAGTGTGTGCTAGTGGATTCGGTGGACCAAGTGTTTGTGAGCAAGGAAGGGACGATCCACCCCAAGACATTGCTAGCGACAGCTGAGAATGCAGGTTAGTCAAGTCTGACAGACTGTCATCTTGATTTCGTGTCCGCGGCACTGTGCCTCGTTTTTAGTTGGTGTACGCCCCTTTAACACTCGGCGTTTGAAGGTCCCGCCCGTTTCTGAGTTCATATTTTGTCCCCCCCCCCCCCCCAAAAAAAAAAAGTATTATTTTGTGAAAAGTGCGTGACGCGGCTGCACCGAGAGGCTGACTGCCGGGCGAATGTCATGGCCAGCTAAGTGATGCGAATTTATTCGAATGTAGATCGCAGTATTATTGCGTGGGCCGGGCCGGGCCGCCGGTGCCCAGCTGTCAGCTGCAGCTGCGCAGCTGCGCCGAGCTGCAGCGGTGACATGTGGTGCCGCCTGCATGTGTGCTCGGTGTGATGCTGTCGAGCACCCATTGTTTAAAATTATCCCGTGTCGCTTCAAAATCCAATTAATCCAAAATGGTATGGATTTTGGCATTCCCTGTTGCCGGCTGATTTCGGGGGTGACTGCTGTGCGCGGGTCATCACCTTCAACCTCGTTAGAGTCAGTCCCGAAAAGAAATTTCGCTCTTGTAAATAGTATCTGGTGTTGAATTTGGAAAATGTTTTCGACGAACCAGAAAGAAACTCGCAGTTCTCGTTCGACGGTCAGCAGCCGCACCCGCTACGTCGCGCTCACCCGCCGACCTCGCGCCGTATCAGTGTTGCTAACCTCACAATTTTTTTTGTAAAAGCAATGAAACTCCTATTGGCGGTAGTTTTATAGTTGAAAGATAGGGTAAAAAGCACGACAGACTTGCCTTAGTCCTCGTGATGAAAATTCGCCAAATTGAGAAACGACCGTTACGATTTGAAACTTGGCAGACCGAGCTCTTACTGCCGGGTCCTTCCGTGTCGGGCTGGGCCTGCGAAGGAGGGTGGGCTCCGAAGAGCGTTTAGAAGTGTCCTCTCTCTTTCTCTTTATGGCCGGAACACATGAGTAGGACAGGGACATGGAGACGAAACCTCTATTCGTGACCCTGCTGGGCCTCCCCTCCCGCCTCCACCTCTCGATCCCCCGTCATAGAGGGCCTGGTCCGGCCGTCTGACTCCGAAGATCGCTCTCGCGCCTCCGTCCTTTTCGCACTAAAGGATCGTGTCATCCCCAATATAGGGCACCGCCGTTGGTGCGACAAGGGCGGAGGTACGAGAGCGATCAGACGGCTGCGCGGCACTCTGTCCCACCCCTGTGGCCTCACTCCACTCCCACACTCCCACGCAACTACGTGACGTCCCTGAACGACGCCGCATGACTGGCACACGTACGGCAGAACCGTCGCGTCGCTGTCGCTGGCTCATCGGTGACGCTAATCCGTGCTGGGCTGGGTCGCGGGTCGCGGGCTGGGCGGGGCGGGGCGGGGCGGGCCTAGGCGATGGGGCCTCCCCGTCCTCCTGATAAGGGTTGCCCGGCGCTGCCCGCCCCTCCCCGCCTCGCCCCGGGCCAGATTAGCCGAGGCTCCGCGTCATCTCTGTGTGTTCGTAATCTGATGGCCAGGCCGGCAGAGCACAGCAGCACAGGGCCACGAGCGCGGCGTATGCTGCGCGCCATTCTGGCAGCCCGCCCCGCCCCGCCCCGCCCCGCCCCGCAGACTGTTTCGTGACAGGTCGCCGCAGCGGCAGCGCCCGCCGGACCCAGGTTCAGGGCAGCAAGCGCCGCGCGCCGGCGCCGAGTAATCGAAATATACGTATATGGGAAAGGGGGTCGGTAGCGATCAGAGCAGACCAGACCGCATGAGCGGCTCGGCTCAGCAGTACAGGTGGTGTGCCCTGCCGACTGATTCAGAAGATCGCTCTCCTCCCTCCGTCCTTGTTGCACCCACAGCGGTCACCTATGCTGGTCATGGTAGTGCTCCATGAGTGCGACGAGGACAGAGGTATGGAAGCGATCTGCCTGCCCCGGCCCTGCGCCTGGTGATTATGCCCCTTCCCTTCCACCACATCCGCCGGGCCTGCCCCGCCAGACCTTGTCTTCTCGCCTCTATCTCTCTCTTTCTCTCTCTCCCTCTCCTTCTTCGTATCCTGCTGGTCCAGATCGAATCCCTGCGCAGCGCAATGGCGATGCTCTATGCCTATCGTGCTGCGGGGCCTCTGCGCACGTTGCCGCAGGGGGCGCCCCGCCTCACCCCGCCCCGCCTCGCCCCGCCTCACCCCGCCCCGCCGCACCCCGCCCCGCCCCGTCTGCCGCACGCTCGACGTCGTGGTGCTTCGCCGCACTGGTGTTCAGGTTCAGGTGCGACGTCCAGGACGTCTACTTGCCGTCTGAATCTGAACACCGCTCCCGCGCGCCCCCGTCCCTCCCTGTCGCACTCATGGGGCCCTGCCGCCCCCGCCGTAGGGCACCGCCATAGGTGCGACAAGGACGAAGGCACGAGAGCGATCTTCGGAATCTTTTGGGTGTTGGTCCGGCGCCCTCGAGGCTTACGCGCGGCCCCCAGTGGTCCCCAGGTGTGACCATGCCGGGCCGGGCCGGTCCTGCCTGCACTTGACTCGCCGCCGTGGCCGGCCGGCCCAGAGGGGGGGGGGCAGGGGCACCCCGGCGTGTTCTTTTCTTATTCCTTTTGCTGCTCTCCTCTACCTCACTCCCCGCTCCGACCCGCCCCGCCCCGGCCCGGGAGGACCCGCCCGCCGCCTTCCCTCCGCGATACTTCCCGGAGGGGAAACGGGGCGGGGGAGGGGGGAGCAGGCCCTATCGACGAGGTACTCCTCAGCCACACACTGAAATGCTCGAGCCAATTTCATGTTCCTCCTCTCATCCCACCGTTTTTCTGGGGAGGGGGGGGGGGGGGGGTAAGGTCCTGTCGTAAAGCACATGGGTTCGAGGCGCCGTGTAGGGGGTTGCGTGTAAACCGCGTTACTCTGGTGGTTGCTGATACAGTGCGGACATGGAAACGACGTTCTGCGAACCTCTATCGTTCAATTTTTCTCCTCCAGGGATAAGACTGTCTGACGTTTGTCCAAAGCTTTTTTACTCGGACTGTACATCAGTTGGGGATCGCGGGGTGCAAAGTCAGTCGAGACTGGCCGGGGTTCTGCGCTGAGCCTAGGGGTGCGGGGCGGGGCGGGGCGGGGCGGGGCGGGGCGGGGAGGCAGCGACAGGTGCGGGGGCCGGGCCGGGCCGGCCATTGTGGCCCGAGTCAGGTCGGGTCGAGCCGGCGCGGGGCCCGGCCCGGCACGGCAGGGGGCCGTCATTTGATCACTTGCACGCCAGGACCTCCAGCGCGGGACGGGGAGTGGTGACGAGGACTTGGGAGGACTGAGGGAAACGGATGTGGGGACTGCAGCGGAGCGGGGTGCAGGCGCGGGGCCGGGTGAGGTGAGGTGGGGGCGGGGTGGGGCGGGGCGGGGTGGGGGGGTGGGGCGGGGCGGGGCGGTGCGGTGTGAGTACAAACTGAGACGTCATCTTGAACCGGGAGGGGGCTAGGGGCTCGGGGGAGCCGCCATACCTGAAACAGCACCATTCATTGGGGGCCGCTAGGAAGGTCGAGGAAAATGAATTAAAACATTACAGTAGTTAATCGTGATTTTCATGTAATAGCTTACTAGTCACAGTCTGGGAATTGTGCCCACGGAGGGAGTGCTAGCTTGCTTTGGCTCTCGTGCAGACGGACACATACGTGTTCGTTATTGTGGCGGGGCGGGGCGGGGCGGGGCGGGGCGGGGCGGGGCGGGGCGGAGAGTCCACCACACTGCGGCGCGGCGCTCCCTACCGGCTCGCAATTCAGCCATGTGCATCCTCCGCCCGCCGCGCCCCGCCAGCTAGTCGTGGGAAAGTGACCCGGGCGTCTCCCCCGCATCCCGCCCCGCCCCGCCCCACCCCGCCCCGCCCCGCCCTGCCCCGCCCCCCGCGCGCGCATCGCCGCGGGCCGGCCGGCCGGCAGTCAGCAGCAGGTGAGCAGGAACGGGGCGGAAGAGGCGGGGAGGCGGTCGGTGCGGAACGAAAAATTTCGTGATTCCTCATGATGCGTCTCGGGTGTGTTGAGGAGGCCGCGTTAAAATGTACATAAGGGCCGAGGTATCCGCGCAGCCGTCAGGTGCGGACTGGGGAACGGGAGAGTGGGGTAAGAATCCCCTAGGCCTCTTAACAAACCTCCTGAAAGGAAGGTAGGCAACATGCGGTTGAATTTTTCCTGAATTTTCCCTGATTTTTTTCTGCATTTTTTGCTGTTTTTTTTATTTTTATTTTTTTTTATTTTTTCCTAAATTTTCTGGATGGGGGGGGGGTGAATTTTCCTGAATGACGCCGGGTTGTACATAAATTTCAGAGTTGTTTCCCCCTCGGTCGGTTCGGTGCAACAAGGTGTAGGTCCGCGCCATTCTGCACCGCACTGTGTGTGTGTGTCTCGCGGCCCGCCCCGCCCCGCCCCGCCTGGTCGCGCATAGGAAGAGATATGTTTGGTGCGTGCTCGCGTGGGCGTGGGCGCGCCGCTGCTCCGCACCGCACCTCGCGCGCGCCTCCGCTCCGCATCGGGGCGGGGCGGGGCGGGGCGGGGCGGGGCGGGGCGGGGCGGGGCGGGGCGGGGCGGGGCGGCTCACCTCGCGGCCGTGTCGGCGCGGTGCTGTGCGGCCACGAGCCTGGCCTGCAGGCTGCTGGAGTGGAGGGCTGGGCCGGCTGGGCTGGGCGCCACCCGCCGGGGCCGCCACGCCACGCCACGCCACGCCGCGCCGCGCTGGGATTCGCCCGGACCGGTGCGCGCATGGGATGTGATGAATATGGATCAGCTTGACGGCGTTCACGGCCTGGCCGGTGCGCTGGGCCCCGGGCCACCTCGCGGGCCCCTCTGCTCCGCGGCCCGCGGCCGGCCGGCCGGCACGGCGGTACAGCCGTCTCATTCCGAAGATCGCCCTCACGCCTCCGTCCTTGTCGCACTCGTGGGGCTCTGCTATCCACGCCATAGAGGTGCGACAAGGAACGCGGAGGTGTACGAGAGCGAATTGTTCTGAATCCGCTGGCAGCCGCTGGACCACACTGTCCGCTCCGCTCTTGTGTCGCCGGGGCGGGGCGGGGCGGGGCGGGGCGGGGCGGGGCGGGGCAGCGGGCGTTCCTTGATGAACGCCTATGGTGGGCTTCTTCTTGGTTGTCGCGCACCCCGCAGAGCTCCCTGGGGAAGTGCCCTCTGGCCTCCGCCTTCCGCCCGCCGTGCCCTGCCCCGCCCCGCCCCGCCCCGCCACACACAAAACACCATTGTCGTGATGTGGCCCCGTCTTCCCATGCTCGCCCGCTGGGTGCGAAAATGGATCGCGGAGGACGTGGAGGCGATAGAGAGTACGCCTTAATCAGCCCGCGATTCACCGTCCGGTCGGGGCGGGGCGGGGCGGGGCGGGGCGTGTACCGCCCACGGAGAGAAAGGCCCGCTCGTCCCCTTGCAGACTTACATACGTGCGAGATTGAAGTAAACTTATCTCAAAATTTTAGGAGAGGTTGTGGTGTGGTGGAGCGAGCAAGCGAGTAAAGAGTGATGTAGGCAACAGAAATGCGTAGTTTTCACGCCGTGAGCCCTAGTGAAGGCTGTTAGACACCTCCTGGCGTCCTCGCAGTACGTTCTCACGGCTCCGCCATAAGTCTGGAAAACCTGGAAAGTCATGGCTGGTATACGTCGGGGAGGATCAGAGAAATTGCTGGGACAATCATCGAATAATTTGCGTGACGGGCTTACTTTACAGATAAATAATTTTGATTTCCACTTTCTTTGGTTTATGTATTTTCGCTGAGCGAAGCGAAGCTTACTCCTGCAGGGGATCGGAAGTGTACTTGGTCGTGAGTCTGTCTGTCCGTTACTCTGTCGTAGCCGGTTCTCCTCTCAAATTACAGAAGTAATCGTAAAAAGCGGTAGTGTTACGCAATCTGCTAATTTCAGCGCTTTAATATTCATCCAAGCTGTCCAAATTAGAGGAGTTTGAAATATTTAAAAGTTTAATCTGAAATTCACTTCTGGAACGTTGGCAGAGAAAGTACAGATAGCGCCACAGCGGCTGCGCGTGGACTACTTCGCGACTCGGCAACTCAGCGCGCCCGGCGCACATCTCGGCTGTTCACACTATCGAATTTAAATAATTATCATTCTTTTTCACGCAATATGTAGTTTGAAGTAGCTTTTATGGTTGCGGACGTCGCTGCACGAAGTTTCAAGTGTCACGCTTTAATTTTTTGCCAAACTTTCCCAATTAAAGGAGTTTGAAATATTTTGAGATATGTTCAATTCCCCATACACTAGTCTCGGTCTAGCCTGAAGTGAACTGTAAAATGTAATTATTACATGAATATTTATCTTACCGAAAGCTAACAACCAATCAGGAGCTTTGGCCTTCCCTCCCACACTGTTAGAAAAAGTTGTTGCCTGACGACCATTTGTTTTACGGGAATCCTGTTTCTGAACAGCTCTTCTTTCATCAGTTAAAAACTTATTACATATGGATTATTTCAGCAGCACTCCCAAAGAACAGTGAATGAGTATCACTGTGTGTGCTGGTGCTTTACAGGAAATACGCTGTTAATTTTGTTAACTGCTCTTACTGTTCGGAATACAACAATTTTGTAATATTACAGAAGAGAAGTGCAAAAAGAAGTCAATACATTTCGACGAAAAAAATGATTCTGAGATTTTTCCCATCCTTGTAAATTTACAGTTTTTCCTGTTTTGAAACAGGATTTACTGCTAACAAAATTAACAGTACTTTTTTTTGTTAATTTACAACAAAATTCGTAACAGTGCATGATTCCCTCCCAGAATGTCCCTCTCCTCCCCCTCTGCCCCTCCGTAATTGACTGACTGACTGACTGACTTGAGGGTTGCCTGCCAAAACGGCGGTTGGGTTGGGTATATTTCTTTTAACTCTCGATTCGCTCAGCAACCACATGCCTGCCGCATGTACTCCTAGTTAATTTCTACCTGTAAATGAGGAAAGTCATCCAAATTTCAAAAACATCTGTGTGGATAAGTCACGTAGAACGCCAAGAGCTATGAAATGCGAGCTCATGATGGTTCTGCTGCACGTCGGCGGCGAGAGGTCGCGGCGATGAGCCCGCTTCTGTTTTTCCTCTCCCAGCTGCCCTTCTCTGAGGGATCTGACTTTGAAATGGCGCGCTGCGGCTGTCGTGCCTCGGCCATAGCGTCTGGAGGCGAGGTGCTGCCGGGCCGGGCGGGGCCGGGCGCCACACCCATGCCGTGCGGAGCTGCCGTGCGGTGCGGAGACCGTTTTGAATCGAAGAGGTCTGGTATTAGTCGGTCTGTGACGTCAGCGCCCGCACGCTAGGAGCGGGGTTGGTGGGGGTGAGATCGGCCCGGGGGCCTGTGGTGGGACTCGGGAGCGGTGGAGTCCCGCCCACCCCACCCCAACCGACCCCACCCCACACGACCCCACCCCACCCCCTATGACCTTATGGTTGTCCGCATCCTTAAGCAACAGCGGCAATACAGTTGAGACGGTCTGCGGTACCATTGTAGCTAGCCTCCTCTATCTTTGCGCCTACAGCTGGGCTCAGGGACGCGTCCACCTCCAGCGTGTGGTAGACGAGGCGGAGGAGGTCGTAGGGGACGGGGGCGCCCCCACCTCCCCCTGCCTGCTAGCGAATCGATATCAGCTGCGGACTTGCTACCCCCTCCCCCGCCCCCCTTTTAGGGCCAGCAGGGCCCCTTCCACTGCCTTGTCCCCCCTCCCCGCGCCCGCCCGGCCCGGGTCAGGGTGTGTGTGTGGGGGCGGGGGGCGGGGGGGGGGGGACAAGGCAGTGGAAGGGGCGTGGGGGTGGGGTCGCAGTGGGATCTGCTCTACTTTGGGGGGCGCTATGGATATCAGCTGCACGCCGCGCCCCCCGGTCTTGTCGTTAGCTTTCCCGCACAACAGGTGTCCGCGTCTGTCTGCTGCAGAACGAGCTTTCTCATGACGAACACCGCGGGGCTTTCAGAGTGAGAGACGGGGGTGCGGGCGAGTTTGCCTGCTCAAGGGCGCCCAAGGGGCTTTGGCGCCTCACCTCACGGGCAGAGCGAGTCTGCAAACCCGCCATCAGCAGCACCTGCATCTTCTCTGAAGCACCCGCGTACATGTTTGCTGGGAACCGCGTTTGGGAACGCTTTTATATGGAAACGTGCGGTTCCGCCGTGGGGTCCTTCACTATAAAGTGAAGCGTACACCAGTATATCTAAATTTTCTTGTTTTTCGTGATTTTTCACGACTTTTTTTAAAATTTTATTTTTATTTAAGGACCTTTGAGATCCGCACTTACGCCCCAGACCTCTAGAGTTCTAAGTTGTTTGAGTCCTCCTGTAGCCGCGCCGGGACTCACACGGGACTGGCAGGAGTGTGGAGGCTGGGCGGGCTGGACCGGACCAGCTGGTGCCGCGCGGCCGCGGCCACCGCGCCCAGCGCCCCCGTGCCGCCCCGCCCCGCCCCGCCGCGCCCCACCCCGCCCCGCCCCGCCCCGCCGCGTGCGTGAGTCACCGCCGCGCCGGCTGCCTGCCCGTCTGCCAATAGCACTATCACAACTGCATGAAGCTGGAGGCCCAGCAGCGTGACCGAGGAATTAAGCACTTCTTACAGGTTATAGAAAATATGTATTCCCAATAATTTTGTGATACTGTGAAAAATACTCGTTAATTTAAGACATTTGTTGTAATTTTGATTTACGAGGAATGTTCTAAAAATCTACGACAGCTCATTCTTGCTCGGTCGATCAATTCCAGGTCAATAGGAAGTGCTTGTAAAATTACGATTTTAGATTGTAATTTTACGACTCACATCATGGAGAATTTTTCCGTGAGCAAAAGACTATTTTTCACAGTGGAAATCTTTTTTTTTTCTCTTTTCTGTTTTGCTTTAAACTTTTGCGTTCAATTATTCGTGAATCTTGGTTTGAATTTTCTAAAGAAAAGATGAAAAAAAGGAAACTTGAAGGGAAAAAAAAAGAGAAAAATGGTGCGGTGTCTTACGTCCTACCCGAGAGGTCCTTCACTGAAAAAAAATCAGTGTAGACCCTTTTAAACAAAATCTGTAAAAAAAAAAAAAAATTCAGGAAAAATCAAGAACAAAAATCTAGAAAAAAAAACTAGAGTAAATCAGAACAAAATGAGGAAAAAATTAGTAAAAAAAAATCAAGAAAAATTACGAAAAACCAGAAAAAATAGAAACATTGGCGCACGGTTGAATTTCTAGTGAAGGCCCCCGTGGTCCTGCCTGCCGTGCGTTCGACACCCTGCGCACCCTGGCCGGAGACGCCGTCGTGCGCAGAGGGGGAGGTGTGGGCGAGGGCTGCGCGCGCCGGGGCCTGACCCTGACCCCCGCGGGCCCCCCCGCCCCCCGCCCCCCGCCTGCAGATGGCCTCTCTCCTCCACCGCGCCGGCTGGCGCTGCTCGGCGCCACCTCTTGCTGTGGCTGCTACATCTCCCTCTGACCACCCTCTGCCTAAGGATCAGGGACACATCCGGATGAGGGGGAAAAGGCTCTGAATTTTGGGGTGCAGATTTTGTGAAACTTTGTGAATTTGTGTAGAACATTTTGCAAGTTTTGCGTCAAAATTTTGTAAAATTTTCTGAATTTTCCTTAATTTTTCTTGAATTTTCTGAATTTTCTAATTTTTTCCTGAATATCTTTGATTCTTTCTGAATTTACGAGGTTTATTCACCCTCGCATTTGGAATATGCTGAAGCCTTTTCACTCAGGGGCGTGAGCAGGGTGAACGTCGTGTAAGCCGTGGCCGTGGGGTGGGGACTTCCTCCTGCGCCGTTCTGCGTACGCCGAGGGGTCACTCGCTGTCCGTAATAAAGGCGAGCATGCGTAATGGGAGCGTAACAGCCAAAATTCACCCTAGTTTACTAATGTTTGGGTCGTTTTGGGGGTTGTTTTTGCCTGTTTTTGGCCTAATGTATACATTTTTGCAGCCTTTTACAGCGTATTGGACGCAATATTTGAGTCTCATGTTTTAGGAGTAAATTCCCACTCGGTGTACGCTATGCTGGTCACCTGCTGGGTCCTCCGGCTCGGCTCGGTACCGTGCCTCGGCTCGGCTCGGCTTGGGGGCGCGCGGTCCGGCGCTGGTATTCGGCCCCGGGGCAGGCAGGCGGGGGCGAGCGCGGGGCTGGATCGGAGCCACTCCCTGCTCCTGCACGCCACGAACGCCACACTGCACCACGCCACACCACGCCACATTCGTCCTGACCGTCTTGATTGTTTCCCTCGAACCGTATGAGAGCGCATTGCTTCCCCTCCCCCCTGCCACCTTTTTCCTCCCTGCCCCGTCTGGACAGAAGAGGGAAGGCTTCTCTGATCATAATTAACGACATTCCCAACTCGGTTTGTTATTTTCGTTTCCTCTCGTGGCCGGTGCGGTGCGCCCCCACCATCCTCTCTCTCTCTCTCTCTCTCTCTCTCTCTCTCTCTCTCTCTCTCTCTCTCTCTCTCTCTCTCTCTCTCTCTCTCTCTCTCTCTCTCTCTCTCTCTTACACACACACACAGACTCGGCGTGCCGCCCTGCCTCTCCCCTTGACGTGACTCGGAGGCTAAAGGGTTGTGCCGCGTCGGGCGGCGGGGCGCGGGCAGGGCCCGTACCTTTTGGTGCAACATATATACCACACCTGTCTCATAGAGGACTGTACTATCGATCATGACGCCGAAGAGAGGAAGAAGAAAAGGGGAGGGAGAGGGAGGGAGGAAGGGAGGGAGGGGGAGAGTGGGGGGGGGGGAGGAGAGGGAATGAAGTGTTATCGGTTTGTGAGAACCTTGACGTGCCGATGCCTGGCAGCGTTCCCCATGCTCCCCCCTCCCCCTTCCCCCACCCCCACCTGCTCCCGGACCCACACACCCCTCTCTCTACCCTTACAGTTCCCGCTCCTGTGAAAGTGAAACACGCGCGTTGGGGCTAAAAATGGCAACTTGGTGAGCGGGGCGGGGTGGGGTGGGATGTGTGCGCTGACACATATGGGCTGTCCCGTACAGCTTTATATATACCTCAGGGCGTCGCAGAATGGTTGTGCCTGGCCCCTCGGTGTGGGAGTATATTTGCCAAGGGGGGGATCGCTCATATAAAACTTGTACAATGATTTTTTTGATTTTTGATTTTTCTTTTGATTTTTCCCGAGATAAAAAAGAAATAATATGTTACATTTATAAAAAAAAAAATTGTGTTTTTTCTTGTTTTGTTCCCATTTTTCGCAGTTTAGGGTTCATTTGTTCTCGATTTTTCGGATTTTTATGCAACTTTCTACTTGATTTTATTTTATTTGATTTGTTTTTTAATTTTTTAAATGATTTTTTGGGGGCTGTACAATGATTTTTCGAAGTGACTCGATATTTGCAGTCCCGCTAAATTAATCAGACTGAGCCAGGGGTCGCACCATCCCTGTGTCCGTTGTAAGGGCATCAGGCAGCCCATACAGGAGGTGAGGGGGAAGCCCCTAGCGGTGCGCGGCGGGGCGGCTCGGCCCCATCGCCCCTACCCTCAGCTTAGCGCTCTCCACTTTTCACGCAATTGATTACGGGCGCCGCTGAGCTTATCGTCGCGCGTAGGTCTGGGGGACCGTGCGACCGTGGGAGGGAAGAAAATGTCGGAGTATTTTTTGCAGGGGCGTAATTAGGGGGCGATGAAGGCGATTTGTTGTATTTGATGAGTATTTCGCAGTTTAAACTGACAGTGTCACACTTAAATTTGCAGAGAACTCTGAAATTTTTGTACTCATCGGAATTCAGGAAAATTGACAAAAGTTTTGAAAATTTCAAGTGAAAATTCACATAAAAATCTATAAAATTCACGAAAATGCTCAAAATTTGTACACCAAAATTCAGCGCTGTTTCCCCCTCGATATTTTCATTAGCGATACTCTCCCTGGACGTATTCCTTGCGGCAGAAAAGTGTGAAAGGGAAAGGCGTGTAGCTCGTTTGTGCGTTACTTGTGTGTGTTGGTTGCGGTATGCGGTGCAACGAGGACCGCCCCGGGGGGGCTGCGGGGGGCTCTGGAGGCGGCGCCCCCGCCCCCCCTCCCTCTCACTGAGCCCCCCACCCACCGGCACTGCGCCGAGAAGAGAGTTTGGCCGGCTTTCTTCCACCATTTTATTTGCGAGCTACTTGTTTTCTGCTGATACTTATGTTATGACGTCGGCGCTACTTCAATAAGAAGCCTCTTTTTTCGGGTCGAGGGGGAAACAAACGAAAACAAATGTGAAATTTTTGTACACCACGGTTTTTTCAAGTTAAGGAAATTCACACTTCACAGATGAGGCTAGGACGGGGGCACCATCACTCAGTATTGTTCAGTTGGGGCTTAAAAACTAAGGAAATTTGTTGTAAGGACGATCTTTCCACTGGTTTTCGTGAGAGTATGATGGGTGGCTGTAAGCCCCCTTCCTACTCTCATCTGTGAAGTGTGACCTGTGAAAAGTACATTTCCTTAACTTGATACAGCCCTCGTAATTCAGAAAAACATAGAAAAAAACGCATTTCAGTGAAATCCACAAAAATTTAGGTAACATTCAAGTAAAAATACCATAAAGTTCACAACAATTATCAAAAATTCTCAAAATGTGTATACACCAAAATTCAGAGTTGTTTCCGTTTCCCCCTCGTTTCGGGTTTATGTTTGAAGGAGAAATGCACAAGGTATTGCACATTCGATCGAGAGCACATAGCATTCATGCAGCGACACCTTGCTGTGCGTCTCCCTACCTTTTTGTTCCTCTTTTCCTTCTCTCTCATCCTCTCTCCCCCGCTCTCTACCTCACGCTGCCTACCAGCGATCCATTCACGTAGATAAGCCCCTTCCCCCTCTCCTGACCTTGACATAGGCGGTTGCAAGAAGCGGCGACGCTGCAGGCGGGGCAGGGTAGGCCGGGCCGGGCCGGGGCTCAAACCGGCCGTGCCGAGCCGTCTGCCGGGCGATTCCGAGGATCGCTTTCATACCTCTGTCCTCGTCGCACTCATGGAGCGCTACCATGGCCTGCATAGGGCACCGCTGTAGGTGCAACAAGGACGGAGAGATGAGAGCGATCTTCTGAATCAGTCGGCTGACCGTTTACCTTCCGCTCCTCCCCGCCCCGCGAGCACTGTGCTGTCCAGGGCTGGGCCAGGCCCCCCTGTGGCAGGGAGGACACACCGGCCCTGCGGGTCCTGCAGGCCCTGCTGGCCCTGCGGGACGGGAACCCTCCTGCACCGCCACAGGTGCATGCGGGGCAAGGCGCTGTGGTGCGCGGCGGTGCGGGGCTTTCACCTGCGCCGCGCAGATCTGGCGATCATGTCCTTTTTTAGCCAAAGGAGCTCCGATACGTGCGTGCGAGAAGTCCTCGGGTCCTCGAGGACCGTGGCCCTCCTCCTCGAGGGAGGGACGTGGTTCTCCTCGAGGGAGGACTATAGACAGACCCCCACCCCCTCCTCCTCCTCCTCCTCTTCGTCCTCCTCCTCCTCCTCCTCCTCCTCCTCCTCCTCCTCCTCCTCCTCCTCCTTGTCCTCCTCCTTGTCCTCCTCCTCGTCGTCCTCCTCGTCGTCCTCCTCGTCGTCCCCCTCGTCCTCCTTGTCCTCCTCCTCGTCCTCCTTGTCCTCCTCCTCGTCGTCCTCGTCCTCGTCCTCGTCCTCCTCGTCGTCCTCGTCCTCCTCGTCGTCCTCGTCGTCCTCGTCCTCCTCCTCGTCCTCCTTGTCCTCCTCCTCGTCCTCCTCCTCGTCCTCCTTGTCCTCCTCCTCGTCCTCCTCCTCGTCCTCCTCCTCCTCCTCCTCGGGGACCATCGGCCTCCTCCTCCCTCCTCCACGAGGGCGGCCGTCGTCCTTCTCAAGGACCTTCGTCCTCCTCCTTTTCGAGGACCGCCTCCCTCCTCCCTCCTCCTCGAGGACCGCCGCCCTCCTCCACGAGGACCGCCGCCCTCCTCCACGAGGACCGCCTCCCTCCTCCACGAGGACCACCTCCCTCCTCCTCGAGGACCGCCGCCCTCCTCCACGAGGACCGCCGCCCTCCTCCACGAGGACCGCCGCCCTCCTCCACGAGAACAATCCCCCTCCTCCTCGAGGTCCTTCGCCCTCCTCCACGAGGACCGCCGCGGCCGGTGCGGTGTGCGTCGGCGCGCAGGTGCAGCTGAAGGGGCGCGGCTGGCGCGGCTGCGCGGGGCTCGCATGGGCGTGCCGGTCCTGCCCTGCCCCTCTAGCCGCCTGCCTGCCGGCCACAAAAGGTTGTATCATTCAGTCCCGTTAAACCCAAACGCATCGATAAAAGTATTTTTGGACGGACGGCTAAAGGGCGCAATATTTAGGTCAGGCGTGCCTAGCCGTGCCCTGGCCGTGCCCTGACCGGCCGTGGCGCCTTGCCGCCCGGGCGCGGCTCTTATGTGTTCACATTGGCTGTCACATAGACTCCGATCCTTATTTCTAAAACAGCAGTTCTTTCTTCGAAGCAAGTAGTTTTACTTCTGCTGGTAAGAGTCAACATATCGTGCCCTTTTCATTTTCTGTTAATTTTTGTGTGCGCTGCCCACGCCTTCCTGAGGAGGTCACTTCGAAAAACCATTGTACGGCCCCCCAAAAATCATTCATAAAATCGAAATAAAAACAACAAATAAATAAAATAAAATCAAGAATTTTACTTAGAAAAAAAAAACAAAAAAACGAAATAAAATTGAAAAAAATTCGGAAATGGAGGTAAAAAAATCATAATTTATCAAAAAGTGTCAGAAATTCTCCTTGAAAAATCGAAGGAAAAAGGGGTGGGGGGGAGGGGTAAAAACAAAAATTATCGTAAAATTTTTGTATGAGTGATTCCTCGCCCCAGCCCGGCCTAGTCCCCGAGACAAGCCCTTCATTAATTTGCGGATGGTCCCTCTGGAATGGCTCGAGTGTTGGCCCCTGCTCCGCCTGGCCCAGCCCCGGCCCGGCCGGGTCCGGCCCAGGGGAGCGGAGCGGAGGGGAGCGGAGAATCCTCTTCCCGCCCCCCTCTCTCTCTCTCTCTCTCTCTCTCTCTCTCTCTCTCGATCCCCGTTCCTCCCTTCCCGTTCCGCTATCCATCCCCCTCCCCCCTCCCCTCTCTTGCCACTCCTCGGCCCTATACCAAGCCACATCGCACCGCGCCTGCGCCCGGCCCCTGGCCCCTCCTGGTCCTCGCCAGGCAGTCCAGCCAGACAGCCGTCCAGCCGGTTTTGGCCCAGCGATCCGGCACTGGCGGCACACACACACACAGATTCACACTCACTCACACACAGAAGCGCTCGACGCATATCAAAGCGCAGGCTTGGTGGTGGTGGTGCCCGTGCGCCTCTGTGCCGCTGCCGTCTGATTCCGAGGATCGTTCTCGCGCCTCCGTCCTTGTCGCACTCATGGGGCCCTGCCATCCCCTACATAGAGCACCGCCATCGGTGCGACAAGGACGGAGGCGCGAGCAGAACGATCTTTGAAATGAGCCTGCTGCTGGTCGAGCCCGGCCCGCTCACTGGCGGGGCGGGGCGGGGCCGAGTGAGGCTCGCGACTTGACGTCAAACATTTGAAATGTCGAACGCGCGGCTCGTTGTTGATCGGGCTCGATATTTCCGATCGGCCCGTTGCTCGCCGCGCAATGTATTATGGATCAGCAGCAGGGGGAGCAGTTGCATTTCCTTGAGCAGGACGCGATGGAAAACTCTTTGCCCCTCCCTGCCCCACCCCGCCCCACCCCACCCCGCCCACCCCGCGATCACTCTCTGACGTGTCGGTCGGTCGGATCCTTTCATATATGTGCGCCTCGTTCCGGTGCAGCGAATCCTCGTTGAGTGCCTTTCGTTTTCCACTGTCCATTTCTGGTTGCATGCGGCAGCGTCGAGACCCGCCCCGCCTCGCTCCGCCCCGCTCCGCCCCGCTCCGCCCCGCTCCGCCCCGCTCCGCCCCGCTCCGCCCCGCTCCGCCACCGTCTTGCGAATTAGCTTCTGCCCGCTGACAGTTTGGTGGGTGGATGGTCTAGGCCCATTGCCGAGTCTCAAGATTGCCAGCAACTTACATTATTGTCGTTGGTAATTTTCAGTCTTAATAAGATACGCCTTTTTACGATTTTGATGAGAATGGTTCTATTCGTCGCTATTTTGAGCTCAAAAGGGATGTAGCTCATATTTTACTGAGTTTCGTTGCATACAACTTTGTTGCTTACAAACGTTTAACTCATTTTTTTAACCCATAGTCAACTCACACTGTTTAACTATTTTTGATCTAAAAAAATAAAAAAAACAAAAACAAAATTGCCCTGTGCTGCTGGCGGTACGGGTACCGGACATGGCACGTATGTGTCAAACAGACCTGGCAGGGCTCCCATAGCGCCACCCACGCCAAAACTTCTCCGCACTCTGAAAAATATTATCGTAAACTTACAAAGAATAACTCCTCGTATTTGTTTTTTAATTTTTATTTTCAAAATATATTGTCATTAAAGATGCAATTTCGTTTGTCAGCTCAGTTTTTCAAAAATTTGATATTGTTTTTTTTTTCCCTGTTTCATTTTACGAGACATTTCCTGGGACATTGTAGCGTGTGTAGTGTGATGGTGGCCTGCGGCCACACAGACGTGCTGCAGTCAGGGGGGCTTTGGTGGCCGACCCGGGCCCGGGGTCCCCGCTGACGTGCGTGCGACGCCCGTCCGTACGTGCCGGCAGCGTGCAGACAATTGCATGGTGTATGCGCACGTCCGTCCGTACGCACGCATGTGATTGCCCCCTGCGCTGCAAGGCGCAGTGTGTGCAGCAGAAAGGCAAACACACGGGGGGATACTAGGGGGAAGAACAGTGCGGGCTGGGGTGATTCCGCTCACCAGTGATTTCGCCTCTCTCTCTCTCTTTCGCTCTCCCCGTCGCACTCGGTGAGCACAGCCGTAAGGAGAGAGAGAGAGAGAGAGAGAGAGAGAGAGAGAGAGAGAGAGAGAGAGAGAGAGAGAACCCAACGCTCGCAATCAGCCTGCAGAAAGGGGCAGTGGAGATTGTGCTGTGCGGAGCGAGGGCGGGGGAGGGATTTGACCTCTAAAATTCAGTGTATACGGCCCCGAAATAAATCATTTAAAAATCAAATACAGTAATAAAACAAAATAAAATTAAGAGAAATGTTACAGAAAAATCTAAACTTGAGAAAAAATTAAACTGAATACAAATGAAAAAAGTCCGAAATAGGGAGAATAAAAATTATCAAAAAGTTACCAAAATTTAAAAAAAGAAAAAAAAAATTTAAAAAAAAAAGATCAAAAGAAAAAGCCAAAGCTTAAAAAACCCTCGTAAACATGTTGTATGAGTGATCCCCGCCTCGGCGCGGAGTGGGGCGGATAGCGGTGTCTGTATCGAATGATGCGGGGCGGGAGGGGGAGTAATTCGAGTGATTAGTGGGACTTGCACTCGGGTGTGCAGTGCATACTACTTTATGGCCACACACACAGCGCCTGCCTTTTTACCGGCGCGCTCCCTCGCGTGTGTGTGTGTGTGCGTGTGTATGTGTGAATAGGCACGCGCCGGGTATGGGGTACAGTGCTTTGGGGCGGTGGCGGGGGTGGTGTGGTGCGGTAGAGCCCCGCCCCACCCCGCCCCACCCCGCCCCACCTTGGGCGAGAGGCAACGCCTTGTTTGCGTGTAACGCTATACGGACTTGGAGAAAGCCCGGGCCGGGCCGGGCCGGGTCGTGTCCGTGGAAGGATGCTCAGGTGCGACCTGCACCCGCACATTTCGGGAAATATTTGCGTAAACGTAGGAAACGCGTGCTCTGGAAACCCCGCAAGTGAGTGTTTGTGTTTATCGCTCACTTCGGCGGTGCGTGGATTTTTATTTCGCGCACTTGACCGAGTGAATTTGTGATTTTTCCTTCCTGCAAATCCTGGAATCCAATTCTTCATCCGAAATTGGAGAGGATACTTTTCCCTGCTTCATTGCAGTGAGAAATTTTGACGTCACTGTCTTTGAGCGAGATATTTTTCAGCCTCGCTCTATTTGAGTAAGGGTTATTTTTATTTTTAGCCTCACTTTATTTAAGCACAAACCCTCTTCATTCGGGTGAAGTTACAAAATTATTCTTCAATATGGAGCAAGCGGGAAAAATCTCACTCTCCAGCAGGGAGAAATAATTCCCTTCAAATTCTCACTCGTATAGGAGCGAGAATCATGACTCGCGTACAGTGGAGCGGTGAAAAATAAATAAATTACGAGTTGGGATTGAGATCGCCCAAGTGTGCGACGTTATTCTCTCTCCTGGTTTTCCAGAGCTGCAGGTGTATAGCGCCACGGTGTACCGCAGCAGCATGCAGTATGGCGCTGCCGTGAAGCGAAGGACAATGAGGTTCGCTTCGCTTCTCATGGGTGAAAGCTTTTGTCATCCGTGTGGTGTATTGACTTGCCGCCGGCCGCCACCTCTCAATGCGCGACGGTAGCGCTTTCCGGGATGAGAAATCGGAAGGCGGGCGCGCGGGCGCGCGCGCGGGAAAAAGCTTTATAGTGTCGGCGGCGGCGGTGGTCTTGTATATATCGTCGTCCTTATCATCGTGATGATCGTCGTCATCATCTTCGTCATCGCCTGATGGCGTAAGGGCGGTGGCGTCCGGGACGTGCGCCGCGCGGAGAAAGGCGGCGTGGCGTGGCGTGGCGTATGGAATGGACCGCGCGCGGCGGGAGCAGGCGCCGCCCCACCCCGCCCCGCCCCGCCCCGCCCCGCCCCGCCCCGCCCCGCCCCGCCGCGCCCCGCCCCGCCCCGCCCCGCCGCGGATATCTTATTAACCTCCTTGTTATCGAAGGCGGTGGTGGTTCTCTTCTTCCCCTTTACTCCCACCGAGAGACACATCACTTTCTGCTCAAGTGCACTTACTCGTACTGAATGATGGCGTGGGTGGATGAGGGACAAACAAAATGATTGAATTGAAAACTGTGCCTTTAGCAAAGGGGGAAACAACTCTGAAATTTTTGGACGCCTCGTAATTCAGAGAATTGAGAGAAATTAAAGAAAATCAGGGAACATTTAGAAAATCAGAAAAAAAATCATTAAAATTTTATGATTTAATCATTAAAAATTTTTAAAAAAAGGTCAGAAAAATTTTCAAAAAATTAAAAAATTTGTGCACCAATATTCAGAGTCGTTTCCCCCTCCACCTTTAGCATCAATTGCCTCAAGTTTACTTTGAGAACCGAAGTATGACTGTGCAGTGACCTGTGTAGTAATTGATGTTAGTGTGCTCGGGGTGGACGGACTGTACCACGACGACGTGCCTCGTGTCACTATACAGCGTGTGGCTCTACAGTGCATGTCGCTTCGGAATACGAGTCACTCCTAGGATAGTCACTATACTACAAGTCAGTGTACACTACGAGTCAGAGCGCAGCAGCCGAAAACTCAATGGCGCCGCGCGGTCCCTTGCGGAGAAAGCCGATGGAGTCTGTCGTCAAAAGGTCATATCTGACACGATGCGGCGGGCAGGGCGGGCAGGGCACCCCCGTGCTGCTTGCCTCCAATCAGCAGGAGCAGGGAAATGACGGCACGGGGGAGGCGCTCTAGACCGGGACCACCCACCGGCCGCCGGGAGGCTCCGGGATGAGCAGGACCTGGGGAGGAACTTGAGGATCTTGAAGAGGAATCGGGGGAACTCCTGTTGTTGCACCATACCACGAAAAAACTAAATGAATGATAAATGGCTGCTTTTATTCTGAGAAATTCTTTGTTCAATGTTTAAGATGCTGTGATAAATTAGAATTAAGAATTTTTTGCTGTGCAATTTATTTTAAATGTATGTTCCATATTCTGTATTTTAAATATTGACAATGTCCAAAAGCACAATCGTGCTAAACTATGTTTTACTTTGTAAAATATCAATAAGGACTGATAATAAATACAATACAATACAATACGGTGACGTTCTTCAGTACCTACAGTGCTCGAGGGAGAAACAACTCTGAATTTTGGTGTACATATATTGTAATTTTTTTAAATATAAATTTGTCGGAATTTTTGAAATTTTTAGCAAATTGTTTGTAAATTTTGCGGAAATTTTGTGAACTTTTTTTAAAAAATTACGTGCGATTACGAGGTGTTTACCAAATTTTTTGAGTTGTTGACGTAATGTTTTATCAGTGCTTAGTCTGAGCATCTCTGTGGGTCCCTTATTCACCAAACGATTGGTATAATTTATTTGCACCAAGTTAATAATTCAAATTTTTTGCACATATTTATTTGCGGATTTGAATATCTTTATACAGCAGATGTGTATAAAACCGTGCATTTTTTTTTTTGCGCACAAATATGTGCAAAAATTTGATTGAGTGTATTTCGCGCAAACGTTTGCACAAAATAAATGTAAATAAATTTAGCGTGTGTGAGCATGACAATTTTTTCTGAATATTACTACAAGAATACGGACCATAAAACGTTCCCATCCATCTTGGGAACAGGTGATAATCTCGAGTTTTTACCTCGTGTTCGACGGTTTTCTAAACACTAACAACTTTGTGCGGAAATTTTGCTCTAAAGAGCAAAACTAAGTGAGGACACGTAGCTACCGCCCCACCCCGCCCCGCCCCGCCCGCTCCGCTGCGGCGGCGCGGTGAAAGAAGGCGGACAAGTCGGATGGATAGCGAGACGGACGGACGAGATCGACAAGCTGCAGGTGAGGTGGGGCGGGGCGGGGTGCGGCGGGGCGGGGCGGGGCGGGGCGGCTGAATGGCTCCGGACGGGATGGGATACACGTCGATTGAGACTCATCTCCATTTTGATTAGCGGTGTGGCAGTGCGGTCCGGTCGCACGTGTGTGTGTGTGTGTGTGTGTGTGTGTGTGTGTGTGTGTGTGTGTGCTGCAGCTCACCACGGATGGCGTGCCATGGGCCGAATGTCATTGCCAATAACGCCGGGGAGTAGTAGCAGCTTTCTACTACTTTGTCAGCCATGAAAATTATCCCGCGGTGAAAAGCCTTGTATTGCTCGCGCGCGCGCGCTGCCGTAAGCGCAGATATGAGACTCGTGTGCGGAGACACGATGTCGATAGCGGGGACATATCGGATAAATAAACGATTTCAGGTATCGTTTTAGCATCTCGAGTGTTTTTCAGGTTGAGAAAATTGTGTTTGCCTCTGGCGTGGGAAAGTGCGCCAGAGTCGCATACACTTGTTCCTTCTATAGCCTGTGGCGGCCTGTGGTGGATAACCTGAGAAAAGTCACGCCTTTCCTTTTATTAATTTTTTTTTTGGGAAGTGAATGCCTCACACCTATGCTAGCGTGCAGTTGAGTTTCCAGTGTGGGAATACTTTTGCATGTGGAGTGGAGTGCTATCCAAAAGGCAGCCAACTTAAAAAAAAAAAAATACATTTAGTTGTACTATATTTACAAAAAGAAGTAAAAATCTTAAAAATACGCAGAAATACAAAATACAGTTCATAGAAACGCGCTAAATAGGCACGAAAAATACGCAAAAACTGATGAAATCCACGCAAAGTTCAAATAGCGAAATTCAAGAGTTGGCCGGTCCTGGGTCACTCGGAAACATCTTTCTTCCTCGTTTCGTTTTTGCTCTCCGCTTTGGCGCCTCCAGGTTGCATCCGGCCGGGCTCCCCTTCCGTTTGTGGCGCCACGACCAGCACGTCCCGAACGAAAATGGAGACATCGCGCGCGCGCTTTTAGGCGGCGGGGCGGAAGCCGCGGCAGCCGTCCGACTGGAAACATCGCTCTCGTACCTCTGTCCTCGTCGCACGTATGGTGGGTGCTCTATGTTGGCGATGGCAGCGCCCCATGAGTGCGACAAGGACGGAAGCGCGAGAGCGATCTTCGGAATGAGTCGCGGCTGCGCCGAGGACCCAGGCGTGTTTGCGGTTCCGCTAGAACATGATTGTGATGGAGAGGAACAGGGGTATACTGGCCGCCGCCCGGCCCGGCCCGGCCCGGCCGTGGTGCGTAACCTGCGTGCTGCTGACCTTTAGGTCACGTGACGGGCTACCGCCAAAATAAGAAATAAAAAAAAATCAAAGAAAGTGGGATGGGAAATAAATGCGGTGGTCGCGTCGTAAACGTACGCGCTTCGCTCTCACTTTAATCCACGAGGTTTGGTGTTGGAAGAATTTTCGATTTTGACGTGAAAGGTCATACATGTAGAAATCCGCGTCGCGGTATTGTCTGGTTCGGTTCGTAAAAAAAGAAAAGGTGGTTCTTGTTTTGCACAGTGCAGATTAGATTCGAAAGACCGTGGAACTTATTTGAAGGCGACATATATTATTTCATCGGGTGTCAGTTTCAGACCTGCGATCGGACTATCTCCTTTCAATCCCCCTTTTAGATACAAAATTTTGCCATTTTTAAAATCTTTTATCTTCTTAATTTTAAAGTAGGAATTGTATCAAATTTGTCATATCCCAGACCCTGCCAAAGTATCGCGTAGAGATCGTGATCGTATCCTGGCACTACTGTGTGTTTAACAAATTATACGCGGGTATTCCGTTTCAGTTTTCCGCGCGGAAACGCGAGCAGAGCTAGTCGTGTCTAATCGCGATGCCAGCCGCGCGTATTTATTCCTCCTCGACGTTATAATTTCCTGACCCCTGCTAAGTGGCTCGCCGCGCGGTGGTGATGTATCAGTGTGGGTGTCTGGAGCGGTAGCGGCCGGCCGTGCCTTACCGCCCCGCCCCGCCCCGCCCCGCCCCGCCCCGCCCCGCCCCGCCCCACCCCGCCCCGCCCTCACCTCGGCCTTGTATCCCGCACGGGCCTCCACACGTCAAGAGGTGGACGTTGCGCGCGCGTCGCCAGGGCGTGGCGTCGAGTGGCTGCGGACTGTTCGCCGTATTTCCTACCTTTTTATTTTATTTTAATGTGACGTTAGACTACCGCCGGGGTACTCAGTGTACCGGTTCATGTTCAGTAGGCCTAGGTGGTGAGGGCATGCACTGGTAAAACAAATATGCAACTTTACACACTTGGAGTATGCTTTTTACTACTTTTCACATTACATGGCCTTACACATTTTTGCACACTTGCTTGATGTGCAAAATTGAAACGCTTGGTAGGTGTACAAATACTGCACACATATGATCACATACTGGTCGTAGTAATAGTAAGTTGCACACTAATTCGTGTGCAGTTGCCTCGACGTTTGCAAAGTGTGTAAAGATTGGACACTTCGTGAGTCGAGTTTTGATCAACGTCATAGGAAATATGGAAAATATGCACATTTGAAAAGCACATTTCTTGGTGTGCAACATTCTACATTTGTGTTACCGGTGTGCGGTGTGGTAAAGCGAGACAGGCCGGCTAAAATCCAGAAAACTTACCCCGCACCCGCACTAGTTACATTCCCTTCAAAGCATTGGAATTTTCGAAGCATGTGTTTTTGCAACTGAGGGGCATTGTTTTGCAGCTTACAAAGCAAACGCTTATTTTGCAAAGTGTGAAGTTTTGAAAGCCTTGCGGATTGGGAAGCAATTCTTTTGTAATCTTTAAAGCACTCAAATTCTTCGCCATTTTTGAAGCGTTTACTTTGTAAGAATTTCTCAGTATGAGATCAGCGTGGGTGTCCTCCCTCGAGTGACAAAGCCACCTTCTGACCTTCTTTACCTTTCTCATTTAAAGGGAAATGGCAATGAACTATTTGTCTAGTTAGGTCCTGCGGCGCTGATAACGGAGCCTGTGCCTTAGCCCTAATGAGGCTGCGGAATGCGTATAGACCACGGGGTGCGGCGTGGTGGGGCGGGGCGGGGCGGGGCGGGGCGGGGCGGGGCGTAGCGGAGGGTGATAGCCTGGGCAGAGGACGAGCGAACGGAGGTTTTTGGCGCCGCGTTCAAATTACCCTCGTAATGTGATGTGGTGATTTATAATGTTTGAGCGACCAGTACCGCCGGTGCCGCGCCTTGTGAAACAATAACCCGCTTGTCTGTCTGTCTGTCTGTCTGTCTGTCTGTCTGTCTGTCTGTCTGTCTGTCTGGGGGAGACGCCTTGGCCTGGACCCGCGTGTACATCTCCCGCTGCTACCGGCTGTGTATATGACTGACACAACCACACTGAAATAAAAAGCCCTCATTGAAGCGGACTTAACAAATTTTTTACGTTTTTTGTTTGTTTGTTCACTGCTGTGAAAATGAAGTTGAAAGGGTTACGGGAAAAGTTTTCATGACAAATGTCGTAAAGTTACGGCTTGAAGTTGTAAAGTTACGAGTATATTTTGACACCATGTGTCGCCTTAGTTTTATTCAACCGTCAAGAATTTGCTCTCGTAGATTTATGACTGCTGTCATGAATTTACAACTCCGTGTCGTAAATCGGAATTTATGAAAAAAGTAACGTAACGAGTATTTTTTTCACAGTGTTTGTTTATTGGTTTGTTTTATTTTGTCACATGGCTGAGTATCGGACAAAAACGTGTGTGTTTTGCTTACTTACTCCTTTCTGTGAGTAGAGAGATTGACAACAGAAGACTATGTTTTGTTAGCCAATTTTTCCTTGCCGCATTTATGTCTGCTAATTTATTTTACTTATTTTTTTTCCCCCTTTCTTTTTTGTTGCAGGTAAGCTTGCGGATTTCACCTCTTCGGTGCCTCAATTATCGGGTACACTTGCGGTGGGGAAATTTCCAAGAGAGGTGGCGACGGTCCTCGTACTCCAGGTGTGTGTGTGTGTGAGAGAGAGAGCGCGCACGCGCGTTTGTCCAGTGCAGCGCGTGGACCAGTGGGGTGTCTGCTGGAGTGTTTCTCCAGCCAGAGCGAGGGCGCCGGCGAGGGGCTGTCACAATATTGTTCGTATCGCTGTCACGCCCGCCTGCGCAGGCATGACACTTCTTGTACTGGAGAAAGAAAGAAAAAAAAAGATGCGGTAATAATTATTTTTATTAATACTATTATTAAAAAAAAAAAGTTTTGATAACATTTTTGAAAGCTGGAAAAAAAAAAGGAAAATCACTGGCGTGAGCAATAGGCTCTCCTCTAAAGGGACCAAAACAAAATATCATATTTATTCATTAAATTTAAAAATTCCGCGTACGTTTACCGTATGTTATTCTTTTGAATATTCGCTGCTCTTGAGTGAGCCGGTCTTAGTACGCATAGCGTTCGCGTCTGTGCGCGGCACTGAGGCACTCGAGTCCGGCGGGTTTGTGTACTTGTGGGTGTCGCCGACGTGCGTGGGACTCATGCCAACGATTGGAACTGCAGGCAGAACGGGGCGGGGCCACTTTGCAGCAGAAGTCATGGGGCTCACCGCATCGTGGCTCTATGCGTTCCACCTGAAGCATGTAAATCTCCCCCTTTTTTTTCATAGCAACAGAAAATTCTCTTGGAATTAAAAGTAGGCTACTTCGTGCCGAGGAAAAAGAAATCTAACACCTTTGGTAGCTTTTAGATTTTTTTTCGGACGCGGGTGGTAACTCATTGAATTGACGCGTGTGACATCACTGTCTCACTTGCATGCAAACCCCTGGCTCCAACCCTTCCAGCGCCACCCCTTTTCCCTACCCCTATGGGTTTTACCCCTATGGGGGTCCTACCCTACCCCTATGGGTCCTACCCCTATGGGTTTTACCCCTATGGGGGTCCTACCCTACCCCTATGGGTCCTACCCCTATGGGTTTTACCCCTATGGGTTTTACCCCTATGGGGGTCCTACCCTACCCCTACGGATCCTACCCCTATGGGTTTTACCCCTATGGGGTCCTACCCTACCCCTACGGATCCTACCCCTATGGGTTTTACCCCTATGGGGGTCCTACCCTACCCCTATGGGTCCTAACCTTGTGGGTCCTGCCACCGGGGCCCATCCCTTTTGGCCCCACTCCCGCCCCCACTCCCCTCTCACCCCTGCTGGTCCCACCACCCCCGGCGGTGCAGTATGCTGCGCCCTGCCCCCGCCCCGCCCCCGCCCGTCCCCTGCTGCGCCTTGTACGGAATGGATTGGGCCATTATGGAAGGGGAGCACGAAACGCCTCCTCAGCTCCAACCACCCCACACCCCACCCTTCACCCCGCACAAACAACTGACGAGTCTACCGGCTTACACAGCGCAGCTGCTTGTCTCAAAATAAAAACTTAATAAAAAAGACATTAAAAAAACAACTGCGTCAGTTGCTTACACTGTGAAAAATACTCGTAGGTTTGCGGGAAAATTTTCTATGACATGACATGAGTTTGTAAAATTACAATTTAAAACCGTAAAATGACATACGCTTCCTATCGATTTAGAAATCATCGACGATCAAGAATAAGCCCATTGTAAAATTGCAAGATATTTTGTGACGACAAATTACGAGAAAAGTCATAACTTAACAAGGAAATTTTTAACAGTGTTAGGACACATGAAAATGTTCACGGGGACTTCTCTTTTGCTAAATATACTAGAAACTTTTTTCCTGGAAAAATGAGGCGGTTGTAGATTCTTTGTTTCGGAGGAGCGCTTTATTACAGCATATTCAAATACCGAATGTGGCCCAGCTCCATCGTATATCATACGGGGGTGTGAAAACAACGGTGGGAATGCGATATAGTATTAATCCGAGACCGGTCTTTACCAAGATGCAAACACACGCACGCGCGCACACACACAGTCATGGTGGCTTTCAACAAGGGCCGCATTGATTAATTCTTGCCGTGGAGTTGATTTATCTATCGATTTCAGTCTCATCGTGTGCTTTTAATTTATATAGCAGCAAATCCATTTGTTTCCTGCGGTAACGTATCAGAGATGGGCCGACCTGATCCGGTCCAACGCGGCCCAGGACAAGTCGTGTCCGAAAACGCGCGCGCGCGCTCCCACAAACACACATCAGTGTTCTCACCTTTCTGCCTACTTTCTGCTCACTCTGCCAAATAGTATTTGATTTTACGAGAAAACTTTCCTTGAAGAATGTTTCAAAAATAAAATTCTCATTCGTGCAATTTCAAGAATTTCGTATTGGATTGGATCAAGTTAACGAGCAGAAAAGTGCTATCGGCTATTTGCAACAAATATTGAAAAGAATAGTAAAGTTCAAATCAGATTGTAAATCTTCGAAAACATTTTTCACAGAGCGCTGTTTGTGCGAGGATGGATTAAACTTGTAATTAATTAGGAAACCGTAATGGCAAATCTATAGAAGCTGGAGTTGATGCGACATGAATGGAAGTGTGCGGGAAAGCGCGAGCCGCAGTATGTAGAGAGGGCCGCATACTGTGAGTTAGTGAAAGGTCACGTTTCGTATCGGGACCACAGGGAGGGCGAAGGGAGTGCGAGGCTGAATGGCGATTAAAAAAGTTTGGCGTGACACTCATTTGAACCATTTATCACGCGGCGTATACCAGGCAGCGTGTGAACCTGTGAAGCGCAGGCCACAGAGGCCCGGGCGTTGCCGCTGGTGTGGTGGGGCGGGGCGGGGTGGGGCGGGGCAGGGCGGGGCGAGGCGGGGTGGGGCGGGGCGCGTCGAGCGCAGAGACTTGATTTGAATTTAACAACTGTTCCCGCTCACGTATGGCGCGCGGCGCGGCAGGCTTTTGGCCGGGCTGGGCCGCTTCACTGTGGGGCTTAGTATGTGTGATTGATGTCGGCGTAGAGAGTCCGCTGCGGGGCGGGGCGGGGAGCGGCGGGTGACGTGTGTACGGACGTCGGCCCGTGCAAGATTGCGATCGCTCAAAAATCTCTGAGCGCTTAACACATGTGAGGATAGTCATCAATAGCGCTGGAAGATTTTCGACGTATGCCAACAACTTACTACCGCTAATCTAAATATGTTAACTGTCAATCCAAAACTTTTTTATTTTATTTTATTTTTAATGTGATTGTGAAGTCTGAGTACTCCCGAAATAGACACTGGTCATAAAGGGTGCCAGTCCGTGGAATTCTGCGGGGGAAGCGAAGCAAAACGTTGCGATGCTTCGGGACTTGTTTAACGACGTGTTATGTCTCTTCCGAGTGCTTCCCCCCCCTCCGCCCCTCATACTCTCGATTCCGATGCGTTATGCATTTTACGGGCTTCCTTTTTATTATCACGAATCCGCCCGCACCTCCGTGCGTCGCACACTGAGCTGTAAAAGCGAGTATTAGGTATTCGGTACCTGTTTGCGGGCGGCCCACTGCGACGCCACTGCGCTCGCATGACTGCAGGACTGCAGCAGGCCTGCGAGCTGCAGTAGGGGTGATAGGCGAGGGGTCCTGCCCTGCCTCACTCAAAAACGATCAGTGTTCACCCTAAAACAAAATCAGGAAAAAAACAGGGGTAAAGGAGGGGGGGAGGGGGAATCTAAAAAAAAAAAAAACAAAAAAATGAGTGAAAATCAAAGAAAATCGCGAAAAACTAGAAAAATCAGAAAAAACGGTGTACCCTTGAATTTGTAGTAAAGAACCCCTCGACGACAGGCGCCGAGCCCCTTGTTAGAATGAAACTGCAGGGCGCTGCAAGGTGCAGACCAACTGTAATGGAGTGCAGCGCAGGGACCCTGCAGGGTCGGGGTAGGGGTCGTGGGCTGCAGTCTAACCAGGCCAATACTATTAGGGCGGGGCAGGGCGGGGCGGGGCGGTCGATTGTTGGTCGGGTCGGCTAGGGTTAAGTAGAATGGGGATGGGGAGGCCAGGTGTTGCTCTGCTGCTCAACCAACTTCACAAATACTGTACTTCTATCAAAAAAAAATAATCTTTTAAGTGTATATTGTTATCCAATGTTTTTAAAAAATTCTGTTGAAAATGCAGAAGGGACAGGGTGGGTGGATGGACGTACACTGAGGCCCATACGGATCCCTTTCACTTTTGCTATCGTTGCTTTTTTCCCCATTTTGATAATTTTTCTCAGGTGATCCCGTCCATGTCTTTGCCATGCCTTCACTTTAAGAAACTATTTCAACTGACATTCACTTTCGAGTGTTTTAAACATTTGTTGGGCACTTTCGCATGCCTAGCTTTAAGATGCCATTTGTTGTAAAAAGGACTGAAGTGTCCAGCACACATGCTGCGGGCTTCAAACATATCAGTCCAACACGTGATGCCCCATATTAAGTTCATGGGCTCTTTACCTGCTTAGTATGTGTTCAGCCCAGTGTTGAACACTTGCAGTTATGTGCCAGTTGGACACTTCAGACTGCAGGGCTGCCGTACCACCCGGACGCTAATAGCTTGAGCCTCGGGCCCATCGCGCGGCCCCGACCCAATGTTATATGGTCTCCGCGGCTGCCGAATGACTTTTATGAACCCGAATGTGAATGTTTACTTAACTTTGTTGCAGCATCCGCCCCTCCTCTCAGATGCGCCTTGCTGATAGCCGCGTGATTGCCCGCAATCCTTGTCCCAACTTTCGCCCCTCCTTTCTTTCCGTTTTCGTTCTTTACAAAGCGTCAAAATTGAATACAAAAATTTTACAGCAAACTTTTACTGCCGTGTTATTTTATTTCAACCGCCGTTTTAAGTCGCACACCGAGCGTCCGTGTCCTGACCGATGTTATCTTAAAAGTCTCTCTCTCTCTCTCTCTCTCTCTCTCTCTCTCTCTCTCTCTCTCTCTCTCTCTCTCTCTCTCTCTCTCTCTCTCTCTCTCTCTCTCTCTCTCTCTCTCTCTCTAACACACACGACGCGCACAACTGAAAGTGTGTGACATTGGGTTATTTCCTGACGGCGCGCGGCTCCCGCCGGGTCTCGAACCCAGGGACGCGCGCCGCCGCCGTTGGGAGCGGCTCTGCGCACGCTCTGCGCGCCACGAGTGACATTGACTGGCCGTCTGATGGGGTCGAGATAGTCGAAGGGAGAAGGGGAAGGTGTTAAAGGTGCACGGAGCGGTGTGAACGGCGGGGGCGTGGCGGGGCGTGGCGGGGCGTGGCGGGGCGTGGCGGGGCGCGGCGCGGCGTGGCGCAGCGGGCCTTGGTGTCTGCTGCAGGCGGTGGATGCATAGCGCCCCCCGCAGCTGTTAGGCTGATTGACAACCGACTTGGCCTTTGGGAAGAATGTCCTCCCTGCGCTATCTTTCCCTTCTCACGTCTCACCGCTTCTCTCTCCTTCTCTCTCTCTCTCTCTCTCTCTCTCTCCCTCCCTCCCTCCCTCCCTCCCTCCCTCTCCCTCCCTCTCCCTCCCTCCCTCCCTCCCTCTCTAGCTTACACTTTTTTTATTCTCACTGCTTTGAGTAAAATTTTCAGCCGGAATAGTTAAAGCAGAGGAGCGGGCTATTCTTTCTTCTTTATTTCTTTTTTTTTCCACGCGGGCGCGGGTGGCTGCGCTCAGTGAGCGTGGCGGGGTGGGGCGGGGCGGACTGGTTGTTATGCGCATTATGATTGTTATTTCCAGGGTTGCGCCAATTGTTCTGATCTGATAAAGTGCGCGCTGATATGCTTTTGCGCCACATCCTGACAGATCGCGTGCTGCGCGTCGCGCCCCGCCCCGCCGTGCCCCGCCGTGCCCCGCCCCACCACGCCCCGCCACGCCCCGCCACGCCCCGCCACGCCCCGCCACACCCCGCCACACCCCACCCCGCCCCACCCCACCCCGGCTTGCCCGCTCCTCCGCCTGCACGCCCGTTCGACAGTATGTGCTCCGGAGGTGTGCGGCACATGTCACATGTCCTTCACTTTTCCGGAATTATTCACCGCGAGGAATATAATTATGTAAACATACGCACCACCTTTTTTTTCGAATAGGAAATTCTGTGTTGTAAGAATGAATTTTTTTCTAAATATTGTAAAAAAAAATATAAATATTGTGACTATGTTGGCGCGTGATCGCTGTTTAAAGTTCTCTCACATTTTGAATGGCCAGTGCTATACCGCCCGCCTGGCGCCACATTAGTGTCAGCTTGGCGCCGGTGGTCTGTCAGCCTCCCGCTGATTTTGCATATTTCCTAGCGTTTGATTGTTTAATTGAGACATCCCGGCGGGGCGGCCCGCTGGTCCAAAGTATCTTCAGCCGCGCCGGCTGGCTGCTTTATGGACAGGCGCCCCACTCCGCCCCGCTGGGGGACATCACCTTCACCTGCTGAAACCCTACCCGCGAAGGACATCCGAGAGACGACCGGGGCGCGCGGGGATTTCTTCACGGTCCAGTCCAGTCAGGGTTTATCCACGTGCCGGTCGCCAAATGCGTCGTTGGTGGTCGATCGTCAAAAGAAAAAGAAAAAAAAAGAAAAAAAAAGAAAAAAGGCGGAGTACCGGGTCACCCATTGAGCAGTGTCTGAACCACAACGACTCGACACTATCTGCCAGACTGCACTCAGAGAACCAGTTGCAGTTGATACGGTCCAATCGGGGTTTTAGGAAACAAAATTTAGTTCCTGAAACCGACTTATTTTGAATATACTTAATTATCGGGCAGATAGTAATTTTGTAATCTCTCTCAAATTGGTTGATCAGATCAGTTTGACCACTTTCGTTTTTTGAAGCTAAAAACTTCGTCGATTTTAACTTTTTGCTCCCCGTGAGCTAAGTGTCTTTCTGTATGCGTGTGTGACCTCACTGGCAGAGGCCGAGTCATATGGGTCAGAGCTCCTGTGGTCCCGAAGGACCCCCTCACGTTAATATCTCGTCCGTGGATCGCTGATCGCGCGGTGATCTACCCGCCCCGGCCGGCGATAAGGTCGTCGCCATGGTCTCGCACTGCAGTCACTTTTATGCCACATTGTGTCTAATGAGCAGGCACGTACGTGGGGGAGTGAGTGAGATAGACAACAAGTAAAACCGAAGTAGGTGGCTTGGCTAAGGGAGAGCTGCTGGTATGGTGACTCGATTTGCATTCTAGGGTAAAATTATTACTTTTCTCCTCCCAAAATAAAATTGAAAAAAAAATATTTTTCAATTTCATTTTAAGCAGTCAATGACGCTGGAAATAAATCTGTTGGTGATAGAAATGGGGTGAAATAATGGTGATTGACATTTTCGCCGGTCGAGGTGCCATTGTTCTGCGCTGCTGCAGCTGTGGACGGCAAGACCGTCTGAAATATGAATGTGCAATGTGCATGGCGCCGCGTCCTGCCGCCAGTTTTCATTGTTTTACCGCGTCATTATGTATCTCGCTTATAATTTTTCACTGCTCGTCGCGGGAGAACTGACGTTTCGAGTGCTTTCGGCTTTGCGCAGTGCTGTCAGAATTAACTGTATATATCGCACTCGCATCACAGTTGGTTCCAAATCTTCTAAATCCTAGCAACTGTCTATAATTTTAGGGCTCACACCGCTGTCAGGGAAGTCATGGAAATGTCAGGGAAAAGCAAATGGGTCTGGAAATCATGAAAATGTCAGGGAAATTTGCGAAAAATCAGGGGAAAATCCAAAGATGTGACTCGACATGTGCAATAATTGCAAAGCATTTTCAATTTTCTCGTTCTCAAAAATTCATGGAAAAGACGATTTTTTTTTGTGGTGAATTCCGGAAAAGTCAGGGAAAATAAAAAAAATAGCATGCGGTAAGAACTGTTTTTTTTTTTTAGGCACGAAGTAGCCTTATGGTTTTGTCGGCGGATCCGATTATTTTTTTAGGCACGAAGTAGCCTTATGGTTTTGTCGGCGGATCCGATTATTTTTTATTTTTTTTTATCAGTGTGGCCCCTTACCTAAATCCTGATTTTTCTATACGATTTTCATAAGACTTGGCAGAGAGGTAGAACTCAATCTCCTTAGTTCACTGCTGAAATGCCAGCCCAAACTTAGTGGCCAATTTTGAGAAATTTCGATCTAAAATCTCTGTTTCCATGGTAATACTCGGCTTGTCACGGGAAAACAGCGTGGAAAGGGGAGCCGAGCCGAGTCGCCATTGTCGACTGCTCGACCCCTCGGCGCGGCGCGCAGGGGAGGAGGACCGGCGGGGCCGGGGACTTGTTGATTCTACTCATGCACAGTAGTTCAAAAAATAAAATTTCGAACGACATGTTAGAATAAAATTGTAAAAGCAGTGTTCGGATGCCCATCGCACAACGAGCCTACAGTTCAAAAATCAAGCTGATCGGACGATTTTTACTAAGAGACTAACTTCTAAATCGTTTCAGCTAGAAAGCTAAAATTTGGCATGTGATCCGCTGAACTTAAATTAAATTTCTATATAAACCATCTTCTAAGGAAGAATTTAGTGAAACAAAAACAATAATTAACTTCGTGCCTACCAGGATTTCCTGAAATCGTATTTTTTTTTTTTATCAGTGTGGCCCCTTACCTAAATCCTGATTTTTCTATACGATTTTCATAAGACTTGGCAGAGAGGTAGAACTCAATCTCCTTAGTTCACTGCTGAAATGCCAGCCCAAACTTAGTGGCCAATTTTGAGAAATTTTGATCTAAAATCTCTGTTTCTATGGTTATACTCGACTTGTCACGGGAAAACAGCGTGGAAAGGGGAGCCGAGCCGAGTCGCCATTGTCGACTGCTCGACCCCTCGGCGCGGCGCGCAGGGGAGGAGGACCGGCGGGGCCGGGGACTTGTTGATTCTACTCATGCACAGTAGTTCAAAAAATAAAATTTCGAACGACATGTTAGAATAAAATTGTAAAAGCAGTGTTCGGATGCCCATCGCACAACGAGCCTACAGTTCAAAAATCAAGCTGATCGGACGATTTTTACTAAGAGACTAACTTCTAAATCGTTTCAGCTAGAAAGCTAAAATTTGGCATGTGATCCGCTGAACTAGTGACCTTAAGATAAAATAAATTCATTAACATGACCGTAAGGCTAGAATTTTAAAAGTAAATTTCTATTTAAACCATCTTCTACCAAAGAACTTAGCGAAACAAAAACATTAATTAACTTCGTGCCTACCAGGATTTCCTGAAATCGTATTTTTTAAATATGTTTTTATTTTATTTTTTCAAGGAAAAGTTGTCGTTATCGAGGTCGTTATTGCGTTTTGTTTGGCCCCGTAGAAAAATCTCAGAACGCAACACCTGGTTTTGGGCCTGACTTGCATCGTCATAATTGTGCGTAAAGGCCCAAGAGGGAGTGAAGTAGCACTTTCCCCCGCAAGTCCCGATGCGACTCACTAAGCTCTGTCGTCGAGGGGGCGGCTGGGCTGGGGCTTCCCTGCGGGGCGGGGCGTGGCGTGGCCGCTGCCCGTCCTGTCCCCGGGGTGCACCCGCCACCTAAATGGGGCCTTGTTAGCCGAAAATAAGTCGTGCGTTTGCTTTACGTGCGACAGAGGGCGCCCTTTGTCGCTCACTCTCGCACGAGTGATCCCGGCTTTAGTGTTGCGATTGCGACGGAAGTAGGTACACAAAAGTTATCGCCGGGGATTTTTACGCGGATGAGACCATCCCAGGGATGTGACGTGCCAGCTGTTTCCCTTTAAGGGGGGGGGGGGGGCAGTCACGTATGAATCGTATGATTATCACGATCACTCTGCTCCTTCTGTAACGCACTGGGAAACAGTTTAAGGAACGCACTTGCCCGGCTGGGCCTAGCTGGAAGACGATCTGGAGGTTTCAACGCGCGAGCGGACCGCTGCTGCGCACTGTAGGCCTGTCCGACGTGATGCCGTTGTTCGAATAATAATAATAATAATAATAATAAACGCTGAAGTAGTATGGCGCGGTTTTTGTTGGTATTCTTAAGGTTTACTCCATATCCTTGCGAATAAGTTGGAGGATTAATCTCACACGGCCCACATTATGCTGCGTAGCGTTGCGGGAACAAATGCGCGCCTAACTGATTTGCCTGCAAACGAGTAGAGGTGGCTACTGGGCCCAGCGCTCCTGCCGAAGATACCGTTAGCTTGGACTTCATAATGCTAGGAGCGCACAAAATATACATATAGCTTAAATATGCGCTGCTTATAATAAAGACACGAATGCTATCTTAAGATTGTTCTTAAAAAACGAGAAGGAAAAAAATAAAATGTAATTTGCATTCGTTTTAGTCTTCTTGCGGCATTGCGAAATTCGTGGCGCTCTGTAGCGCGCGGTGGGTGTGCTGTCCCCGGCTGTGCCGCCCGCGTGGACTGCAGGAGACGCTGTATGACATGAGGCCGGCACGGCACGGCACGGCACGGCACGGTACGGTACGGCGCCGCCCTGCCCGCCCAGGCCCAGGCCCGCCACGCAGGCCTCTAATGCTGCCGAGAGTCATTTCTCGTAAAATGCTGTCGGGAGGAAACATCTATTGCGTACAGGAGGGACTTGGCCATCGTCATCATCGTCTGGTCGGTCGCGCATATCTTTGTTCTCTCTCTCTCTCTCCCTCTCTCTCCCTCTCTCCCCGTCTCCCTCCCTCTTCCTCCTCCCGCGTTGTGGACCTCACATGTAGCAAGACAACCGTCGAATTGCATTGCGTATCAGCTGTGTGTAGCTCTGTAGCTCTCTCTCTCTCTCTCTCTCTCTCTCTCTCTCTCTCTCTCTCTCTCTCTCTCTCTCTCTGAGCGAGCGCACTCACTTCTCCTCAACGGCGCCTTTCCTCTTGCGCGCGCACACACACACACACACACACACACACACACACACGGCGTTTGGCTGCGAGGATTCCGAGCAGCGTTTTTAATCCTCTTTCCATACGCTTGACGGTGCTGCTGCTGGTCGCGGCCAATGCGATCGACTTTCTCCACGCTTGCTGTAAAACGCTTCTGCTCCGATAGGTGTTGGCGATGCGTGAGTCCCCGTCCTTGTCTCACACCCCGAGTGGCATCGCGCGGTGTCTCCATCATGCCTCTCACTCTCTCTCTCTCTCGCACTTTGTGTCAGACCCCCTTGTGGACCCCGTGGAGCGCTCGCGACGCGGGTGGCGGCGCGCCGCGCACACTTTTGAGACCGAGTCTCATTCGGCGACGCTCGCTAAGGCGCGCGCATGCGCGGGGTCGCCTCGCCGCGCACACTTTTGAGACCGAGTCTCATTCGGCGACGCTCGCTAAGGCGCGCGCATGCGCGGGGTCGCCTTCGCCGCCTGCCTCGCCGTCGCCGAGGGTTTCCGCCCGGGACGATTTGGAGCTTTGCGTTCGGTTCACTTTCCAAGTGATGTCACGGCCATCGCGGGCGGCCCCGTCCCGTCCCGCGGCGTCCTCAGCCGGCGACAGCCCGCCAGCTCAAAGGTCAGGGGACGCCGCCGACTTCGTTACAGAATCAAGCTCTGCGATTAATACTCTCTTATTGCTCACTGCGAAAAGTATTGGCTCCGCATTCGGTGAACCAGAATGTATACGAGGTCGTCACGTCACCGTCATATTTAGAATGCCCGCGAAATGGAATAAAAATGACCGGTAAAAACAATCTCTCATTATTTTAGTGGAAAAGGGAAAACTCCTTAACTTTGAGGAAACTCCCCGTAGATTTGGAGGAAGTCCCTCATTTTTTTTTTAAGAAGCATTCTCAAAATCTCAGTTTTCCTCAAAGCTACGGACATCTTCAAAAAAGTATTCTATCTTTTCACTCCACAAGTGAAACATTGTTTATACCGTGTTGTGTAAGAAACGACCACCACAAGTACCAGAACATACAGAAAATCTAGTTGCGCTCCGTATTTTTTTCCGGCAGAATTTAAGATCCCAATCCTAACAGCTGTTGTGTAATGACTTGAAAGCCGCGCATTTCTACCAGTATAACAGTTTCTGGAATCATATTATGACTCGCTGGTCATATAACACGAGGAGCTCAGTAGAGTAGTGCTTTTCTTTGGTCTGCGACCAATAAAGGCGTTGAAAATTTGACAAACGACCCGACCGAGACAGTTGCGATCGCTGCTGGCGCGGGGCGCGGCGACGCGACTCTCGCCGCAGTGCTTAAGCCCACTGGTCCCATTTGCCTAACGCGGTGTGTTGGCGCCCGGCGCCTCGCCCCACCCCACCCCGCCCCGCCCCACCCCACCCCGCCCCACCCCGCCCCACCCCGCCCCACGACACGACGCGTGCCACCGCGCTACCGGCCGCGCCGTGAGTTATCGAGAGTCAGGTAAAAGTCTCTGATTAATGATTGAGTGATGTCTCTGCTGTCTGATTCCGAAGATGGCGCTCGCACGCCTCCGTCCTTGTCGCACCTATGGCGGTGCCCTATGTCGGGAATAGCAGGGCCCCATGAGTGCGACAAAGACGGAGACACGCGAAAGCGCGCGATCTGCGCGGAATCAGACGGCTGCGGTGAGCCTGCCTGACAGTGTCATCGTCAGCCGCGCTCCTCGAGAGGGACTTGCGCGGGAGGCGGTGCGAGAGGGAGAGAGAAGGAGGGGGAGGGGGGGGGAAGGAATTTATCGCCGGTATAAATGTGTATACTTTTCCCCGGCGATGTCTCTGATTTGTTGCAGCCCGTCGGCTCGGCTCGGCTGGGCAGGGCAGGGCTGTTCTGCCCTCCTGTATCGGCGTGGCGGCCGGGTTGAGTCGATATGCCCCGCCTGGTCCCGGCGACCTCGCGCCGCGCCGGGTTTAAAAACGATATAAAGCTCTGCGGGCGATTTGAAGCCGTGCCAGAGCAGGGCGGCGGGGGGACTCGGGACGGCGCCCAATTAAATGCAACTACATGAGGGCACCGGATGCCCGGCGGCGGCCAGGCGGAAGCAAGGCGTGGCGTGGCGCGGCGCGGGGCGGGGCGTGCAGGGCAGGGCAGGGGCAGCGCTGCGGCCAGCGCGCCGTGCCGTACTGCCGAGCAGTGCTGCCACATAAGGAGGCAAAAACAACAAAAACTAAGCTACCTGGGTGAGGCTGAAGCCTGCTGCCTTTTAGGCAAAAAAGGAGATTCTGGAGAGTTTACCTATAGTGAGCTGGCGGAGACACCCGGGTGTATTACGATGCCCGATGCCTTCTCTGCAAATCTTGTAGTCGTGTGTAGTAATTTGTTATGTCACATTCCTTAGAATGTGACAATTAAAATTTAGCCCGCATATTCTGGCCGATTCACGTTGAAAAGAATGTGACATTACATTTTAATGTGACACTTTCCACATGACAAAGGACGTGACGTCACAGTGATCGACTAACAGAGTGTTGGCAAAGAAGGCAGCAAAAAGGGAAAACTCTAAATTTCGATGTAAATTGCGACTTTCTTTTCAAATTTGATTTCTTACCCGTTTATATTTTTTTTTAAAAAAAGTATCATTCTTTGTAAATTACGAGGCGCGAAAGATTTTCCGTGCTGTTTCCCCCTGCTTGTCGTGCTGCCTCCCGGCCCGGCCTGTCCCTTTCCGAGTCGTTAGTGCGCTGTCGCGACACTCAGCCTGCCGCTCCGCATTCTTTGCAAAAAGGGATGAGCCGCGGAAGACGGTGCGGCCCAACGGACCGCGCTCCGCTCGCCACTTTGCTGTTGTCGTCCGCTCGGACGCTATAAGAACGATATGGAGGGCCGAGCCATGCTACACGACGCACTTGCACAGCCGGCAGCCGTAGCACGACATCGCTCCTCAAAAATGTTTCCAGCTTTAAATTTTTTTTAAAAAAAATTGTAATTTTTTTAAACTGTATATTGTCTAGAAGATTAGTTTTTAAATTTCTGATTTAAAAAAGAACAAACTTATTCGCAGTTCTAAGTGCAGATCCTTTTTTTCCGAGTTTGTTTCAAATGTCAAACACATTACACGTTTCGAGAGTGAAACAACTCTGAAATGTTTGTACACCTCGTGATTCAGAAAATTTCAGAAAAATTCATGAGAATTCTGGAACATCCAGAGAAGTTCAGGGAAGTTCAGAAAAAAAAATACGAAAAAATCAGAAAAAGTAAGAGAAATTTAGGAAAATTTTCTAAAAATTTACGTAAAGTTGAAACAGATTCAGAGGTTGTTTCCTCTGCGCAAGACTATTCTAAACAGTTGCACACACGGTTGAACGGTGTGTGCACGCGTGTTCCGGTGCGCGCGGAGGGCGACCCCTTTGTCTCAGGTCGGTTTGATGGTTCAGCGGGCTGAGCCGGAGCGGAGCGCGCGGAGCGGCGCGGCGAGGCGATCCCTTCCGGCGCCGCATTGTTGCACCACACGCGAAAGTGCGAATGCAACCTGTGACACTAAGACAATGGAGGGGCAGAGAAGCAGGGCAGCTGGAGGATGGGGTTGATGTCGCTGTTGCGGGGGCTGCGGACACCGCGAGTGGTGCAGCTGGACGCGGTGATGTCGTCCAGGGCGTTATCCGCGTATCGTGACGTGTGCGTTTTGCTCTTCTACGGTATTCAGATAATGTCTGATTTTCTTTGAGGAAAAAGGAAAAACTTTATCTCACTTAATTTCAGGAAAACTCTTCATTTTTTGGGGAAAGTTTCCAAGATGGGGAAACTCCTCAATTTTTTAGGACACTTCCTCAAAATATGAGGAGCTTCCAACAAACTAAGCGCGGGATACTCAAATGTTTCCCTTTTCTCTCAAAAAACTTAACCTTCGTTATGTTTTTTAATTTTGCCGTGCGTCTCTTAAAGTCATTCTGAAGCATCATTCAAGTTGGTGCGGCCTTGCGGCAAAGAACTATATGAATGAACCCGTGATAGACACCGCTTGAGGGTTTCCGATGGCTCTCAGCACCCTCAAAAAGTCCTTAAAAAGCAGACAAAATCAAGAAAAAATTAGAGAAAAAATCTGGAAGGAAAATCTCAGGACAAAATTATGAAAATAGCAAACATCAAAGGGGGGCAAAACAAATTAACAGAAAAATTGGTGTAAGCTTGAATTCTTAGTGAATGACCGCTTGCCCTCACCTGCCGCACTCCGTTCAAATCGAAGCGTTACCCGTTTTCGCCGCTCGAGTGTGACCCGAGCGACTCAGGAGGTGACCCTGCCTGACCGCCCCGGAGCCGTGCTGCTGACCACCCCACCCTCACTTTCACACTCGCCTGTAACGACGAGTGGTAACGCTACGCCACGCCACGCTACGCCACGCCGAGCCCAGCGCCCGTTACGGCCGGTGGGTGGAGACGCTTCGGCGATTAATTGCCAACAGGAAGGAAGCGAGCGAGCATGACCAGCTGCTGCTGCTGGTAATCCTGATTTGCAAATGGCCAAAGAAAAAAGAAAACTAAACAACAACAACCAGGAAAATGTAAAGAGGAACCGCCAGCCATATTGCACGCCCTGTACTGACTAAAAGCCATTCATCTTCCTCCGCGGATTGACCTGATTGACCGCGGGCGGGCAGTTCGAACCGAGGGGGAAACAAATCTGAAATTTTTGGACACCTCAAAATTGAGCGAAAAAAATTCAGAGGACTCGGAAAAATTTAGAGGACTTCCAAAAAATTCAGAAAAATTCCCCAAAATTCACAAAATTTTAGATTAAATTCAATAAGCAAAAATTCATAAAATCTGTACACTAAAATTTAGAGTTGTCTCATATTGGTTCGAACTGTGTCAGCAGCCGCGCATTGTGCGTGCTCACTCGAGCTTCACTACCAGTTCCCATATAGACCAGCCCAATGCGAGCCATCGATAGAGACTCACTACCTGTCTATACATACAAACCGACCCAATACCCGTTACGTGTTGGCCTACTGAGGTCTTATCGAGCGCAAGCAGGGACACTCACACGATAGTCATCGTAGGGTCGGCTTGTTCCTTCCTCCGGGACACGCTTTTATGTGGTGGCATGGTGGTCTGTGTTTGTGTGTTACGTGTTTTATTGTGGTGCCCGACAGGGGTGGACGATACCACGTTTCCTATTTTGTTTCAAGGTTATATTTAAATCGACGTTAAAGCGTGCGTGGTCGCTGATCATCCATTCTTGCACGTCCGGTTGGATAAATTCCATTGCAGTATTTTTAAAAGTGAATACTTTTGTGAATTAGAAACTCAACCTCGATGAAAATACCAACATGATCTATGGGACGCGGAGTTTGAAAATATTGGTACTCCAGCTTGAATTGTGGCTGTTGAGTGTAAGAGAAGGGGAGGGAATAAATCTCGTGCAAGGACCGCGGCATTAAAAGTGCTTTTACTGCCTGAGTGTCATTTACCGTATAAATCTTAATCAGAAATTGGCGGCCGCCGTCCGCCCCACCCCGCGCCGCCCGCGCCAATCGGCACTTGTCTGCAAGCTACTTGCTCCATCCCGCACCCGTTCTCTGAGAGCCCAGGCGCCCCTGGCCTCCTGCTGGCCAACCGCGGGGTGAAAAATGGCCGACCTCGGTTGACGAACGTTCACCACTTCAGAGCGTTTTTCGCATTATAATGCTAATTGTGTCATCGAGTGTCGGATTGAGGGACCGATTGTAGCGCCGCGCACTTCATTTTCGCTCACACGTGTTCTGATCTTCAGCGGTGAGAGGGCTTTTAAGGTGCGTACGGCTGTCCAATAGCAATAGCGCTCCGCCTCGCCATGTGGCTCACCAGGTCTTCACTCCTCTCTCTCCTCTTCTCTCTCTCTCTCTCTCTCTCTCTCTCTCTCTCTCTCTCTCTCTCTCTCTCTCTCTCTCTCTCTCTCTCTCTCTCTCTCTCCTCTCACTCGACCATTGGGAGCAGATGGTGGAGCGGCGTGTGATTGGGCTGCTGAAGTGGTGTATTGGTCTGAATGGGCGTTATTGCACCGCGGCGTGGCGGGGCGTGGTGTGCTTGTTGGCGACGCGGTCTATCAGTTGAATTACAACGCTCCTCCTCTCTCTTCTCTCTCTCTCTCTCCCCGCCCCCCTCTCCCTCTGTCTTTCTGTCTGTTTCTCTCACTGCCCTGATTTGCGAGCTTGGCGCACGTGTTGTGTAGAGGTGACAATGTGTGGCAGGAATAGTCTAGTCTATATGGATAAACTGGCACGTCGTTACTTGAGCCTTGTTTGCTTGGCATTAGTAACATGTTATTGTTTTGATCGTCCTTGCAATTTTTCAATAATTTCTTTTAAACGAAAGGAAACATTCCCGGAAAAATGTATGCCTTGGCTGTTGAAAAAAAAAAAAAATGTTTTTCCTGTGACATGTGTAGGACAAAACTTTTGTACTAAAAAACTAAAATTTTTCTTCAAAAACATCCAGTCGAAGCTTTTTCTGAATTTCTTCCTGGAATTTTCTAGGGAAGAAACGACAAAGTGGCATTGTGATATAAAGGATCAACAAAAATCTTGTCAATAGCAAAACATTTCGTGCTAAAGCAAGTTCTTGTGAAATGTTTACAACTCTTTTGTGAAGAGCAAGACAAAGTATTGTTTTATAACTAAAGTGCTGCAGATTTTAAAAACTTTACCTTGCTTGCATTATTAATTTTACAGTGTTGTTTGTTATTGACGGATGCTCAACGACGGCTGCTGGTCGCCGGCGCACACGCCAGTCATAACTGAGACTAGGACGAAACAACAAGTCACTTTTTTTTCCACCTGGCAGTGTACATGGTCGGCCTGCAGGCCTGCGGCTCCTATCCGCTGCCTCCTGCTTCGCTGATTGAAAATTGCGCACCATCCTTCATCCACTGTCCTGATGCCAATAATGTCGGCGAAATTGTTTCGCTTTCGACTTGTTTCTTTTCTTCGGCGTCTCAGCGGCGGTGCAGCAGCCGGCAAAAGGGCTAAATTAATGCACTCCGCTTTTCCGTATTTTTTTCCTCCTCTCCTCCCATCCTCTTTTTTTTGTCCTGAAGTTTTCATTCTTTTGGAAGAGGGACCGACATGAGTTGATTTGAATGATTCTAAAAAAAATTGTCAGTATCGCAGAAAAATATAGTTCCGAGATTTTATTTTTTTTTTCCGGGGAAATAAGGCCGTTCATGTATGACGCCACAGCACAGCCCTTATTGCCTCATCGCAAGGCTAGCGAGCATTGAAACGCAGATTTGACTCGCTCGCGGGCTGCCCTGCCCTGCCATCTGATATGGTAATGGGGCTGGTAGGTGAGGTGAAGTGGCGCTCAGCCCCGAGGTACCTATTGTCCTTATATCTATAACCTGACCCTCGCTCAGTGACAAGATAGCGCCAAGATGCGGCAGTCCGGAAAGTAGCTGCGCTCCCTCTCTCTCTCTCTCTCTCTCTCTCCCTCTCTCCCCTCTCTCTCTCTCTCTCTCTCTCTCTCTCTCTCTCTCTCTCTCTCTCTCTCTCTCTCACTCTCTCTCTCACTCTCTCACTCTCTCTCCCCGTCCCTCCCTCCCTTCTCATTTCCATCTGGCTCACCCCTGTCGGGTGTGGCAGTCCGCGAGAGCTCACCACCGCTTATGTTCCCATAGGGAAACAACCTTTACCGAATACCTTTATTCTTTGTGATTTTTCAGAACAAATCAATAACTTTCCTAACTCCTCTCGTAAGGGACCGCTGTTGGCTGGGGAAAATGCACTCCCTCGCGGCCCGGGGGACTTAAATTTCCCTGGCTTGGGATAATGTACCCCCTCTGGCCAGGGGAGTAAAAATTGCTTCGCTGGGATAATGTACTCTGCCTGGCCAGGGAGAGTAATGATTTCCTGGTTGCGGGGATATTATACTCCCCACTTTCAGGGGCAGTAAAAGTTTCTGGCTTGGGATAACGTACTCCACCCTCGCCGGGGGAAGTAAAAATTCCCTGGCTGAGGAAAATATAGTAGCTCCGGCCTGGGAGAGTAAAACTTCCCTGGCTGGGGATAATGTGCTTTCCCCGACCGGGGGGAGTAAAAATTCCCTGGCCGGGAATAATGTACTCTCCCCCTGCCAGGGAGAGTAAAAATTCCCTGGCTGGGGTTATTATACTCCCCCCGGCCCGGGCGTGAGTAAAAATTCCCTTGATGGGGATAATGTTCTACCCCTCTGCCCTAGTGAGTCCTGGAAATGTCAGGTAATTTGAAAATCTCAACCTTGTGACAACCCTGAACAACACGCGGCTTGAACTATGGAGGGGCGTACTAAGGGGGATACCCTTCGAATGAGGATGCTATGGGTGCGTAATATATAGATCTGAGTGATGGCCTGCGTCTGTACGCCAGGGCGGGGCGGGGCAGTGCGGGGCGGGGCAGGGCGGGGCAGGGCGTGGCGAGGTGGATGCAGTGCTGTGTCTGCGGCACATGCCGGCCCGAGGCTCGATGCGCCCGCCACGGCCGCCATGCGCTGCTCCGCGAGGCTCTGCTTTGCGCCCGGCAGGAGGAGGCGTGGCCGGCCGGACGCCGGAGGGGCCCGATAGGCCTGCGCGCCTGCGCGGTGGATGCTGTCGGAGAGATACGGAGGAGCAGACTTATCGCTCTCTCACTCATTTTATGGCATGCTGATATCAGTGCCACAATGAGCCTTTCTGCACGAGGCCGTTGGTTTTCCACCGCCGCGCGCCTTATTCGTATTATTGGCCGCCCGAAGGGTCGATAGACGCTGCTGAGGGCAATCTTCTCCACTCAAAACTTCATTCAGTAAAGTCTACAATTTTTTTTTTTGGAAAAAAAGAAGAAGTCTGAGGCAATTTTAAGGCCAAAAATGCAAGGGAGGCAAAAAAAAAATGCCTGTTCGTCAATGTTGAAAGGTATTTTCCCCTCGTTGAGGCCTGTAGTTGTTCGTTCCGCAAGTAGTGTGGACATGTAGGTTTTTTTTTCTCCCGTCGAGTAATGACTTCATGTCTCCTCGCGGCGCTGCGCGGCGCGGTGCGGCGGGGACCGGCAGCGGTGCCACTCGGAGACTACTTAGCGGGCGAACGGGGTCCCCCCCGGGGCCCACGCCAGGCAGGCCCGCTCCGATTGGGCTCATTTGCTGTCGCGCGCGCCACGCCTCTGCGTGCGTGCGGGGGATGTCGTGAGAGAGAGAGAGAGAGAGAGAGAGAGAGAGAGAGAGAGAGAGAGAGAGAGGGAGGGAGGGAGAGGGAGGGAGAGGGAGACAGAGGGAGGGAGGGAGAGGGAGACAGAGAGAGGGAGAGAGAGAGAGAGAGAGAGAGAGAGAGAGAGAGAGAGAGAGAGAGAGAGGCAGAGAGAGAGAGAGAGAGACAGAGACAGACAGAGACAGACGGGAAAAAAGGAAAGGGGTGGTTGCGAGTGAGAGTGACGACTGGGCGGGAACAGCAGACCGGTCGATGGTCTGGTCAGTGTCAATGTCTCGCCCTTCGCTTTGCTTCACTCCTCTCCCCTCCTCTCCTCTCCTCTCCTCTCCTCTCCTCTCCTCTCCTCTCCTCTCCCCTCCTCTCCTCTCCTCTCCTCTCCTCTCCTCTCCTCTCCTCTCCTCTCCTCTCCCCTCCCCCGCGCGGCGCGCCGGGGCGGCACGTTTGATTACAGCGCTGGCGTAGCGCAATTAGACCCCGGCCCGAGCCGAGCCGAGCCGAGCGGCGCTGCCCCGCAACGGGAGCCCTTTTGATTGCTGGATGTGTCGTATTTATATTGGAAAGAATAGCACGCTGCCCCCCTGTAATGGCTGCGGCTGGGCCGCCTGGGCTGGGCTGGGCTGGCCGGGCTGCGTCCGCAGCGAGGACTTCCCTCCCGTGGCTGGTGCCCGCCCGCCCGCCGCCCCCGCTGCCACCTCGGACGCGGCCCCGCGGCCTTCCCCGCCCCCACGTAATACGTGACCGAGGAGCAGGCGTGCGGCGGCGGCGGCGGAGCGGCCTTCCGAGGAAAAAGGGATTCTGTTTCAAAAATTTTGCAGCACGTCGAACTTCTGTGATATGTCTGTTTGTTGCCGATAAGTAATTGCAACTTACTATTTTTTTTTGGGGACGTGAGTTTGAGTTTTGAAACTTTTATATTTGGACATTTTTGACGCGCTGTTTGACGAAAAGGTGGCAGCAGGTGTTTCATGAAAATTCGCGCCTTCTGGTCGAAATATTTATTTTTAGGGCTTAAAATTATTTCTCTGGACAACTGCAATGTGTTTTTTCTTTCTTTTTCTTTTTCAAGCCATTGATTTGCGTTTTTCTTGACCGCGGTGCCTTACAAAACCAAATGTAATATCAGTCCCTGTAGAGCAAAAGGCTCGGGCTCGTAACGCTGCGCGTGTCTTGCGCCCTTTGCCCCTCAAGAGTTATACAGCTCTGTGCGTAACGCCGTTACGCGTCAAACGTATTGCGTTAATTTTTCTGCTTTAGTTTTACGATGCACCTTCTTGTATTTTATTGCGGCTGTGCCGCGGGGTGGCCCGGACCAGTCCGGCCGCTTTGCTGCGCACCTGAGATTTGTTCCCGATTTACTCAATGAGGTGGGGTGTGAAAGAGAAATCTACACGCAGCCGTATGAGCAGTGTGGCCCTTAAAAAAAAATATCATTGTAAATTTACAACATAACTACACAGGAAAAACAAAGGTAGGACTTAATGCCTAATACATAGGGGCATGAAATTTCAATGCCTTTGCAAAGGCACGAAATTGTCCAAAGGCATTAAAATTTAGTACCTTTGGGGCAGTTTTAATGCCTTTGCAAGGGTGCTAATTTTTAATGCCTTCGTAAAGGCATTAAACCCTTTCGAGTCCTACCTTTGTTTTTCCAGTGTAGTTATTTGTGATTTGCAAGCAAGCGGTTTTCTAAATTTTCGATCGATAGAATCGATACCAAGTGTGCAGACGATTTTGCAATTCGACAATTTCCTCATTCTAGATCCTTGAGACATCTTATTACCATCCTGCGTCCCTTCGCTTTATTCTGTCGCCTCACCTAGCCACCCCCCCCCCCCTCTCTCTCTCTCTCTCACTCTCTCAGGCAGGCGCGATTTTCCCACGTGCCGCGGCCAGCCCTGGGCGTTGCTCAGTTAATAAATACGTTGGCTAATGCAGATGCGATACAATTGAATGTGCCGTCTTTGTTGTGCGGCTGGGGGAGGGGGTGGGGTGGCTGTGGGCTGCGTAGCGCCGAGTGGCGCCGAGTCCGACTCGTCACCGTCGGCGAGGCGTCACCCCCTCGTGTTCTCAGGAAGTGTCCCACAATGCTTTTCCGTAACGTCCAGTATTTGCAGTATTAAAAGTCTTAAACATGTTCATTACTATATATCGTCACCGTTTGGGACCTGACGATGGTCAGGCCGTGCACAGCACGTGAGATAGCAAACAAAGTCTGGTGTGTAGAGGTTAGTTTTTCTGAACTAAACTAAATTTTAGGAATTTGCATAGAGTCTCTCATGGAATGTTTTCTTAAAATGTTATTACCTCTCTCTATAATGGTTTTTTTTTGGTTGCCAATTTTTTTCCCATGACTTGTTTTGGTGAATTACGTGGTGTGCAAAATTTTCACATTTGTCTTTCCTTGTAGAGAACGCGATTGCGAAATGCGTGCGTGGTAACGTATTGCGCCGTCGTGACTTTGTCTCAGAGCGCCGGCAGGGCAGGCAAGTGGAACCCGCAGCGGCAGTTTCGCTCTTTACCCGCGCTTTTAAACGTCCCGCGGCCTGGTGCGCGACTTGCGCGGCCGGGGCCGGGGCTCGGCGTCAGTAAATACCGATACTTTACTATGAACCTCTTTCCAGGTGATAGGCTCGGACTGAGGGGAAAACAGCTCTAAATATCATTAATGTATATACAAATTTGGTGATTTTTTTTGCGAATTTTTGCTTGAGTCTTTTTCAGAATTTTTTAAGTCTTAGTAAATTTTTGTAAATTTTCCTGATTTTTTTCTGAATTTTTCAGATATTGTTAAAACTTTTCTGACATTTTATAAAATTATTCTGAATATTTCCTGAACTTTTCTGGATTCTAATTACTTATTTTGAATTACGAGGTGTACGAACATTTCATAGTCGTTTCCCCCGCAGCGCGGAGTCATTCAGAAATTTTCTGACACTTTGCGTGCTGGAGCGGTTTGTCCCAGTTTTTTGGCGCGACTTGCTGGTACTCGCGCTGCAGCCGACTGGATGTATAAAGTCCGTCGGACGGTCGGACGTGGACTGGTCAGTTGGGCGGGGTGGGGCGGGGCGGGGCGGGGCGGGGCGGGGCGGGGCGGGGCGGGGCGGCCGCTAGCAGTGCGCTAATGATCGTTACCGTTGCTCTGGTTGGATTCGGCGGTGAGCCTGGCTGGTGCGGCGCCCTGAGTGTGTTATCATTTGGGTTGGCCGCACGCATTTCATTATTATTATCATCATCAACATCATCATCATCATTGCTTTTCGCGGCCGCGTTTTGTTTCTCGCGTGTAAAAGGCCTTTACATTTTGTTACAGTATGTTACAGTTTTGCGGTAAATGATGCCGGTATGTCTGTAATCAGAGGCTTAACATGCGGCATGATTGAGTCGTTCTTGCAGTCTGCCGTCGGAGGCCTGCTTACTTATCCCATGCCCTCCCCCATGTATTTTTTTTTTAAATGAAGAATATAATTTATTACGGTCAGGTGATTGACCGTGTAAATCCGCAATCCTAGCCCGAAAACGAAATACTTTGAGAGAACTTTGCTTTGATTTCTGAGTTTGGATAATTATAAGTAACGACGATTCTGGTTGGGGCACTGCGTGGGATATGTTTGTAGCACGGTAAAATTTTCCATATAAGAAACCTCGTGAAGTTACGATATCAAGTTGTAAAATTAGAAAACTACAAATTTACTTGGTATGAACATGTGATTATTGAACGAGCACAATTTCAAATGCAAATTTGCATTTTGTTGTTGTTGTTGTTGTAAAGAATGGCAGTATATTGCGAGATAGATTGCGAATTTCCGAAGATTTGATCTTCTTGCATGGATGTGAGAGCGCGGGACTCCGGGGAGCTCGGGAGGTGAGAGGGATTTAAGCTGAGGGGAGGGGTAGGGGATTCTCACGGAAATCGATATTAATCGCTGCCATGCATTTTGTTCCCGCGGTCCTCCCAGCCCGCTGCGCCGACCGGCAGGACGGCCGCCGGCTTGGTGAAATGTTGCGTACTCTCTAACGGGCCTCGAGGGAAGGAAGGGTTGTGGGGCGGGGCGGGGTGGGGCGGGGCGGGGCACTTGTGCGATGTATCGGACGATTTACCGATGTATCACAATGATGTGTGTGCGCCACTCCGGCGCCAGCAGGCTCGAGCGGTACAACACGTAGACGACGGGGGAAAAAAAGAATGATATACTGTTGTGATAAGATAGATTTTTTTTTTCGAAGGGTATATAGATTTCACAAGCTGATATTGAGAAACCCCGATACCGAAAACCAGGAGCGAGCTGTCACGATCGAACTTTTGCCTGATGGGCATGAAAAACATTTCTTGAAGTATGCAACGTCATGCACACGTTCATCGAAGTATACATGGTAACATGATTTCAAGTGTACAGTGTACACATTTTGTGCTGACAGAACTTCTGCAATACGCACTGCCGCTCTATGGTTATTTATGACTTTGTCTTTGATCACAAAGTGTACCGCGGCGCCACCTGGTGCACTGCGGCGCGCCACCTCGTTGTGGCTGGGAAGGGAAGTGCAATTTTCTGTTTTTTTTTTCTTCCTTTTTTCCTTAACTTTTAAATTATTTTCCCCCTTGTCATGCGGCGAAGTGCACTCTACGCTAGTCGTATCGGCGCACGTGGAGTGGTGCTGTGCTGTGCGCATGCGCGAGCCGTGAGACACGGCGCCAGGCCGCGCACTGTTACCTCATCCAGTGTGTGAATATCGCACATTTGCTGGTGTGTTAATTTTAATACGCACTCTAATCAGTGTCTAAATTTCAACCCGTACACTTGTTTGGATTTCAATTCGTATATACCCTTCAGCAAGTTGAAGTTGTTAAATACCATATTAATTGCACACATTTAAGATGCTCGTATGTGAATTCAGCCATTTAAAAGTGTAATCAGTGCTCGAGGCTCGAAAATGTTTTCGATGAGGGCTACTCCTTCCTCGGTTGCACTGTGTTGTTAACAATCTCATCATATTTTTTTCCCTCCTGCTCGGTCGAATGAAGCGCCTGGGTCAGCGGTGTCTTCATTACGACATGTACACCTTAATCTATGGGGCGCCTGCCTGCCTGTCTCTAATGTTACTAATGTTTTTTTTTCCTTCTTATTTTTTGCAGGGCACCGGACGCGTATGACATCAGAGCAAAAGGTAAGTCTGGTGCAGCCCGCCTCCTTTAGGGCGCCGCCGCACGTGGCGATGTCCTGTGGTGTTGGTGCGCCTGTAGAGGAACTTCCCCTCCTTCAGCTGTTCAACCCGAAGGTCTCTTCACCATAAATCTGCGCGCACACAGAGTTTTCTGAGTTTTCCTGACCTTTCCTGATTGAATTGTTAAAAAGAAAATCTGATTTTTAGCAGATGATACGAAGGTATCAGCCTGCTTTTTTCTTGATTTTGTTAATGACCTTTTTTTTTTTGAGGGGTTCGGAGAAGTCAAGTGTTCACTGATTTCTTTGTAGTTAAGTACCCCTTGATTTTGTAAGATGTGATGTAGAGAAGTAAATGGCGGATTGGCGTTTATAGTTTTGCCCGGAAACTCGTCCCGCCTTGGCCGTCACGTCACCCGGCCTGGCCCCCGTCACGGGCTGTCACCCGCGCGTCCTCGTCACACCCCGGCCTGTCACACAGTGTCACAGCCCCCGCCCCGCCTTGGCCTTGTCGCCATTATTATGATCATTACACCCATTATTCTCTGCCTCATCACTGTTACGATCTCGATTGTTATTGCGTCTCCAAAGGCGGAGGCGTGGTTGTTTGTTTAAAGGTTTCAATGTTACTCTCTTGCAGGTGAGTGCTATGGTTTTTCTGTCAGAATTTTGGGTTTGCGGCTAAATTACTCGTAAGCTTGTAACACTTCCGTTCGTACACCTCCAATAAGTTCTTTTCATTCGCGATTAATGTTCTGCTGCTCTCATGAGGACATACAAGTGTGCGAAAAAAGAATCGTTAACCTGAAAGTGAGTGACATTCGTGCTCTTGCCGGGGGGTCCTTCACTCATCAGAATCAGAGTACATCCTTTAAAAAAAAATCCGTGTTCATCCTCAAAAAAATCACTAAAAAATCAGAAAGGAAAAAAGAAAATAATCAAGAAAATATCATATAAAAAAATCAAGAAAAATCATTAAATCAGTTTAAAAAATATTATAAATCAAGAAAAATAACGAAACCCCAGAAAAATCAGAAAAATCGTTGTGCGCTTGAATTTATAGTGAGGGATTCGAGTGCTACCTCACCTTCTCCAATCAATCAATGTACTCTCTGAGTTCCAATCATTTTCCAATCACTATTCAGTCACACAACTTTTCGTAAAAAATCTAATTTAAGCACCTTAAAATTGCAAAACATCGAATCGGTGCGAAAAACTTACATCTTTTTTTTGCAAGTTAGATCAGATTTCCCTTTTCCAGTCATACAATACAACCCTCCAATCAGTGTACACTCATTTAAAGAGTGAGGGACCCCTCGGAAGGGAAGGACCTCTCGGCTCTTGTCCCGCCGGTTCAGACGCGGCACAATGCGCGCCCTGACCACACTGGAAACCCAAGTGTACGAATGTCGCACAATTGTAGGTGTGCGAGGATTCATTCGTACACTTGGCCACTTAAACGTGTGAATTTTCCTGGGATATTCACACGTTTGAGTGGCCAAGTGTACGAATGAATCCTCGCACACCTACAAGTGTGCGACATTCGTACACTTGGATTTCCGGAGCAGTGCAGGTTTGTTTCCGCCCGCAGCCACCGGTGTGTCTGCTGCCACGCCAACGAGGAAGCGCGCGCTCCCGTCCCGTCCCTCTGGCATAATGCATCGGTTTTGTAGCGAAGGCGTGGAAACTGGGCCCCACCTGTCAGACTGCCCCGAGGAGATCGGACCGGATCGACTCCAGAATCCAGCTGAGCTGGGCGGAGCCGGTGCCGGGGCGGGGCGGGGCGGGGCGGGGTGGGGCGGGGCGGGGCGGGCGCGCTGCGCGGGCTGAGGAGCAGGTTATCCTGCGCGGTGGCTTTGTGAGCGGAGCGGCGCGGCGGCCGCACTAGACGCGAAGGCATTTGATGCCCGCCCCGCCCCGCCCCGCCCCGCCCCGCCCCGCCACGCCCCGCCCCGCCCCGCCCCGCCCCGCCCCGCCCCGCCCCGCCCCGCCCCGCCCCGCCCGAGTGCGCGCAGCCTGGCCTGCGGGTGCCGCGCCCGCCCCGCGCCACCGGCCCTTTGCCGTCCTGGACAGGGTTGTGTCCGCCAGCCTGGAACAACAACACCAGAAAAATATTAGTTGCGACGACTCAATGTAAGCTACATTAGCTTACGCGGCGTCGACTTATTTCGTTACAGGCGTCTTGTCCAGCGAAAAGCTTGTTGTAGCCACTCATCAGCTACGCGAGGCGGGACCGACTGCATACCTGCTGCTCCATCATCCTCGAGGCAATCTCCTTTTTACTTAGAGCCGTGGGGAGAAAATAGTCAGGCGGTCTCGTTTGTTGGTTTTCGTGTCTTCGTAGCTCGCGTTTTCCTCCGCCGGTTTTTGTTTCTTTCGAAATAAGTCATTGCCATATCCTATTTTTTTTATTGCCTCTTCCCTAAAAAGTAGGCCTTGATGATATTAATGAATTCACTCAGCCTGAAGTGTGTTTTCTTCCTCTTCTTCTTCTGCTCTTTTCTTTCTGGTCTGCGATGGCGGCGCCCCCTTCTCCTTCCCAAAACCTCTTTGCACCTCCTCTCTCTCTCTCTCTCTCTCTCTCTCTCTCTCTCTCTCTCTCTCTCTCTCTCTCCCTCTCTCTCTCTCTCTCTCTCTCACGCGCTCTTTAGCGCCGGGCACACAATGGTAACGGATCTTGTTATTCACGCCGGTTATTATAAGAGAGAGAGAGAGAGAGAGAGAGAGAGAGAGAGAGAGAGAGAGAGAGAGAGAGAGAGAGAGAGAGAGAGAGAGGCAGATACAGGTGCCTTGGGAGGCCGTCTCTGCCCACATGTGTCGCGCTCTAAACTACCGTGTCCACCGTAGGCCCGTCCCGGGCCGCGTGTGTCCGCGGCGTGTCGGATGGGCGTCCGATGGCCATGGCCGTCGCGCCGGCCCATTCGGGTACCCGACGAAACCTGAACTGCGTAAAAAAAAAAAAAAAAAAACGGGGCATGTGCGAGCGAGATACTACGTTCCGGTTGCACCTGTCTCTTTCGAACGTAGTCCGGGACCCGACCCGAATTAAACCTCTGCGACCCGGCGCGCTGGCGCTCAGCCCCTGGGAAGTAGGCAGTCGCACTCCAAGGGTATGTGGCGGGTCTGCCTACCCCGCACGGCGCTCGGGTTGCTGTCCAATGTTATCCCGAGGACGGAATCACTACGTAAAGTCATTCTACAGTACAGTACGGCCACCAAAAAAAAAATCATTTAAAAAAAATTCTAAATAAAATCAATAAGAAAGATACCAAAAAATACGAAAAATCGAAAAAAAAATTATTTTGAACGAGTGATCACCCCCTTGTGTCATCCTTTATGCTTCTGTTTTTTATTTTTTTTTAATTTTTTAATTTTTTTAACGTGCGGTCCCTCTTCTCTCTCTCTCTCTCTCTCTCTCTCTCTCTCTCTCTCTCTCTCTCTCTCTCTCTCTCTCTCTCTCTCTCTCTCTCTCTCTCTCTCTCTCTCTCTCTCTCTCTCTCTCTCTCCGGGGGCGTCGCGTGGTGGTGACTCATGACGTGTCATCACCCACCGGACGCGCGACGCAAGCCGGTGTTTCGCGCTCCACCACGCGCCGCCACTCTATCTTATTGTTTCACACATTCAGTTCCTCCCCCATCTCTTTTTTATTTCGTGGTTTCCCCCCTTTTTTTAAAAAAATATTTTCTCAGGTATTGAGTTATTTAAAAACTTTGTTGCCAGTCGTGGTGGTTTATAAAGAGAACTGTAAGCGATGAACACATAGGAGGGCGGAGGACCCTGTGTAATAATCTTTGGGCGTGTTCTGTGATGTGGTTGCCATGGTGATGACCTGGATTCAATTCGCGATGTGTGAACGTGTCGCTCACGCACTGACGCTCAACGCTGGACCTCGTACTGTGCAAGAAGTCTGTACATGCCCTTTTTTGAATTTCATCGAATTTGCCCTAAAACGGCAAAGTCACGTGATAAGCAATGCCCCAATAATTATGAAGACGAGATGAGCATATTTGACAAGGTCAATATTAAAATCAAATTTTTTTCCACCAATGCAGAATTCCTTGACCCACATTTTCTGCTCACTCCGTGTGATGGCTATATTTACTGAAGTCGTGTCCCGGCGTCATAGAGCGCAAAGCGAAGAAGATGCGAGGGTATTTGGGGGAAGGGAGAGAAGAGGGGGAGGGGGGCTGACAAAAAAACACACCTGTGGCCGAGCAGGGCGAACGTATACAATTACACACCCGGGCTGGACCTGGGCTGGACCTGGGCCGGGGGGCGTCGCCCGCCATTGCGGGCCGTGCTGCCCGCGATAGGTCCCCCCCCCCTCTCTCTCTCTCTCTCTCTCTCTCTCTCTCTCTCTCTCTCTCTTTCTCTCTCTCTCTCTCTCTCTCTCTCTCTCTCTCTCTCTCTCTCTCTCTCTCTCTCTCTCTCTCTCTCTCTCTCTCTCTCTCTCTCTCTCTCTCTCAACCGCAGACCCAGAAGGGCAGTTCCCTGCTCCGCTTTGCTCGTGGGCCTGTGCCTGTGTGCGTGCGCGCGCGGCGGCGCTTGTGTGAGAGTGAGAGAGTCGAGGTACCTATGTGAGAGTGAGAGAGTCGAGGTACCTATGAGAGAGTCGAGGTACCTGTGTGAGAGTGAGAGAGTCGATGTACCTGTGTGAGTGTGTGAGAGTGAGTGAGTCGAGGCACCCGTGTGAGTGCGTGCGTGCGTGCGTGCGTGTGTGTGTGTGTGTGTGTGTGTGTGTGTGTGTGTGTGTGTGTGTGTGTGTGTGTGTGTGTGTGTGTGAGCGTCTAGGCGCCTGTGCCCCGTGCAGGATGGGCGGCCCCCTTCACCGTTACGAACCTTATCCAAACACTCTTTGCTCCTCCATCTCTCTTTCTGCTCGGTTTTCCATCTCGCTCCCATCGGTTGTAATCTTGACGCAAGATTTTTCACGTCACCGATTGTGAAGTTAACTGTCGTCGATCATATTCGCAGCTTTTGTGAGTTGCATCCCCATCTACCTGTGTTATGATTTTTCTTCTTTATCTATACAGAATAATCGAAACAAAGACCTCCAGCTTCTTTGTAAGAATTTGTCTTTTCCACACGAAATAATAACAATTTTTTCTTTTTTTAAACGCGAAAACAAATATTTCTTTGGAGTGCGCCTATTCCTATCGCACATTTGTATCCGTCTTATCGGAAGAAGTCAGTTCCGCTCCTCGCATTCTGAGTGGCTACTGACGCATATACGTCCTCGCTCTCTGTGTAGGCGCGCTGTTTTTTTTTCTTCATTTTCCTGGCACAGAATGAGAAGAGAGAGAGATAGGAGGAAGACAAGCGAGCGGTGGGCAGTTACTTTATGAAATATTGCCGGATTGCAGCGGAGTTATTGTGCTCGCGGATCGGATGATGGACTTGTTTCGTCAAGGCCTGCTCTCTCTCTCTCTCTCTCTCTCTCTCTCTCTCTCTCTCTCTCTCTCTCTCTCTCTCTCTCTCTCTCATTGCGATCGCCCGTGCAACATCCCACGATTGTCAACTGTCGACAAAAATCACAAACAATGGCGCACCGGCGACGATAAAGTGGCGATGGCGAATTGTAATTAGCGGAAAAGTGAGAGACCAGCGACCTGGGCGGGGCGGGACGCGGAGCCGGGCGAGCTTGGCGGGGCTTGGCGGGGCGGGGCGGGGCGGGGCGGGGCGGGGCGGGGCGGGGCGGGGCGGGGCGGGGCGGGGCTGGGCGTGGCGTGGCGTGGCAAGTCATGATAGGAAACACCGAGCAGGCAAATTTTGGGGCCACTCGCCGTTCAGTGAGCGGTAGCGCAGCTGGATTGGTTTCCTGTCCGTATTTCACATTTCTATGTGGTTGGTAGACATCTATTTTAATAAGCAATTTCTTATATTTTTTTTAATACCTGTCCTCCTGTGTGTCGTGGAGGGTGCGTGCGAGGCGCCGGGCGTGCCGTGTGTTTCCCCTTCCGCGACATGGAAGCGAGTTGTCAGCGTCTTAATTGACGCGTTCACTCACACACACATACACACGTCTCTCTCTCTCTCTCTCTCTAACACACACACTCACACACACGTATGTACGCGTGCAACGGCAAGCACGAGTGCTCGTGTGTGTGTGTGAATGTGTGTGTTCGTTCACCTTCACGTTCACTACTTTCTTCGTCGTCGGAATAATCGGCAAGCATTTTCTAGACAGGTTCCTGATTGGCAAGGCGCAGACCATAGCTAGACTGAGCGAGTCAGAGTGGGAGGGAGTACGAGAGAGAGAGAGAGAGAGAGAGAGAGAGAGAGAGAGAGTACGGTACGTGAGAGGGGAGGATGGATGGATGGTGAAGTTATTGAAGAAAGTGTCTGGGGCTCTCCTCCTTCTCTACTACCTCGTGTACTAATCGTCCACCTTGCTTGCATCCCTAACGCACTGCACTGCACTGCACCGCGCTAGCGCCACGCCCCGCCACGCCCCGCCACGCCCCGCCCCGCCCCGCCACGCCCCGCCACGCCACGCCCCGCCACGCCCCGCCACGCCACGCCCCGGCGAGCGCGGTGAGGTTGCGCGCCTATGCATTCCACACGGACCCGTACCGGACCGGACCGGGCCATGCGTGTGCGCGCGCGTACGCTCACACACACACACACACACACACACACACACACTCACACACACTCGCAGTGAGGACGCGTTACGCTAGTTGACAGTTTTCTGCTCCCTAGGGGAAGCACAGAGAGCGCGGGATTCCGTGCAGCCGCCGCCGCGGGTCCCCGACGGTTACTTTTTAATCGTCCTTTGCACTCCGTAACGCTGCCCTCCACGGCTCTGCTGGTAATGACGCTAGGCGGGCTGGCGGTGGTCTCAACTCGAAGCTCCCTGTCATTCTCGCTTCACACCCATCGCGTGTCGCAGTGTCCCCTTGTCTTGTGTGGTGTGGCTTCCTGGCTCGGGGCGGGACGGGGCGGGGCGGGGCGGGGCGGGGCGGGGCGGGTTGAGGTCCCTAGCAGCCCCGCGCTCACTGATCGGAAGACTCCGACCGGTCTTCTGGAAGGATCATTATCTCGTTATCATATTTATTTATTTTTTTCGCCGTCTTCCTTTTTTTTTTTATTTCCTTGTAATTTTGTCGTCCACTTTGGCCGGGCGGCCCGCCAGCCAGCGAATCATTTCATTAAGGTTTGTTGTTTCTCTGCCGGGACTCCCCGCCCCGCCCCACTCCGCCCGCACCCCAGCCTGGCCAAGTGTCCCGACCGCCTCGACCTTGAACTTGAATCATCGCGCCTGCCAGAAGAGGTCTGCAAAATCACCTCAAAGAGGGACGGCGCTGGCCGGGTCACCTGGCTGTCCTGTTCTTGGACTCGACTCGTTTCGGATGGACCCCTCTACGCCGATGACCGCAGTTTCTCAACGCGTTTCGAATATGTCAGTTTAATTAGTTTAAATTTAAACGATGTGGCAGAAAGTTATGAGTGATGTGTCACGTGCAGCTCGCAACACTATACACTCTCAGACTTGAAAATGATTCTTTTCACTATAAAGTGGAATGTTAAGGTGCATGATGAAATTTGTCTTCACAGTATACTTTTTTGTCGACAGAGCTCATTTGCTTGTGAGAAAAAATTCGGAGCTATATAGAATAATAATGTCGTTTTGAATATGGACAAAAATGTTAATTCTACGGTAGCACAGTTTTCTTCATTTTAAATTAAGAAAACTGCACTACCCTAAAATAAACATTTCTGTCCATACTTTAGGTCACATAAATTTCTATATCTTGACGTTTTTGTCTCTTGCTAAAGAAGTCTGTAAACAAATATCTATGATCTGCAGACAAATTCCATTGTTCTTTCCTACATTTAGTTGAGGACTCGCAAAATCGACGCCACGAGGTCGGCTTGACCCTAACGTTGAGCTTAACGCCGATCTCGCAGCGCCGACTTTGCAAGTCCTTAACTAGATATAGCTCTTACATCTAACAGTGAAAAAAGTCAGTGACACATCTGAGCATGTTTATGCCACCATAATGGTTATTGTTAACGTGGCGGCCGCCCTCTTAGTTCCGAGTCCTTTTTGCTGCCGCGGTGGGACTTTCAGGTCCAAGGTCGCTGGGCGGAGAAGGGATGCCGGTCGGCCCGGGCAGCTGGATGGCAACCGGATGGCTACCGGCCGGCGGGACCTGTAAGCGGAAACACGGGGGGCTGGCCGGCGGCGGGGGCGTGGCGTGGCGTGGCGTGGCGTGGCGTGGCGTGGCGCGAGTGTGCGACCGGCATGGTTCCGGTGCATGTATGTCTGTCTATTTGCAGCCACCTGGTTCCCTCTCGCCCCACACCCTGTCCCGCTTCCCTGGAGTCCTCAGGCTTATACCTCTGCGGAGCGAGGAATAGGGACCGGCTCTGCCGAGACTGGTGCGTCACCGTGTAAATTAAAGTCTCGGAGAGAGAGAGAGAGAGAGAGAGAGAGAGAGAGAGAGAGAGAGAGAGGGAGAGGGAGAGGGAGAGGGAGAGGGAGAGGGAGAGGGAGAGAGAGAGAGAGAGAGGGTGGGGGGGAGAGGGAGATTTAGTACCAGACGCCAGCAATAATGGCCAGCCAATATGCAGATGTGTGGTGGACGGAGTTTGTGCCTTCAAGCCGCTTCAAGCTCACGGAAAAGGAGCAACAGACATATTACAGAAGAACAAACACTCCGTAAGTGGCTCTATAGAATCTTTGTTTTTATGGTGAATAATTTTCCAAGCAATCGCTGACCGCGAAAAAAAATGGCCCTCTTTTCGAAAATATAAGGACACTTAGCTCTTTACTCAGTCCTCTATTAACAGAAAACAAAACAAAAATTAAAAACATGCAACAGTGGTCATTCTGGAGTCAACAAAGATCCCGCCATACTGTCCCCATACTTTTCTCTACCACTTTTCCTCAGTTGGTTGCTTTTCTCCTCTCAAATTTAAGACTTGTTCCGTGGAGAACTATAGCCGTATTATCAGCGGTGGTCGGATACTTGATGTGGTGTAAGTTTGACCGGGGTGGGTCGTGGTGGTGGGGCAGACGAGGCAGTCGGAACTAGAGTGCATTGCGGTGTTCGATGCCTCCCAGAGTGATGGCCGAGATTTGTGTGCGGAGGCGAGCTGACTCGCTATCGGGGCGGGGCGCGGGGCGGGGCGGGGCGGGGCGGGGCGGGGCGGGGGCGGACCCGCGCGGGAGCAGCGTGCACACCGTCTGTATGGCTCGCGCCCAGCAGCGCGCATTACCCTACTGGGTCAGTCGTGGCCTGGACCACAGAGGCTGCGCTGGACCAAAAGGGATGCTGCAGGCAGGCAGGCAGAGAGAGAGAGAGAGAGAGAGAGAGAGAGAGAGAGAGAGTGCGAGTGTGTGTCAGAGTGTGTGCAGGGTCCGGCCGCCGCGGCGTGTACCTCGAAGTAGTCCACCCGCTAGGATTTCAATCAGCAGCGGTGGGTTGGGGTGGGGGGGTGAGGTGGGGTGGGGTTTAGGCGGAGCGGAATCGAATATCATGTCATAGGAATGATTAGTATTGACTAAACTATAAATCCATCCTTACACCACACCACCTTTTGTCTTGTGTGATTGGGGGCTGCACTGAAAATCTAGGAGTCATGATTCTCGCTCGTATATACGGGCGAGAAATTTAGGGCAATTTGATTACTCAAAAGATTGAGAATGTTTTTCCTTCGCTCTATTGAGAAAAAAAATTGACCTCGCCCGAATAAAATTAGGATTCTTTGGTCAAAGTCAAGGTTAAAAGAAATCATTACGGAAGAAAGCTATTCTGAATTTCTCGAGAGTGAGAGTTGGGCTAAAATTTTTACTCCAATCAAGCAGGGAAAGGGTCCTCTTTTGGGTGAGAATTTTGATTCGACGGTTTGGAGTGTGCGGGGACAGGACAGGCATCAGGGTAGGCCGAGGGGTCCTTCACTTCAAAGGCAAGCGTGCACCGATTTTTCTGAATTTTCTTGTTTTTCGTCATTTTTTTCGATTTTGCTCTGATTTTTTTTTCTGATTGTTACTGATTTTTCAAAGGGTTTACACTGATTTTTTTTTTTTAGTAAACGACCCCTCGGGGTGGGCCCTGCAGTTTATCTCTTGTGCGATCGAGTGTGGATGCTGTTCGTCTTACGACTTATTTTAATGCAGGGCGACTTTGCTATATCGCAACTCGTTTGGTACGTTGCTTTAGTTTCCAATGTTTTGAAACCTCCTTGGGGCGTGGCGGGGCAGGGGCGGGGCGGGACCGTGCCCAGGCACCATGACCGGCATGCCGGCTCTAAGAATTAACGCGTGCGTCTCAGTGTTGCGTGCGCACTATTCACTGTGAGCAGCACACGCTTAAGAGATGCTCGGAATTATTACCACACGGAAAAATAAAAAAAAATTGAAAAATATTGAAAAATTAAATTTTAAAGTTTCGAAATTATGAATAAAAGAGAGAAATAAAACGATGGCTCAAGCTGTTGAAGTATCCGCTTAAGGAACACGCCTGCGCGAAGCGAGTGACTCTAGAAAGCTGCAGCGACTTGTAGGTTCCACAAAAATCGGTCTGTTTCTTTCTCCTACTCCCTCCCTCTCTCCCCTTCCCTCTCTCGCACACACATACAGAGTGGCGCCGTGGGCCGATGGTAATGAAGCCCATTGTAATGCCGCCGCTACTCCAGTTCCCAATGGATTCGTGTCTCTCCTTGCCCCGCACTGTGCCGCTGTATTGGGCCCGGGCCCGGGTCACTGGGTTAGGTTGGGGGTCCACGATGCAGCATTTCTCGTTTTCAATAGTTCGCCTGTTCAGTTTAAACTAAAACCAGCCCCCCCCCTCAAAAAAAAAGAAAAAAAAGAAGAAAAAAACATACCGGCGACTTTTTACTTATGTTGAAAAACAATTTCTGACAAGCTAATAAAATTAAGAAGATGGATGTATTTTTTTGCATCCTTGATGAATTAGAATTTTTTGTTCCACCAGTTTTACCGACTGTATTATTTTAAGGAAGGAAGGGTTTGTCGGAGTCCTCAGTGGAGCTGGGCCGCTCGGCGTGACAATCTGATGACCCTCGTTGAAGGCGGCTCGGCACGGCAGGACGGAGCAGGGACCCGGCCGCACAGGCGCACAGTGTCAGACAGTTGTCATAATTTCCTTTTGTCAGATGCTGCGCGCTGCAGAGCGCCGCTCCGCGCTCCGCCCGCCTGCCCTGCCCTGCCCTGCCCTGCCCTGCCCTGCCCTGCCCTGCCAGCCCTTACCGCGGGGACCTTGACCTTAACGTCGCGGTGATATGCTGTCCCGCCACGCCACGCCACGCCACGTAATGATGTGACAGCTGTCGTGTTTTCACGCGCCTGTGCAGCTCGCGGACCCCGCGACTCTCTCTCTCTCTCTCTCTCTCTCTCTCACTCTCTCTCTCTCTCTCTCCCTCTCCCTCTCCCTCTCCCTCTCCCTCTCCCTCTCCCTCTCCCTCTCCCTCTCCCTCTCCCTCTCCCTCTCCCTCTCCCTCTCTCTCTCTCTCTCTCTCTCTCTCTCATCCCTCTCTCTCTCTCTCTCTCTCTCTCTCCCTCTCCCTCTCCCTCTCCCTCTCCCTCTCCCTCTCCCTCTCCCTCTCCCTCTCCTCTCCCTCTGGCTCTCCTCTCCCTCAGGCTCTCCGCTCTCTTGTGGCAGTGTCGTGCACCTCATTTCATAACAGCCTGACTACCGATCCCTGACCGCTAGCGGCAGCTGCCCCGACCTGAGCTGTGCTGTGGTCAGAGGTCCGGACCCGGCCGCCCCTCTGGCCCGGCCTGCCTATAACCGGCGGAGTTACACTTTTCAAACGTGCCAACGTGCCAGCTTCAAATTTTTTTGCAAGATATTTTGAAAAAAAAGGAGAGAAAAAAAGCAAACACTGGTCAAACAAATGTGTAGTATACTACTAAATGTGTAGTATACTTATACATCATGGTGTTTACTTTGTAATTCTATGCACAATATTGTGTGGAGCTGGAACTGAAAATGACAATATGCCTAACATCGGTGCACTTCGTAAATGCATGAATGTTAAATATATATCGTGAAGTATAGAAGTTTGCATTTGGACGAGGCATCGCATGTCAAAGCCAAACCCAAATGTATAAGTCAGTTGACACTTGCAAAATGTCTAAGACATGGTGTGTACGTATTACATTAGGAGCTATGCATCATGTGATGCACAGAGCTGTACATTTGTTCGTCCAGTGAAGTAAAGTGTGTTATTGATGTTTTTGTGATTTAAATCATATTTTAGATCTGCATTAAAAAAAAAATCATATATTTTTTTTTCTTTTTTCGAAGTACTCTACTCTTTTTCCTTATCAGTGCCTTGCCTTTCTCTCCCCTCTTCTCCCACTCGTAAAACTGCCATGCGAAATGCGGCCACAAGTTATTCGCACGGCACACACATGCATGTCTAATTAGGCGCCGGGCTGCTGCAAATAACGCCTACCTACCGACGATAACTCACTATTCGCCGTGCGCGGCCTGCGGTCGACCCATCGCACAACGACTATCGCCCTCATAATTATACAGCCCTCCCCAAACATTTCGCATCGCGGGACCCCTCATCTGCTGCCACGCAGAAACGGGAGCGCGAGGGAGAAAAAGAAGTACGACTCGTATAGCATTTCATCAAACTGCGAGCAATGACCTCCTTTATTATTCGTTTCGATCGCCAACAACTAAAAGCAGCTCGGGATTCAGATTAGTCGTAAAGTACAGGCGGTGGGCGGAGTGGGCGTGGCGCGGCGTGGCTGGCGATAAGAGGCGCGCGCGGTATCTGCAGTGCTGTAGCGCCCCGCCGGTGTGGCGTAGTGGTCCTTGGTCCTGGCGCAGCCGTGCTGTTCTGCTACCATGTGTTTAGTAGTCACGTTTCTTTCCCCTTTTTTAAAAAAGAGTAATAATTAAATAACAAAGTTTGTATGGCGTCGTGAAAATTAATAGATATTTTTTTCTACGTTTTTCGTAACCTACACCAATTATTAAGGTGTCAGGAATGCTGACACTAAGACCACTGTAAAACTGGCGTCTTGGTTTTCATGGCAACTTCCTTATTTTGGAAAAACCGAGACATTTCCGATGACGTCCTGAAAATTAAGACGATTTCCAAGACATGTCCCAGACTGCGTCTTGAAGTTATTGCAATTTTTTCAAGACAAAGTCTTATTGAGAATCGCCAGAGGCTTGTTTTTTCCCCAATACGTCTTGAAAACAAAAATGCCACTTTTTCCGCGACGAGAGCGGTGATCTTTAGGACGTTGCTTGCAGGGAGGTCGTTCAAGGGATATAGAAAACCCAATTTACAAGGTACTATAGAAAACCCTTTGGTTGGCACTGCGTACGGGGCGGTGTGTATGGTCCGGCCGTGCGGAACAGCTGACGGTAGCTCTGTGGCCACATCGTGGCCACGCGCGTTGGCCACACGGGCCGGCTGGCTGGGCTCGCCGCTCGCAAGGCGGCAGGGCCGACCGGGCCGCGCAGAGCGGAACGGAACGGAACAGGTGATTCACCTGAACAAAGATCAGGTCAGATTAGGCGCCGGGCCCATGCTGAGCCATTCTCTCGCCTGCCTGCAGTGTACTCTGTTCAAAATTAGAAATGAACCTGGTCAGCTCGTCTCGGAGTGTTGAGTATGAGGCGTAGAGTACGACATGAGGGGCAACAAGGACCGTAGCGTAGCGCCTGACCGGGTTTGGGGTAGGCTGTTCCGCAATGCAGGGATGCTGGGCTCGGTTGCCTACCCAGCGGTTCGCAGGCGCTCTGGCCAGATTTTTTTTTTCTTTTTTTTTTTTTTTTTTTTTTTTTGTCTCCGTAGGTACAGACGCGTGCTCTGTAAAAAAAATATATTTTATGAATCATAGCGTAAAATGAAAAACTTGTCGTCACTTTTTCCCCGCTGTGTATCGGCACACGCTAAGGGCGATGCATGAATGAGCCCGCGGCCCCATTCATATGCATGTCGGGACCTCCACGCCGCGCCACGCCGCGCCACGCCACGCCGCTCCCCCTGATCCGCAGCCGTGCGCCCCCCCCCCTCCTCTCACTGCGCCTTACTTCTGTCAGGATAGCGGATGAGTTTGTTGTTACAGTAGGAAATAATTGTAAGGTGTACGCGATGAGTGAGTACCTGCCTTCATCCGTCTCTGCGTTTTTTTCTTGTTATTTTTTCTTTTTTTTTCCCTTTTTTTCATTCCCACTTTGATGTCATCGCGGCACGAGCGCTACTAGCACACTGTCATGCCCCGGCGGCTAGCACCGATGATCCGTGTAATCCGACCACAAGTTTATGGCGCGGGCTGGGCGGGGTGCGGTGGGGCGGGGTGGGGCGGGGCGGGGCGGGGCGGGGCGGGGCGTGATGCTGCTGCTCACTTTGTTGCTTTGACGGAGCCGGGCCGGCGCGCGCGTGGGAAATTGTTGTTTCCCGCCGTCTTCTGGAAACGCGTGTACTTGGGGGGCTCCACCTGCTCCCGATTTATTTTGTCCTTTTCTTCCTGCTCGCTTCATATATAGTCATCTTTTTTTCATGCCTTCCTTTAAAACCCCTTTCGCTATCGCGTGTCTCTCCCTCTCTCCTCTCTCTCTCTCTCTCTCTCTCTCTCTCTCTCTCTCTCTCTCTCTCTCTCTCTCTCTCTCTCTCTCGTCTCCCTGTTTGTCTCTCCCTCTCTCCTTCTACCAAGAACAACCTGCTGACTTCATTGTTTTGTCGTGGAATGCGCTGCAGAGGGGATCCACCGCCACCGCTGAATGGAAAGAGGAATGTGTTTCTCGTTTGTGCTGCACTTCTTTCTCTCATTTTTCGGCTCGGTAACTTGACTGGATGTACCGTCGACCGGGCCTCGTTGGCGATCTGCCGAAACGCATACTCGACTTGATGCACTTCCTCACATGGAACCGAGGGGTAAATAACTCCGAATTTTGATGTACACCACTAATTCAAAATTCACACTAATTCAAACTAATTCACGCGAATTCAAAACGAATTCAAAACAAATTCAAGCGAATTTAAGGAATTACCTCAGAAAATACACGCACATCTGATCCAAATTATTCTCTCAATTACATGATGAAATAGGATTTTTAGTAAATTATTGTCAATAATTTCTATTTATTCCAAATTATTGGAAACTAACTTGCAACTGCGCAAAATAATCACAATTATTTCAAATATTTTTTAAAACTTTTCAGAAACAAATTTTGCTCTGCAATTGAAAGGATGGCGTGAAAACATGGAAAATTTTTGCGGCAGTAAACCTCCCGAAGGAGGTTGCGGTTCCCGCCAGGCACAGGGCTTTTACCCCCTGTGGCAGCCAACTGCTTCGGTGTTCCATGGGAACCGGCGCTTTGCTGACTGCGATCCTATCGCGCAATTCGACAGATTTGATCCCCGTACCACCATTGGCCTACCCCTAGAGGTACGAGCGGTGTCAAGGGCGTTAGATTTCCTGATCCCAGTTTCAGAGGCCTTACCTCAGAGGGGTACGCGGGATTCGAACCCACAACCCCGAGTGCCGACACGTAGCCAGAACAGGAAGCGACCCAACGCCCAGAGCCACCGAGCCAACGGCGGTGAGACGTGTTTAACTTCTATTTGACCTGCCATCCAGCTGCGGCCAAAGGGAATGTCAAGCGCGAAAAACACTTTCCCAAGTGGGAGTCGAACTTCGGACCACTCGGTTCGGTGTTGCGCGCTCTACCAACTGTGCCACGACGCCACGATGTCTGTACAGTGCGAAGAATTCGAGTTGTATTTGCCCCGTCCTCCGGGCTGGAGGCTGCAGGATACGGCAAATACGACTCGAACCCGTCGCGCTGTATAGACATCGTGGCGTCGTGGCTCAGTTGGTAGAGCGCGCAACACCGAACCGAGTGGTCCGAAGTTCGACTCCCACTAGGGAAAGTGTTTTTCGCGCTTGACATTCCCTTTGGCCGCAGCTGGATGGCAGGTCAAATAGAAGTTAAACACGTCTCACCGCCGTTGGCTCGGTGGCTCTGGGCGTTGGGTCGCTTCCTGTTCTGGCTACGTGTCGGCACTCGGGGTTGTGGGTTCGAATCCCGCGTACCCCTCTGAGGTAAGGCCTCTGAAACTGGGATCAGGAAGTCTAACGCTCTTGACACCGCTCGTACCTCTAGGGGTAGGCCAATGGTGGTACGGGGATCAAATCTGTCGAATTGCGCGATAGGATCGCAGTCAGCAAAGCGCCGGTTCCCATGGAACACCGAAGCAGTTGGCTGCCACAGGGGGTAAAAGCCCTGTGCCTGGCGGGAACCGCAACCTCCTTCGGGAGGTTTACTGCCGCAAAAATTTTCCATGTTTTCACGCCACCCTTTCAATTGCAGAGCAAAATTTGTTTCTGAAAAGTTTTAAAAAATAATTCAAATAATTGTGATTATTTTGCGCAGTTGCAAGTTAGTTTCCAATAATTTGGAATAAATAGAAATTATTGACAATAATTTACTAAAAATCCTATTTCATCATGTAATTGAGAGAATAATTTGGATTAGATGTGCGTGTATTTTCTGGGGCATCCCCGAATTTAAAACGAATTCAAGTAAATTCACAAAAAGATCACAATAATTTCAAAAAAAAACTTTGCAACAAATTCAAAAAATTCAAATCTAATTCAAAACGAATTCAATTCAATTTAGACAAATTCAATTCAAATTCACGCAATTTGTACACCGAATTCAGAGTTGTTTGCCCCTCGCATGGAATCGGGTGCGGTTTTGAAAATTGTCAGTCTAACTTGTGTGATTTTTTTTTTTTAATATAAATTTTTGTTAAACACATCGATTTGTGCCGGTCCGTCGTCGCGGGAGTGGAGAAGGGCTAAGTGGCCAATAACTGCCTGCGGGTCCTATATAGAGCGCCTGGCCGCTGGCTCCGGGGAATGTGGAGAAAATGAAAATGGCTGAAAATAGGGGAAAATGTTCGATCGTTCGATTAGTGCCGGCTCCACAGCACATAAATGCAGTGTCCTCCTATTTCATAAATTATTTATGCACGTTTCTGTAATTTTTTTTAAAGTATTTTTTTCCTTTGCAAGCTTCCTGCATGGGACCTCTGGTGTATCGATCCCAGGAGCCAAGTGTACTGATCACGAGGACAAGGCGGAAACGGCTCCGCTCGGATCGGACCCTGCATGAGCTGCCGTGGGCGTGCCTCCCCCCCTCCCCCTCCCCGCCTCAAAGAAACTGATGCGCTATCAGTGACGATGCAAAAAAAGAAAAAAAAAAGTAAGAGGTGCTGAAAAAAAAAGAAGAAAATCTGCGTATTTTGGCACTTTTATAGATTTCTTTGCCATCCTCACCAGCAAAATCGGCATCATCTGCGGACTTTTTTCTCTCCTTTTTCCGTAAATCTGTACGTTAGTCGGTACTCTAATTGTCGCTCTAACATGTGTAGCGCAGGGCGTGGCGCGGCTTTGTGGACCAAACAGAGCACGGGGAGAGGAAAGGGGGCGGGGGGTGGGGGGCTCGAGCAAATTGGGTATACGAGGAGAAAAGTGAGGGAATTTGTGCAACAGACTCGTGTAGCGCAGCGCGTGTACAGTGCAGGCGGACTAATTAACTTGGAGCAGGAGAGAGAGGAGGGGAAGGAGGGGGTAGCTGAGGGGCAAGAAGCGGGGAAGGGCTTGGATTCGATCACCCTGATGTAATCGAGTAAAGCTGTCCAGTCCGCTGGACCTGCAGAAACTCTTTGGCTCCTGGATATCGCGCTTCCTTGTTAGGAGCTGAAGCTAACGAGAGAAACCATCAGCATTTGCGGCTCTTTTACTTTAAGAGGAAAACAACTTTGAATTTTTGGTTTTACAAATGTCGCAAAGTTAATATGAATTTTCTAGAACTACTTTGTATTTTTGTCTCATTTCTTTTTTGGCGAATTTTCCTGAAAGTTTAATAAATTGTACTGAATGACGAGTTGTAAGAAATGTTAGGGATCTGCATACAATTCGCTCCTTGGTGATTTTTCTTGTATGTGTTTTATCAAACGAATGTCCGTCCGGTCCATGTCGACTCTGCGACGCGGTATATACAAGACGTCCCGCGCGGGTTGATGTACGGGACGGCACCGTTAGAAACGATATCACATAATGGCAATTGTCATCTACTCGGTGTCGGTCATTTGTTAGGGTACGTATTAATTGCCATCGCCTTATAACGGGCGGCGAATTTGAAAGAACTCGAGGGCTCGTCCTGCGGGGCCGTGCGGGACAGAGAACCGTCTACACTCAAAAAGGAAAACATATCTTGAACTATTTTATTATAGCAAGAGGATTTATGTTTTAAATAAAAACGCAACATAGTTATATTTGAGTTTTTAGAATTGATGCATTTTGACATTTGTAGGTTCCGGGGACTACATATATATGAGCTGCTGACCCGTATGCACCCCATAACCCGCTTCCCATCGCGTGGCGGTCCCGACCCCGTATACAGTCTTGCATGGCGTGCAGCGGGTGCCGGGCCGGCGCGGGTACCTCCTCACTGACCTGGAATAAACCACCGCAGGGCACGGAGTGGAGTGTGGGCGGTTCACATGCCGCTATTAATCAAAATATGTTTTTTTTTTCGTATACTCACGCACGTCTGTGTGTGTGTGTGTGTGCGCACGCAAAGTCCTAACCATATCCGGAGCCTCTTTGGTATCAAGGTTAGGGCCGCAAGGGCTCCAGGCTACAACCCCGCGGGGTATGATAAGTAAGTCACACGCGAAATATCATGTCCAATTATTATTGAGCTCCCTGCTCCCCGGGCGCGCCTAGCGAGTCTCTCCGCCTCCGGCCGCCAGCCAGGATTGCCAAATATATAGGAATAAAAATCCTCGAACTCTGTGAGGCAGACACTGTAAAAAAAAATACATTTCGTAAATTATCGTGTGAATTTTTTTAAAACGACCTGACTGGATTTACCTGATTTACCAGGGGATCTCCTGAAAATCATTTCCAGGGCATATCTCCTGGTTTCCAACTACCCTCTTTGGAATCACAGGGCTTTACCTATATTATTATTATTATTATTATTATTATTATTATTATTATTATTATTATTATTATTATTATTATTATTATTATTATTATTATTTTGCCTATTCAGTGTGTGCGAATTTGAGATGAGACTTCCCTCCCAGGCGAGGTGGGCTCGAGGCGTGGTTAACGGCTCTCATAGAGGAGGTGGAAGGTACTCTGCGCGAGGCAAGGCGAGGGTCAGCGGGGATCCAGTGTGGGCCCTGCGTGTTTATTTTCCGCGAGATGCGTTTTGTGCCGTAAATCAACGCAGTTTATCGCAATGGCGGAGGCTGAGGACGATGTGTCTAGCTGTGTGCCTGTGAGGATGTAGGCTGGCTTGTGCGTGCGCTGAAACGTCCTGTTACTTTTTTGCAGGTGGGTTATTCCTGCTGCAGCGGGGTCCGATCCGAGGGTCAGAGTGCCCTAGCAGTTTGCCCAGTACGGAGGAAGGAGGTAAACGACCGCGCGGTGAGGAAAATTTTTAAAAGGGATTGCTCGTCCTTTGTGCGAAATATGCGTGGTAAAGTGGCGGAAACGATTTCGCATGAGAAACATCTCTAAACTAACTAAATTGATTTGCATGCATTTGCAAATTGTGTAGTTTTGATAGATTACACCGCTGCCCAAACTGTTGAATTTTGACGTGTAGGCCAATGTCATTTTGTGTTGCCGAGGTCGCGCACGGGGCCCAGCCGCGCCGGGCAGTACAAAAAAAAATTGAAGGGGGGGGGGGGGCAATCTTCAGGAAAGGGGCGCGCGACGGCTGGTGGTGTGCGTATCGAATGGACTTTCATGATGATCTCCTTAAAAGGCATGCGTTCGTAGCGCCTTGGGGCAGGGTGCCCGGGGGCGGGGTGCCCGGGGGCGGGGTGCCCGGGGGCGGGGGGGTGCCCGGGGGCGGGGTGCCCGGGGCGAGGCCCGGGGGCGGGGTTCCGGGGGCGGCGGGTACCTCGAGCGGAGCGCCTGGGGCGGGTCAGTGGAGAAAGGGGCGGCCGGTGCTTAAAAGGAACCACTCGGGTCCAGCCGGCTCTGTGACAGGTGATTGAAAAGTACCGTCGCGACATCGTCGTCTGTTGTGTCACAATTCGTGCAACGGAGCTGATTTCACTTGGCATCGTTTTAATTTTTTTTTGGTTACGATTTTTTGTGGAAAACTGCACTCCTTTTTTGATAAATTTTTTTCTTATCCTCCCATTTATGTATTTTTTTTCGGATTTTTGTGTATTTTTTTAACGATTTCATTTCGATTTCCTCGATATTTTTTGATATTTTTTTTTATTTTTGCGGCCGTACAATGGTTTTTTGAAGTGTTCCCCTCTCTCGGGTCCTGCACCACTGAAGAGTGACGCTCGCACGGCAGCAGTCTCACCATGCACTTCGCCGCGGCGGCGAGCATTTGAAATAAGAAAATAATTCGCGCCTTTTTGACGGTTTGCGTCCCGTCCCGAGTTCGATCGCGTGTTTTATTTTTGTATCTATCACCGCCTTGTTGTGCCACCCCACCCCGGCGGCGAGGCCCTGCCCTGCCCGGCTGGGCCGCCCTGCGCGCTTGCGCAAAGCCAGCAACCTTGTCAAATAACTGATGGTATCGCCGTGCGCTTTCTGACATCTTATTATGAGATCGTGAGCGTAATCTCGCCATTCCTCTCCACTATTTGCAGACACGCAGTGGAGCAGGGCAGCGGGGCACGGGGCACCCCCTGCCCTGCCCTGCCTGCGCCTACATTCCCCTATTCGCTACCTGCTTGTCGAATAATTAATACTCAACCCAATTTATCCGCTTTTATGTAGCCTTTTTTTTTTACCAAAACGATTTCGCCGAGTAGTAAAATTGGTAACTCTGCATCCGCTAATTAATTATTTCGATTGGAAACAACCCATCGTCTCTGCCTCTCCCTACAACGGTGGGACATTATCCGAACTCATTTGGACTAATTGGGAACGTGTTTCGCGGTTCGCGGTTTCGCTTTAGATAGGATAAAAAACAAGGGTGGCCATTTGTACTTGGTTTCTGAACCGCTCTTAAGTGATCGTAGTCTCCTCCAGGTCAGTGCTGCCCAAATAGGCAAATAGAATACACCTGTGTGAGGCAGACTGATATTTCTGTCTACCTACTGCGCCAATTCTTCACATATGAGTCAATTTGCCTATAGGAAGGGTGAGGCACCCGACTGCTTACCGATATTATCTAGGGGACTTTAGCCCACTCATCTTCCAGCCCTACTTCCGGGTGACTTAAACGCCGGAGGTAGTTTGTGCTTCAGCAGCATAACCAACCAGTGTGATCTACTACGGCCGCGAGTCTGCAAGTAGAAGACAAATGCTTTAATTTTGAAACCACCACCCACTCACAAAATTACCCTTGGTGACCATACAGTGATAGAGTGGAGAAAGCACGAGATTGGGCCTCATTTCTCAGCCAAATCTCGCGCGGAGCCAGCCTCGTAAATCAAAAAAGGGCCGTGTGCCGACAGCCGGCTGCCCCGCTCGTCCCCGGCCCGGCCGACCCAGCCTGGCTTGCGAACTAATAAACCCAATTAATTCCGACAATAATAGCGCGTGGTTGTGGAAATGGAAAAGGGGGGCGGGGCAGGCGGGGCAGCATCCTGAGCACGGATCATGTCAATAAAGGCTTACAGGACACAACATCCTTAACTTCCGCGAATCACTCGGATAGTTTATCCTCTCAGTGTGGTTAGGCTAATGTTGCAAATTTTTAAAGTAAAAACATCGGTGTGACATATCGATGTTGAATTTATTTTTCTTCCAACTCCACTTCGAATATCATCTGACTTGCCGTAGGGCTGGCCTGCCCCGCGCGCCCCGCACCTTGCTCTACCGTGCGCGGCATTTCCCATAGTGCAGGCTGCCCGGCCCGGCCCGGCCCGGCCCGGCTGGTCTATTTCCCTACTTTGGAACCCCTAATCTCTTCTAGGGCTCGCAGGCTCCGGTGTGGCATGGTGTGGCGTGGCGTGGCGTCCGTCCCCCGCGGGCACGCGCACCCGCCCACGCCCCGCGCTTGGAGTGATGGGAGGAGGGGGGGGGGAGGGGCGTCTGCAAATCCAAGGCTAGGGCACCTCCGCACCATCCTATCCCACCTATACGTACAGATAATAATTTAACATTAAAAAAAAATCCTTCCCGGTTTAAAATTTTTTTTTAAAAAAAAACAGGTACTACCAGGGACAAAGATGTAGTTTACTAATAGTCTCATTTACTTCTCATACAAAGAAGTATTGAACATCAGTGACGATTTATGAAACGGGTGCTCTCGCGAACCTTGGATATTGGAAACATGGTGCCTCTTGCTCGAGAATGTTCCCAGACGACCACTACACTATTGGCTTAGCCAGTTTCAAATAAAATATTTCATCTCAATCTGAATAGTAATCTAAATTTAAATGCACTGGGAAGAAGTGCATGCCTTGTATGACACAATGCTGTGGTAAGTACACTCTTCCAACTGCATACCATGGCAGGCATTCATTTCTTAGTGCATACCTTGGCAGGCATGCATTTCCTTATGCGTGCTTTGAAGTACACATTAGGAACAGTGTACTTTGTTGACCGTTGGGTTTGTAGTGTAATTATTATTTTCACTCTGAATAAATGTCGTTGTAGATTAACGAAATTTTTCGTAAATGATGACTTTATGAAAAATGTGGTAAACGTAGACAACCCTTTCTTGCTCGTATTTTAATTTCAAGTTGAAAGGTAGTGCTTTTAATTTTACAATTTGTAACTGTAACTCTACAACTTCGCTTCGTGGAAAATCTTCCCGTTCACCTTCGACTATTTTTCACAGTGTTTATGTCGTTCCGAAAGTGCGAGTATCTGCTTCTTTGTGAACGCGCAGAGCGGTTCCGAACCTGCGCGGCGCGCAGTGCAAAAGGGGAATGCCGCGTGCCACAGCTGCGCATGCGCAGGCCGCCGGCTCACCGGACCAGACCGGACCGGCCGGCCGGCCGGCGGGCCGCAAAGAAGAGCCTGAGGATAATGTATGCCGGATGTGTTTTCGGAGTCGACTCACTCGCCCGGGCAGCGCGCCTCACGTGCGACAGACAGGTGCAGGTGCATCCCCGCGAGGAGCCCCGCACTGCACCGCCACTCAGCGGCGGGATTTTCTGAGACCCCCCCCCCCCCTCTCTCTCCCCGTCCATTTCGGCGTTTCTTTTATTTTTCCGTCTATATCCGCTCCACAATATTGTTTTTTTTATTAAAGTGCTTTTTTTTATTTTTTTTTATTTTTTAAGTGTGTGGAGACGCGCCGCGCCAGACCACCGCTGTGCGAAGCGATGAGGAGGAAAAAAGGGAGAGGAGGAAAAAAAGGAAACCTAATGCGAACAAAAGAGGGCTGCTTCGCTCTTGAGGAGTGGAGTATACCGCGGCGGCAACGCGCGCGCGCGACAGCGGATGTGCAAACCACACACGACGGCACTGTAATCCGAAGTGTTCAGATGACATATACCTGCAAGTGTTCTACATAGTCTTGAACACCTCTAGTCTTAGGTCAAGAGCTCGCAAGAGCATTTTGTAGGCCTAAATGCTTTACATTTTTTTTTCTTTTCATTTTTTTCTTTTAATTTTTTTCTTTTGATTGATTTTTTTTTGATTTTTTTTTATTTTTTTAAGGGTAATTTCTGTCACTGTCGGATTTTTCTGTATCTTTCTTCCTGATTTTATTTTGATGTATTTTGATTAAAAAAGAAAAAATCATTTTTTCGCGGGGGCCGTACAATGATTTTTCGAAGTGACTCTCCGCTCGGCTTTGCCCATCCACAGGGAATCGCGTCGCTTAATGCCGCTGGCATCAGCCGCATAGAGGGAAAGCCTGCCGGTCGGCTGGTCGCGACGTAACACACGCACCGCGCGAGCAGCGCGGCAAGTTCCCCCGATTCTTCTGTCCACATTACTTTTGCTGCTTTCCCTCGCTACTTTGCGTCGCATTGGGCTATTGGACCGCCGCGCCTCTTCCGTTTTGGTCCGGGATCCTGGACGAGCTGCTGCTGCTGTGTATAGTGCGTCTGCTGCTCCATGACGCTGTAAAGTTCATTCAGCTCTCACGTGAGTCGCCTAGTTGGGCGCTATCTCACTCGCGGGCTGGTTTGTAGACAGACAGCTTGACCATTGTGTGCGGCCGCTCGAAGCCCGTTCGCAGTCATCTGCCTGTGCCGTGCCTCTAATTGTTCCCTTGTTCCTTTTTGGTGAGAAGCGGGCCGGATTGAACCTCACGCCCGGAGTACTATGTATGGCAGATTATTTTCATTCACGTTCTGCGGAGTTGTAAGGTCGACGCACTAGCTCGTTGCGGGGAACAGTATTCCCTCGACTACCTAACATATTTTCTGAGATGTTTACTGTGACTCTCTCGTTAAAATTGCGCTTCTTGACCTGAAACTTTCCGTCATGGACCTATATGTCTCCGTTGGATAACGACAGTGACCGCTTGTTATTTCAAACACTTCTTCCATCGAAAATTTTTTTTGACCCTCTATTTTTTTTCGTGTTATTGCGACGTTTGCTGTTTAAGGGCTCTACGTAAGTGGTCAAGCCATGTGATAGAAAACGTTAACTTCACATAAAGGGCCGTGCTTATAAAAAAAAATCTCATCCAGCGATACAACTATAAGGCTACTTCGTTTCGTCCCCCCCCCCAAAAAAAATCTTTATTTTTTTTTATTTTTGGTTTTGTTTGTGGTGCTTTTTGAAAAACAGATACTGCGCCTCTCGAAATCCGTGTAAATTGTAGTGATTCTCTATAAAAAAGAAAAAATGGCCCAAATGCTGTGACTGCGCCGCAGTGACGGTATACGGCAGGGTAAAAACCCGTAATTCAAGAAAAAACTGCAAAATATCAGTAAAAATCAGGAAAATTGAGGACAATTCATAAAATTTCTCTTAAATTCACGGAACTCTAGTACCCAAAAATAAAAATAAAAAACATCAGCAAAAATTGACCAAAATAGCCACTATTAATTCACAAAAAATTCACAAAATTTGTGCACCAAAATGCAGAGTTGTTTTCCCCTCGCCGTATGGGGGGGTGTCACTTCCCGCACGGGCGCGCGTGCCGCGGGGCACGACTCGATCCTGGAGGCGGTATGGAATGGTACGGAACAGGCGGTATGCATGTTTTGCAGTGAAAGTCATGTTTTGTGTATCCGGCAGGGCCTGCCTGGTCTCGCGGTTGGGGGCGGCTGGGCTGCCTGCTTCTGCTGTTATTGTTCTTGTCATTGTTGTTCTTTTATATATCCACCCTGCACCGCCGAGTGTTACGTGGAGCGAGGCGAGCAGGCCAAACGGACGACGTGGTGGTAGTGTCTTGTTTACAAGATTCGTGCACTTTTTAAACTTTGAAAGATTCAGCCAAAAATGAGATATGCGCAAGTGGAGCTGGAAGTGGAGGAACAAATTAATTTTATGAGCAGGCCACGCGTGGTTTAAATATTCTGTGTATGGAACGTAAGACACGTTTTCAATTGGAGAGAGTACGTCGATGCAGTTGTTATTTCAGGTGTAAATAGTTTTTTTTTCCTTAACAGTGCTACCCGCCTCACGCCATGTGTAAACGGGCAGTGCAGCCGCAAGCGAATATGGTGAATGAATGGGCCTGGTACTGTGGCGGCGTGGGACGCGTCCGGGGCGATCCGGCTGCCGTTGGCCGCGGTCTCCAATGAGCCGCAGATCTTTCGGACGCCACCACCGCGCTGAGCACGAGGTGTGGTTGGTTCCATGGGAAGTTTTATTCATTCTCGCCCGATGTGCGCTGCCCCACCGAAACCGTGCCGGCCCGGGCACCAAAGGGGCCACCGCATACGGTACTTTGTCAAATAAAAGCGCGCTCCCGTCCATCAGAGATCGCATCTCAAAATATCGTGAAGAAATTTACAAGCCATTCGGAGTTTGATTTTTTTTCGCCGCGAAAGGCTGGAGCGGGACGTTCCGTGAGTGCCGCCTGGGAAAGGCAAAGGGTGTATGTGGAGCTTTGAATTACGGCGTTGGCAGTCCTTATGCAAATGCGGGTGCGGGAAGTGCTACCGCCCGATCCGAGGGGTCCTACTCTCCAGTCGAGTGGACGAGTTTCGAGAGTACCTGACACGAGTTTTTCGTTATTTCCTTTTCCCGAATTTTCGTGAAATTTTCGATGAATGACTTGATTTTTAGCGACTGTCTTTCGAGTATTTTTCTTGAATAAATCTGTCTTTTGTAAAGGACCGCTTTGGCTTAATCGGTGTGGCGCTACTGCGCGGCCTACCCCCTCCTACGGATTAAATCTTGCCCATGAATATCTCAAGCCGATTTTAAATTCTGCTCGGAATCTTGACCTAGTTAGTTTTTGTAAGCTGCGTTCGTCTTTTGTCATGTCAAGCCAGAAGTACTGCGAGCGCTTTTCAACTTTGTCCGCGATATAATTTAATTCAACTAAAAAGCAAACTTGTTTGAATCCGGTTGCTGCTGCGGTAAAATGATGGAAACTGGTGTGCAGGGCAGGGAGGGGGCATAACTTCCTCCGGGCTCGCGCAGGGTCGCGGCGCGGGGCTGGTAGCGGCTCCCTTGTCGAGAGTGATGGATAAGTCGGATCGAATTCTCTTGGGCAAGTCTGCTGCACGATGAGCTACCGCTATGCGGCTGTCGCTGCAGCAGCGCTGGACCACGGTGCTCACGAGAGAGGCCACGCTGCAGCACGCCCCGCCCCGCCCCGCCCCGCCCCGCCACGCCCCGCCCCCGCGGCGAGTGTTGGCAGCCCTGTAGCGGACGTATTATATGTGGGGGGAAAACGTGCCTCCTCCTGTACACCGCCGTCGAGCGGTGCTGTGCTCTTCTCTCTTCTCTCTCGTCTGCTTTAATTGATAGACGTTGTCGCAATTCAACGACAGCGTGAATCAAAATAAGATGGCCAACCTTATTCGGGCGGGTTTCTTTGTGGTTTTGTTATTGTTTTAAGTGCTTTGTTTCAGAAATAGCTTTACTCAAGAAAAATATTGCAAGTTTCTGTGCTGTAACATTTGCGTAAATTTTGGGTTTTAAATTCCGTAAAAATTTTCTGCATTTTTACGATTTTGTGTAAAGTTTTAATTTATCTTTTGTAATTGAGGCTTTGATTTTTTTTTCTGTATTTCGAGGTATAAAGAACTTTTTTCCCCCTTCAATATGAATGCGTTTGGAAACAACAATGCGAACTACCTATCGAAAAGCTAAGGTCCTCTCTACCGAGGCGCTAAAACGCTGTAAGTGCTGAATTGCAGTACTGTTGACACTTTGTGAAGTCGCTAAGGCCCTTGGCCCTTGTTTGAAGGTGTTAATAAAACCTCGCACCCTGCGTCGCGGCGGGCTGAGTGCATCGCTTGACCCCAGTCTCAGGCGGGCCGCGGCACGCATTCTCTCGCTATCGTCGGGATTATCGATTATTGGGACAGCCGCCTTTGCGATTGATTGGGAAGTTATTGCGGAGCGAGGCGAGGATTAGCGGGTGGACCGGACCGCCTAAAGCTGCAGCGAGGCATAGATCATCCCGCGAAACCATAAGGAGCGGCTAAATCAAAATAGGAATAAAAAAAAAAAAAACAAAAAAAAAAAAAAAAAAAAACAAAAAAAAAAAAACGCGGATACAATACGGAAAAGCTTAAAAATTTATATGTTAAAAAAAATACAGTAAAATACTTTATAACAAAAATACTGGAAAAAAGGAGGGGACATTTCAAGAACGCAAAGAAATCAAGGTGAAGAATTCGGCAGAGGAGGAAGAAGGCGAGTCGTACGGGTGACGTTCTACCGCCTAGGTCCACTCAGGTAGCAGACATAGCGGAATAAACTTGCCGACCAACTCTATCAAAATTCTTTCGCGCGCGCCTGTGTGTGCGCGCCTCTGTGTGTGTGTGTGTGTGTGTGTTGGAACGCTGTTTATGACTGTCCCACCCGCGTCGACTGCATGCGTGTGACGCTGTCGTGATTTATCGATAGCGGGCGTGGCGTGGCGTGGCGTGGCGTGGCGCGGTGCTGAGCGTGGCGCACGGCACCGGCGGAGCGCTTCACGCGGCTGACCCGTCACCGCTGGACCCGTCGGCCCGCACGGCCCGCACGGCCCGCCCGCGGACACGGACGACCGCGGAATCCTGCTGTGCCACGTTTTTTTTTTTTTTTTTTTAATTTTTTTTTTTTAATTTTTTTTTTTCTAATTTTTAATTTTTAATTTTTAATTTTTAAAGAAGTACATTTTAGATATACAAATTGAATGGAAGATCCTACCGGCATTTATTGCGCATTGCGCACTATACACTCTAAACCTTCTATACGAAGAAATTTTTCGTGTTATACAAATTTATTAAGATTTCCATGCAACCATAATATCCAAGAAATTTCCATGTATTACAAAAAAAAATCTTAGGTCAGGTCAGAATGTCAGAATGTTGCAGTGGTAGCTGGTGAAGAAGGTGCTGCTCTTGATTGGGATAGACGGGGACCCCTGACAGGCTTCTTCCGAGTTGGGACAGGGTTTAGTCTATCCAGGTCCAGCAACTGAGACTCCCGCACCTCGTTCGCGTCACTGCCGGCCCATTATTGTGTCCTGCCGCCCCGACAGGCCGACACGATCTGCGTGCAGGGCTGCATCCCAGGGAGAGAGAGAGGGGAGGCCGTGGAGCGCGATATAGTCTGCCGAAAAGGACGCGTGACTCGAACTCAATTTGTGTGGCGAGATACCTACCGTGCGGGGCTGAGCCGGCTGAGCCGGCTGCCCGTGTAAAAAAGTCAGTTAAATCTGGGTAAAACCTGGATGAAAAATCGTGCAAACTGCAGCACGATTTTACGACGATTTTTCTACGACGTTCCCTCCGCTTTTGGACGATTTCCAAACGAGAATCATACAAACCGGGCACATCCCGGCTGATGGAAACTCGGAGGAGTATCGTCAAAGTATCGATGTAAAGTCGACGGAGGCTGGTGTAAAACGCGGTCCCTTTTCGCACGAGATTGCGACGAGATTAAGACGAAACTCGGCCGAAGCTTAGAGAAAAACGTAAAAAGTCAACTGGATCCGTACGGCGTCGAACCCTAGACGGCGCAGTTACAAGTTCAGCACCGTATCCACCTGGCCAGGGAGGAGACATAATTAAATGAAGGCGTGCTCCTAGCTCCTATAGCCCATTTCGACGTCAGACCAGAGCTCTGCAAAATCGCCTTCCATGACCGACCGAGCGAGGAGGCCGCCGTTGTCTCCGCTCCTGGGCAGAGGCGGCAGGCGGCCTGACGCAGTTGGTCTCGGAAGGCGATTTTGCAGAGCTCTGGTCTGACGTCGAAACGGGCTACGAACACGCCTTCGCTTAATTATGTCTCCTCCCTGGCCAGGTGGATACGGTGCTGAACTTGTAACTGCGCCGTCTAGGGTTCGACGCCGTACGGATCCAGTTGACTTTTTACGTTTTTCTCTAAGCTTCGGCCGAGTTTCGTCTTAATCTCGTCGCAATCTCGTGCGAAAAGGGGACCGCGTTTTACACCAGTCTCCGTCGACTTTACATCGATACTTTGACGATACTCCTCCGAGTTTCCATCAGCCGGGATGTGCCCGGTTTGTATGATTCTCGTTGGAAAATCGTCCAAAAGCGAAGGGAACGTCGTAGAAAAATCGTCGTAAAATCGTGCTGCAGTTTGCACGATTTTTCATCCAGGTTTTACCCAGATTTAACTGACTTTTTTTACACGGGTGAGCCGAGCCGGGCGCTGCGCCGCTTCCCCCTTTGCTCCGTAGGGGAGTCTCATTGTGTCGAAAGGCATTGTCTGTTGTCTACTGGCTGATCGCGGCGGCGGTGGCAGCGACAGGGGCGGACTGGTGACGCTCAGGGCCTGCTGTTGTGACGTCACAAACGGCTGCAAGACCTTTGGCGCGGATAATCATTTTGGCATATATACTCGATATACTTTTTGGGCACTTTTTGCCGATTTCCAGAGAGTGATTTGCTCCGCTGCTATTCGGCATAATGGCCTGAGTGGGCGCGTTGCTTTTGTTTTCCTATTCAAGTTCATGGCAGGACAATAGTCAGGAGTGAGTGAGAGGGGGGGCCAAGAGTCCCTTGAAGTGTTCCGCCGTCCGCCTGCTTGGCTTGGGGGGGCGGAGGCGAGCCGTTCGCCGTGCCGTCCTGTGTTCCGCCAACCTAATGAGTTCGCTCCGGTCGCACCTTATACACGGTCCAGGCCTGCCCGCACCGCCCCCACCGACCCCGACCCCCCCGCGGGCCTATACCAACGGGATGAGCCATTGTTTTTGAAGCCATAACGTTTTCGTGTCGCACGGGGAAAAATGAGAAATGATTTCCACGATCAGAAATCCGGGATGCATCCTTAAAACCAGCCATTCTTGGGATGTTCCACTTAGACGCCTTTCTGTCTCATTTATTTTACCTGCGAATCAGAGAAAATCTGACCAATAGCCTAAGTGTGTGTTTGTTTTGCACTTTGGTGCGGATAACTTGAGGTGTGGAGCTGACCGCGCTACTGCCGCGCCTTGCCTCGCCCTATGCTCGGCTCGGCTCGGCTTGGCTCGGCTTGGCTCGGCTCGGCTCGGCTCGGCTCGGCTCGGCTCGGCTCGGCTCGGCTCGGCTTGGCTCGGCTCGGCTCGGCGCGTGCACCAATTAGCCTGCAGCGGGTCGCGGCCGCTACACTTGCGCCGTGGAATCGCTTTGCTCAACTCATTCCCTTTCTTCTTTCTTTGCTCATTATTTCGATAACGAGCGTTAATTATCATTATTCCCGGGATTAGTAAATGGTAATCAGCGGATGGGCTGCAAGCCGCGCTAGCGACCGCCGAAGCAAAATCAAAACTTAAATGGTAATACGTTATTTTAAGTGGCCGACCACTCATCAGTATATCTTGTGCATATTTACAGAGGGTTTTTAAACCTTTTGCGACAGTATTTCTTTCTTTTATTTTTTTTTCCAGAGCAAAGGGGTGTGCGTAGCGTAGCGTGCGCCATTCGGCACGCCGCGGCGGCAGTCGCACCCATTCGTTTGGGTCCGGTACAGTCACAACTCGCACGCAACGACGAGAGAGAGAGAGAGAGAGAGAGAGAGAGAGAGAGAGAGAGAGAGAGAGGGGGAGAGAGGGAGAGAGAGAGAGAGAGAGAGAGAGAGAGAGAGAGAGAGAGAGAGAGAGAGAGAGAGGGGGGGGGGAGAGAGGGGGAGAGAGAGAGAGAGGGAGGGGGAGAGAGGGAGAGAGAGAGGGAGGGAGAGGCAGAGGGAGAGAGAGAGAGGGAGAGAGAGAGAGAGGGAGGCGAGAGTGAAGGGCAGACGGACAGACTGATTTGGCAGAGAGGTGGGGGCGAGATGAGAGCGGGTGGTGGAGGAGGGGGGGGGGTGCTGTTTAGGTGGGCGTGTCTGGTGAGCCTGAAGGGCCTGCAGGGCCTGCAACGGGAACGGGACCTCAGCCCATGCAGGCGCATTGGGCGGCTGCTGCATGCCGCCTAGGGCGTGGCGGCCGCGCCGTTGTGAGCCCCGCGCGCGAGATTCGGAAATTAATTTGGTCGGTCAGGCGCTGCTCAGTGTTGCCACCTTGGCTGCGCTAATTTGTTCATCACGAGAGCCGCGCAGTTTCGTTCCACTTTCGGATCTTCGTATACTATCTTCATTACCTCTGTTTGCAGTCCATGTGTGGCGTGGGCTGCGCACTTTTTGAAAACCAAATAAGTCCTTTTATTTTAGAAAATTAATAAATGTACACTGTGAGAAATAGTTTACTGTGAAAAATATCTTCGTAGATTTACCGAGATTTACACACAGTCCATTCTTCCTCGTAATTGAATTTCAATTCGATAGGCAGTGCTTGTAATTTTAAGATACGAGATTGTAATTTTACAAGCACGTTTCATAGAAAATGTTCCCGTAAACCTACAACTATTTTCCGCAGTGTTGTAGGTTCGCGGGAAAATTTTCCACGAAGTGGAGTTGTAAAATTACAATCACAAATCGTAAAATTACAAGCTCTACTTATCGACTGGAAATAGGAAATAGCTTATTTCGTGAATCGTTATTTACAAAATGAATCGTAAATCTACAAATACATTTTTGACAGTGTAGGATTCTTACTTTTAATACGTTTCATCTTAAAGCTGGTAATGCTCCAATTATTCTTAATTTTTCGATCTTCATATGACTTTTTCGTGTACAAAGAAACAGAGGTACAGGCCGCTTTGTGTCCTTATTGGTGCGAGCGTGTGTGCGTGACCTTTGGTGGTTTATAGCACGTGCGTCCCCCCCCACACACACACTCGGCACGTGAGTTGCATTTTCTGTTTTACACTGGCGTGGCGGTCCTGCGCTCGTGCTGCGCCCGGCCCTGCCCGCCTGTGTCGCGTGTACCGCCCCGCCCCGCCCCGCCCCGCCACACACCGGCTCTGCCCGGACCACACGTGCTGCCCAGCGCCGTTTAGCTCAGCAGCAGCGGCCCTTCTGACCTTGACCTTTACAAAAATCCTTCCGACCCACACCCCAACCTTAATATGGGAAATTTTTTTTGGCGATAGAGAGCGACGAAATTCAGGGTGGGTAGTTTGCTGCGTCGTTGTCGTTGAGGTATGCGACTGGAGTGCGAAATAAGCTTGAACAGAGCGCGTTAGAAGTGAGGGGCAAATACGCACAAGTGTACGACTGTAGCTCACCTTGCGGATGAATGATTTTATTCGCTTTCTTGTAGGTAAGTGAAAAATATCCGCTCACTTGTTGGTTTGCGAATAAAATTTCGCTAGCTTGTAGATGAGCGCATTTTTATTACGTGTGCAAATGTTTTTCACTCAGCTGCAAGTGATTGAAGTGCGTCTGTAAATTTTGGACACTTCCTAGTCACGAAAAATTAAGAAAAAGTCAAAAGCTGCTTTGATTGAACAAAAGTAAAAATTAAAAATTCTCCTCCCTAAAAGCATCCTGAAAATTCGCCTGATATAAAAATAAAATGCGATTCTCGTCACAGAAAAGGAGCGAGTTGTTTCTGATAGGGGTCCTTCACTCTAAAAATAATCAGTGTACACACTACAACAAATTCAGTAAAAAAAAAAATCAAAGAAAAAGTCGGAAAAAAAATCCTGAAAAAATTAGAAAGAATTATAAAATAAAAAAAGAGAAAAATCAGGAAAAGGGCCAGGAAAAATTCAGAAAAATTACGAAAACCTAGAAAAATCAGAGAAATCGGTATACGTTAGAATTAATAGTGAAGGGCCCCTCGGTTGTTTCCCCTCTTTAGGCATTGCAGAGTGGCGGACTGTGAGGGTCATCATGGTGGAGGTCCCGTCCCTCCCTATCCTCGTATCCGCTCGGCTCGGCCCGTCCCGGCTCAAGCTGCGGCGCTGTCCTGTTGGTATCTCGGTTCCTATTTAACGACCTGTGGGTGCCCGCTGCCCGCGGCCTGTGGCCCGGGGCCCGGGGCCCGTGTCCCCTACAACCCTGATTCTCTCCTCAAACTGAGGCAACACACCGGTGGCTGATCCACCTGGTCCAGACGCGCCGCGCGCCGCGGTCCCACAGTCGAGAGGAGATGGCGTTGATGGTGTCATAAAGTGGGGATCGAAGAGCGGCAGGGCTGCGCGAGAGAGAGAGAGAGAGAGGGAGAGAGAGAGAGAGAGAGAGAGAGAGAGAGAGAGAGAGAGGGAGGGAGGGAGGGGCCTGAGTGAGTCTTTTCTGCTGCGTCTAACCCGGTCGTGATTTATCTGGACGGACCACCCAATGGTCGCGGTCACGTGATAATATGAGAAATTCGGGTTGCGGCGGGATGTCACCGGGATTACTGTCGGATTTAACAAAACGACAAATCAAACGGGTGGGGTCCTTTTTTTCCCTCCATTTTTTTCCCCTCTCCTTCTCCTCCCGCTTTCCTTCCGCGTGGAGTTCCTTTTCGCGCTTCTGCGCTGAGCCTGGTGAGCGACTTCATAACGAGCGCGGCGGAGCCGGCCCGCCCCGGCAATTAGATTTAGTGCACGGGCCCCGCGGGCCCGCGGGTAGAGGAGAATGAGAGAGTGAGAGAGAGAGAGAGGGGTGCGATGCAGGAGTACCGCTCCTTCTCCCCCTCTCTCTTTCTGTTTCACTCTTTGAGCTAGACGGGCTAAACACAGGTGCCCTGGAGGGGCAGCAGCAGGCAGGCAGCCTACTCTACTCCTCTGATTCGGAAATAATCTCTCGATTTCACCCCGGACGCTGTATGTACTGCTCTCTTTCTCCCCTATCTCCCTCTCTCTTTCTCCTTCATCTCCCTCTCTCTTTCTCCCCTACCTCTCTTTCTCTTTTATCTTTCGACTCCTCCCCCATCTCTCTCTCTCTCTCTCTCTCTCTCTCTCTCTCTCTCTCTCTCTCTCTCTCTCTCTCTCTCTCTCTCGCCCTCTCCCTCTCTCTCTCTCTCTCTCTCTCTCGCCCTCTCCCTCTCCCTCTCCCTCTCCCTCTCTCTCTCTCTCTCTCTCTCTCTCTCTCTCTCTCTCTCTCTCTCTCTCTCTCTCTCTCTCTCTCTCTCTCTCTCTCTCTCTCTCTCTCGGTACACTTTTCTCCGTGTCGTCTTGTCGCCGTGGCTTGACGGCGGCCGGGCCCGATACTGTTGCTGGGTGTTGAGGTCACGGCCTGTACCGGCGGCATGTCAATAGCGCCGCTCCACTACTGCAACCGGTTTGTATGAGCCGCTGCAACAGGCCTGCAGTCCTGCGGGTCCTGCGGGACCCTCCCTCCTGCTGCCCGCAGGACTGCAGGCCTGCAGGCCGCGCACGTACATCGCTCCGACATCAGGACTGACACCGCACCGCGGACTAGACTGCTGACAACTCGCAGTGGACCGGCGGCGGCGTCTCGTCTGACCTGACCACGCTCCCGACGTCTGATTGAGCAGAAGGGGTCCGTCAGTCCGTTCTTTGCCGGTGCGAATATCTGCGCTCAGTGTGAACCGCGCATTCGGGACGCGCTTCGGAGTTTACCGTACAAGATTACACCCAGACGTTCCCTGATCTCGAATATACATGCACATGCCCACGCCCAAGAGCATAGACCCGACTTCAAATTTGTTCTTTAGACTAATTGTTGGTAATAGTTGACTCAAATATGGATATTTGCTGACAAAAATATCAATTTTCTTATATTATTTGTTTGAAGATCGAATTCGATCTCGGTCCACATTTTAAATTAATTCTGGATGTACCTGAACCTGAAGCGACATTGACAAAAACCTACGGTTGAAGACTGTTAATTTAAGTGCAAAATTTTACCTTGTCCCTAAAAAGGAATACACCGTTTTGCGCCGTTTTGACTATTGTTGTTCCCAGAAGAATCTCAGTGTAGAAGTGTTGCAGAAGATAGATCTGCGGGAAGTGAAGTAGACACCGTATGATCATTTGACTACGGTAGAATCTGGCTCTAAAATTAACAGGTCTTATCCGTGGGTATTTGTCACAGTGGAACACCAACAACAACAAAATTAGTCTGCGAGTTCATGACTGCATGATCTAAGCGTCCCCTGTCGAAGGACATATGGCGCGCGGTCCAGTGCCCAGTAGTACTCGACACGAGTAGTAGTAAAACTCGCGAGTACCTCCCCCGCCTGGCGGGCGTGCATGTAGGTCATGTGCTGGGGCCGGGCCGGGCCGGTCGCCCGCAGGGTGCGCGTCAGGCACTTTATCGTATCAGCGCCATCGCCAAGCCCGGCCCTGCCCGGCCCAGGCCGGCCCACGGGACGAAAAGTTATTAACAGCGACATTACACAAAAATCGAACGCGGTGACGCCATGCCAAACCCCCCGCCACCCCGCGGGTGGTCAGCCTTCTTGGCGGGGCGGGGCGGGGCGGGGCGGGGCGGGGCGGGGCGAACGCCTGCCTCAAATAGCTCGCGCACGATTCAGACGTGCCAAAACACACTACTTGGCGAGCCCGCGCCGCCCGTCTAAATCTATGAACGCCAAATTGCACAACTAACTAGACTGTCGTGCCGTCAGTGGGCGTGAGGCGGCGTGCGTTGGGGGAGGTGAGGTGGGGAGGTACGCTATGGACCGCCGCGACGCGGCTGTGCGCCCACCAGCACGGTCACACTGAGAACCTATAGTCTTTAATTGGAGTCCGTTACATGTTTTAACGCCGTGGTTGATTGGCTGAAGTAAGAAAAAAAAAAGGAAGAAATTTATTTCTTTAAGTAGCTCAGTATATTTTATTATCTATGATTGGGTTTAAAAGCAAATAATTCTTTTTTGGTGTCGTACAATTATTTTTCGAAGTGATCCCCTCCTCCTACTTTTCTACGGACGCTGTTTAAGCACTCTCGCACCACAGTTCAAGTACAGATATGAGTAATAATGAGTATGAGTAGTAAAAAACCAAAAAACAACGCTGAAAACTTTAAAAATCCATATCTCCGGAAATAATTGACCCAGAGGGCTGACATTTTGTGGGTAACTTCTACTATTGATAAACAACATTTGACCAAAATTTAGGCGAAATCGTCAAGGGTTCTGTTCAAGCACTCTCGCAGCACAGTTCAAGTACAGATATTCATGTGCAGTGCCGAGTGCTTGAATCAAGAACTCATTGGCCCACCTCCCCCGGTGCGCGGGGCGGCGCGGGGCGCCCTCCAGGAGCGCGGCAGGTGATCGCCGGATAGAGTCTTATGAAACGCCACCTCCTCTTGGGTTACAAATGATGCATGCGCATGCGCCGTGCACTGCGTGCGCTCCACGCGCGAACTCGCACGAGCCACGCACGGACACGCACGGAAGGATTTGAAGTTCGCGCGTGTTTCGTGTCGTGCAGGTGTGTGCGTTTATTTTTTCAATGCATATGAAACCAATGTTTACCTTTGCAAATGGTACTATCTACGATGGCGGTTTCGTTATTGCAGGCAGCGCACACACTAAGGAAAGGGACAATTTTGTCCCAAGAAATGTTGCGTTTTTGTACACACCAATCCCTTTTGACAAATTTGTGTAATAATTTGGGACGATTTGTAATATTTCGGATGCAAATTGTCTCTATTTTGTGCGACAATTTGTCCCAAGAAAATGATGTGTACAAAAACGCAACATTTTCTGGGACTAAATTGTCCTTTTTCATTTAGAGTGCAGGGCGACGAGGAAACAACTCTTAAATTTTTGCACATCTTCTAGTTCAGAGTTAAATCTATAGAAACACTCAAGAACATTCTTTAAAAAAAATATACACCTTCTTAAAATTATGCTAAGCACTTCAAACAGTTCGAATAGTTCGGAGAAATTCGATAAAATTCAAAGCTTTTACGGCCGGAAATTACGTATTAAAATTTACAAAAAGTCAGGAAAATGCACATTTGCAGACCAAATTAAGATTTATTTCCCCCTGCTTGCAGCTCGTACCAATTGGGACATGAACGTTTACAAAAATTCAGCACGACCGACATTTTTTCTTCATTTGTTGCGAGCTGCTATGGATTGCTGTATGGCGCAGATAGCATTTTGTCGGGCTGCTATGACACTAGAGACCGTTTATTTGCAGTGTGAGCGCATGGGCCGCGCTGTGTGGCCACTCTTCTGCCTATCTCTCTGGGCACTGTCATTACCACCCCATAAAGCGGCGGGCGATGTGCGCCGGAGAGCGCGTTATTTGCAGAAAGGTGATTAGTGGCTGCACGCTCCTGCAAATAACGTCGTCCTGCCTGAATGTGGCCTCTGTCGGATTTGGAAACAGTCTCCATCAGGAGTGATATAGTCTCCTGGTCCGCCGCCTCGTGGCCGCCGGTTCCCCGTTTCCGGTAGCAGCAGCGCTGCGGCATCTGCCCGATGAGAGCGGTCCCATCATCTTTGGATTGTGATGTCACGGGGGTCCCGATTAAAAGAAGCGCAAGATTATTGAAGCCGGTTCCTTTTTCTGCTCGATCCCATCAATTGATGAGATTGAACCATCGTCGGCCTCTATCAGTATGGAAAAGAATATGCATAGCAGAGCTGGCTCGCTATGGCAGTCTGGTTCTCTCAGCGGACCTATTCGCAGGCGAGAGTCGGTTCGGGTAGTTGCATACTATATGCATACTCGCCCCAATCCTTTTCTTTCGGCGTTTAAATGATATGTTAATTTTTCGCAACGATGTAGGTTATAAACCAGGTAAAACGGTCGTGGTACAATTTTCTATTTTCCATTCACAGCTACTGTCCTGAAAATTTTTTCTTGGGCATTGTTTCTTTCCTGGTTACTACTCCTTAAATGTTTTGTAAAAATTAAAGAAAAAAAAACCTTGGGACAGATTTTTTGTCCCACTACAGAGGCAATATAAAGCAACTGACTGATTTTAGAAGAAACTCCGTTGCCAAAAAAAAAAAAAAAAATTGGCATCTGGACATTTACACGCACGTCCTCATTGGCACTTGGGATTAATTTGAATTTTTTTTTTCGAAAATCCCTCCTTTTTTTTCACTTACATGTTCGCGGGTAGCTTTTAAAACAGCTTGTTCTGGTGCACCACAACAACCGGCCGCTCGTATATGCAATATCAATCAAGATGTCAGACGGAAGGGCGGTGGGAATGGGGCAGACCAACAGCCTTTGGAGGACCAGGACCAGCGAGGATGACTTTGGATATCTTGCGCGTTCGATTGATGGATTGAATATGTCCGGGATGATCCGCTGCGGGATGTGTTAGTGCTTATAGTGTGTGTTGTCCGGGGGGAGAGCAGGAAGAAAGTGACGAGCTGGAGAGGCGGCCGGGAGCGCAGCAGGGTGGTGGAGAGGCAGAGGCGCGGTGAAGGGCTGGGCTGGGCTGAAAGGCGCTCCATTGCGTCATTGTGGGACTATGATTTGGCGGGTTGAAAAGGCTCTCTAGTGTGTGTGTGTGTGCGCGCGCGCGCATCATGTGGCCCCACTGCTCTAATGAACGGGTCAACAACCCCCTCGGGGGCGCGCGCAGTGCTAGCCGACAGCAGGGCGCCAACCTCTGCGCGCGGGAAAGTGTCGCTGTGCAGGCAGCAGGGTGCATGCGAGCGGGGGGATCCCTCAGACAAAATGTATACAGTGAATTTTGCCTCTTTAAAAATGTATTTCAGTTTTTTTTTAATTTTTTATTTTTCAGAGGAATTTTAATAAATAAGTTTTGATCTTTTACCCCAATTTCTGTTGTTGTTGTAATTTTTGTACATTTTTTCGTACTCTTGAATACGCCTTTTTTCTCGATCTGGCCGATCCCTGTGGCTGACGTTGCGCTTTGCCTCTCTCTGTTGCAGCTGGTGGAATGCTTAGGGATCCTGCTGTTCCAAGCCCTGGACTTCGGCTCCCAGGAGGAGGAGGAGCGGAGACTCAGCCCCGACCTGGAGAGGCTCATCGAGCATATGACAACGGGTGAGTGCGCAGCATTTAGTCATTTTAGGAAACACGGAATGGCTTTTCACCCTTCTCTCACTGCTGCTAATGCCTTTATGTCAAAAAATAAAGCGAAAACGAAAATAGGTATAAAATATTTCAAGAGAGTGATTGAAGGGCTTTTTATAATTCTATGTTTTAAATATCGCATGCCCTGTTTGTTGAGTACAGAGCAGCCACTGGGAGACTTCAACGCACACGTCAGTCGAGACCATAATCGCGGTAGACTGTCAAAACTTGCACATATATGTATATTTTTTTTTTCAAAAGAAAATTCCTTTGTTATTTTTGCAATGAGTCTCCAAATGGCGCGGGGGGAGTTCTCCCAAATAACTCGTTTCGGATCGCTGACACGTGCCCGCCCATGTCTTTTTAAGCTGCTTTGGGCAGTTTGGCGCCGCCGCCGTGGAGGAAGCCGTAGAGTAGAGTCCCTGGAGGGGAGGAGCGCCGAGGCGCGGGGAGAGCAGACGACGAGATGTGTGTTGCTGTTCATCTGCCAGGTCCGGCCCCGGCCCCGGCCCCGGCCCCGGCCCCGGCCCCGGCCCCGGCCCCGGCCCCGGCCATCCTCCTCCCTGAAAGCAGCCGCGATTGGAAACTAGTTTGGATGTTTCGCTTTGCTTTATGGAACGCTCGCGTCAGTTTCAGGTTTTTGGCCGCGTCGCGACGCTTTGGTTCGGGTGGGCGCCGTGGGCGTGTGACGCGCACCGTACCGAGCCGCGCCGGGGCTCTCCGGAACCCCACGGGAACCGTATCCTGTCAATAAAGAACTCGCTGCCAGAGCCTTTGCCTCTTAATCGCTCACGTTCCACACTCTTGATCGTTTACAAAGAATTTTATTTTTATCTCTCGTAAAATACAAAAAATTCTGTTCAATTATCATACAGGAAATTTCCTATTGTATTACAAAAGATTTTTCTTTGTATTACAGTCAACCTGACAAGCACACACCTGTAAGTGTGTGCTTGCAGGCACGCACCTACATTTGTGTACTTCTAGTACACACTTGAATTTGCCGTGTAAATAGGCCCATGATTATATAAATTTGCGTATTTTTTTTTGTGCGTGTACGTTGCGTGCCTGTCCCTCCGCTGCGCGCCGGCACTGAACTTGGCAGTGAGAGCGCAGGGCCTCTGGACCCCCCCCCCTTCCCCCCCCCCTTCCCCCTCCCACCTCTCCCCCCTCCCCCTCTTCCTCCTACTCCTGCCGCTACCTTATGTGCCGAGGGCTTGTTCCAGAATGCACTACATGCCTCTTTGTCATTAACACGCCATGGGCCATTTCTATTATAGTGCAGTGCGGCTTGTTAACGAGCGGAAATGTGTCGGAAATAAAAGCGAGGTATACTGCCGCAGGTGAACGCACCCGTCTCCAGGCGCGCTACTCAAGTGTGTGAATGTCGTACACTCGGGGGTGTATACGGATTTTCATTCGTGCGCTTCACCACTAGCGAGTGTGTATGAAATTCCTAGGAAAATTTGCACATTTACACGTTTAAGTGTATTCGCGGAAGGCCATCCACTCATGTAATAAAAGTGTGCGTGACAATCCGCAGAGCGAGGTAAAACATGCCCGCGTTTCTTGGTGCTATTAAAAAAAAAAAAAAAATTGTTTCAAATCGATATGCAGACAGTATTGATTGGAGCTATTGAGTCTGCAACGCGGCCAGAACTATAACTATCGACCAGGTCCAGTATACAAATACGAATGTGTATGTGTGTGTCGTGACGCTGTGCCCGCACGTGCGTGACTCCCCGCCCCGCCCCACCCCGCCCCGCCCCGCCCCGCCCCGCCCCGCCCCGCCCCGCCCCGCCCCGCCCAACAGCCCCCGCCGCCGCCACTGCTGCAGCTGCTCTCACTGATCGGCCGGTCCCATAAAATACGATGCGCAATTGGCTGGTGCACTGCAGTGCCACACTGGCCTAGAACACAGCCGTGTCTTGTGCGCGTGCGCAGCCCGCCGGCACAATATCACTGTGCACTGCCGCAAGGCGACCTATTGGTTTGATATCCGTTTTAACACCCCCTCTGGTAAAACAAATGCCTAGTTTTTTTTTCCATCATGGTGTTAAGTTTGCACTTCTCTGCACGATATGGTGTACGGTAGGACTATATACATCACAACGTGCCTAGCATCTGTGCACTTCGTAATTGTATATACATGTTAAACATTTCGTGGTGTATGGAAGTATGCATTTGAATGAGGGATCGCTTGTCAAAGCATAGGAATGCAATGCTAGCCCACATGTATAGTCAGCTATACACGTTCACTTCCAAAATGTCTAAAAACATCAGCTTAAGTTTAATTAGAACCATGCATGATATACTGTATGAGTATTATATGAGGATCGAGCTATGCATCAGGTGACGCATTGAGCTATATATTTAATCTACCAGTGCCGCACTAGCCCCCCTCCCCCCCCCCCAAAAAAAAAAAATAATCATCATATTTCCACGCAGTTTCTGTAAAACCATTACGCTACAATGCATTTCCTCTGTAAGAAAATTCAGATTGCTCACAAACCTGGACAAAGGTGCTTTTTTTTATTTCTCCTGTTCGGGATGTGCGGCAGTTTTACACCCGGCGGGGGGGCACATCCCAAAGCGTCCTTCATTCAAAAAATTAACGTAGTCCTCCTTCAGGAATAGTGGGAAAAAAAGAACGAAAATAAGAAAAAATAAGATTCGTGGGAAAAAAAAAAAGCAGTGAAATTCATCGAAAATTGTGAATAAAACTAAGAAAGGAAAAGTTAAACGCTTGAATTTAAGGACCCTTCGACAATGCCCCTCGGTAGCTCGGGGGTCTTACGACCTAAGCGCTGGGGCATGTCACGCAACTCGTCAAGGCAGCAGTATTTTCGCCGGGTAGACCAGGCCGCCGTCAATATAGGTGTGGGCCGGGTCGGGTCGGGTCTGGTACTCCGGGGGCCGTTGCGGTGCGGGCGAGCGTCGCGCGCTCGAAAATTGCCTTTCCGTGCCTCCTGCGAGCTTCCTTGTCCCCGATACAGTGGCGTAGCCAGCCACGCCCCGGCCTCTCTCTGCTCGACTTCAAGAGATCAACACAGGAGCGTTAGCGATCGCTATTATAGTATGTGCCCTAGAGGGGGAGGGAGGGAGGGGGTACAAATATCATGGGCCCTCTCTAGTTTCAGGAACTGGAGCTCATAGACTACCGTACCGTAATATCTGTTCTCACTGTAAATACCAGAGCGAGGATTCTAGCCCTCAGGAGAGCGAGAAATTTTCCCTCACTCTTTGAGAGCGAGGTTTGGTTTTCTCGCTCAATTAGAGCAATAGTCTCAAAAATCTCGCCCTATTTGAGTGAGCATTGGGAAACCTCACTTTTTTTTTGAGTGAGGATTATTTTCCTTTATCTCACTTGATTTGAGTGATGTTGTAAATTCTTTCTGAATTATAGCGAGGTTCCTGAACTCTCACTTAAATGGGGCAAGAGGAAAAATCTCGCTTCTTTTTGATGAGACATCTCACTCTTGCAATTGCAGTGCCCCTTGGTACGATTATTATTCGACTTTTTTTTTTAACATTTGGGCGGTGTTTCTGCGACTAGTGACGGCCCATTATATTTGTAACCGTTCCCAGTTTTCCCCAACTCCAGGGCTGGTAGTTTAGCGACGACCCCTGATAGGCCAGCCCTCAAGTGCGTTCGATGAAATTTTGAACTGCGCTCCAAATACTGTAATACTTAGAATTCTCCGTCTCCAACCTGACACACATTAATAAGAAATAACTGTGCAGTATGAATGGCTCAAATTATTATTTTTCAAAATTACATGAATGGTTCAAAGTTTTCTTGAAACACTTTGTGGAAATAAAGTTCGTTTAACGAACCGTTTAGAGACGGGTGCATTTTCGCGCATGTGGTCAGACTGTTCCCCGACGCGTTGCCGCGGCGTCGCCCCGCCCCGCCCCACTCCACCTCACCCCACCCCTCCGCACCCCACCCCTCCGCACCCCACCCCACCCCACCCCCACCCCACCCCAGCCCGCCCCGCCCCGCCGATCCCTTATCGCCAACATGTGTCATATTTCAGCGGCGCGGCGCGCGCGGAAGGTTGGCGGCGCTGCGCGCATATCCGATCGCACCCACCGGCCGAACGTAGAGCGAGAGAGAGAGAGGGAGAGAGAGTGTCCTGGGCGGAGAACCCGCGAGTGGGAGAGGGATGCCGTCAATGGCGTTCTCTCAATCGCTCTCACGCTCACACTTCCGCAATCTCCGTAAAGCGGCGTTCTCTCTGCCGTACTTATACAGCCCGCCTCTTTCTTTTTTATTTCGATCGCAGCACCTGTGGGTTTTCCGCAGTCAATACAGGGCGACGCCCAGTTGTCATCTTCCCGAATGCTTTTACTTTAAAAGAACAAAAGGAACTTGGGCTTAACAATTTTGAGGGTGTAGAACATCACGCAATTGAAGGGGAAAAATGATGAACTCGGCTAGATTTTAAAAAGAAAGGAAAGTAAAGATATTTTAGTAATCATGTAGTTAGAAGTTCGCAAACACTCAGAAAGATAGTCGTTGATTCACAGATTTTACATAAACCAGTATAATTAAAACCCAAAATTGTAATATTTCAAGTTTGACGTAATGACTAGGAATTAATCCATGGGTAAGAGTAAGAATTGGCTGTCATGAAGTTCAAATTGCAAAATGAAGTGCAAATTCATTAAAATATATTTTTCACACTAAAAATAAAAGTCAGTAGAGTTTCCATTTATTTTAAGTCACGTCATTTGAACACTGTGCATTAAATAGTTCGTTTTCCCCTCGGGAGTTGTATCGTTTCGTTGAGCATCGTCCTATCGTCCATACCTGCGGCGAGCGGGTTGATCGCAGTGCTGCTGCTCACTCTCTATAGGGTCGTGACGCGCTGGCGACGCTCATGTGAGATCTGAGATCACGGTCGTCGCAACACTTTGGTCCACCACCAACCCGCAGGTCCACAGGTCCGCTGGGTTCCCGTGCGTGCTAGTGCTATCGCGAAAGCTGCACTGGTGGACCCCCAGAGGGGCTCTCAAAGGGGCTCCCACAGGGGCTCCCAGAGGGGCCCGCGAGCCCCCTGGGCCTGAGCCGCATGCTAATCCAACGCGCGGTTAGGCGCGCGGCGCGCAGAACGACCCGAGAGACGTTTATTCGAGGCGACAATTGATCGGCCGACGGACTTCCGGTCCGTGCGGGCTCGAGTGTGTGTATGTGTGTGAGTGTGTGTGCCAAAGGGTGGGGTCCCCCACTTAAGAGGGTGTGCAAAGAGTTTCGAGAGTATTGATATTGACGAGTATCCGCGAGTATTCACGAGTACTGGCGAGTATTGGCGAGTTTCATTATAAGAGTTTTTAAGCGCGAGTTTTGGCAAGTACTCGCGAGTTGTTTTTTTTCGTGAACAATGAGTATTTTAGTTTGGGTCTCCTCGGTGTGTGCCGGTGGAAAAGGACTATAGGGCGATTGGAATGGAATCGGCGATGGGAAAAAAAAATCAGCACGGCACCTGCTGGCGCTGATGGACGGTGACAGTATGGTGCGCAGTCGACCTTGCTCCACATCTCTCTCTCTCTCTCTCTCTCTCTCTCTCTCTCTCTCTCTCTCTCTCCTCTCTCTCTCTCTCTCTGTCGTTCGTAACGAGGTGGTCCTTGTACCCGTGCGCGGTGCGTCCAAAGATGGCCAGCTGCGGTACTCGCTTGTGGACGACAGACTGTCGCGACGGCCCCACCGCGACCCCAACCCCTTCTCCTGCCCCCGCCCGGGCTCGAAAACGCAGATACCTCTCCGTCTCTCTCTCTCTCTCTCTCTCTCTCTCTCTCTCTCTCTCTCTCTCTCTCTCTCTCTCTCTCTCTCTCTCTCTCTCTCTCTCTCTCGCGGTAGGTTTTGGAAGCGGAAGGGAGACGGAGACTCAGGACGATGATTTCAATGGTGAAGTAAGAGCGGGCGGGTTGAGTAAAAGGGCTTTGTGATGGCCATGTCTGGAGTAAAGCAGCAACGGCTGTGACAATAAAACTGGATGCAGTGAACGCGTGCCTGAGCTTGTGCCGGTCCTCTACTCGTGAAACAGGCACTACATGACGAGCTCGTGCGAACGGGCGGTGTCTGGCGCGAGTTCACACTCCCTGCTCCTTCCGCTTACTACTGGCATTTCAAAGGTTGTGACGAGGAGCTCCTCCTAGGGCTGCCATCCCTAAGGCTAGGGCATTTTGGCGTCCAGTGAAACGAGCTCTTATAGCTCCTACCCATTTTAAGAAGAGAAGATTAAGCCCGCGATTTGGAAACACTTCAAAATTCTACGAATGGGTGTATAACAAGACCAAAATTTGGAAGGATGCTTGAACGGGATGTGGGGTGTGTGTAGCGTTGTTTACGTGAGGTGCCAGTGAGAAGTGCAGTTCAAACGAGGTGGAAACAACTCTGAATTTTAGAGTAAAAAGTTTTGCGAATTTTCGTGAATAATCTTGAATTTTTATTGAATTTTTGTGAATTCATGTGAATTTTTGCTTGAATTTTTAACGAAATTATTGTGAATATTTGTGAATTTTGCTGATTTTTTCTGAATTTTGAGTGTAGAAAAATTTCTGAGTTGTCTCCCTCTCGAGTTCAGCAGTTCAGGGGTCCCGGCCGCCTCGCCTCAACGAGCGTACGGACTGCACTTCTCTGCTCTGTACCGGCGTGAGTGCTCAGCCGCAGGCCTCTAGTGCACTTACAGGCCCGGGCAAGGGGCAATAGCAGGCAGCAACAGTAGTTTTCACGACGTGTGTGGCACCCGTACCCGTCCTACCCCTCCTCTCGTCCGGCTTCGACAGTTTATACAGCAAAGAACATGCGCGACAGTTTTTTTCCCTTAAAAAAAAAAAAAATGTTAAAAAAATGTATTTGTAAATTTACTCCCTTTTTTTAAAAAAAAAAATTGCGATAACGATACAGAGTACACGAAAGCTGTCGAAAATTTTGGACCGCAAATTCTTACTTGTCACAGAAAATCATCGTAGTACAACTGGATGTTGTAAATTTACAGCATTTATCATGGAACATTTTCCGGTGAGACATTACGAATACTTTTCACAGTGTTTCGGAGAGGGGTGGGGTGGGGGTGCAGCCATTTCATGGCCGAATTATCGGGGACCTCGACCTATCCGAACCCCCGGTGGTTTTGGGCAGCCAGTGCTGCTTTGCTGGCGATCGTGTTCCTCAGTTTGAAGGGCTTCATCCTCATCCAATAACCCCGCCACACGATGCTCGCCCCCTGCATGTCCTGATCGAGCGACTCGGCTCCTCCCAGTGCCGCCCCTGTTTACTGCCGCTGATTCTGACTCCGCTTTTCTTTTCTTTGCGTCTTATTCTTCTCTTTGGAAATATTACTGCGGTGGCTCATTTTTGGGCTGTTGTCGTGTTTTACGGCATGGCGACGCCCTTTTTGCCGCCCTGCCTGCTGTAGAGTTGCGGCCATCTTCAGGGAAGAGGTGCTCTCATTGTTATCATTACCTTTATTTTGTGCCCGCCGTCCTTGAGTCAGTGCTTTGGATTTGTGTGTGGACCAACAGGGCGAGGATTCTGCCCGGCGCCTCTCGCAACCGCCCAGAGATCCGTTGGGCTAAGCGACGGCACGGGGTTATTGGACATTTTGTTTTGTTGCTTTTTTTATGAAGAATAGCTGCTTTTTAATTAAATCTTGTCATCATCCTTCGAATACGTTACCCTTTTGTATTGCCCTGTCCACTATATGTCATGGCAAAAATATAAATAAAAACTGTCTTTTACCGTTTAGAACACGACAGGCTGCGTTCTCAGCGAGACGCTGCCTCCACCTAAATCGGCTGTGTCCGTTGAATAATGTCGTGTGTGTGAATGTGTGTGTGTGTTATGGGGGGGGGGGGGGGGCTAGCGTCTGACCTTGGGACCGGGCTGGACTGGGTGATGAGTGTTTGTGGGTCAGCCCCATTGGGCCTGTCCGCCCACGTATGGGGTGTTTGGCATTGGCGAGAAAAAGAGTGCGAAAACATTTCGACAAGAGGAGAGGGGACTATGGCAATGGAGTGTAACCAACTGGCTCATAGAGAACTCGAGCGTTAAGGTTCCGTTTCGTGACTTGTTTTCTCGTTTATTTCTACACTCGTAAGGATTGGCAGCACTTTTCTACCTTCCGCTTTCATTCCTTTTTCGTCCCTCTTATTCCTCTGCTATATTGCGATTGGTCTTGTTATCTGTTCCTCGCCTGGACTTGGACCCTTATCTTTTTCCTGCTCTTCCTCTGATTTAATTTCTGGCCACAGGTCAGTGCTTTCCTGCTTGACTTTTCATGAGGGAGATAACAATGGTCATCGGAAGTATGTTTTTGCTGTTACTGCCATAAATAAAGTCTATCTTTTGCGATGCGAATCTGGAGGTGCTACACGGAGAAAAATAAATTAGCCATGTAGCTAATTCAGTTAGCTGAAGCTTGTTAGCTGTGCAACTAAGTCCCTTAGTTGCGTGGTAAATAGTTATGTATCAAGCTAACGTTGATTAGCTGCAACACTAAGGAAATTAGCTATAAACATTAGCACGGTGGCTAACAAGTGGCTAACGTGGTCGGGAAAGGCCTTGGATGCTCCGGATGCATGACACCGGGTGCGAGCACAATCCCGCGTAGGTAGCCTGGGTGGCCGCGTGGTTAAAGGAGCAACTCCATGAGCCAGAGACCTGGGGTTCAACTCTCGGTTAGGTAAGATAGTAAGTTCCAAATAATAAGAAAAAAATGTGCCCATAAGGTCGAAAGTACATGAATAAAAGGGAGGATGAAGAGTTGGGTGGAGGATTACTTTATTCAGAAACGAATGTAGACTAGTATTAGCACCAGTGCTAATTCGGAGCTGTGCTGCGAAGAATCAACAGCTAATCGGGTTCGTACACCCACAAATTTTGAGCAACACAGCTAGTTTTCTTCATCCTATAGCTAATTTCATCGAGCTAATTTTATTAGCATTCCAGCTAATTTCTTAGCTGTTCCTATGTAGCTAATTTTATTAGCTGGAGTAGCTAAGAGTTACCTTTACAGCTAAAAGGTTTTCTCCGTGTACAGTAACAGGTTTCTGCGCTCGATGCATTTCTAATGATAATTGAATTTGAAGTGAGGTCGAGTGCTTGCTTCCAATAATGCCCTAAAAACTGGCAAAGTCGTCTTGATAAATATCCGATTTAACAACCTTAAAACCTATTACTTTTAATGTTAAATCGACCTGGATCGACAAACTTAACACCAAGTCGATGTTGTGATTTCGGCGAATTTAATCATGCTATATTTGTGTCCAAAAATAAATAACTGTGACACCTCCTAGACTCTACTACATCATACTACTACTACTACTACTACTACTACTACTACTACTACTACTACTACTACTACTATATACTAATAATAATGTTATAATAATAATAATAATAATAATAATAATCAATAAGTAAATGAAAATAGCGATGTCCAGTCAGGCGAATGCAACAGTCAGAGTGGTGGCCCGCTCATTACCACCCTTTTGCTGGAGCCGCAGTGGTCTCGCGGGTAAAGTGCCGTCGTTGTGTAGCTTTTGTTTCGACGCTGTTGTCGGCCACGCCGGCCCGGGCCAGGAGGGTGTATTATTATTTTTTTTTTTGGTCATGGTTTTGTTACTCACCCATTTCGTTTGTTTCGGAATGGTGTTTGGCCCTCCTAGCCGCCCGCCGCGGGGCAGAAGAGGGGTGTCTGAAAAGTTGCCGCATCACGGACCATAACAACTCGTGAATGGATGAGTCGTACTACTTCTGTTTTGAAAAGATACTGGAAGGATGGAGGAGCCTGCGGATTATTGAATGGTTTTACCGGGAGAGAAAAATTATCTCCCATACACACATAAGTACGGAGGGAGAGAGAGAGAGAGAGAGAGAGAGAGATGGGGGAGGAGGGGAAGGAAAAAGGAGAAAAGATAAGGCGGATGTGCATAAGGCGCTGCGCTAATCGTATGCGGGTCGTCTCGTGTATCTGGGAGTGTGGGCGATGCAACTTCGCGGAACCCCGCGCGCCTGCGCGGCGGGGATGCCTTTGCAAGGGCCGGCGGTCGGCCGGCCGCCTCCATTGAGCCCTAAGGCGGCGGTATTGTATCCAGCGTATCCAGTCTTGTCTTTACCCCCCTGCCCCCCCCCCTCTCCTTTTTTTTTCGTTTGGTGTTGGCGTGTTTGTTCTGACGTTAGCGCTTGTGTGTTGCAGATGATGCCGGCGAGAGATCGCAGGAGGCGGACGACGAGGGGATCGAGCGGGATTCCGGCGAGAGTGAAAATGACGAGGATGCTCTGGGGGTCGTGATAAAGGTAAAGTCGCGCATGCCCCTGTACGTTTTCTTTAGGAGAAACGCTCTCTTTAATTTGCTATACATTTTGTGAATACTGGTTCTTAAACTGCACGGAAAAAAATAATTGTCAGGATTAATAAATTAGCTAATTTTGGGATAGACAAGAAATTCGCCGTGGCAGCTAAGAGCTGGCTGCCACAGTTAAGAGTTAGTTGCTACAGCGGAGCTGTCGCTGCAGGAGCCCACCGGTTTGTTCTGACAGCTAATTGTGTGTTTCGCTCTCAGAACTGATCGGTTGACTCCTGCAGCGACAGCTTCGCTCTGGCAACTAACTCTTAACTGTGGCAACTAACTCCTGACTGTGGCAGGCAACTCTGAGCTGCCACAGCGGATTCGGGATTATCTACCTACCCCCAAATTAGATAATTTGTTAGTTTTGAGGACTAATCTTTTTTTACGTGCAACGCTTTCTTTAATTATTTACAGTACATTTTGTGAATGCTGGTTTTCAAATTATATTTACGACATTTACGCCAGCCTATACCTTTGCTCAATTAGTTCCAAGTCGATATGGCTCTTGTAGTCCTTCAATTTCGAATTACTATTTCAAGAAACCCTTCGTGGTAAAGTTCACCGGTAAATTTACAAAGGTTTAAAAAAAATTTAAAAAGGTTTTATAAAACCTTGCTCTGACCTTTTTATGAAAGCTGCATCAATATTCTCGTGTATCGCACACGTTCTTGTGCCGAGTAAATAATACCGCGCGCTTTTCCCGTTGCGGTAGGGATATTAGACCACTGCGACAGTAGCAGCAGCAGCAGCAGCAGCCGAGCTGCGGTTGGCGTTCTCGTTAACAGTGTAGTAACGCACAGACCGCAGCGCTCTTTGCGGCTTGATAGAGACATTACAGAGTTGCGATGATTGGCCGGGTGTTGGTTCTGTCGCTTCTCTCTGACATGCAATCCGCGCGCTCGTCTGCGGCCTGTATTTAAGCCCGGCGTAGCCTAGCCAATGGTCTTACGATGCAATATAATTTTCTTAAACGGCACTGCGGAAAACTTGAGGGGGAAACAACTCTGAAATGTTTGTACACGTGCACCCCGCGATTCAGGAAAATTCAGCAAAAAATCGGGAAAAATGTAAGAAAAAATCACGAAATTTAAAGCTAATTCTAGCAAAATTTAACAAAAATTCAGTAAGAATTCACGAAAACTCCCCAAATTTTTACACCAGATTCAGAGTTGTTTTCCCCTTGGAGAAAGTTGTTGTTTGCATGTTCTTTTTTTCGTAAAGTGGTAACAATGTTCGTGCACGAAAATAAATTTCATTTTTGAAATATTTCCAACCTGCACGTCTCCATAAAAAATATTAAAAAAAAAAATCACTAACAATTGTGTTGTTGTTGTTGTGGGTTTCAGATGTGCATGAGCCACCTCGGGGTGTCCAAAACACAGGATGCAGACAACCACTACCGGGCCGTGTGCAGGGCGCTGGTGCTGGAGACGCTGGAGCTGAGCAGCTTCCTGGAGAAGGTGTCGCAGGGGACCAAAGAGTTGAGGACAGACAACCCGTCGACGGAGCTGGATCAGCTCAAGTTTACCGACTGGGTGAGTGCCAGTCAGCAGCATGGACCCGACCTGGGCTCAGTCCCTACGTGTGCCGAGATGGTGAAAGAACTCCTCCGCAGGGTTGCCACAAGTCAGGAAAATCAAACAAATGTCAGGATTTGGAATGACTTTCAGAAAATCAGGAAAATGTCAGGATTTGGAGAAACTGTCCAAAAAATCAGGATTTGGAAAAACTGTCCGGAAAATCGGGAAAATGTCAGGAAATTGGAGTGAAAGTGTCAGGTAAAAATGGGCTCAGGGGTATATTTTGCCTTTCCGACCACGAAAGGGCCGTGGGTCGGCGCAACACTGCCTCCTCTTTTCTGCTGGCGGGAACACAACGTTAGGAAAACCCTCACTTTTGTCAGGAAAATAAACATTTCTAGTTCTGTAGCAATCCTGCTCCGACAGTAGTTGGTTTCATACCAGGCACAATACTTTAAAAAAATAGAATTTTATTTTTTATTTTTAAATGACATTTGCTGGGCAAATCGCTGGACCTGTGCGGTTTTGTTGGTGGGACCTCTGGTGGAAACGGGGCCGTGATAACGCACTGCTTTGCCGGCAGTAGAAAGTGAATACAACCGCGAGGTTGGGCAGGATGCTTGCGGTCCCCTATGCGCCACGGGCTAGGCCTGCACGGCCTGCAAGGCGCTGTGCTTTGCGACGGACGTTGTGGTCCTGGCGGACGTGGTGGTTTCTGCGTGGCCTCGTCCGCCTATCGATGTGGCCTCACATTGTACGCAGCATTGCGCAGGCCAATATTTGGGGAAAGGCAATAACGACGCGTATCGAACCATACTTCATTGCCAAAGCAGATCATTCCATATCCACATCCGCCTCTTTGCTCGGTTCGTTTTCGTAAAAACAAAATTTTAATGGGTTTCGTGTTTTTCTGTTTTAGAACAACTATAGGATATTCCAAGTCCTGCAAGTACGTATTGTAGTAACGTTCATGTGTTATTGTGACGTTTGCAAACATTTGCATGGAAGTAGATACAAGCCAATATTCGTACTGTTGTGGCATGATTTTTAGACGTAGTTTTTTCCCTCCAACTAATGGGTTTTTTACCCTCTCGTAGCATTTTGCTTGGATTTTTTCAACATCAAACTGAAGTATACCACCTCTTGTGCTTCTGAAAAAAAAAGGGTGGTCTTTATTTTGTAACAATTTTTTTAGTTGCATACTGTATTATTTGGCCAGCGTGTTTTATTTGGCCAACGATGCTATCACGCATCACGCTTGCATATTATATAGAGGTCAGTTTCTCTTTGGTTTACGTTTTATTCTCAATTTCTCCCGGCTTTCGCCCTTTTTTCGCTGCTCCGCTGATCTTAGAGGGGCCCCTACTCGCCGCGCTGAGTCTCGCATTGCGTCTGATTATCGGATTCCGAAATGGAAGTGCATTAGGTCGAACGAAACTCGTCGCTCTGAACGTCAGCCGTCGTGATTTAGGAAGAGCACACACCGGTATCGGGCCAAGCCAAACAAAAATACTTGTCTGCCGGGTTATTTTTGGACGCTGCTGCTGATAAAACCAAGGCGGCCGTGGCTCCGAGGGAAGAGAATAACAAATAAGTTTTTTAAAAAAAAGTACATGGCCGGAGAATAAAACAATGTTAATGAGGGGAATAATAAAAGGAATGCGGTCTTCGCGAATTTTCGCGACGAGGAGGAGCAGTCTGACACGTACCGCGCCGGCCGCACCGGTCACCGGGCGTATGCAAAATAGAGTCGGTAATAAAATGCGCCATTGGTCGTCCAGCCGCCGCGCGTTGGGAAGAGGCGCGCGGGCCGGGCTGGGGCCGGGCTGGGGCCCCACCGCGCCGGGTTGCGTAACCCCGGGGTGGCGTCGCGTGGCGTAAGCCTATAGCGTCAGGCGGAGGAGGCGGCCGGAGCGAGGAAACGTTTTGCTATACAGTTTTCCCGAAAATTCGCGTGCAGTCCTCCTGCGGTGCGGCGCCCATATCTGACCGCATTCTTAAAATCTTAAATGATTTTCACTGTATAAGTATACGGTGGAAAGTAGTTGTCAGTTGACGGGAACACAAATTTTCCACGGAGTCGAGTTGTAATATAAAAATCACATGTCGTTAAATTACAAGCACTACTTTACGACTTGAAATTCAGTTGCAAGCAAGAATGGGCTGTCGTGTAAATTTACAACATTTTTCGTAAGTCGTAATTTCAAAAATAAATCGTAAATCTTCGAAGATATTTTTTTACAGTGGGCTTAAGTGAACTCTGCTGCACTGTAAGTTACACTGATATTCACTGTGGCCTTCGGTAATTTTTAACCCTTAAAATGGTGCTTTAAATTCTGTCATCGCTTTGGCAGTCTTTATTGCTTAAATTTTGGCGTCCCTCTTGAATGCCGAAAGTTTGCCATCTTCAATGCCAAAATTTGTGCATTTCTCGGGAACGCCAAATTTTTCTCACTCTTAACGCCGAGAATCGTCGTCCTCCCACAAGAACGATGAAAACTAGCTCTACAAAGGGGGCAAAAGCTTGGCGTTCTTCAGAGGTAGGGAGACCACTAGTTTTGTAGTGAAGGCTCCCGAAACGGGCATCGCAGTAATTCTGTGGTCAGCACGCGACATCCGAAGAACACGCTTTATATCCCTCTCCGACCAGTAAATGAAATCAGGTGGGCTGAAAAGAAGCCAAGCTATAATCTCGGGATTCCGCTAATAACTTGTTCTGAAATCCTTGTGCTTAAAAAAATACAACCGAAATAGTTTTAGCTGTATCGAAAATTCGGGTCGCGGTAGGAGAGGAGGAAGGAATGTGTCGCGGCTGTGGACCGAGCCGAGCCGAGCCGAGCCGAGCCGACCCTTCTCACTTTCCTACATTATCGCTAAACGGCCGCGGCATATTACCTCCGCTAATGATCGGGACGAGTTACCGCCGCTCTGTCGTAGATCAGATTTCAGGCCGCGATAGTCCGCATCTCTGCAGGCCCACAGGGAGGCCGGACAAATTCGTTTTGCAAAGCCTGCCTCCACCGCCCCTCACCCGGGATTTATGCAGACAACTTATAGGGAAATTAGTGGCGGCGAGGAAGAGAGCTTCGCCGCGGCCTGGAATCTGAGCCTTATCGTATTTAGCGCGGGGACCAGTTACTCACTCCGGGCGCTGCTCGCACCGGCTACCGGCTATGTCATTTTGACGTTAGTAGTGCTCTCAGACTGTTCTGTAGACATTTTTTTTTCCTATAGAAACTTTTGTTTCGTGATAAATTAGAGACATGCGCTATAGCACGATTCGGAATATTTTTTTTTCTAAATGTGGTAAATTTCCCGCAGTATTTATGCACGGTTTTGGAAAGACTATAAATTAATGCCTGAAACCGTCTGCAGGTATAGAAAAAATTTCGATACGATGCTGCTATTTTACACGTCCCTTTTTTTTTATTCCGAAAATGTCTATATCGGTCTGGGAGTGATAGCAGGCAACCTGAACTGTGCCTGAACTGTTCGGAAAGTGTAAGTTAGAACCGCAGTTTTAACGAATGACTACTCTCCAAGTCGAGAGGCTTTAACTTTTACGTAATAGGACACAGTAATCACTTCGGATGTTTGCGTTCTTTCGGGTCCGGTCGCCTTGTCCCCGTGTTGCGCAATGTGCACGCGCCGCGTTGAATATTCAAGTCGATCTGTCTATACTCTCAATACTGGTAAATTAATCGGTTTTGTCCCGAATTGAAAACAGAAGCTTAGGAAACGTCTGAAAACTCCATGATTTACTGCTGAGCACATTGATCATGGAGGCAGGCTAGGCTAGGGAGACGTAAGGTATGGCGCACCGACACCTATTTAAACACTTTGCGGTGCTTAAATCACAAAATATTGCCATATTTTTAGTGTTGTCGTATTCCTAAAGTTGCATAGATGAAAACTGTGGAGCTCATTTTTCCCATACCTTGAAGTGTATGGGTTATATATACAAAAAAGCCGATGGGACAACGTCATGCAGAATCGTGGGAGAGAGAAAGACAGCTTTGGGAACTTATTTAAACACTTTCTGTCGAAACTACGTAATTATCATCATGGTTGAATCTTTATATGGCAACTAATGATGTAACCAAAGAAAACTGTGGAGTTAAATTTTGATATTTTTACCTATTTAATATTTTTAGAGGCTAGAAAACCGGACCTCTCTCTCCCACGATTCTGCATGACGTTGTCCCGCCGGTTACCACCTTGCGTCTCCCTAGCCTAGCCTGACTCCATGCATTGATGAATGTGTTCGAACGCCTGCAGTGGTCGTGATAGGCCATCCCGCTCTACACATGTGTGATTCGGGGTTGCCTATCCTGCTGTTGCCAGGCGCTAAACGCTTCCCATCTCCCGCCTCCACCCATTCTCTCTCTCTCTCTCTCTCTCTCTCTCTCTCTCTCTCTCTCTCTCTCTCTCTCTCTCTCTCTCTCTCTCTCTCTCTCTCTCTCTCTCTCGTTGATTTGCTTTCTCGCTTTCGCTTGATTGGGCGTAGCCGTTGGCCGTGAGTCAGTACGAGTCTGCACAATTCGGACGCCTACGTCATAAGGCGACGGCAGCGGTCGACCGCTTACCGGCTGTCTGTGAGAGCGCGTCACTCTGGACAAAAAATAAAAATAAAAGCATAATGGTTGAAAATTTTACCTTCACCGAACTCGCTGAAAATTGCCTTCCTCCACTGTTGTTCATAGTGAGAGGATCTTGACCCTGAGGCTGGGCCGTGCCGTGTCGGGCAGCAGGTGTGTGGTGGGGCTTGGGGAGGGGAGGGGAGGGGGCAGCTCCTTCAAAAACCATTCACCTCAACTCGTGTTTCTCGCGCAGCGCTTTGGCGGCACTTCGTGATGTTTTACGCGTTAGTGGTGGAGTGCCCGTGGAGTGCGACCTGGAGGGGGTCCAGCAGTGGAAAGACGTTTGCGGTGGGGCGAGGGGGTCGATGGTAAGGTGTGTAACACTGTAAAAAATGTTGGGATTTTTACTATACGCATGTATGGGATTTTTCCCATACGTCGTATGGTACCCGAAAATTCCTACAAATGTATAGGAATTGTACCATACATCAAGGAGTGTATAGGAAAATACCGAACTCTATGGTAGATCCTCCATAAGTGTCTCGGAAATTTACTATACATGTGTGGGACGCACGCATTACTATGCACGTATAGGAAAATTACTTGACGGCATAGAAAGTTTACTATACACTGTTATCTATTTAAAATTAGAAATTAATGGAAGTAGAAATTAATCGCGCTGGTTGAACGAGTTCCTGTTAGGTCTGCTCGAATATATCCGAGTCAACTACGTGCAAGCATTGATAATGAAGCAGTCTCATGTTGCAAACATATGCTCGGAATTTTGAGTCTAGACAAAGCACGTACAATAGTTAGTCAGGACAAGTACGCTAAAAAGAAAAATCCAGCGTCAAAAGACCTCGATGGAAATCACGATAGGAGTTGCACTAATGACAGTCTGCTACCTGTTCACGCCTCCGGGGCCGTGCACCCCGTCCTGCGGGGCCAGCCCCAGTCCCGGGATAGCCAGGGGCTGGCCCGGTGGGGCGTGGCGCGCAGTTCTGGGACTACCTGGACGCGCTGGGACATGTCTCCCATCGTGTCCCAGTGGTCCAGTGGTCAGCGTGACAGGGTCGCAACCTAGAAGTCCGAGGTTCAACTCTCCATCCGGTAAGATATTTCTTCGTTAAGTAAGTGCTTAGTTACATGTAAATAACGGGTAGAAGTAAAGAACGAGGGAGGGAGAGAGGCGGAAGCGAGCTTGCCCTCGGTCTATCTAAGAAAGCAAGGCAGTTCTATTTTCTACTTGCATTTGGCGTATAGGAAAATTCCCATACATGCATGGGACGATTCCTAGTCACGCATGGTAGAACTACGACACGCGTGTATGGGAAAATTCCCATACATGCATGGGAGGAATCCTAGTCACGCATGGTAGAACTACTACATACGTGTATGGGAAAATTCCTATACATGTATATGTTAATAACTTCATAGACATTTATAGGAATTTTACTATAGAAATTTTTTACAGTGAATTTATCGCGCGTTAAGTCGCTGTCGTTGTCACCTTTTTTTTCCATCCCCCGCGCTCTCCTTTCTAACTCTTCTCTCTTCACTGGAAAAACGAATGTAATATGCGTTACGTTTCTCGGTGTGACATGTCTGCGACACACCGAGAAACATGTTCACATGTCACACCAAGAAACGTGACAGACGACGCATTTTCATGTTTTTCTTGAATATCTTATATCTCAGCGATTGTATTCAAATTACGAGGTCACCGTCATTTTCACCGAAAAATTCCGGATCGAACGAGCATACATATGTTAGGGTTCCGAGAAAGGGTACCTATGATACAGCAGTGTCGATGAATTTCTGCGTCTTCTTACCATGTGTTATTTTGCAAGAGCAGCCCTATCATAAGTATCAATGCTCGCTGGAATCAAAATGTTCCGATCACGGTGGTTCCGACGGAAACGAAGCGGTGTACTCAAAAATATGTTTGCCGCTACCACCACTCTATACTATTCAAGAATGAACGAAATGAAACATATGCTACGTTACAGACGTTTCATATGTCACATTTGTTTTTCCAGTGTTGACGAGATAGATGTTTCCTTCTGGACAAAAAATAAAATAAAATGAAAACTGCATTTACGACTATTTGCGGTGTAAAGTTTGCTAGCAATAGCACTGGAAGTGCGTCTGCGGGTTTATCCTCTGCTTTGTATATAACGAGTTTGGATTGCATCTCGGGGAGCGTCGGGTGTCGGGCGTCGGGTCGGGCCGGGCCGGGCTGCTCGCGGCAACTCATGGGTGCGAAATTACGCGCCTGATTACTGCGGCGGGTGTGAGGAGGAGGAGCGGGATCGCGAGCAGCCGACACACGAAGCGCAAACATTGGCCCGAGGCGGGGCGGGGCGGGGCGGGGCGGGGCGGGGCGGGTCGGGGCGGGGCCAGCTCGCTCATTTAGTATCAGTCTCGCCATTGTAAACTTGGCTAATTTTATTTCCCTGACATTCCGAAATCCCCTTATAAACTTTCTGTAAAGTACTTATGATGATGTTGAGCTGTCTGCGGCAGCTGCACTCTCGTGGTAAAAAAATCAATTAAAAATATAAAAAAGTCAAGAGAACAGATTCAAAATAAATTCAAAAAATGCTAAAAATTGAACAAAAAATCGAAATAAAATTCAGAAATGGGGGTAAAAGATCAAAATTTATCAGAGTATAAAGGGACAGGAACTAACGTTGAAAAATCTAAAGAAAAATCAAAACAAAAAATGAACAGTAGAAAAGAATCGTTACTCACATTTTGTATGAGTGATTTCTCCCCCCTTCCCTCAGGGGCCAGAGCAACCTACCTCAACGTCGCCGTCCGTCTGCCTTCGCACTGGCTCGCGCGCCGGGTGCTGTTTGGTTAGTGTTGCCCCACCTTCTAGTAGACGCTGCCCTTCTTGGGCGAGATGAGCGCGCGGCAAGGACACTGTCGTCTCCGTGGGATGATGTGTCATTCGTGCACGCTCTCTGCAAGCCTCCCAGGTAGTTCCTTGCTGAGGACGTCTCCACACTCTCAAGAACTGAGTTCGTGGCTCAAAAAAGACCGGAAACCGCCGTATTAAAAAATGGATGCTCTTGATATTCTAAAGTAACACTTGGAAAACAAATGTGCAACTTTGCACAGTTGAAGTGTGCTTTTTAATTACTACTTTGCACATTACATGGTGTCGAGCATTTTTTGCACACTTTCTTCATTTGTGTTTCCAGTGAATTATTGGTTCGTAAATAGACCGTAGCCCTCTGAAATACCAATTTTTAATTCGAGGGGGGGGGGGGGGCAAGGGGAGGAGGTATTTTCATAATCTAGAATCATTTCTCTCCTATGAGGATCAGTTCTTAATATGAGAAACTCTGAGTGTGCTTTACGTCGACCTGCTGAGTCTATTTACTGTATTATAAATTCCATTTCCTTGTGTTACACTATCGCCTCATATAGATTATGATCCCGATATACCTCCCTGCAGCAGTGTTGCCAACTTTGAGAGCGTCCCTCCTGCACCTGGGCGCCGCACCGCACCGCGGCGACATCTAGCAAGATAAGCAATGAGGAAATTGCGAAACTGTCCCCGCTGATCGGCTTGCATTGTTTATGTGGATTACAAGCGGCGCACGTCAGCGGATGACATAATGACGGCTCGCTGGGTCACGCCCCGCCCCGCCCCGCCCCGCCCCGCCCCGCCCCGCCCCACCACGCTCCGCCTTCTATGGGACAGTCCTTCCCTGTAACCAGGGGTCGTGCGCGAAGAACCGAAACTAAAACACACACGACTGCGGGGGGAACTAAACTCTGAATTTTCACTGAAAAAGCAACGGTAACTCAACATCCTGCTTCAGGTTGCTAGTATTAGTGACTTTACAAGGGCATTTCGCAAATAGCACCCCTGCACGGGTACTAATTGTTAACAGTGTTCGTGTTCAAATTTCCAAAATTTTCCTGAATGTTATGAAAATTTTAAATTAAAAAACACAGTTTAAGGTTTGAGTTTTCTTGGTTTGTTTTGAATTACATTGTTTTTCCTGATTGTTGTGGATTACGTTGTGTATAATAAATTCCGAGTTGTTTCCCTCTCAACTCACTCACTTAAACACACAGACACTCGCACACAAACGCAAATATAGCAGTCTTGTTAATCAATAAGGTCATGTCGCATTGAGCTGCTAAATTGTCACGCATGCACTCTGCACCGCTGCCCTATACAAATGTCATTTACTCGCGGGCAGTAGCGTCGCTCCGGGAGACAGTCGCGGCAAAAAGTTGTTCACCCTACCTATAGGTACGCAAGGTGGAGCGGAGAGGCAGTTCCCTAAGTTGATTTTTTTTCCTTTCTTTTTCTCTCTCTCATTTTTTGCTTTCTTTCTCTCTTTTTCTTGTACCCGCACGCATTCAACGAAACTGCTACACGTATACACGTAACTATTTTGATGAAATGTACGTGTTCTTTTTTCTAGTTTGGAACTTCTTCTTCTTCTTTTCAATTGAATGTTGGTAGGACTTCTATGATCGTGCTGCCTCTGCTGTTGGCTACCGTACTCTGTTTTCCGATGCGGCCACGGATGATCACGATTGACATTTTGCTGTCGCTAACTCCATCACTGCATGCTTCTCTCTTCCCCCTGCCTTTGGATAGGAAAGGCATTGCCTATCTCGTCTGCAGCTCGTCTGCGATCAAAAGGTCCCTCTCCTCGAGCCAGAAAGCGACACACGGCACCTGCCTCTGAGCAGGGTCCGGGAGAGGGGGTGGGAGGGGGAGGCGAGAGAGAGAGAGAGAGAGAGAGAGAGAGAGAGAGAGAGAGAGAGAGAGAGAGGGAGAAAGAGAGAGAGAGAGAGAGAGAGAGAGAGAGGGAGAGGGAGAGGGAGAGGGAGAGGGGGAGGGAGAGGGAGAGGGAGAGGGAGAGGGAGAGGGAGAGGGAGAGAGAGAGAGAGAGAGAGAGCGGCCCAGTGCTGCATTTGGCCTAAGCGGCTGGAGAGCGTCGGCTCTCCTTGTGCGGGATGAGCTGGTTGTTCTCTGGATTGAGCACTGTCAAAAGAAAAGAAAAAGAAAAGTTAAAAAGGGAAAAAGTTGCCTCTCTTTTCAGTGCTCCTACGAGACGCTTACTGTGCACTCAACTTGATACTCCCGATAATCAGTCTTTAACGTGCGCGGCTACTTGACGCACATTAAAATACTTTGATTTCTAGGAAGGTACTTTTCTCTCTCTCCCTCTCCTCTGAGTGTCAGGTACATATTCCACCGCGCCGCCTACGTACTGAGGTACTGAACTTATTGTGGGAACAGGTGCACAGAGCTTCCCACATTTGCGGTTAGCGATCTGTGCGCGTCGGGCGTGGCGTAGCGTAGCGGAGCGTGCTGCAGGGTAGAGGGAAAGGGGGGGAGGGGAATATTCAGACCACACCTCTCTGCCACTGACCCCTGGGCGGAAAAAAAAAAAAAACACGCGATTTTATTGATTACTACTGTTTGACTCAGAGTGGAAACTGGAAACACTACGTTTGGCCAACTCGTTATTCAAAACAAACCAAAGTCGTAAAATTCAATAGACCTGTGTCTCACAGGCCTTAGCCGATGACTGTGCGGGGCATTTGGAAGGGCATCTCTTTACCTCTACTCGGGCGTTGAGGTTACTCACCGCCCACACCGCAGTGTACTGGTCACAGAATCTAGGTGCAAGCGAGCCTTCCTCCCAGTTAAACCCTGCACTGTGAGAATTTTTCGTTGGTTATTTACGGGAAAATTTTCCACGAATTACAATTACAAAACGTAAAATTACAAGCCCTGCGTATCGACTTGGAATAAAATTACGAGCAGGAATGGGTTGTCGTCAATTTACAATCTATCTCGTAAATCGTAACTTATAAAACATATCGCAAATCTACAGCGATATTTTTTCACAGTGTAGCAGTGTGGTGTAAAAACTCACAAAGACAAAGAAATTCAAAAAGAAAAAAATGAGATACTCTCTTTTTTTTAGCGGTGTGTGTGGCGCTGGCTGCGTTGCTGGACGCGTGTCAATGGGCGAGCCGTACTTTCCCTGCGTGATTAGAGACTTTTGTTTGGCCATCCTTCGCACGGAACGGATAGGATCGCGAGCCGGGGAGGGGGGGGGGGGGCCTCCTTGGCGCACTTCCGTGACCGGTGTTGTTCCTTCCCGTCGCAGGCGGTCCTGTGAGGCCCGCGGCCCTTCCCCCGCGAGCAGCGCGTTTAAGCGTCGAGTCATTATCTTCACCTCTCCACTGCCATGCGCTGCATTTATTGCTTTGCGTTGCCTTTTCTTCCGTTTGTAATGTTGTGTCTGTCGCGATAATTTTGTTGTTGCGTAGGCTATACAGTAGATTAGAACGTGTTGTTAAAGTTTGGTCGAGGGGTGTTACCTGGAGGTCCACGTGTATCGCACATATCGACGTGTGAATGCCCGCAACTGCTTACTTATTGAAGTGTGTATTTCCTCAGAATTTCACCCTCACTGCGGAAATCCAAGTGTATTCACATGTCGCCCCATTGCAGATGCGTGAATTTATAAGCAAGACTACTTAGAGGCGAGTGAGAAAAATTTCGCTCGCCTATCGGATTGTGACTAAAACTTCCGCCTACTTGGAGATGAGCGAGAGATTATTCGTACATTTGAAGGTCGTGAGCGAATTCAAGCGAGCTAATACTCATTGGCACACCTGAAAATGAGTTATTTTGTTTTATTTCGACTCCTCCAAGTGAGCAAAATGTTTTTTCACTCATCAGCAACCGAGCGAATACATTCACTCATCTACAAGTATGATCCAAAATGGTGCACTTGGACTTTCAGTGCACGTGCGTCCGAATAAAAATTGACTCCAATAAGTGTGCGACTTTCTCACCTTTATTTGCATTTTTGTTTAGAGGAGATCGCCACATGTCCCTCATAATGACAAGGGAAAAAAAAAGAAAAAAGTCCATCCTTGTTAATGTTAGAGTAACCTTCCTCTACATTTTTCTCTGTGGGCAGTGTATATGTTTCGCACGTTTGAGAAAGGTTAAACAGTTTCTCTGCTTTTGCAGGCGCGGCTCTGGGGCCAGGTGATCCGCGAGCTGCGGCACGGCGTGCAGCTCAAGAAGGTGCACTACACGCGCACGCCCGTCGAGTTCGAGCTGACGCCGTACGAGATCCTGATGGACGACATCCGCTCGAGACGCTACACGCTCAACAAGGTGTCGCAGGCCGACATCCCGCACACGGTCAAGAAGGACGCGCACGCCCTCATCCTCGAGTTCATCCGCTCCCGGCCGCCGCTCAAGAGGGTGAGTACTAATGGTCATGGTGCTGATAGTCATAAATTATGTTACTGGTCATGCGCGCGCACTGCGCGTGCGGCGAGAAGGAAATATTATTCCGTCCTGCCAGACGCAACTTAAGGGTTGCTATACTTGTCAGAAAAATCAGGAAAATGTCAGAATTTTGATACTCTGACAGAACATTGAAACAAAAATCTCAGGAAAATTGCCTTCATGACTAATTGGTGGCTTACCGGCCGTGTGACGCGGTCAGTCCGAATCTGCGTCCTTCAAGTTTCCGGAAGATATGGCCCTGGGTAGTCACGTCAGGAGAAACAACCAGTTTGGCAGGATACTGTCAGGAAAATGTCAGGAAAATCAAAACATGCGGCAACCCTGGACTTGGTAAAATTGAACTGCAAGACATAAAACTCAGTTTTCGACCTTTCCTTGTACGTCCTTTCTCTGGATTCATTTGAACGCGCTAATTTATAGGCACATCCCCTCCAAAAAATTCGAAGTATTATTGTGGGCTCTCAGGATCTGCTTTGAAGTTACTCCACTTTATATTTTTTCCTCGGTGTCAGCGAGGACAGATTCACTTGGAAAAGGGGTGTGAAAAAAATGAGATGAGGCGTTATTTAATTAGAATTGGCCTCAGCGGTCGGGGTGATCACAACCGCGGGACCGCAGCGGTGCATCCGCGGCGCCCCACCCCACCCCGCCCCGCCCCACCCCACCCCGACAGCAGCGTGACTTGCACGGGGTTTGTTTGTTGGGGCCTCGTGGGCCACCCTAAGGCTGCAGCGTCACGATGCGACAGTGAGAGAGGAAGAGAGAGAGAGAGAGAGAGAGAGAGAGAGAGAGAGAGAGAGAGAGAATAAAAGGTGCGCTGGGGAATAAAAGGAGGTGAGAATGAACTTGGCGGTTTCACCGCGAGCGGGCGTCATCGGTGGCAGTTAGTAGCCGAGCGGACCAAGTTCATTGAATGAGATTTCTTCGCCGGTGGCGTGGCGTGGCGCTGAGCTGGCCCGGTGCCCTATAGCACGGTGAGAAGGGGCGGCAGAGTTAGGGAGAAACGCTATTTATTTATTTATATCAAATTTCGCGGGATTTTCAAACAGGGTTGCCACAACCCTGGGAAACCTGGAAAACTCAAGGAATTCGAAAACGGGCTGGGCAAACTCAGGGAATGTGCGGAAAAACTCTTGGAAAAAATAACAAATTTGATTTAGCATATTATTTTGCCTAACGTTAGCAAAAATTTTGTAATTTGCGTGACAAAAGTCAGAAGTTTATCGTTCGCTCGCGTTTCATTGAAGCAATCGAGATGCAATACTTAAAGTCAGGGAAATTTCATTGAAAAAGAAGGGAGGGCTCTGGAAATCAGAGGAAACTCAGGGAAAATAAAAATTTGAAATGTGTGGCCACCTTGTCAAAGTTTTCCACAGAGGACTCATCTCGCCCCAACTCGTTTCTAGAAGCACCAATTATTTCACGATAAAACGAAAAAGTTTTGGCGTTGGTGTGAATGGCGTGCCTGGGCGTGGCCTGCCCGCCAGCAGACTGCACTCAAGTCAAGGAGGGTCGGCGTGAGCAAACACCATCCGAAAGGTATCACCCTGTCACGTCATGCCGTCCTTTTTTTTTCCTCTCTCTCTTTCTCTCTTTTGCTATTCCTCCAGTCTGCCGGGCGTCTGCCCCTCTCACTTTGTTTTTCTTTCCACTTGACTCGATTATTATTACAGCATCTCGCGCGCAGGGTGGCGCTAAAATGATATCCCGCCGCTTGTGACGGGCCGGCTTATAATACGGTTTGCGTTTTGTAGGCGTGATATAAAATTACAGAGCTAAATTTCGGTGTTTAATGGATTCCAGACAGGCCATTTTCATAGTCAAAAGTTTTGCCTTTTGGCATACGCTCGTATTTAAAAAAAAAAAAACAACTGTTTTATTGAAAGGGCCACTAATACCGATGTTTACTGCTGACCCCCTAGTGAAAAACAATTTACATTGGTGTACGTACATGCTGCACAGTTTGATATTTTTTTTTAAAGAACTTGACTTAAAGGGTACTTAATAATCCACCCAACTATAACCCTCGACAGCTTGAAGTAATTACATTTGGTAGCTCGTGCCTTCTTAGTATTCCGAGCGGCCGTGTGGTCAGCCTGCAGACAATAGGCTGGCCGTGCCGGCTGCCTGGCTGCACCTTACGTGCCGCGAATAGGAGAGAAAATGAATGCGCTCTTATTGTAGATGGGCCAGTGGCATTTCTTTTAGTTTCCTTTCACTAAAAATGCAGAAATCCGTGGGCGCTGATGGGGTGGGCCGGCGGGAGGCGCAGTTTCAGTAGGTCCTCCCGCGCGTGCCTGTTATGCAACATTTTGGCTGAACGCCACCTCGACTCGATGTCCTCTGCTGCTTGTTGCGCCTCGCATGGTCTTCGTCCATGAACAACAAGCACCGAGTCTTGTAAGTACAGCGAACATGGCAAAGCACGCCTAAGGGCTGAAGAGTGATTCGCAGCGCGGGAAAATGCTGCAACGGCTAGCTGGAATTCCCTGTGGGGAGAAATGGACAATTGCACTGGCTGAGATGAGTGACTTTGAGTCTGGACCTACGTGTTCTAGATATCCGATTTGACAGAACAAAACTGGTACACGAGCACCTGCTGGTGCACTGGCGAAAGGACTCATTTATACCCCGGTTTTGATTTATTTAAGAAAGAATGTTAAATGATGATGGCGGGACCCCCGTGGTGGGACTGCGGGGATTCTGACATGAGCATCGCGAGGCTTCCACGGAACGAGCCGAAGGAGACGCCTAAGGGCCTATAGGGATGTTGCCGGTAGCGCTGCGGCGGGGCGGAGCGGGGCGGAGCGGGGCGGGGCGAGGCGAGGCGCAGCGAGCGGCGCCGACCAGCCACGCCTTGCTCTGTCCTTGGAGACATTACATAACGGGCCCGCTCGCGCCCAGGCTGCGCCGGGAGGGAGGGGGGGGGGGAGCAGCCGGCTCGCGGACTCACGGCCAATGTCATAGCACCACAGCGCAGCCTTATGTAAAAATAAAACGAAGGCACTGCGCAAAAGTGGGCGAGGGCTGTTGCTGTTTTCGTATTTTTACCTTGAAATAAAAAATAAATAAAAATTAAATCTTGAAATTTATAAATAAACTTGCTGCTATTTCGCTTTATGCATTTTGTACAAATTTTTTTATAGACTTTTTTTTAAATTAGTAACTTTTAGCAGCATCCAAGGTGTTTTTTTTCTGATATGAAGATGATAAATGTATAGTATTGTAGCGATAAGGAAATTGGTATTGACTGTCACATTCGAAATATTGTACCTGTCAAAATAACCGGGGGGAAAGGGAAAAAAATAAGCTTAATTTTTAAACATAGATACTTCGGTTTTCGAATGCTGATCAGTTCCGTACATATATTCGAGGAAATAGTTTAGATGTAAGTTTCGTAAGACCTTTCGTTCGGGCAATTAGTAAGGCAGGCGAGAAAGGGGGAGGGGAAGGGTGTCTTGCGTCTGGGGTCTTAATCGCTGCAAGTGATCAGAGGCGTGGCTGCAGCGGCCGTCGAAAGAAAGTTGTGTCAGTGCATCTCTCCTCTCTCCTTTCGCGCCACGGGCTCTGTTTATATGCTGTTTTTTTTTGTCGTTGCGTTTTTGTTTTAGGCATCATGTATTCCAGAACGCTTTGCCTCATTGCTGCCGACAAGTAACAATTATTGTGCTTTCTGCTTGCGTCGCCCGGGGGGAAGAGTATAGATGCAAAATAATGCATTGCAATCGACCGTCCTTTCGGATATCTGATACCCCTCCTTCCCCACCCCACACCATCTTTCTCTCTCTACCCTTCCTGCTCCAACTGATTCTCTCCCTCTTCTTTCCTTCGTCTCGCAAAGGGCAGATCACGCCCTCCACATATACGTTGAGTAATTTTTCACGGCCCCCTAGAGGTGCGCATGCTGCTCCACCGCCGCTTCGTGTCGTGGGCAGACTGGCCGTATATGCACTGCTTTACGTAACCCCGATAGCTATATGCGCATCAATGTGGCAGGAAGCGGTTCGACCCTCCTGTCATCTCGGACCCCGATCTAGCGAAATTTAATCTGCATTTTATTTGTCTCGCTCGCGACCGAATAATCGAGATGAGTCGCACTCGATATACTTGCTCACTGTCAATCAATTACTGTGACATCACATTCTTTATAATATGTGAATACTGTGACACATTTGGCCAGAATGTGATGTCACTTTTATGAATCGGCTGGACTATGGGGGATGATTTTCAGTCACACTCAAAAGAATGTGACAGTAATAACGCAAATCACATGATATAGAATGTGAAGTTTGACGTCATAGGAATTGAATAACAGTGCAATATTTGCAGAAACTAACTGTTGTACCTTACCTGCTTATGCAGCGTAACTGATAATCACCAGTTTTCCATCTATGTCCTCCGTCGTATTTCGAGGAGAATATGATAAGCGAACCGACTTTGTCACCTTGACAATATGACCCTGTTATTGCGCTGGTCGTGGCGCGCGCGTTTTGTATGAACCGTATTATTGCGGAATAACAAGATCGCCGCCGATACATTCGGCTGCACAAATGTGGAGAGAGAGAGAGAGAGAGAGAGAGAGAGAGAGAGAGAGAGAGAGAGAGAGAGAGAGAGAGAGAGAGAGAAGGCGAAGGAGCAGCATGCGGGAACGGATTGCGATGTCTCCCATAATAGGGTTGCGTTTTCGGTTGGTGCATACCTGGCTGTGTGTGTGTGTGTGTGTGTGTGTGTGTGTGTGTGTGTGTGTGTGTGTGTGTGTGTGAATAGACTTGAATAGCCGCTGCTGGCCGGTAGTGGTGATGTATTGGGGCGAGCAGGAGGCCAGTGCGGGCCCAGCCCGGGCGATGTTCAGGCGCGACAAGCGCTGAGGTAGCGGAGGTACCCGAGGTACCCGTACCACCACCGGGTACCCTGCTTGCCTCACACTGGCCGGTCCGTAGCCTTGGTACGGTCTGGCACGTACGGTATACGGGGCGCTCTGCCCGCGTGGCACGTTCCGTTTAGGCGGTGCAGCCCCGCCCCGCCCCGCCCCGCCCTGCCTCGCCCTTCCACGCCACGCCACGCCTCGCCTCTGGTGCCGCTACGAGAGAGTGAATGTCCGCTCTGGGCTGCTATCGCGCGCGCGGGCCTTATTTTCCAGGGCGTGCAGAATTTGTGAAATGTTAATGGGGTGGAGGAGGTGAAAGGTCCATATCGCCGCTGGTGCCGCCGCGCGTTATCGCCGCCGGTGCCGCTGTTATCGCGCGCGAGTGTTCCCTTTTTTCTCTCTCTCCATCGCCGAAGAATATACCGGCTTTTATTGCCTGTATTTCCCCTCCTCGCGTCCCTTTCGGGCGCGCTTTTGAGTGAAATGTTTTATGTCTTAATCATAATGGTGGTGAGGTCTGGAGAGCCGCAGGTGCCGGCGCGGCGGCCGCGGGCCTCGTGCTGGACATTGACCTTGCGCCGGCCGCGCTGTAGCGATAGCAAGGTGGCTTTTCTTTTAGTTCTCCTCTTGTTCTCGACTTGGAATACTTTGACGAAACACCTGCGTGGAGATAGTTTTGATTTTACTTTTGTGTCCGCGTGGTGTGGTGAGTTCACACAAGCACGAAATCGTGAAAAACAAAGATAAAATATCCCTTTCTTAAAACATTAAAAAAAAAAAAAAAAAGGAATTGCATTGAGATTCCCAGTGCCAGACCCAAGGTGTCGGGCTGAGTCTCTGGTCAGCGCGGTAACGACTAGCCCTATAATTTGACGCGAGTAAGACAGAAATAAAAGAGTCAAGGCAAAAAAAGGAGGAGCGGTCGGATCTGCGCGAAGCACGCTCTTATGATTCCGAGAGGAACTAATGCATTTCCCTGCTTTACGCCTGTCCGGCTGCCCGGTCCGTCTGTCTGTCTGTCTGCCCGTTTGTCCGCCCTCCCGGCAGACACCACAGGTGTAATGGAGATCCCCAAGAGATCTGTGCATAGCGCGGCGGCGGGGATAATCAGAGGGACTGAGAGCAGATCCAGATCCGTCGTTGAGTTTGTGCAGAGTACACTTCGAGCCAAGGGGGGAAACACCTCTCAATTTAGAAGTGCAAATTTAGTGAATTTTCGGGATGTTTTGTGAAGTTTTGTTGAATTTTTCTGTATTTTCCTGTTTTTTTAATCTCCCTGAATTTCTCTAAATTTTGCTGAATTTCTCTGAAGTTTGCTGAATGTCCATAAATTTTCATAAATTTTACTGAATGTTCCTGATTTTTTTCTAAATTACGAGCTGTACACACATTTCAGAGTTTTGTTTCCTCCCTCGCTTTGCGCCCGATCGGCGGCGCATGTTACTAAAGGGCTGTTTCCGTCACGAGAAATGGAATATCCGCGTCACTGACGCGTGGTGGGTGGCTTTGAGGTTTTAAAATTTCCCGCGGTGCAGAGACGGTGGTGGAGCGGAATGCCTCCGCGCTGGCGCGCTGAGTTAGACTGACTCGAGGAGTAGTATGGGATGGGAGTCGGCTGTCGCCTTTTTCATTCGCTGCACTGAAAACCCAACAGTGAGCACTGCACACTGTATATAAAGCGTGCATGGCATGCACGCTGTATAAACAGTGTGCACGGTATGCTCACTGTTTATAACGTGTGCATGGCCATGCTCACTGTAGGTAATGTGTGCATGGCAATGCTCACTGTACAAAATGTGAGCAATGCTCACTGTTGGGTACGCAGGAAGCATCACCATGCGCACGTTGAGTTGCAATGCTAACTGTTGAAGATTTAGTGAGCATTACCATGCACACATTACATACAGTGAGCATGTCCATGCACACGTTTTATACAGTGAGCATATCATGTACACTTTATATACAGCGCGCATGCCATGCACGCTTTACATACAGTGTGCAATGCTCACTGTTGGGTTTTCAGTGCATGAATGTGGGAAGCAGGTGTGAGGAATGTAGTCAAGTGGTGCCGCGCCAGCCGCTTCTCCGGCTGCTGCGGTGCCGTTTTGCTTTAATCGTGTTTTATTTTAATTTGGCCAACGTATACTCTTCACGCTGTGGGTAGAGGACGCCATTGCAGTAATATGTCTTTGTTTTGTGCAATTTTCCCTATTACTTGATTCCATTTTAAAAATAATAAAGTCTGTTCTCACTGCAAACACTGTTAACGCTGCGGCCCTAATTTTTCAAGATTCCTGTTTGAATAACAAAATTTGACCCTTTTCTGAGATATGCAAATTTTTGCCAACGTTGAATTTCAATTTTCGGTCTTCTCCAGAGAGAATTACAAGTTTTATCGTTTCAAATGGGGAAATATGTTATCAGTGACGAGACAGGGATGTTTACAATATAGATCTCGCTGTCATACTTTTTTATTGCACACGGTTTTACTAGAAGGGGCCATCCAAGAATAACGGGCCCACATCGGGTGGAATTTTTTGGATTCTTCTTTTTTTTTTAATGATCTGTTAGAGGGAAACGAAAAAAATAAAAACTTTTATTAGATCACATTTTTGCCTACAATTCCTCCTGAACAGCGTGCGGGGTACAGCCTCGCGGGTATAGCCAACTATTGCGTTGGACGAAAAAAAAAATGTTTGTCTCGATGCATGCATGTTTTGCTCTGATTGTACATGGCCGTGTGCCCCGGGGCCCGGGGCTCTGAGCTATGCGTGCAGGACACGCGGCCAGCCTGGGCCAGCCCGGCCCTCGGCCCTGCGCCCTGCCGGCCTTGTTAACGCACGTAAGACAACAGCCGAGCTACTTTCTCACCTCCATTGACGACGGCCGCTCGAGTATTAGAAGATGTTTATGACGAGTAAGGGCGGACGTGCTGGAGTCCGTGGAGTTACGACATGAAGGTTGCGACCGGCCGAATAAGAGCCGCCGAGCGGGAGCCAGGCGCGATGGGATCGGTTCGGAGAAACACAAAAATGGATTGGATAGAAAAATTGGGTGTAGACTCTATGCATTTGGGGTGTCCCCCTGGTGTGTTATTTCAAACTTAGTTCGGTATTACAAGAGAAAAATATTTCTGGCTTAATTATTTTTGAGGGACAGATTGTAAACTTTTGAGTAATACGGAGAGTTTTAACTCTTTAGAGGACTCTAAGAAATAACCATCGCAGCAATAGTGGAGAGGCTTTTTCAACAATTTCCAAAGGTTGTTCCTGCTCGCAATCGTTCGTCAAAGCCTCGAAAATCCTCGTCATTACTACCGGGCTGAGAGTGTATCGCTCGGCGTCTGTCCGGCGCATGAGCCGGGGCGGGGCGGGGCGGGGCGGCCGTCCGGCAGCAGTGAAATTGAAAGCAAGAGCGACCCTCATCAACATTCGAAATGCTCCCGTCAGGTGATGAGGGTGCCTCGCTGCGGTGACCGCGTCGCCGTCCCCAGCGCCAACCCGCCGCTCTGCCACTCTCGGCGACGCCATCTTGATCGATGTGCTGCTGCTGTTTGATTCTTTGTCCCTGTGTGTGTGTGTGTGTGTGTGTGTGTGTGTGTGTGTGTGTGTGTGTGTGTGTGTGTGTGTGTGTGTGTGTGTGTGTGTGTGTGTGTGAGCGTGTGTGTGAGCGTGCGTGCGCGCGCTGTGCATGCACAGCCGTGAAAGTCTTCCGAATACTGCGCTGCACCCTCTCTGATGCACCGCATCGCATCGCCACCCGTTCCGCCTCCTCGCCTCTCTCTCTCTCTCTCTCTCTCCCCCCCCCCTCTTCCCCCTCCCCCCCCCTCTCTCTCTCTTTCTCTTTCTTTCTCTATCTCTTTCTCGGCCCTTCCCCTTATTTCTCTCTCCCTCACCTCCTCTCGGGCGTGTTGTTTGATCTGGGGGACCAAAGAGGCTGCACGGCTTCAAATTTCAAAGCCACAGGTATTCGGGGAGCGCGGGCGCGGGCTCAGTTCACACCCGTTCATTTCGTAATATCTGCCCGAAATTTCAAATAATAGAAACCATTCGAGTGCGAGTAAAATAAAAAGAATATAGAAAATAACATTGATCACCCTGAATCACGAAGCTCTGACGAAATAAAGTAGCGTCCAGAGATAACCCTCCCTACACTGGTAAAACAAATGTAGGATATCCAACCTTTAAAAGTCACTAAAGCTAAAAGGCATTACAGTTTATGCACTGGAAAAACAAAGGTGCTATCTTTTGACTTTTAAAGGCGTTAGTGAAAAAGTGCCTTTAAAAAGGCGCTATCGCCTCCCAAAGATGCTATTTTTGGCCCTATTCGTGCCTTCACAATGGCATTAGTGCAGTAACACTCCATAAAATTAAATAGCACCCCAAAAAAGGTGCTATAAAGCACCTTTGTTTTTCCAGTGTGGTTTTCAAAATATTTTTTTTTTTGACAAAGAAATGGAATTAAAATTTAAGACTTATTGTCACAATTGACGCGAAATTCCGCTTCAAACGAGCATACATGTGATGGGGTTCTGCTCAAAAACGGCAAAAATTAATTTAATTTTTTGTACTTTATTGCTTGCTTTTCATTTGCTGACTGCTTATCAGAACTTGTTTTTTTCAGTGTTCACGAAATAAAGTTACGTCCATTTTTCCTCCGGGATGACACGAAACCGAGGGGGGAACAACTCTGAAATTTTTGTACTCCTCGTAATTCAGAAAAATGCAGAAAAATGTGGAAAAATTCGCCAAAATTCTGGAAAATTAACGAAAATTCATGAAAAATTTAAGGAAAAATTCACGGAAATTTACAAAATAGTGTACTCCAAAAGTCCAAGTTGGGTTCTCAGTCCAACCTTAGTGGAATAAGGGCAGGAAACCACAGATAAAATATTTTGTGAGTCGACCTGTCTAAATGGCGGTTGTGCTAGTGAAGTCTGGAGGGTCGTACGACGGCGCACGCGGGCGCACGCGTAATACCGTGATGGGTCGAGGCTTACGTCCGCTTACGTCTGGCGCGGCGGTCGCGGCTCTGAGCGCGGCGCGGGGTGTCATCGGGGCCGTTATATATGAGTTTTGCTGCGGTAAGTGTTCCGACAGTGTTTGAAATATCGCGCGGCGCGGCAGGCCGGACCGTCTGACGGACAACCACCTGTGACGTCTTACTCCGCTCACGTCCTCTTCGCCCTTCCCGATCCTTTCTCTCTGTCTGCTCTGCGTTGGTAAAAAAAAAGAAGAAAAATAAAATAAAAAAGAACAAAAATTATTTTTCCTTATAATGACGCTTAATTTCTGAAGAACGACATGCTTTTAATGTGCTTATTGCGCGCTCATTTTTATTTCTTTTTTTTTCTTTTCTTTTACAACCCAATCAACTACCTTGCTCTGAATAATTGTCTAGTACTTCCGGTCTGCTTGATCGAAAGGAAGTGACGTCTTTCGTGTCAAAATATTTAAATTGACAACCCTCACGGGCATTGAATAACACTTCTGACTAAGAACCTCAAATTTCAATGAATCTACAAAAATTTCTGCGAAACTTTTTTTTTGGTGCGCTGGGCTGGCGCCGTGGTCTAGCGCGCACGCGCCGGCCGGGCAGATTAGCGCGTCCGAGATGGATGGCGCGCTGTTACGAACACTTTCGCCCTGACCCATCTGCCTGACATGAGTCGTCTTCCCCCGCCCTGCACGGCCCGGGCTTTACAAATGACACCTCACGATGGCGAATTCGCACGCCACGCATGACGGCCACGCATTTAAATCCTCTCGTCAATTTATATCTTTAATAATTTTTTTTATTTATTATTTACTACGATTTCAGAGGTGCAAAGACATATGCCTGCTTCATTCAAAAATCATTGTGAAAAATATCCTCGTGTGTTTACGATTTAGTTTGTAATCACGACTTACGAAAAATGTTGTAAATTTACGACAGCCCATTCTTTCTCGTAATTGAATTTAAAGTCGATAAGGTATAGTGTTTGTAATTTTACGACAAGTGATTGTGATTTTACAAATCTACTTCGTGGAAATTTTTTCCCATAAACCTACGACCATTATTCACAGTGGTGGTAAGCGGAACATTTATTTCCTTATTATAATTTTCTTTTTTCGTTTTCTGAAGTAGATATTTCAAGTTACTTTCGGTGGTGTCGTTTTTCTCGGCCGGAAAGTTGCGTCTTGCCCAACGCGCTAGAATGTCCGCGCGCTAATAACGGGCGCGGTGGAGGACTGGACACTCGGGGTCGGGTCGGCCAGGCCGGGCCACTGCCAAACACGTCCGTTTAGGGCGGGGCGGGGCGGGGCGGGCTGCACTGCTGCTGTGGCAAGGCGCAGCGCGGCAGCTGCGGCGGCTGCTGCAGCCCACTTCCGACTCATATGCCCATTTATTACGCATTCTTGCTCAAGACGCCAGTTATAGCGACAGTTCGAGGACGGCGATGCTGCGTGGTCCAGCTTATAACGCGACAATCGTGGCGTTAAAGACATGGAAAATGACACGCAAAAAGTCTGCGATTGAGTTATAAACCTCGAGTTTTGCGCATAAGCTATTGAAAATATTTTGGTGCGCAGTGCTTTTTCAGCGCTATCAGCCCTATCAGAGCAAAGTCAATCTTACCCTGTTCGAAATAAGGAGGAAAATAAAAAGAACATGTTACCCGGCGGTTCCGGTTCAAAGGCTCGACGCGCTTATTCGACTGGTTGAAATTAAGGCTATTCATTTCATTAACCCGTGAGATCGACGAAAAATCGTGACCTGCGGCGGTGTTTCGTGCGAATTTGATACCGCCATTAATAACTCTAAACTGGTCGGTCGTTGATAGTTTTCGAGGTGTGATACTTTTTTTTCTCTCCCCACGACGCCGCCACCGGACTGGAAATACCAACACAACAACCACCTTCCTCCTCGTAGACACACGAGGCCGGGCCCTACGGGACAGGCAGACAAACGGCGCCCGCTGCCTTGTACGTAGCTTGCAATATGTTGGCAGGACTGGCTGGGCCGGGCTGGGCCGGGGCGAGGCGCTGTTTTGGGGGCGCCCGTCGCGAGTGTGTCGTGGCTTGGAGTGGCGCAACACTTGTCGCGTCATTAAATGCACAACGCCGCAGTCCAGAAGGAAAATGCAACTCCGGATGCTCTCGTGTTTCAAACTGATGTTGGTACTTGAACAAGAACAGAAAGAAATGTAGTCGTCAGAAGGGTAGAAAAAAGGTGACTGGGTTTTGTTTTTATTTTAAATGTGCGTTTCACTTTTACGGTGAAAAATACAGATTCACAGGAAAAATTTCCAGGAGGTGGAGGTTTTAAATTACAATTTCTCGCCGTAAAATTACAATTGCAACTGTGCGTCGCCTTGAAATTAAATTACGCGCGAGAATGGTGTCAATTCGCACATCACATTTCGTAAACCGTAATTTATCTAATCTATCGCAATTCTGTAAATATATTTTTCATTGTGATATAATTACCTGTGAAGTATTAAAAAAGCACACTCGTCTGATTGAGTGAATGAACTCACCATGATTTTTCAAAGCAAGAAATTCAGCGCCGCGGAGAGGTGTTATCACTGCCTGGGTCGTCGCGGCGTCTGCAGTCTGCAGTTTCTTTTCCCGTGAGCCGCTCTGTTATTGAGACGGCTGGAGGGAAGCGCCCGCAGCCGTCGGCTTGATGAATGAACTGCTTCTTTTCTCTCCCACACTCGCTGTTTGCATACTATGAATCGATTTTTCACTCACTTTACAACGCTGTCCGCGTGTATGCGTGCGTGGCGCGCGTGTCTGTGTATGTGTGTCTATTTTGCCTTTCTGCCAGCCACACTGGAAAACCAAGTGTGTGAATGTCGCACACTTGTAGGTGTGCGAGGATTCATTCGTACACTTGGCCGCTTATACGTATACGTGTGAATTTTCCTAGGATATTCACACGTTTGAGTGGCCAAGTGTAGGAATGAATCCTCGCACACCTACAAGTGTGCGACATTCACACACTTGGATTACCAGAGCATTGCTCCTGTTGTGTCGAGGGTTGAAGGAAAGGAAAAAAAAATGAGTTTCGATTAGAATATTTGAACGGCGCGGCGTGAGGGGTTGCTGAGAGTGACGTACATGGCGGTGAAAGTGGTCGGCACCTGCTGTGGGCACCGCCAGTGCTCTTGTAGGTTAATCCGTAATTATTAATTATGCTAAATGCAGAATCAATTCATGCGACCGCAGTGGAATGCTCGCGGGGGGTGGGGTGGGGTGGGGGTGCTCGCGGCTGAAGGTGGAATGCTAATTAATAACAACAGCAATAATTAATTAATTACCGATGCACTTATGACGGACGTAAAAATGAAAGCACGGATTATCGCATTCCAGTGGCCGAGGCCCGGCCGGCGCCAAGTGACAATCCGTTCCTTTCGATCTCAATCAACGTTTCATCACCCTTTCAAAAATCGTGGCGCTGGGCTGGAAAGTTTTAGATTGTATTAACGATGAAAAATCAGTGCGTCAACTAATTCGTCATGTTTTCCGTCACCTTTCAGGCGGCGGATCGACCGAGACCCGAACCTAGACACAGAGTCAAGACTCCGAGGGAGCAGCTGCTGGAGTCCATCCAGAAGGGCAAGAAGCTGCGACCGTCTGTATGCCCCATCAAAAAGCGAGGTAAGTGAGGAGCATTTTCTTTAAAGGCGCAACAGACCAATCTAGAAAAGGAAGAAGAAATGTAGTTTTGCTCTCTTTCAAATAATCCGCATTTGGGCGACTGAGGAATCTATCTAAAGGGCCAATAGATATAGGTCCGTCTGGGGGAAGCCCCTCACCACACATCGCATCACATCACATCTCCCTTACGTCTGACAATTACAGGTTAACGCTCGAACAAAAGCGAAAGTAGTAGTGACCATGGGCGGCCAGCTGGCTGCCCTGCCCTGTCCCGCCTGACCCCGCCCCGCCCCGCCCCGCCCCGCCCCGCCTTGCCGCACCGGCAGCGCAGGGACCTGTCAATGGGGGCGGGGTGGGGCGGGGCGTGGCAGGCTCACGCACTCATCACATGCTTGCTCCTGTTATTTATTTCCAATATTTTTGTTAGGGTGAATTGAAAAATTTCTTTAAAGTTTTGTGTCGTTTAACTTACCTTTTGAGGAAGTTTGAAATGTACAAGCTCACAAGCTCATGTCTTACACATTCTTTCTCATGTCGACTCGCAGCAGCATCGACCCGTCACCAGGCGAAATAGCATCATGTGTCACCATAATATCGATTTCCTCCATTACACCATCCTCGCTTAAAAGCTGGAGGGGAGAAAAACTGTCATCACCTCCCGAATAAGAAGCAGCATGAGCGGAGCGGCGGCTCTCCCTCCTCGGCAGCGAGCGGCGGGCCCCATCGGAAATGCACCCATCTCCATCGTCATCGTAAATTTGACGCCCCCTCCCTCCTTTCCCTGCATACCCTGGATAACCAAGTGCGTGAACTTTCAGGTGTGTGTATTTTCGTTCGGAGACGCTTTAAGGCATCGATTTTTTACCCCGAAAAATTCACATACGTTGAAAACAATATCTGATTTTTTGAGGGCAAAGGGAGAGCTGAAAGAAACTGACTAATTTTGACGGAAACTCTTCAGATTTTGAGGATGCTTCCTTCAAGAATAAGGAAAATTCCCCCTTTCATAAAAGCGATGGCTTCCTCTAAATCTCTGCGTTCCTCAAGTTTTCCCCTCTTCCCTCAAAAAAATAAATCAGACGACATCGCTTTAACCTCGAGCTTGCGGATGCAATAAGTCACACACGTCAAAGTGTGTGACAGTGACACACACTTACCGCTGCTGAGGTGCGTGATGGAGCCCTAGCCCACACGAGGGCGCCCGCGGGTAGGGCGTAGCGGAGGTTACACTGTTACGCCACCGGCGTGTCCGCACCTCACCGATCACAAACGGATGGATGGCCGGGGCCGGGGCCGGGCCGGGGCCCACCAAGGGATATTACTTATTTGTGTGGACCTTGACCACTTTCACTCGTAGAGCATCACGGGCAGCACTTAGGCGGGCCGGGTGCCGGGCCCCACCTGTGAGCTGGGCCGGGTGCAGAGAGCACTGCCTGCCTGCGCCTGCGCATGTTGCGGCGCCCACACGAAACCATCCGACCAATCGGTGAGGGGAAAATGTGATTTCTTATACCTCATCGCGGGAGCAGCGTTATATATTCCGAGTAGTAGGTAGTCCCCTATAAAGTGCTGTGTTACAACGCTGTCCATCGGATATCCATACTACCGCATGTTGGGTGTGCTGCCAGAGCAAAATGATAAAGTTGCCCTTTTCTTTTGTAATCTGTCAAGTGGGCACCAATTTTCCGTTAACCGTTATGGTTCTATTTGGCCTCTTTATTTCTCTATTTACTCAGACAGGAAATGAAAGCGTGTGCGACGATTAACCCCTCCAGTATCGTCCCGCTACCCCCAAATTAATAGGCTCGCCGGGCCTATTGCTAATAATTTGACCGGGGACCGAGGGCTCGAGATGCTATCTGGCCACTCCGCATCTCCAGTGACTCGGGCCGAGTCGAACCGAGCCGAGCCGAGCCGGGACAGGCGTTTTAAGCCGAGCCGGAACTGATTTTGGCGCGCGGAATTTTTTCTTATTTTTTTTTAATTTTTGTCCCGTCATGCGACCGTAACGCCTGACCGTCGCGGAACCTGTCGCGCTGCTAATTACACATCGCACATGCTCGTTCGATGATTTCTCCTTTCATCGGCCGCTGCCACTACGCTGGCTTGTGTGGGCTCGCGCGGAAATGGGATTGTCTGATATTTCCTCTTTTTTAACGAGAAGAAAGAGTGGTGACGTGTTTTCAAGCGCTAGCAAGTGCGCTTAAAAAATAAAAAAAATAAACTAATTTTCAATTTTGTCTTGGGCTTTAAAATTTTCTCGTAAATATCTCACCCCTATACGTTTTTAAAATGAGAGATTTTTTTTTCCCTCTCAAAATCCTGTTAAAAACAATGCCTGACTATTTTTCAGGAGAAATAGGAAACTTTTAGGAAATACCATAATTTGACGAAAACTCCTCAGATGTTCAGCATATTGCCTTAAAACTTCGGAGCTGTCCTCAGATTATGGAAGTTTCTCTAAGTTTTCCACTCAAAAATCAAAACAAGAAAATAATTTAAAAGACATTGTTTTTTCATGAATTTTTTAAAGCTTATTGCGGACTGTTCTCATTACTTTTTATCGCGTCCCGTCGATTTTACTTTGCTTCTCTTGCCGATACTGCACCATTACGACGTTATGGAGCTTATCAAATTTGCTGATTGAGCCCGGCGCTTAATGCGTGTGCGAGAGAGCCGAGCCGCCGATCGAACGAGTGTTAGAAAGTTTGGCGTGTGAGTGTGCAAATAGCGGCTATCCGCTGGTATGACTTTCATGTTTAGCCCGGGACGGGAAGGGGGAGGGGGGGGGGGAGGACCGATGACTGCGACGGCGCGGGTCCTTTCAAACTGCATTATGCCGAATTTGCCCCCTCCCCCTCCCTCCCTCCCTCCTCCCACCCGGTACGAATCAATAATACCTTCTCGCGTTCCCTTTCACCTGACCGGAGGGTGGAAAAGGGGGGGGGGCGGGGCGAAGCAATGGATTTGTTTTGCTGCACGGTTCGTAAATAAATATCTTAAAATTAATAAGTAACAGTAATACCTTAAAATTCAGTAAATATTAATAACGACGAGTCGCGGCGTGCTGTGTTGCGTGTGTGTAGGGTCGGCTCGGCTCGGAGTGAATGAACTGCTCCGCTTGGAGGCGCTACGCTATACGCGTCGCGTCATACCTGCACGGCGTGGCGTGGCGTGGCGTGGCGTGGCGTAGCGTGGCGTGGCGTGGCGTGGCGTGGCGTGGCGTGGCGTGGCGTGGCGTGGCGTGGCGCGGCGTCGCTCCGGCAAGAAAGTGAAATTGACACATTACGGCTGAACGCGCCACCGTTCCACACCTCGTCGAGCCGGGGGAATTCCTTGCTATAGGGGGACGAAAATAGGAAACGCGAGCTGCTGCTGGCACTGGATGAGGACAAGCTTTGCGACACTGGTGCCCCAACACAAGCGGGGTTAACAATTCGTCATTTTTTATTATTATTTCGTACACAATCTGATTCCGGAAAGATTAGAAAAAAAATATGACAACTGTCGAGGAAAAATCAGGGAAAAAAAGCAGAAAATTTTGCAAAAATAACTTTTGTCAAAGTTTCGAGTTGTTTCCAACATGTTTCCACCCTTGAGTTACAAGTTTCTGATTTTTTTTCTCTGTTTTCCTTTTTCAATAATTTTATTCATAGTGAAGTTAGGAAAAATGTTATTGTGTGCTGAACGACAATGGACGGCGGGCGGGGGGAAGCACTCATGACATAGGCCGATGCACACGACTAGCGCCCCCTGCAGTACCGGGGCCGCTGCACCCGGGCTGCGCGTAGGAAACGCTCGATTGACGGTATCCTGCGGACGGATGGTGGCTGAACCATGGAATGGGTAGCGGTAATTGCCGTGCGTCCGAAAAGGCAATACGTTGACAGTCAAAGTAGAAGTATCGTAAAAAAACTAAAAGTTGCAAAGTCTGCCCACACACCTTTAGTTGTCGTTCTTATCGACAGACGCTGCTGCAAGATACAGGATCAGTTTCCTTAGTTGCTCCGGTGACTGTGAAACTTTTACTATTTTCGGCCTTTACTAGAGTCAATCTCTGGCATTATGAATACCTTTGTTTGTCGCTTAATATTTGGCACTGTCGAGCTCACGTGCCCGCGCCGTTGCTGTGTATACGTGTATTTTCTCACCCAACGATTGCCTCCTCGTTTGTCGTCCTTCTCTCTGGACTGGGGCGGGGGGGCGGGGCGTGGCTTGGTGGGCTGTGACAATCACTGCTCCTTCAAGGAGGGAGGGAGGGAGGGGGCCTTATCTCACCCCCAACGCCAAATCGAATGGCTCTCTGTGCTTCGTCGTCCCCGCATGCTGCCGGGTCACGGTAGTCTCTCCCTCTCTCTCTCTCTCTCTCTCTCTCTCTCTCTCTCTCTCTCTCTCTCTCTCTCTCTCTCTCTCTCTCTCTCTCTCCCTCCCTCCCTCCCTCCCTCCCCTCTCTCTCTCTCTCTCTCTCTCTCTCTCCTCTCTCTCTCTCTCTCTCTCTCTCTCTCTCTCTCTCTCTCTCTCTCTCTCTCTCTCTCTCTCTCTCTCTCTCCAGTCCTGCAGTTGTATGCTAATTGGTTAAGGCATTGTGATTGTGCACGGGCGCCCGCCCCTCCCCCGTTGGGACGCCCGCGCGCCCCCGCGCGCCCGCACACACACAGTACCTTTTGTCTCTCCTTCCAAAGGGACGGTAGGAGGGCAGAATGGATAGATGCACTTGGCAGAACAAGGCATAAAGCGGGTCAGTTTGCAGTCAGCAACATGCAGTGCGGTGTGCCCTGCTGGCCCGCACAGTGTCAAGGACTGCCCGGCCTCAGCCCTTTGTACGCGCGTGTATGCGCCTATGGCTTTGTGTGGCGAGATCCTGCAATGCGATCCTTTTTTTTTTTTTGTCGGGAGTATCCTACTTTCAACTCCTTCCCACATCCGATTTTTTGCGAAAAAAATCTAAATACAGCAATTTTTTTTAAAAAAAATATAGTATCAAGCATTGTTACTACTTTTACACTGTTAAAAAAATGTTGGAAATTCACAGCACCTCTGTTGTGAAAAAAGTTGCCAGAACTCTTCGTTAAATTACAACAGTCCTCTGTATGTAAACCAGAACTCTTCGGGAAATTACAACTGTCCTCTGCATTTAAACCAAAACTCTTCGGGAAATTCCAACTGTTCTCTGTATTTAAAGTAGACTGGCTCCAAAAATATGGTCGACTGACCGACAAAATATTTCACTTTGAGGCAGCAAAGGGGTCCTTTTCTGATTACAGAGAAGTGCGTTGGGATTTCACAATCGTTCCGTATCGAGGAAGTGCTGGGAAATCACAATAATTTTTTAACAGTGTAAAGAAAATAAGAAAATGCCGTTACAGTTTAATGGAATTGAAATTACAGTGTATGTAAGGTAAAATTAGGTGCGTGTGCGAATGCTTGTCACTCGTATTTGCATTTAAATGAAGAAGCTCCTTCGGTTCATAATCCTATGGCCGGCTGCGGGGTGGGGCCGGGCCGGGCCGGCCCTTCGCGGTTAGCGTGTTGTGAACATTTTCAGCATAATTACAGCAGCCGAATGAATTGACCAACAAAAAACCAGAAGCCTAACAAATCACAAGTCTGTGAAGTTAGGAGGCGAGGGGTCCTTCACTCTAAAAAAAAAAATAGTGTACCCCCCTTCAAAAAATTGACGTAAAAATAAAGAAAAAATCAGCGGAAAAAAAAAAACAAAATATTTTTCTTTCGAAACACCAGAAAAACCAGCAAAATCGGTGTACGCATGAATAATTCCTATTGAAGGACCCCTCGGTAAGAGGTCGGCCAATATCGAGGCCAATAATGTGCTTCGTTAAAACACTAAAATGTTTTGCTTCCCCGGCCCGCAGTGGATGTTTCTCCGCGCTTCATTTCCCTTTGTTTTGGTCCTTCGCAGTTGTCGTGGTGGCGCGACGTGTCGCGAGTGGCTCGCTCGCGCGCGTATTGTGTAACGCTCACGTGTAACGCTCACGTGTAACGCTCGGGTCGTTGCGGTGTTTCGCTCGCTCTCACTCACTCACTCACTCACTCACTCACTCACTCACTCACTCACTCACTCACTCACTCACTCACTCACTCACTCCCGTGCGGATTCTGGACCCTGGACACGGGCGCGGGCGGGCCGTGCTCGCACTAGGGACATGTCACCTCGTCCTTGCACTCTCCTGTGGCTGCTCCGCGGCCCTTTCTCCAGCAGCAGCGCTCCCCAAACGACTGTCTCCACATCTAGGAAAAGTAACATGTTGAGCCAAACTATCGCATGGTTACCTCAGCGATCACCATACGCAAACTGGATTTGTACAGTTAATTTGTGCGAAGCTAAACAATCAATTTTATTTTTTTTTACGCAAAAGTTGAATGATTTCGTGCTTACATTTGTACAAAGTCAAACAATTTTTTTGCGTAAATCATCTGTATGCTACAATTTTTATGCTTATCTTCGCAGGAACGTTTAATGAAAAACAAGATCTTATTTTTCATTTAAAAAAATCATTGTCTTGTCAAAAGTTGAAGTGTGCAGGTCCTTCTCCCCGCTGGTAAATTGAACAGCGAGGCATGGGCGTTATGTTTAACGCGGGTCCGGGCGGGCGTCGCTGAGGGTCATAGGGACCGGAAATGGTCGACCCTTTATATAGTAACCGACTGCACTCTGATGATGAAAAGGACGAGCGCGGGCGAGCATGGTAGAGCGGGGGGGGCCTAATGCGGTGTACTTTACAACACTCGGGTATGATATGGCGATGAGTACTTTCCACCATAAAGCTGCTATGATCTCCCGCAACGCCTCCTTTCTCGCCGCCTCCTCTCTCTCTCTCTCTCTCTCTCTCTCTCTCTCTCTCTCTCTCTCTCTCTCTCTCTCTCTCTCTCTCTCTCTCTCTCTCTCTCTCCGCCTCTCTCTGCTTATGTCAGCTCAATTGGCTCATTTGTTCCGAGATTCATCTGATCCAATAAACCCTTTGCAGCACTCTCAGCCAACCACTGCGGTCTCTCTCTCTACGTATACGCTTCGCACCCGCGTGGATCTTAATCTCGGCCAGTTTATTTGCGCACGCTCTTGCAGCATGAAAAATACCCACTTCATTCGAAATTTGAAACTCCTAGTTCCGTTCTTCAAATAGTTTTCTAAACTTTGGGCCTGTGGTGCCTGTGGTGCGCCCGGGTGGTCACTACGCCGCACCACCGCGTGGCCAGAGCTGCAATCTGGCGCGTTTGATCGCCTCGCCTCGTAAATGTTTATGGTGATTGTCCCACCTCCTCTTCCCTGCAGCCTGACGTTTTCGTTCCGTACACACTCCCGGCTTATGTACTTTTTTGTACGTAGCTATGTAAATCTATGTGCATGCGTAACTTACGTAAAAATTTCTTACATAGTTACGCATAAACAGGCTCACTTTTTACGTAATTACGTAAGAATTTTTGCATAATTATGTAATAAATTTTACGTAAGCTACGCATGCACATAGATTTACATAGCTACGTACAAAAAAGTACATAAGCCGGTAGTGTGTAGAGAGAGAGAGAGAGAGAGAGAGAGAGAGAGAGAGAGAGAGAGAGAGAGAGAGAGAGAGAGAGAGAGAGAGATGCTTGACTGCGTCTTTTTCGGTATTTTCCGCCTGATCCGACCATGCGGTGCGCCTTGAGGTTTTTGATGCAGACGAATGACTAGGCCACTCCCACTCTCCTTCCTCTCTCTCTCCCCCTCGCTGTCAACTCTCCCTCTCTCCCTCTCTCTCTCTCTCTCTCTCTCTCTCTCTCTCTCTCTCTCTCTCTCACTCGCTCGCTCACTCACTCCCTCCCTCTCGCATCTACTTTGCTCTCTCACGACACTCGACGTTGTCCAGTCGATGCACATGCATTGCGCCAGCGCCAGACTGTCGTAGTCGTCGTTGTCGTAGTAACCTGAGCCGCCCTCTGTCAAGACACCGCACCCCCGCGCGCGCCTATCTTGGGTTGACTTGACCTTCGACGACGGGCTCGTGCACCCCGCCTCTCCCCGCCCCGCCCCCGCCCCGCCCCGCCCCACCTCGCCCCACCCCGCTCCTAGCCACGCCCAGCTCATTCCTGGCACGTGCAGGCGTGCACCCCCTCACCCCACCCCGTACCTCCTTGTCCGTGCATCCTCTATATTTACCGTGAGAAAATAAGAGAGTGGGAGCGAGATAGTGAGGAAGATAGGCGGGTGCGTGGTGGCGGGGGTGGTAGGAAAGCAATCTCGCCTAAAGTTTGCCGAAGTGATTGGCGCACGAAATTGTGCTGCGCGGCGGCTGGTGTACAGCGCAGGGGGCGCGCTGGTGCTGCTCTACCTCCCAACCCTCGCTCAGGGGTCGGCCCGGCGGCGGCGCTACCCCTCCGCTCGAAGGGCCTTGTTCTACGATCTGCTGCTCCTTTGCGACGCAGCCTGCCGCGGAGGTACCCGAGGGTGGGATCCAGGGACGTAATTAGGGCGATGGGGGCGATCGCCCCCCCCTCGGGTCCCCGAAGGGAGGGGACCCAAATTTCCGATTTTCGGCTGTCATACGGGGCGCACTGAGCCGCAGTGGTGGCCCCGTGTGCGGCCCCCGCCCCCGGTCAAGCCCCTCGCCCCTTTTTTGCACTCATCCCGTGCCCTGCTAGTAGTAGAATTCGAGGTTTGCCCCTGAAGTTAGGCAACCCGCGATGCATTCCCCCCCCCTCACACACATGCCCTAATTACGTCCCTGGTGGGATCACTGATCACTTATACAAAATGTGTGCAATGATTTTTTGTCACTTTTGATCTTTGTTATTTTATGTTTTGATTTTCCTTTTGATTTTTCAAAAGAGAATCATGAAATGTTTTGTCGCTTTTTGATAAATGTTGATCTCTTTTTCCTTATTTTTGAATTCTTACATATTTTATTTCAAGTGTTTTTTTTCCTTCTCGATTTTTCGGATTTTCTGCAACTTTTTTCTTGATTTTATTTTAATTTTTAGTTAATTTTTTGTTCAATTTTTTAATGATTTTTTGGGGGTGCCGACTATGATTTTTTCGAAGTGATCCCCCTCAGAGAGACCCTCCTCATACAGGATTCATGCCTTCCCCTCCACCCCCCTCCCTATCTCCTGCACCATGACCTTCCCGTCCTAAAAGCTGCGGCCACGCTGGACTCGCTAGGCCAGGCAGGTAGTGCCGGTGACCTCTGACCTTTCCGGAAAACTTTATCCATCAGCCACACGGTCCCCAGCGCCCCAGCGCGCCGGGCCGAACCTCTCTCCGTATTCCACAGACGCTCCGCGGACCACTCCCCTATGGCTCCCTTCCTTCCGAGGGGGGATGTCGCTTCGAAAAATCATTTTGCGGCACCCACCAAAAAACATTTAAGGAATCAGAAAAATCAAAACAAATGCAAGAAGAGAAATAAAGAAAAAAAATCGGAAACAAAAATAAACCAAAAACTTGGGAAAAAAAAATTTAAAAGTCAAAACTAGGGGGCGAAGATCAAAATTTATCAAAAAGTGACAGAAAGTTTCTTGAAAAAATCCAAATCAAAACAAAAAAAAATAAAAATAAAAAAAATCGGCTCTGCAGCTGCGCAAGCAGAAGGACTGCCGCCGGCACGTGTGTGGCACGTGTGCTGCCCCTGCGCCGTAGAGGTAGGCAGCCCATCCTGCAGGACCTCTTCTCTGGGATCTCAGCCGACCTACCGGCTGCACACTGCCTGTCTGCGGCCGGCCCCTCTGGGCGAGGAAGGATTACTCATGCAAAATGTGTAAAATGCTTTAAATTTAATGTCTTAACATAGATTGTTTTGAATTTCTTTTTCAAGAAAATTATGAAAATTTCAATCACTTTTTTCTTAGAAATTTTGAATTCTTTTCTCAGTACTTTTTCCATTTGTTTTCAGTTTTTTTTTCCACCTCTATTATTTCCGGATTTTTCTGTAACTTTTTTCTTGATTCTATTTTATGATTTTTTTAAATATATTTAAAATGATTGCTTTGTTGGGGCCGTACAATGATTTTTCAAAGTTATCTTCCACTTGCCTCGGGGCACCGCCCGCCCAGAGGATGTAGGCATAGGCAACCCATCTCTCACAGCGCGCCGCCGCACGCCGTTTGTTCTCGTTTCGCTGCGCGCCCCGCCCCCGTCGAGGTAGGCCGCCCATTCTACTCGACGGCGTTATAACTTGTCTCGCTGGCAGGGGCGGGAACATGGCGCCTGGCGCTGGACCAGCGGGCAACCCAACGGACACGCTTCCAAGGTCTAAGACCCTACGTGTTTCTCCACCTCGTTGCCCCTTGGTAGGTAGGCCACCCATTCGACTCTCCTGCACACTGTGTTGTCTAGCTTCGTGTCGCCTGCCAACGCCTTCTGATGGCAGGCTGCCTTTTCGTAACGTTTTAAAGATGAGCCCGCATGACATCATCTTCTTCTGTCATGTGAAGCGGAAAGCAGCGCGCGCGGTTTTTGCCGCTATTTTCGAGGCCCGCGGCCCCGCGCTCCGCCGCTAGCCCGAGCAGTGCCCCTCCCCGGAGATGAGGTGAGACGCTGGGTAATTAATATTCTGATGAGGTTAATCCATCCGCCTCCAGGGTGCGCGCCCTCCCCGCCCGAGCAGGGAAAGCACCAGGCTGGCAAACTCAGCACGCGAAAAAATAAAAAACTATCGTAATTTTAAGAAAATAAAAACTTATAATTCTTCTTGCTCTTACCTACTGTCACTGGTCACTGACTGGGATGTGGACGACTATCGTATCCGGCTGCTTGGGATGTCGCGACTTTACGTCCCGCTATCGTGTTTGCGCTCCTCTGGAAAATGGCAACGGGTCGAACCCCGATCTTCGGTGTATTAACGTCTTGACTGACAGCCCTCGTGGGGAGGGGAGGCTGGCTTTGGCTGAAGGGTCATATCCGCTGGCAGCTTCTTTATGGAGAGAGACTTTGCTAACAGCACCTTTATTTGCGCGCGGGGTTATTTCCTGCCGATATGACTTCCGGGTGGCTGCGGAGAGAGGTAGAGGGGAAGATATCCGCCAGAGGTTTGGCAGTCGTGGAGGACTGTGCCAAAACGTTGTGGCGGAAATACAAGAAAAAAATAAATAAACGAAACAAAAATTATTTTTCAGTAAAGCGCCTGCGGATGTCTGGGTAGGCACGCTGCCCGACACCCGACACGCGTGTTCGACGGGGTTGCCTATCGAGGCTCCGACAGGCGCTCCTGTCGAGAGGTTGCCGTCTCTGATTCCGAAGATTTCCTTGTCGCTCTCATGGGACCCTACCCTACCCAACATAGGGCACTTAGAGAGGTCCGCGACAAGGACGCGGAGGTACGTAATCAGACGGCTGGCTGTCATGTTGAGGACGAGCGATCAGGAGCGTGACTGCGCTATTGCTGAGGTGACGCACGGGCTGAGGGCTTAAGCCCATCTCTGGCCACTCGTCTGTAGACGTGCTCGTTGTGAGGGAATCGCTTCTGCGTTGGCTGCGGGTTAGATTGCTTCTCCCTCTGCCTTCGTGCTGCGGCAGCGTGTGCTTTGTGATGTGAAGAAAGACCATCACCGTCATTAGGTTAGAAACGTTACCCGCCGTCCATATACACGAAATAAATGATTCGCGTTTGAGAAAAAAAATACAGGTGTACTAATCTATTGATGAATAGGCGCAGCTAATTATTACTAATTATTAAGCTACTTTGCCTAATTTCTGGCTACCCTGCTATTTATATTTACACTCTTTTAAGATTTTAGCCATAGTGCTAAGTTTTTCACATCTAATCTCATCTGAGCAATTTTAAAAAAATGGCGGAAGCAGTTAATAACTTTTAAATACTGGTAAAACTATCATACTCACGTTTATGTTTTTCTGTGTCCCTTTAAGTAATGCTGGACAAACGGGTTACAGCAGTATGGTGCGGGTGGGTCGGGGTTGGCCTACTCTCCGTAAAGCTCTCTGGTGCCGGGTCGGGCCGGGCCTCCCGGCGCCGTCAGGTAACAGCTCGGAACTGAACCTAGGCAGGCAGGCAGGTCGGAACGGGCCGGAGGCAGGCAGGCTGGCCTCTATGGCCTTACCTACCGTATGCATGTATGAGGTGGTGTGTGTGTGTGTGTGTGTGTGTGTGTGTGTGTATGTGTGTGTGTGTTGTGAGAACAGGAACAGATCATCCCCGCGGCTCGGCAAGCAGCAGAATCGGCACGGGTTACACAACATAGAGAACGGTCGGTGTGAACAATTGTCTTCCCCAGCAATGGCTTGCTGCTTCCCTATCCGCTGGCATCCATCCATCCATCCATCCATCCATCCATCCATCCATCCATCCATCCATCCATCCATACATACATATACAGACAGACATCTATCGATAGGATCTCATACTTTGTTTCACGATTATCTAAAAAAAATAAAATAAGGGAAGATAAAAGTATAGTATGACACCGAAACTCAGAGAAAAAAAAACTTGCCCTGCCGCGAAACAAAAATACCTATATATGCACAGCTAGCATTTTAAGCTTTACAACTAACTAGTTAGATGTACCACAAAAATTTTAGCTATAAAGAGCAAAGTGTTTAGCGGTAATGCTAAATGTTAGCCACATTGCTCCAAATGTTTGTCATACATAGCTATTTTTTTTCCTCAGTGTATGAATATTTTTTTGGTGCTGCTTCTCTTTCTTCCTCACTTTTTTTTCAATTTTTATTTTACCTAAATAAAATCCTATTTATTATCTAATACAGTGATGGACTTGGTTTTTCCTCCATGCCATTTCGGTCGAGGAGGCAATGATTACACGCGGGAGCGCTGAACTCGCGAAGGAGGGTCCGACGGTGCTGCCATATATTTTGCGGCGCACCTAACTCTCTCTCTCTCTCTCTCTCTCTCTCTCTCTCTCTCTCTCTCTCTCTCTCTCTCTCTCTCTCTCTCTGTGCGCGCGCGCTGCTGGGCGTGGCTGCTCTGCTATGGTGCGATTGCCTTTAGCTTTTGGGGCTCTGCTCTGCCCGCCAGCGCACCTCGCCCATCGCGCTCCCGTCTCATTCCGAAGAGATCACTCTCGCGCTCCGCCGTCCTTGTCGCACTCATGCGGGTCCCTGCCATCCCAGCATAGGACACTGCCTTGGGCGCGACAAGGACGGAGGCGCCAGAATCAGAAGGCAGTGTGAGCAGCAGCCGGTCCGGCGTGGATCGCCCGTTGCGGCCGGGACCGCGATCGGCTCGGCTCGGCTCGGGGCTCGGCTCGGCTTGGCTCGGCTCGTCTCGGCTCGTCTCGGCTCGGCTCGGCTCGGCTCGGACTGGCTGGCAATCAAACACAACGGGAGACAAATGAATAAGGCGAGCGCTCGGCTCACCTCTGTGCGCTGCTAGGCTCCTGCTCCATCACCGCCAGGAAACGTTACGTCAGTTACCTCTGTGGTTTAGCACCGTGTCGTACAAATAATAACACACAAGTCTATATCTGATCTGCGAATAGCCGCTGGTTTTGTAAACAATACCACCGCGACCGCGAGGACAAGGGGGGAGGGTTGGTTGTTCTGGCTGCACGAGTAACAGTGCCGGGGTCACGGGGCGCTGCGCAGCTGTCTGGAGGGGGTCCGCCACGCCCCGCCACGCCCCGCCACGCCCCGCCACGCCCCGCCACGCCCCGCCACGCCCCGCCACGCCCCACCACGCCCCGCCACCTCCTCCCGCACTTCCACACCACTGCCACTGCAGCCTTGGTACACGACGGTGCGGGGACTTATCGTTTCGAATCGGTGCAGTTAGTCAGCCTCCCGCCCGCGTGTGCTCGCCATGTCTGTTCGTCTGTCCTGGCCGTTTCAAGGTGAATTTCTCTCTCCCGCTCCTACACATGCCCTATACAGGCAACGCCCCCCTGCCGTGTGAAAGAAAAAAACCTCGTGGTAGACTACTGGAATAAATATATAAAATTAAAAATTTACTTAAAAAGAAAAAAACACCGGAAAATGGTTTTGCAGTTATGCAAGTTACTTGCCCACTTTTTTCTTCGCACAGGCAATTTATAAAAAGTCACTCTAAGTAAGCAGGATATGCGCGCTGCGCAGTCGATTCATTTGACGTGCCTGCACCCACTGCTTTCTACCTGGCGGGCGGCGGCCAGGTGATAGGTCAGGTCGCGCAAACGCAGCGGAGCATAGCGGGCCGCATCTGCCCCCACCCAGTAGGCAGTAGGCACCACCTTGGCACAGAGGCGTGCAAGTTATTCCCTGGGTGGGGTGAGCATGCGCGGTCCAAAACCCTGAAATTTTTGTGCACCTTCAAATTGAGAAAAATTCAGAAAAGTGCAGATAACTTCAGAAAAATTTTGAGAAATTAAAAAAAAAAAAAAATTAGAAAAATGTAGGAACAATTCAAGCACAAACTTAGAAAAACAATACCACAAAAAGTCGTGAACGTATATATTCACACTATCCCTACGCCAAAATTCTGAGTTCTTTTTCCCTCGGATGCAGCCCTTGATGTTTGGTCTCCTCCAGAGTTTTCATTCATCCGGGCGGGTAAAAAGACTCGGACGCTTCCGAAAACGATGAGTAGGAGTGAGATGCTCATGCTCGAGCCGGTTCATATCTCTATCTTGCTCACACCTGTCATTTTCGGAGGCGCCCGCGGGTCCTACCGAGGGGGCCTCAACTCCTGAAATCATGTGTACACAATCGCTGATATCTTCGAAATCATTGTCAGAAAATCTGGATCTATTGCCGAAAAAAAATGATTTGAATGCGAGAGGTAAATAACTCCGAATTTTGATGTACACCACAAATTCAAAATTCACACTAATTCAAACGAATTCACACGAATTCAAAACTAATTCACGCGAATTCAAAACGAATTCAAAACGAATTCAAGCGAATTCAAGTAAATTCACAACAAATTCACAATAATTTCAAAAAACTTCGCAATAAATTCAAAAAATTCAAAGCTAATTCAAAACGAATTCAATTTAATTCAGACAAATTCAATTCAAATTCAAGAAGTTTGTACACCGAATTCAGAGTTGTTTACCCCTCGTTTGAATGCGTATTTTGGGCTCATAAAGCTCAAAATACGCTTGTATTTACTTTACGAATTATTTCTTTCAATTAAAAGAGGTGTAATCATGTGAAATCATGTGAAATCTTGAAATCATGTGTACAAATTTTGGGTGAGTTGAGGCCCCCTCGGGTCCTACAACCCGCCCGAATGAAAACTCTGGGCTCCTCATTGCCTACTTTTCATGGCAACACCGTCCGGTGACTCAGTCCGTACCTGGACCGCTGCAGGGCGCGCAGGGCGCGCAGGGCGCGCAGGGCGGGCAGGGCGGGCAGGGCGGGCAGGGCGGGCAGGGCGGGCAGGGCGCGCAGGGCGGGCAGGGCGGGCAGGGCGGGCAGGGCGGGCAGGGCGGGCAGGGCGGGCAGGGCGGGCAGGGCGGGCAGGGCGGGCAGGGCGGGCAGGGCGGGCAGGGCGGGCAGGGCGGGCAGGGCGGGCAGGGCGGGCAGGGCGGGCAGGGCGGGCAGGGCGGGCAGGGCGGGCAGGGCGGGCAGGGCGGGCAGGGCGGGCAGGGCGGGCAGGGCGCGCAGGGCGGGCAGGGCGGGCAGGGCGGGCAGGGCGGGCAGGGCGGGCAGGGCGGGCAGGGCGGGCAGGGCGGGCAGGGCGGGCAGGGCGCGCAGGGCGGGCAGGGCGGGCAGGGCGGGCAGGGCGGGCAGGGCGGGCAGGGCGGGCAGGGCGGGCAGGGCGGGCCGCAGGATGTGAGTCAGCCCGCGCCCAGGCTGCATTGAGTAACCAGTGTTTTGTCTGCTCTGTGTTGCAGGTATGTGTCCAGTGCAGACTCGGCCAGTCCGGCCCTTGTGTTTGCAGCGGCTGGGCCTGGCCTCAGCCCGAGGCCGCCCGGCCCGGCCCGGCCTGGGAGTAAGTAACTCTTGTGTGCCCAAAACATTTTTCGCGGGCGGGTGAAAGCGTTGCAGTGAAATTACGGAGATTTGCTTTTGGGATTGCGCTGAAAACCCACGGGAGGGGAATAATTTCCGCAATGATAGGTAACTTGATTTAGAGCATGTTGTGCGTTGTGCGTATAGAAATTCTCAAAATTAAGTAAAGATTAAAAATAAAAAATAAAAAATAAAAAATCTTTAAAATGTGAGGAAAACGAAAAAAATGTTGAGTCGTGGACAGGTCTTATCTGTGATGAAATGGCCAAGGTCACGGAACAGGTTCCTGAAATCCTCGATTCGTTGGCGGAGCCACTGTTTGGCTGGGGTGAGATGCTCTACCTGGTCTACAGCTCTCTGCGCGCGCCTCCGCGGCTGGCTCCGGTGTGGGCCCCCGACTGCACACTAGCAGGCCAGCGAGAATTCTGAATTATTGTGTAGAAATGTCGTGAATTTTTGTCAATTCACTGGCAAAACAAAGGCTTAACATTACGCTTGGTTGAGGCGGTTGTTTTAGAAGAAATCTCAGTTTGCCTTAGTTTTTTATTAATCCGTGTTATCATTTCTGCATTCGCAATTTTTGCAGATTTTTTTCTGATATCTTCTGAATTTTTGTGAACTTCTCCATTTTCTTTTATTTTATTATTTTTTTATTTTATTATTTTTTTTTAAACTGACGCGAGGTGTACAAAAATACCCGATCATATTTCGCCCTCGGCGACGACGGCAGACGGGTTGGCGCCGGTACGGCTCGGTGCAGCGCGGACGAGGGGAAGGGGAAACAACTCTGAAAGTTTTGTGGATTTCGGAATTCAGAAAAATTCAAAAAACTTCAAAAAATAATCAAAACAATTCAGGAGAATTCAGAAAAATTCAACAAAATGTGAAAGTACTGGAATTCACTAAAATTCAGGTAAAATTCAAGCAAAAATTTAATAAAATTTACAAAATTTCTCGAAACTTTGCGAAATTTTTCGAAAATTTACAAAAAATTACAAAATTTGTACTCTAAAATTCAGAGTAATTTCCCCCTCGAGCGCGCGGCGCAGTGGTCCGCCAGAAATCGAGCGCGGCGGGAGACCCTCCTCCTCCTGCCGCGGCCTCGCGCGCGCCCTGTGGCGGGAGCGAAAGAGACAAGAGATAGAGAGAGAAGGAAAAGGGGTAGTGGGGGGGGGGGGGGCGCTGGCGGCCGGTCGCAGCCGGGCGCGCGCTCCGCTCAGTTTGCGTCCGAGTCCCGGCCGCGCGGGTCGTGTTGGTGTTCGCTCGCGGGCTGCTGAGAGGCTGTAGGCGGCTGCCGCGCCGTCGCCCTCCTCCGCCACCACCACGCGTCGTGTCGTGTCGCGCGCTCGTGCGGTACAGTGCAAGCAGTAGTATAGTGCGTCTCTCTCCCTCGCTCTTGGATACTCGTCGCGGGGCGTCCTTCTCTGTCCGTCACGTGCGGGCGGGCGGGCGGACTGACACTCTAACGTTAAGCCCCCTGCTGTAAGCGCTCGCGCAGCGCGGCTTGCATGACGCCGCGCCGGGCGGAGAGGAGTGGAGGGGATAGAAGTGAGTTTTGTTTTATCGGGTGTGACTGAACAAAATCAGTCTCTTTTCATTTTTTTTTTCTATTTTGATGCGCGCTTTGGGTATATTTTATTTATTTCGCTTGCTGTACTGGTGCTCCGCGGGGCCGCGCCGGCCGTGCCCCACTTGCATGACAGATCCGTTCGAGTGGGCGTGCGACCGCGCGGTACTGCAAGGAGGCTACGGGACCGCGCGCCCGTTACACTCTTGCAAAAAAAAATAATAAAAGACAAAAAAAAACATGACAGCGTGAATAAGAAGTCGTTGACGCTGAGCAGTTGGAGATGTCTGTATTTTTTTTTTCTGGTACAAGATGGTAGCGTGACGAATTTTATCGATTCCTGCTTTATTCGCGCGGCACGGACTTGCGCGCTGTTAAACAGATTTGTTTCCTGTATCGACTCCGGGAAGCACGCGAACAGACTAGTTATTTTAGAGACTACCATAACTTTGCAAACCCCATAAGCGTGTGAATGATGTCGCACACACTTGCAGGTGTGTGAGCTGCTTTTCCCTTTCATATGTGTGACATTTTCCTTACAACGGTTGCCTCAGTAAACTCTCATGTGTTAAAGTGCACAGGAGGGGAGAATTCACACACCTGCAAGTGTGTGTGTGTGTGTGTCCTCCACACACTTTTCTTGCGGGGTTTCCAGTGAATATACGTTCCCGACTGTGTCTCCTCCGATCTGCCTGATTGACCGGCGGCGGCACCTGGACATGCACCGCGAGCTGTCGTGCGAACTGGAGCACACGGTCCCTATCGCATCGACTCGCTGCAGCCGTGTTGCACCGTTGCTCCGCCCGGTAGTGGGCTGCAAACAGGCTCTCCCCGCCGCTTCACTATTGTTTATCGAGGCGGACTCGACCCGGCGGCCTGCCCTGCCCTGCCCTGCCCTGCCCTGCCCTGCCCTGCTTGCCTATGGGATATGGAGGCCGCGTGCCGCCGCTTGCAGAACCTAGTTGTGTATGCCTCTAGTGTTATTATTACCCATTCTTTGCGGTGGCGCTTGAAGCTAGAAAATGTACCTGACGGCACGCACATGTGGTGCTGTCATCCCCCCCCCCTTTTTCACCCTGCTCTGTGATCCCCCTGCGGGGCTCCCTTCCCGGTTATTGCCATGGCAACCGCAGAGACGCGCTGCTATGGGGTTTCACACTTGTACGCCCCGGGGGGGCTTGGCACCTTCGAGAAGCGCGTGTGACCCGCCCCCGGCTGGCTTGACCCCCTCGCCCTCGCCCCGGGGGTCGGGACACTCAGTGTAGCCCGAGGGGTCATTCACAATAAATTCCAGCGTATACAACATTTTCCTGGGTTTTCGTGGTTTTCCTTGATTTAATTATTTTTCCATGATATTTTCTTAATTTTTTTTTTCTGATTTTTTTCTTTATTTTTTTTCTTTATTTTTTTCTTGATTTTTTCTGATTCCACACTGTATTCAAAAGTGTCCAACTGACACACACTTTATACTTTTAAGTGTTGAACACAATCTTAAACACTTTTCGTTATTTCGTTAAAAAGCCAGTGCATATCATTGGGGACAAGATTGTTCAACACTTTTACTTGAGCACATTCTGCTTTGCAACATTTCGGGTGAACGAACAGCTCTTGATGCCTCATATGAAATGCATGGGTTTTTTAACCAAGCGATTGAAATTGTTCATCATTGCGCTAAACACTTTTAAATGTTTGTCAGTTGAGCTCCTCTGATTTCAGCGTGGATAAGAAGGCAAAAAGTCCCCCCTACAAGGCAAACAGCACTCTATCCTTCGTGGAGAGCTTGCCTGGAAGGCAAACGCAGAACTGCTTCGACGTCGCACAGACGTATTCATGGAGGCATCAAGACTATAGGGGCGTTCACTACGCGGGATCACAAGGAAACGTGTCCTAAATCATGCATTTGGTCTTCGCATGGGGCAGCTTGGGCAGCTTCGCATCGCGTGGGTCGCCGCTGTAACTCGATTTGCGCACCTCTGCTATGATCGATACCCCAAAACCCGCCCGCCCCGCCCCACCCCGCCCCGCCCCACCCCCACCCCACCCCACCCCACCCCGCCCCCGCCCCGCCCCGCCCCGCCCCGCCCCGCCCCGCCCCGCCCCGCCCCGCCCCGCCCCGCCCCGCCCCGCCTTGCCTCACCGCGCCCTTCCTCTCCGCAAAGAGTTTTGTTCGGCTCGGCTCGCTCACAGGAGGGAAGACCCTCACCTAGACCCCTGCTCTGCTCCGCCCCGCCCTCCGCGCCTTGCTGACTTATTCCGAAGAGCGCTCTCCTCGCTCTGTCTCTCCCGCACCTCCTATACGGCGAAGCCCATGAGTCGCGAAGAGAGACAGGGTGAGGAAAGCGCCTTTCGGAATAATAAGTCGGCTGCCCCTAAACCGACCTCGGCCCTGCTGCCCCCAACCGCCAGTAACGAGCGCACCTCGGGCCGAAATCGCTCAGAATTAAATCTAAAGCCGGCCAACAAAATCTCTTACGAACGCAATCTCTAAATCTTTCAAAAACGATAGTACAATCATACATTAATATTGTCTTAGTTCGATGCTGCTTTTTTTTTCTTTTCGCTGCTCTGCTGAAGACGAAAGTTTGAGTGGTTTTGTCAGTCCGTGTCACGCTCGATTTCGCCGGCTGTGTGGTTCCACGGGCAACACGATGCGTATTCATAAGGAGCGCACGCACGCACGCACGTGTGTGTGTGTGTTTGCTCTTGCTCTCGAACGGGTTCCAGTTTCTAGGCGGCCTCAGGGCCACACACACACACACACACTTCTGCACGCTTTGTCGCCGTGTAGCACAGCTCAGCATCCGTCTCGACTTTATTTTTTTTCGAGTGGCGAGATCAAGGTCTTTTATTCGATTTGGCACTCAGCAGCACATTTTTTCCCTCTTTTTTTCCCTTCCTTCGGATACTGTCGATAAATTCGTTCACAACGCAGTATTTGGCTTTAGGGTGCGATTGAGTAGCGTACCGATAGGCCAATTATTAGTTTTTTCGCCCTGAAGCGTTACGGAGATAGTTCCACGGTGATAGCGTGACTCAGTCCGCCGGCTTATCTCACCTGACGGCCGGGTAGACGCCGAACGCCCCGCGTACGCCTTACGAGTCAGGTCCGCCTTGCCTCTCGGCCTCAATGCTTCACATTTCTTTCTGTTGCTCATGATTTTAACGGTGTAGCGCGCTGCTCGCGGCCTCGTGGCTGTCGCGGACACCGCCGCCCGCTAACACCTGAGATAGTGCAGCGGAGCGGTGAGCTCTAGAGGCGGAAATGTGGGACGCGCAAACTGACACAACTGTTTGTGATTCACTGTCGCGGCAGGCGAGTGCAAATTCCGAAATCGGAGCAGACGACGCCTGTTAGTCTTAGCGATTACGTTGCGCGTCTGCGCTCATAAACGAAAATGTCATCTCGCGGGCACTCTCAGCAGCCGAGCCGTTCGCCACTTGACTACCAGCGCTCGGAGGCCGCACAGTTTTACCCCTCCCCCCCCCCTCTCTTCTATCACCTCCTCTCTCTTCTCCTCCTCCTCCTCCTCCTCCCCCCCCCCCTCCCCCCTGCCTGCAGCTTCGCTCTTTTCGGCGTCGCCATTCTTGCTATCAGCTGGGAGGGCTTCGCCCGCCGGGTTGTCTCTTCACATTCACTCCGACGTCCTCTGTGATGCCAGCGGCCCCGCCGCCTGCCTCCCCTTCACCCCGTTCGAGGGTCCCTCACTCGCCAACTCTTTGTACACTTGCCCCGAGCCCAACTCGCGTTCAACTCGCGAAAATTCGCTTCAACTCGCAAAAACTCGCAAAATCTCGCGTCACCTTGCGAAAAAAATTGCGTTCAACTCGCGAAAAATTGCGTTTAACTCGCGAAAACTCGCGCCCAACTCGCGAAAATGCATCAACTCGCCAATTCGTTGTGCACCTATATTGGGAGTGGGGGACCCCTCGCACCCTGCTGACGGCTTTGGGCATAGAGAAATTTTTATGTACGCTACTGAAGGACAGTCGTTCCCGATATTTGGAGGGAGAAGGGAAAAAACTTTGAGAAACTCCGATGATTTGGAGAAGACTCATATCTCTCTGAAGTTTTCTGTCAACAGCGGGAATGTTTTCCATGTGACATCCACGGAGTTTCCCCTTAAATTAATGACTCTGCTCAAAAGTGCCCCTCTATTTTCTCAAAAATTCTCGCGTTTCCTTCTATCTTGTGAGTTCCCCCCCCCTTTCCCCCCCCCCCCCCTTTTATGACAGTGCACACTGAACGCTCAAGTGTGCCACTTTCGGGGACAACTTCGATGACAGTGTAGGCGGCGTGAGCCGTGAGCCCGCAGTGACAGCAGTCCGTCACACGACCCCGGCTGCCGAGTTGGCAGGCGTACGCTTTCGAGTTCGCCGCGCGCGCGTGTGTGTGTGTTGGCAACACTGTGGCACGTTTTGGCCGTGGAGCAGCGGCGCGGGTGGCGACACTGCAGGCCTAACCGCTATAAGCCCCGCGCGGAGCCTGCCTGCCTCAGCCCGTGCCCGTCCCGACGGGAGCCTTCCTGGGAGGGACCGCAAGAGAGCAGCTACTGTTTCTGGTGGCGGAAGCAGGGAGCAGCGCGCCCTGCAGGGTGCAGCATAGCGTAGCGTGCAGCAAGCAGTGTCCTCTCTGTCGCTCACTGTGGCCGAGTCTCACGAGTGCGACAAGGACAGAGAGACAGACGAAATAATCGCCCTGCAGGCGCCGCCCGCCCTGGCGCGCGCTCTCTGCGCGGTTGGCCCTCGTCTCCGCCTACTAGCAGCAGCCGAGCGATTCCGAACATCGCTTTCTGTCCTCGTCGCACTCATAGAGCCCTACCATGGCCAGCATAGGGCACCGCTGAGGGTGCAACAAGGACGGAGGGAGGAGAGCGATGTTCTGAATCAGTCGGCAGGCCACCGTCGTCGTGACCGAGGCGAGCGGGGCTGGGCGGCCGCCTCCGGGTCACCCGCGGCGCTTCCCCTCCCCGCCGGGGAGGGACCTGACCTGACCTGACCCGCGAGTTACTCAACGACGCGCCGAAAACGGCCGTGTTACACTTGGCTGCGTCGTTAGCAGGACCAGCAGGCGGGACCGAGGCGAGGGAGGAGTCACCTCAAAAGATTATTTATTTAAAAAATCGGAGAAAAAAGGGCCCCAAAAAATCAAGATAAAATCAAGAACAAACATACAGAAAAATCCGAAAAATCAATAGCAATTGAACAAAAAAAAATATGAACAAAATACAAAATATGAACAAAAAGTCAGAAATAGGGGTAAAAGGTCAAAAAGTTTCAGAAAGTTTCCTTGAAAAATCAAGAGAAAAATCAATACAAAAAATACGATTTTACGAAATCCTAATAGGCACGAAGTACGTTAATGTTTTAGTTTCATAAAATACTTAGGCGAATGGTTTATGCGTGGAAGCATTGACTTCAAAATTTCCAGCCTTTTGGATTATATTATTGAATTTATTTTATCTCACGGTTTGATCAGCGTCACTAGTATAGCGGATCAAATGCAAAAGTTGAGCTCTCTAGCTCAAACGATTTAGAAGTTAGTCTCTCAGTAAAAATTGTCCGATCAGCTTGATTTTTGAAGTAAGGGCGCGTAGTGCAACGAATATTAGAACACTGCTTTCACATTTTTGTTCTCACGTGTTCTTCCAAAAGAAATTTTTGAACTATTGTGCATGAGTTCAATCAACAGGTCCCCCCCCCCTTCCCCCCAGTCACGGTCCTCCGCCCCTCCTCCCCTGCGCGCCGCGCAGAGGGGCAGCGAGGGGCCGAGCGGGCGAGTACCTGCGACAATGCCGATTCGGCTTGGCTCGCCTTCGGAACTGGCACTATTCGCAGTCAGCTGGAGGAGGCGCCGCCGCCTTATAAACAGAACCGAGCGCGTTCGAGGTGGGAGTGCGCAGTCCTCCCTTCTATGGTTCTAGGCTGGGACCTCCACTCAACAGAAGAAGGCTGAGGGAGAGGCGCCGCCCCCTTCGACAAAACGGAGCGCGTTTGAGGTGGGAGTGCCCAGTCCTACCCCTGTCGTGGTTCTAGGCTGGCTGGGACCTGCACTCAACAAAACAAGGCCGATGGATCTGCGGCTCACGCGTCCACCTCGAGACTTAACTCGCGTCAAGGCTCCCTTAACGCACCAAGCGAATTAAACTATTCAGTTTCGCTGAATGAAATGTTACACAGCCGAAATGAATGAGAAAATAGCAGTTGTAGACCTGCAGAAATCGTTTTGTTAAGTTTCACGGAGGACGGAGGTTCAATACGAAGGAACAAAAGTTATTTACGCAAAAGATACTCGTAAATGTAAACCATTTCAAGAATTCTGCTCACCAGATTGAAGTCAAACTTACCAAAACGTTATCTGCAGGTATACAACAACCATTAACGCATTCGATTCGCCTTGTAAACGTTTATCGCTTGGGCAAGATCGGCTGCGGCCAGGAGCGGGCCATCGTCAAGAAATAAAAATATAAAATTCTAACGCTAACGCGACAAACGTCCCCCTTGGTTTGAACACTTACCTCAAAGTCAAAAAGAATTTAATAATATAAAGCCAGAACTATTGGTGATGGCCAAATCATGAATTTTATTCGCCAGACATCGGGCGCACATAATGTCGCCCAGCGGGCCAGCTGTCAACAACGCGCCTTGACAACCACTGAATCGAACCACCAGACAAGAATTAAAGGGTTCTAGTTTCACATTTGCCACACACTTACCATTAAATGAAATAGAAATTAAAAATATTAGGTCAAAACTCTCTGTGAGAGCCCAAATCGTGAATTTTATCCGCCTCACATTTCCAGCACAAACATGGCGCCGAGCGGGCCAGCTATAAACAATGCCGCCTTGGTGTCCACTCAAACCAACCCAAAATATATTTTGCTAGTTTTATATTTACTAACGACGTAAAATGATGTTTCAGGCCTTTACCAAACAATTATGGGAGCCTCTACGCATTGACAGGAAACACAGAGGCAGACTAATTTTTATCTGTGACTGAAAACATGAATTGAGGACTGACTCTGAGGTTGGCGATCTGTTATTTTTTCGGTAAAAATGAAGTAGGTTTCGAAAGGGCGGTACGGTGGTCACGTGCGAATTTCAGTGGTGTCATCTCTTTCTGGCGCAGTTAACTGAAGCAGAGCTTTGTTTGAACACAGACTTTGGAGGTTTCTCTTTCACTCCGCTGACGAGTCGAGCAACCAGAACTTCAAATCAAATTTCCAAAATTTCTGTAAGAGCGATTTTGATAAAACTTCGAAATTGAAATAAGAATATACAATTCTATAACTGCTGTAAATTTTATCAAAATCCCTTGGGCCAGATTCTTTTGTCCCATAGGGGTAATGTAAAACAACTGACTAACGTTTCGACTGATTTTAAAAGGCAACTTCGTTGCCTAAAAATCAAAAACAACAAAAAATCACTGTGTATACATTTTGTATGAGTGATTTCCTCCACCCCCTCCCCTCGGGGGGACGTCTCGACGCCGATACGCCGAGCTTGTTCGCAAACTGATCGGGGCACGGCTCAGCAGGTCCATAAGCGCGTAGCAGGCGCCGCTTTGCCCTCTCGGCCCGCCCCGCCCCGCCCCGCCCCGCCCCGCCCCGCCCGGGCCGGATAGGGTAATGGTGTTCGGTGACCCGGGGACTTTGACCCCGCCGCGCCCCGCCCCGCCGCAGCGCGGGTCATACAGACGATGATGGCGGCGCCGCACCCTGGTATTTTAAAATGTCACTACTTCCAAGGTTTATTCGCAGTAGGGCCCGCGTCGGAGCGGCACAAATGCGTCCACGGCACGGAGAGGCCGTTTAAGCACAGTGTCGAAAATTTTTCATCCGTTTCCACGTCGAGAATTTCCACCACGACTGCAGATGCAGGTAATACGGCGACGCGTCCCTTCTCCTCGGCGCCGCGTGGAAGGCGGAGACTATGCGGCACGCTTATCATGACGGTTGGGTTTCTCGATAATCTTTTGCGAATAGTTTATACTCCGCGGGAAAGGTTAGCCTCGCATTCGTACAAAGCCGGCAGGCGAAGCGCTCTGGAGACCCGAGTGAGCGAATGTGGTCGTTCTGCGGGTGTCTAAGTTATCACACACTTGCACAAGTATAAATGTGCGAGTTTCCTAGAACTTTCGCACACTTTTAGGGACAGGTGAGCGCGAAACAACTCTAAAATTTTTGTACTCGTTCTGAAAAAAATAGGAAGCTTCAGGAAAATTGAGAAAAATTCTTAAGAATCTAGGAAAGTTCAACAATAGTTCAGAGTAATTCAGAAAATTTTACAAATTTTGTGCACCAAAATTCAGAGTTGTTTCCACCTCGGCACGAATGAGAACAGACACACCTGCTACCGTAGTGCGGCAGTCCGGAGCAGGCAGGCAGGCAGGCCGGCGCCACGCACACTCCCACACTGGCGGACAGCTGCGCGCGCTGCACCGCGCCGTTCGGATGATTTGGACCGCATTCTCCGTATACACACTCCAGCAGTGTTTTTAAAACGTGCCGTAGCCTTGCGCGCGCGCGCGGTTCGAAGGCGAGAGAGGCCGGCTGGACGTACAAATCAATATTCGCAGAGGAGGGGAGGGGGAGGGGAGGGGGCGGGTGGTGCCGTCTCAAGGTCGCGCTCGATGCCACAGTCCCCAGCCGCAGCCTCCCCCTACGGTGAGGGGGTTGGGGGGGTCCGGTGTGGTGTGGACCAGGTGGGTGGTGCGGTTCGCGCGCGCGAACATAGGGGGAGGGGCGCGACCATCTGTTGCGAGCTCGCGAATATGTCAAATATATAAAAGCACGAAAGGAAATAACAAAAATAAAAAAAAAGAAAAGAATTGAAAATACGGGGGCCACGCGGTGACAAGACGCGGTGCGTGACGCGGCACGGCGCGCACAGGTGTGCGTGTGTGGGCCGGGACACGTGAGTCACACTCGGGAGAGGAGAGGGATCAGATGGGCGATCTATTTCGGAGCGGAGCGTCCTCGTGCTGGAGCCGGGCGGGGCGGGGCGGGGCGGGGTGGGGTGAGGCGGGGTGGGGTGCCGCCACCTCGGCCCCATTGTTCTACGGGTAGCGGTGCCGTGCGGCCGCCCGGTGCCGTGCTGTCATTAACGGGGCCATTAGATTGTATTTTTAAAACCCGGAGCCGCCAGGCACTGCCCGCCCGTCGCGACCGGCCGCCCGGTGCGCTGCGGCGTCTAGGGGGGTGTAGAGCTGTTCTCTCGTGGTTATTTTTAAAATTTAATCCGTCGAGGGGTATGTGTCATGGTTTCGTAGCAGGGCAGGCGTGTCGCGTCAGTGTTGCCCGATATAAGTTACGAAAAAACTTCCCTCGAACATATCTAACACCGAGAATGCTTTGGCCCTTTTTATATAATTTTGATTTTTTACCCCCCATTTCTGAATTTTTTTCCAATTTTCTTTCGATTTCGTTCATTTTTTCTTGATTTTTCGGATTTTTCCGTATAGTTTTTCTTGATTTTTTTTTTTTTAATAATTTTTCGGGGCCAGCACAATGATGATTTTTCGCCTCGAGAGGACTCTACTGTCCGTGGTCCTTGCGGCCTCTGGCCAGGTGGCCAGGTGGCGGGGCCGGCTGGGGCTGGGCTGGGCCACCTTGGCGGGGCCGAGCCGAACTCCACCGACTCCACCCTAGCCTACCCGCACCGCTTACCCCGCTTTCGGCTTTGTGGTCCACCTTGGTGCGACATCGCTTGCGGTGCGGTGATGAGAAATCGCGCGCGCGTGTAGGCGCGCGAAAATAGCAGGGTGAGAGGATAGCGTGCGGAATATCGCGCACGTGTCGCTGTGCGGGCCACCCCGCCCCGCCCCGCCCCGCCCCGCTCCGCCCCACCCCGCCCACGTGGCAGCAAGCATTAATCGCTGCTGCTCGGCGCGCCGCGCTGCTTTTGGTAGTGGAGAGGCCAGGCCGATGGTTGCGACAGGGTCCTCATGATGCTGAATGAGACCGAGTCTCAATCGCGGCGAGAGCCTCTCTCTGTGCCCGGCCCCGCCCCGCCCCGAACTGCCTAATCCATCATGGAGGCTAAACCTGTAGGCTAGCTGATTCAGAAGAGCGCTCTCCTTGCCCTGTCTCTCTCTCTCGCACCTGTGCGGCGCTCCTAGTCAGTGCGAGAGAGACAGCTGGGCGAGGCGAGAGCGCTCCTCTGAATCATCAGTCTGCAGGGCGCAACCGTCGCGCCCCGCCTTAGCGTCCGGCCACGATATGAGAAATAACTCATCCAGGACACCTTTATTGTCGTGGGTCGCGGCCACGGGTCGTTAGCTTCGGGATGATAATACCTCAGATACTACCTGAATATTTCATACATGACTGGTAATATAACATAATTTTTCACACCTCTGTTCAGTTATCATGCCAATACATTCAATGTGCTTTCCGAAACTAAAATTACCATCATTAGCCGTAATATTCTTGAGTATTCCTCCGCACACGGTGAAAATGAGTTGATGACCCCTATGCGTCGGCCCGGCCCTCCCAGGGCGCTGGCTACACGGCCCAACGGCCCAGCTTGGTGCGTCAGTGTCAGCCCCAGAGCACGCCGCTTATCGCCTCAAAGCGTTGGGCAATCAGCCAGTCAGTCAGGGAGGCTCTGTGCTGACAGGGGGTGGGATGGGTTGGGTTGGGATGGTGTGCTCTGACCGCAGTACAGCGTCTATCGCGTGTAGCCCGGCCTGCCTGCCTGCCTGCGCCCGTAGGACCTCCAGTGTCGATATTGTGCTCGCCTGCTCGAGCGCTCAGTGCTCTGCGGTTTGAGATCCTTGTCGGTAAGGAGGATGATGATGATAGCCTCTCCTGCTCCTCCTTTCTCCTCTCCCCATACCTCCCCTCTCCAATCTTCTCTTTCGCCACCAACCCTTTCGCTATCTCTTCTCCTCGACCACGTGTCGTTGTTGGTATTTTTTTGGTCACCCCTCCCGCCCTATCCTTCTTTCCACTTTTCCTCCCCCTCTGTCTCTGTCGTTTTCTCTCTCCATTCCCCCCCTTCCCTCTCTATCTCCCCTCTACCCCTCTTTCTCTAGCTGCCTACCACTCTGGCTTCCTTCCCCTGCCATTGTGAACTTCATCAAATTACCCCTGCGGGGGGGTCTGTCGCGAAGCTCGCCCCTCGCACACCCCGTCGGGGGTCGTTTCCTCCCCACTGCTCTCCCTCCTTCTCCCCCCCCCCCTAAAAGTCCTTTTGTCTCTCTCTCTCTCTCTCTCTCTCTCTCTCTCTCTCTCTCTCTCTCTCTCTCTCTCTCTCTCTCTCTCTCTTCTCGCCCACCTCTCCCACAGTCTTTTCACGCAGCAGAGTGGCTGTGAGTGCCGAGGGGGGATCACCCATACAAAATGTGTATAGTATTTTTTTTTTTTTACTTTAGATTTTTTTAAAGGACAATTTCTGTTACGTTGTAATAAATTTTGATATTTTTCCTCCTAATTCTGCCATTTCTCATTTTTCCTCAGTCTTTTGTTCATTTGTTAGCGGTTTTATTCGGATTTTTCTGTATATTTCTTCTTGATTTTTTTTTTTTTTTTAAACATTTTTTGGGGGGTTGATGTCCAATGAATTTTTGAAGTGATCCCCCCTCGGTGAGTGCGCGGCGCCTCGATTAGAGTGCGTAGAGCGGCGCAGAGTGCCCTCTGCGCAGAGGCACTCACTCTTTATGCCCCGGCGAAGCGTCGCGACGCTCCCTGAGGAGGCTGTAGAATGCCGCTCAGCCGCAACGACGATTGCTGCTGCGAAACCGCTCATGTCAAGGATGCGACATGCAGCAGGCGGCACGGGCAAGACCCGCAGTGTAGGGCTCATAAAGCGCGCGTCAAAATAAGAAAAGAAAAAAATAAGAAGAAGAAAGGAGCTAAAATAATTTTCTTCGTTAATTTCTCGTTCCGTATAAAAAAAAAAGTACGCACTTTCATTCCTCTAGTCTCTAGTGATTTTTACGTTGATAAGCCATCAACGTATTTGTGCAATGACAAGGTACAAACGATTCCGTTTTGAACTTCAAACAAATTTGTTTATTCCTTATCAACAATTAATAACTTTGTTGGTCAGAAATGTTTTTAACTACAATCAAAGTTGTTGATATCTATTCAGAATATTGCTGTGACGTTTCCGTGCACAGAATTGTGGATAGCTAAACACTTAACTTTCTACAAAGAATTTTTTCGTAGAATACAAAGAATTCTGTGCAACCATGCTATTCAATAAATTTTTATGTGTTACAAAAAGTATGTATTTGTACTACAAGGAATTTTCTTTGTATTTCAAAGAAAATTTCGCTTTGTATTGGCTTTGTTTTACGGTTGCATAGAATTATTTGTAATACAAGGAACTTTCTTTGTAAGAGAACATATCCTTATGGAGTCCGAGAGTGCGTAATCGTAGAAACTGTGCACTGAGTTGAGTAAAAGTTTTAGCAGCCGATTACCTTTTTATTCGCGAAACTCTCACGCCCTGACCTCCTCCCGCCCGCAGCACCACGTCATTACATCAGGGGCCGCGACACTTAGCGCGCTCCGCACCGTCATCTGGAGCTGAGCGCGCGGCCAGCGCGGCCACCCTGTCGCAACCGCGCCGTGTGAGCGAGTGAGAGGGACAGCAGAGCTGCTGCGGGTGTGATAGCGACGGAGTGAGAGGGACAGAACTTCGCAGGTGTGCGAGTGAGTGAGGACGGGGAACAGCAAGTGCGCGAGTGAGTGAGGACGGAACAGCAAGTGCGCGAGGACGGATAACACAGCGCGTGTGAGTGAGTGAGAGGGACAGCAGAGCTGCTGCGGGTGTGATAGCGACGGAGTGAGAGGGACAGAACTTCAGGTGTGCGAGTGAGGACGGAACAGCAAGTGCGCGAGTGAGTGAGGACGGAACTGCAAGTGCGCGAGTGAGTGAGGACGGGTAACACAGCGCGTGTGAGTGAGTGAGACATGTTGATGGCGGTCACGCAGCCCCCGCAGCCCGCCCCCCGCATGTTCGCCCCCGCGGGGGCGCTCGGGGGCGCTCCGGGCCCCGGCTCCACCAACTCGTCCGACTGCCCCTCCAACAGCGACGAGGAGACGGGCTGGGAGTCGTCCACGTCCAACGAGAGTGAGTACACGTCTGCACACAAGTTGGGATTTTTTTTTCTTTTTTTTTCTTTTTCGGTGAAAGATTGTCAAGCTGCCATTAAATTATATTTTCTCTCTTAACACAAGTCAAGGCTACTCTGCAAACCTTGGCATATAGTTGTTTGTGACTTCAAACTATGCTAAACAAGCTTCTGCGGTTCTTGTAACTACGACCAAAAAACATTATTTTTGCTGCGGATTTCAAATAAGTGGCAGACTTTACCAGGCTTTTAGACTTTGAAGAGCAATGAGTGCGATTTAAATCGAAATTTATTTTGAAATCAATGATTTCTTTTTTTTTTCATTTGGTTTTTTAAGAAGAAAAAAAATTGCACTGTCAACGAACTGACACATTCCAAAGTGCGCAGCTTGAATGTTGAACACGTGGTTGAACACATGGTTGTGTTAACTCCAGGTTGAACACGAAAGAGTGTGCAAATTCCACTTTAAAATATTCAAACGCGCCGCGGTCAACACGTGCAAGTACGCTACTCAGTATTAAACACTGAGATGTGCTTGCCAGCTGCGCTTTTTTATTTAACTGTGTAGGATTTTTCTTCCGTGGGCGACTTATTGGCGTCCTTGCCCGAGTGGTTTGCTCTCCCGCTCTGCCCCCGTGTTAACAAGGACAGTTATATATAGTCGGCGCGACTCACTGTGTCACGTTATTACCTTGCAAATAATGCAAACACGGGCCGACGGGCCGCGTGCGCTATTGTTATGTCACCGGCGTCGTAATCGTGCTGGACGAGGACCTGGTTGACGTTGAACCGGTTCCGGCCATATGTGCCCCGGTAATGGTGCTATGGCTGCGAGTGCTGCCGGGCCGGGTCGGGCTGGGCAGCAGGGGAAGTCGCACGGAGCGACTGTTCGCGGCAGGCGACGCGACAGTCCCTGCTGCAGGGACACAGTCTTACTTTTTTTTTTCCTCGCGCAAGAAAGTTTTACAACGACAAAAGATATATACAAAATATGCTGTAAAGAAACGTGGAAAAGAGAGAATGCGTTTTAGATTAACTTCAAAAAAAGACGACGTATACGAATGACTCCTAGCGTTCATTATATTTTTTTCAACCGTAGCCATAAATATCTGTATATTTCCTTTTCATATCGGCAGTTTTGTAATTGCTTCATTACGCGACTTCTCCTTCTTCCTCTCTCTCTCTCTCTCTCTCTCTCTCTCTCTCTCTCTCTCTCTCTCTCTCTCTCTCTCTGTCTCGCTTGCTCTCGCTCTCTTTTACGGGAGAAAATGCCGCGCTGACTCATCAGGCTGCTGCTCCGGCGCGTCGCCGTGATGTATCCGGATCCGGCCCGGCGGCAGACCCGGATTACAGCTGTTAACTCGAGGAAAAAGAATGTCGGGCGCGCGAGTGAAGAATAAATGAAAATGAATGGAAATGAATCGTGAATGAGTGGTGCAGGGGAGAGCGCGCGTCTTGCGTACGCCGCCGCCGAGGCTGCTGGCCTGGCCAGGGTGCATACGGGGCGGGACTCAGTCAGCGCAGTTGCAGCAGAGCTGCGTTGTCGTGATTTCTTTTATGAATGAAATAAATCAAACAAAAATTTTCTCTGACGTGCGCCGGTTGAATTTTAACGACAGTCGCGGAGGAGGATGCCCCTCTGTTGTCTGTCACGCCGTGTCACGCCGTGTCACGGTGTCACGCTGGCCAGTTCGACTTTCTCGACGTTATCCCCGCGGACGTAACGCGCAGTCGACGCGCTCCTCTTTGACGTCGTCGCCGCGCGGCGCTCGCGGTGAAAGATAATTGCTGCCAATTGCAATGATCGGAAGATTATGGAAAATAGAGAAACTGCTGAAATGGCTTCAGAGAGAAGAGAGCAAATATGCCTTGGTGACGCCTGCTGTTTAGGTGGGTGGGGTGCGGCGAGGGCGGGGGAATTACTCATACAAACGTGTACTATGAACTTTTAATAGTTTTTTGTTTTGATTTTTCTTATATTTTTTTTAAAGAAAATAATGACAATGTCTTGAACTTTTTGATAAGTTTTAATTTTTTTCTCCCGATTTCTGAATTTTTTTTCATTTGTTTTCAGTTTTTTTTTTAATTTTTTTGAGTTTATAGATTTTCCTGTTACTTTTTTTCTTGATTTTATTTTGGTTTTTTTAAATCTGTTTTTGATTTGTGATATGACATTTTTGGGGCCACTCAATGATTTTTCGAAGTGATTTCCCCCCTCCCCCTTTGTGGTGGGGTGGGGGGAGGGGAGGTGAGGCGTGGCTTGTGAGAGGCGTGATTCACACGGCATTCAAAACTGTTGGCACCTCCTCACCGCGTGTTTGGCGTATGGCAATAGTGGCTTTCCCTGGCATTGTGTGCGGTCGATGGCTCTGCCCTCAGCCCCAGACGGGCCCGGCCCAGACAGGCAGTCGGGAGAGGACGGAACCGTTTGGCGAAATGTGATGTGATTGCCAGGTGCTGGTGGTGTTGTGCCGGGCTCCTATACGTAGCTCGTCGTTGTGGTTACACTTTCTACAAACACGGGTATGATTGATAATTAAATATGCAACCCGAAAAAAAAAAGGTACATTTCTGTATGACGTCTTGCCAATTTTAATTTCCTGTGAGCCGGAAGTCGAATGTTCTCCGTCGGAAAAATGCATTCGACCCAAAATATCACGCTGAATGGTCCCGCCTGTGGAACATTACATCGCGCCGCTACGTCCTTTCAGGATCATTGAGGCCTGTCTACATTTCTCAGCGCTGCGCCGCGCCGCGTCACCATTGTTCATCCCTGCAGCTCGCCCTGCTCACCGTGATGCTGGTGAAACACAAGTTGAGCTCCCGAGTGCCTGCCGCGGGCCTGCCGTCATCCGTGCAAGCCGCGAGGCCAGGATGGCGTCAGCCCGAGCGTGACATCTCTACTGGAAAGAGAGAGAGAAAAAAAATATTCTCCGCTCGTAAATATTCCTCTTTTCCTCTTGCCACTTGCGATGCGATGGTCTTCTCCTCTCTCTGGGAGACAAGTCGCGGGACGAGACGCGATAGTGTAATAATGGTAATGTTCCGGCGGCATCCTGCGGAAAACGAGTCCCACCCCGCCCCACCCCGCCCCGCCCCAACCCACCCAACCCCACCCACCCGGCCCGCGTCTCCTCCTAGTGTCACTGCTAGCTAGTCGGGTTATTGGCATTGGCACCCTCAATGCATTCCACTCATACAAACACGCGCGCGCGCGCGCGCGCGCGCGCGCGCACACACACACACACACACACACACACACACACACACACACACACACACACACACACACACACACGGGAACGACACGTTCGCCCTGACATTGGCCCCTACTCCTCCTCCTTTTCCTCCTGGCTCCGCCTTGTAGAACCGGTTGATCAGAGAGTCACACACGGTGCAGTGTTATATCTCTCGCGCGCAGGTTCAAAGACCTATGCTCCCCCCCCCCTTTTCCATGTCTTTCTCATGCTGCTCTGCGAGCCTATGTATACGTGTGGAGCAGGAGACCCTCCCCACACACCATGGCTGTGTCCACAGGAAAAAAAAAAAGGCGTGAAAAAGGAAGGAGTGAAATTTTTATCTCCGTTAAAAACAAACTTGGAGGTAAAGTTGTAATTTTCATCTCGGTTATAAGTTAATATAGGATACAATTTTAGGTTTTATCTAGTGCAAGGTGTACGGTTTTAATTTTCATCCCAGCAGTCCCTCCACAAAAAGGGGGAAAAAATTGAAGTGAAGTTTATCGGTTCAGGGAAGGGTGGTTGTTGCTCTGGTCAAAGAAAGTAAAAAATATAAGGAGCCTAAAAAAATGGCGCGATAAGCTGTGCGCTGCAGTCGCTCGCGCTTGACCGCCTCTGGGGACATTTCTCGGACCAGAGCCGTCCGCTCGGCCACGCCCGAGGAGACTGCGCGGCCCGCCCCGGCCGCCCCGGCTCGAGTCGATCCAGGAACTTTCATCTGAGGCAGGGAGGGAAAAGTGGGAATGAATTGTGCCGAGATAACGAGTGATACTAACAGCTGGCCGCTCCTTCGTACGTGATTTTGTCCAGAGGGAAACAAAACTTAATTTTAGTGTAAAGACTTTTTGAAGTTTTCTGAATTTTGTTTCATTTTTTGGCAATTTTTACTTAGGTTTTTCCTACTTTTTTTGTGACTTTGTGTGAATTTTACTGAAGTTTTCCAGATTTTTCTGAATTCCGTAAAACTTAAAACTCCTAAGTTTTTCAGAATTTTTTTACTTTTTTCCCGATTTTTTCTGCATTTTTCAGAAAATTTTTTTCTGAATTACGTGGTGCACAAACTTGTGAATGGTTTCCACCCTCGAATTTTGTATGCATTTCACTTGCATTTTCATTTGTTAAATGAAACTAAATGTAAAACGACCTCGCTTTTGGTGGGGGAAAAAAACGGGTCTGATGTCGTGAAACGCACAGTTTGTGTCGTTTTCCGGTGCCCTGTGCGGCGTCATAGTCGCCGCGCTGCTGCCTGCCCGGCCCGGAGGTCGGGCGTCGCGGTGCTGCGGGGCGGGGCGGGGCGGGGCGGGGCGGGGCGGGGCGGGGCGGGGCGGGGCGGTCCCCCGCGGCTACATCGGCTGTACCAGTCACCTTTGCATTCCGAGAGAGAAAGTAGCTTGCGCCCCGCGCCGCCTGCACCGCACATCAGTGTATATGCAGCCGTGTATTTCGGTGGCGCGGGCGCGCTGCACCAGTTCAGTAGTTCAATTAGAGGGAACTCAAGAGGGAAAGTGAGGAGTGAGTCCCCGCTGTCCTGTCCACACTCCAGTCCGGTAGCGATCGTGTCTGTCGCGTCGAGGTCACGTAGGGAAACCATGGTAGGAAGGGCCCTCCCACCTTCACCACTCTCTCTCTCTCTCTCTCTCTCTCTCTCTCTCTCTCTCTCTCTCTCTCTCTCTCTCTCTCTCTCTCTCTCTCTCTCTCTCTCTCTCTCTCTCCCTCTCTCCCTCTCCCTCTCCCTCTCCCTCTCTTTCCCCTCTCGCCGTTCATTTATTGTTTCCAAGGGAATAGAAAAGGGACATGTCACTAGGTTTAACATCCTTGCGACTACCGGGCTGCCTGTCGCGGTCATATAGCCTGCCTGAAGGACGCACTTCAAGTTAGCGTAAAGTAGCTGATGTCTCGTGCAGTTAGGTTTAGACCCTCAAGGGGATTGTAACTAAGCCTCCGGGCCAGGTCAGGGTCGGCAGTGCGGGTGGGTCGGGTCTCACATTATCGCAATGAGGACTATTATGTTACAGTGGCCCATCCCCCCGCGGCTCGACCATTGTTGTATGGCGTCGCATTGTTGTAGGGCCCGATGAGGAAATGGCAGCGCAGCTAACGCCCTTTGTTGCCGAAAAGGTTATTTCTTTCTCTATGATAATGGACTCGTCAAATTATCCCTTCCTTTTTTTGCGCAACTTTATTCCGCCCGATAGCTGCGACTACAATCGAAATATTGACCCCACTTCAACTTTACGGTGGAGGGGTGCTATCATTAGAGTGCGTTTGTTGTACTCTAGAAGGCTGTAAAAAGTGGCAGGAAGACTAGGAAGTGGGCAAGGAGGGGCCCAAGTAGGTGTGCTAATAGAACAATGTGTTTTCGAACCTTGTGTAGTTTTCACCTCATCTCAATTTTTTCCTAAAAGCAAAGTATTTTTTTGCCATTTTCACCCGCAGCTTTCTCAATGAAAGTTAACTTTTCGAAATGGGTGATGTTCTGTTCCATGTCGGATTCAAATTACTCTTCCGACCAAGAGAACACTTCTCTGTGGGTGTTTTGAGAGTGTCAGAAAGTTAAAGGCTCTCGCTGCAGGAGGGTGGGTGGGGGTGGGGGGAGCTGGGACTGACGGAGAGGCCGCGCGGCCCCCGTTAGATTTGCAATGACCGCTCGCTCGGCCGTTCTTTCTCGACGGCAGGGCGCTGGGGGGGGGGGGGGGGCAGCTGTGCTCTGGTGCGACACGAAAGAGCGCCGCGCGAGCCGGAGAAAGAACATAACGCCATGGTGCGAAGACAATGCGAGCGAGGCTAGGGGCCCCTCCATCTGCGGTTTGTTGTTGTTATTGTTGTTTTTGTTGCCAATGGAGAATCAAGAGAGCGGGAGGGAAGGAGAGAGAGAGAGGAGTGCGGAGTACACATAAACACGCCGGGCCCGGGCGCGGGCAGTGTCGTGAGACTGTGCCGCGGCGACCACTTCTTTTAAGGGTGCTCTGCGGAGCGACGCCGCGGGTGTTCTGCGAACTTACTGTACGCCCGCCGGGTCCGGAGGGCGCTGGCGAGAAAAACGCTCGCGGCAAAAGAAATTACAGACGATAGTGGCAATGCGTGCACCAAAGGTGGGGTGGTTCACTTCGGAAAATCATTGTACGCCCTCCCCGCCTTTCCCAAAACGTGGGGGAAATTAAATGATTGAAAAATCAAAAATCAAATGTAAACGAAAATTACAGAAAAATCCGAAAAAAAATCCAGAATGCAAATACGAAAACTGGGGGAAAAGTGAAAAAATCAGAAAGAAGGAGAAATAGATTAAAATTTGTCAATAAGTGTAAGATATTGTCATGATTCTCTTGAAAAATCAAAAGAAAAATCAAAACATAAAATCAGAAAAATCTGGCGGTTAGGGTGTGAACAGGACATGCAATGTGCTGTACGGAGCCGACCTGCTGTCTGGCCTGCCTGGTGATGCAGATGAATGAGGGTCCACTGCTGCGTGGCTCTTGGGACCGGCTCGCTCGCGGCGCCCGAGTCCCAGCGACTGGCGCCAAGTGTAGGCCCCGGCCGCGACGCACCCCGCACCGGCGCACTCTCGTTAGAAAAGCCTATGACGTGCTGGTAAATGATGCTGATTGATGGCGCCTCTGGTTTGGCGCCGCCGCCACCACCGCCGCCCCAAGGTCGATATCTCGAACTCGATCGAGAGTGTTATGTTGTCTCAATACCTCTCTCTCTCTCTCTCTCTCTCTCTCTCTCTCTCTCTCTCTCTCTCTCTCTCTCTCTCTCTCTCTCTCTCTCTCTCTCTCTCTCGTTCCCGCTGATGAGGTGAAAGGCTCTCTTTGGCCAGCGCGCGCAATCCACTCCGCCGCACACTGACAACCAAAACGTGTAAATGCGGCACATTGGAGTGTAAACTTTCATTTTGTACGACAAACTCAGGTGCACTCATCAATCTCAGACTGTGAAAAGTTTTACGAAAATTCTAACTTGCTCTTGCTCCTGTGTGCAAACGAGAATCGACACACCCGCGAAAAGCGAGCGGCATTACCATTCACACACTCGGCTCTCCAAAGTGCACCTGAAGAAAAATGACGGTGCGCGTTGTCGAGGAGGAAGACGGAGAGCAGCGAGAGCGCCGCGCCCGCCATTGAGATATTGCCGCTGGGGCGGGGTGGGGTGGGGCGGGGCGGGGCGGGGCGGGGCGGGGCGGGGCGGGGCGCCCCAATCACCTCACCAGTCGCGACTGCTCATCATCTGATTGGCACTTTGCCGCTCAACTTCTCTAGACGGAACTAGTTGAAGACAGTTTATGTAAATAGTTGCACTCTGCGCCCATCATTGGGCTACGTAACATCTTCAATACGCCGATGCTGGTACTGGAGTAGGAGTCCTCCTCTTCGCGTCCTGCTCTAGCTTATAACTCTTCGCGCCTGAATCGCGTTATCACACAGAAAATGCGATGCTTGAAACAAGGCTAAACGCGTTTGATTCAAGAGAAAACAATTTCAAGGAAAAACATGACCCAATATCTAGGGTTTTTGTTTTTTGAGTCAATGTAAAATTTTTGTTCTATAACGATTTTTTCCTTCAGTTTTAAAGATTATTCCCTATTTTAGCTCATTTAACGTCATGTTTGGGAAATCAAATTCCTTGTATTTTATGAAGAAAAATGTCCTCTTTTCAGGTGTCAGATTTTCTGGGTGTACGTTAGGCGTTTATAGTTTGGTAGTTTGGCAGAGTGTTACGTTCCCACGGGGCGGTGTGTCCCCCCGGAACAGTATTGGCGGACACGCCGTGCGAGTGACAGGACGGTAAACACATAACGGTCTGAGACGCCTGTGCCGCCCCGCCCCGCCCCGCCCCGCCCCGCCCCGCCACGCCACGCCCCGCCACGCCCCGCCACGCCCCAACGGCCCCCACCCGCACTCTGGCTTTAGTCTACCTGCGTCGTTCCGCAGTGACGGGCATAGCTCGCTCGCAGCACGACACCGGAACGCCTTTGGGGGCGGGGCGGGGCGGGGCCGGGCGGGTGGAGGAGGCTGGAGAATCCTGTGCGCCCGGGCTCCGTCTCCAGCCAGAGAGTATCCATCAAGCAGGTCCCGCGGCACGGTGGTACCCGTCCGGAGGTTCCAGCCTACTGAAGTACCCAGCCAGTCATGTGCGGTACACTGTTTAAAAAAGTTTGTCACCTGACGACATTCTGTGTGATGAGACTCTTGTATGAAAACGAAAGCAGTGTTTTCGTGGAAATCCTTTCAAAACCTTTTTTTTTTTGGATTGCCTAGTTTGGTCCACACTAGCATAAACTGTGTACGCAGATTAATTCTTAGCATCAAAATATTTTCAAATTTGGTCTGGAGTTATGTTTTCGTGAAAACTTAACTCAGCCGTTGCTGTTACAAAAATTGGTGCAATTTCATTGAGTAAAACATAATTTTTTTCGTGCTGCGATACGTGCTGCGAACTGCCGCACGCGTGCTCCTTCGATCTCGTCGCTGTATTCGCTCCCCCCCTCCCCTTTTCTTATACTATACACAAGATCACCTCTGTTGAGGCCAAAGCCCTCTAGAACCTTTTGAGGTGCCAGCGGAACTCACGCGCACCTGTGAGGTACCTGTGAGGTACGCGAAAGAGATCATTCATCTCTCTCTCTCACTCCCCCCCTCCTCTCTCTCTCTCTCTCTCTCTCTCTCTCTCTCTCTCTCTCTCTCTCTCTTGCTCCTTGGCTTCTCTCGCCAGCAGGACATTGACGTGGACACGGCGCCGTTGGACCGTGAAAACGTTTTACTCTTTCTTTCCAGGATTTTTTATTTCTTCCTGCTTTTTTTCTGATAATTCCCCACGCTCGAGTCCGTCGATGGCCCTTGGCCTGCCGGGCCGGGCCGCGCACCACACGACGTGTGTTCAAGTGCGCCATGCTCAGTGCTGCTAGAAAAGTAAGGCAACAAGTAGGCGAAATCACACAGTGGTGTATTGCGCGCTGCATCAACGCCTGCGTACTAGGCAACATGCACGCACCTGTGATGAGGTGTTGCCTAGAAGGCAGACGCGCAGGCGCTTGAGCAGCCGCCGCCTCACTCCGCACTCAGAAATAAGTTCCTTTGAATCAACGGATTTGACGTTGAATACTAGGGATTTAAAGGATTTGTAAATTACATGTAAGATTCGAAATATTTCACGTAAATTATGAAATATTACACAAGGGAAAAATTACGTGAAATTTATGAAATTTATTTTTATTCAAAAATTAACATATTTGGGCATTTAACGACTGAATTTTTAAGGTTGCCATTGCAAGTGTGAAGCGTGGACATTGATTAAACGTCATATGGGCGTCAAAAGTAGAAAATATGTTGAAATGTTGCCCTTATTTGTCTAAATATAGCGGTTAATTTGACTTGTAATCTAGACTTCTCACGTAAAAATTGCTTAACTGCCTTCCTGGCCTGACTTGCCCAATAGTTAACAGATTCAATATACCCCGTTTACATTATGTACCTATGAATCGTAGTGTTCGAACTAATTGTAAGTCCTACTGAACACATTTATGTAGTAACGTTTACATTACTGTAAAACCGACTTCATTTCTATTTCTGAACGCGATCAAAGCCCGTAATCATTCTGGAAAAATTTATTAAAGTAATGTGATACATAAAATAGTTCCAACGATAATTCATGAGTGAATAAAAACTACACACACAATTTTCATGCCAGTCTGCCACCCGTTTTCCGCACTTACAGTGCGGTCACAAATTTACAGCATAGTTAGCGACGTACAACCGGGCGAGGCCAGCGGCACCCATGATTCAAGGGAAATAGTATCACTGTTCCAACATCGGAAAAGCAATTAAGCCTGTCATTTCTGATTCTTTTGGGTCCCACAAGACATTCTAATAGTTCAAAAGATCTCAAAAATATAAATTTTAGGTGGAAGGTCTCATAAGAAGAAAGCATTTTTAATAGTTTCATTTATGACCGAAAATTTCAGTAAATTACGGTAAATTACGTAAATTACGGTAACGGTTTTTTATTACATGTAATTTTAAATCCCTATTGAATACTAATGTAGTGAATTTTCCCATATGATCTATAAAATTTTCCAATGACTCAACGGAAATTCTATTATTGAATAATTGAAGAATATCCATGAGCCCTCGGGAAAATTGCCAATATTTCTCAATTCCGTTGATTCATCGGTACCGTTTTCTGTGTTAGCGCTTCGCATTGCCTACTATTCTGCCGACACGGGCCACGCTCCTGACCATAACGCAGCTCCCGCCTCTGATTTCCCTCGCAGAGGTCGAGTCAAAGGAAAATGCGACTTTCCGTTATGCAAACAATGGTCGTGTCACACTTACTCCCCGGTCCGAAGGGTGGGGGTGGAGGTAGGGGCGGAACGCCGCGAGGGCGGGGCGGGGCGGGGGCCGGGGGTCACGTCCTACCCAGCTTTTGTTCGCCGCAGGCCCGTCCTGGCCGGCGGCCGGGCTACCTCCTCAGGTCCGTGGACAGACAGGATGCCCTCGTTCTGTCCAGGGTCAAAAAGGAAAAATCAAGAAGAAGAAAGCTAAGTTTTTTCTTCTTCTTTTTTGTGTGTTCGTGTTAGAGGGGAAAGGACTATCCCTATCTATGATCTGATTCTTCTTCTCCCGTGCGTTGCCATTTGAAGCCGAGTGGGGTTTGGCAGCGTTGGCGTGGCGTGGTGTGGCGTGGCGTGGCGTGGCGTGGCGTGGTGAGGCGTGGCGTGGCGTGGCGTGGCGTGGCGTGGCGGCCTGCCTGCCCGATATCCCGGCCCAGCCTCGCTCCCTTGTGCCTCAGGACGTCAAGGACCCACCTCGTTTCGCAGACGGGCGCACCGCTCGGCTCACGACTGACGGACTAAAGACGCGCGGCCATGGCCCGCCCGCCCGCCCGCAACTCTCCAAGCGGCTTTTTCAGCGCCGCGCGTTTTAAAAAATGGCGCGGCTGTTTTAAATAATCCCTCCCGCGCAGTGTAATGTCACCGTTGTTGTGCTAATCCCGCGCTGCAAAGCGAGCTCGAGCATCGATTTGCTTTCATTAGCTAAATGGCTTTTGCAGCGGCGAGGGCGAGCTTTCTCCCGTCTGACTGTCAGTCTGTCTCCGTAGTTCTGCGGTGAGAAGTATAATCTCCCCTGAGCCCCGCAGCCTGCAGCATCTCTCTCGTCTCATCTCTGAGGAGGGCGGTGCCGGGCGGGGCCAGCGGGCCTTGGAGCCCCCGCCCCGCGGGCGATTAACGCTGCAGCACAGGTCTCAAAAGTTTGATTTAATCGCCAGGAGTAGTGGTGTGATGATTTTTCTTCAGAGACAAAAAGCGAACATTGTAATAATATCCGAGAGTGTGGCTGAGCAGCCAGCGCCAGCCGGGCTTGTCAACGGCGTGTGCACCGCCCGGGGTAATTCATACGTGCTGTATCACTCCAGCCTGCGCTCCGGACCACATAATAGAAATAACACGATTTTTCAATTGGCCACGCGGAGTTCAGACGCGTGATAATTGGTTGCGGTGAACTGCGGGGCAGCTGGCCAAGGACCAGAACTACACTACGCGTGCCTCCTCTCCCCCACTCTCTCTCTCTCTCTCTCTCTCTCTCTCTCTCTCTCTCTCTCTCTCTCTCTCTCTCTCTCTCTCTTTCTCTTTCTCTCGCCGGTTCAAGGCGCCAGGGCGCGCATGAGCCGGTAATCTGGATGAATGGAGCCGAGGCCACGGCGGCGCGGCGGCCGCTCGCCACACGTATTCTCTGTGGCTCCCCGTCATTCATCAACACTTTGGCCACGCCGTTCTTGTCATCCAGGTGGAATACCAGTTACTCCTCCCCCCGTCCCACCACTCGCCGTGTCGAAATCGTGAATATGATGATAGTGGAATCTTGCAGAGATATGCTGCCGACCTCGAGGATGGGGACGCGCACGCCAGCTTTGGGAAAGAGATCGAAGCGTGGCAGGTGCCGATGCGAGGAAAGTTGTGTGTGAGCTGCTCTAGTCCTCGCGCGCCCCGCCCCGCCCCGCCCCGCCCCGCCCCGCCCCGCCCCGCCCCGCCCCGCCCCGCCCCGCCTCGCTCCGCCCCGCCCCGCCCCGCCCCGCCCCGCCCCGCCCCGCCCCGCCCCGCCCCGCCCCGCCTGCTTGACGGGCTGATCGGCGACCTCCTCCGTCACCTTCGACGCCCCGGGCGGGAGGCGTGGCCGGCCCCATCTGCCGCTGCTGCGTCCGCAGCTGCCACCTCACGTCATCTCAGAATTTTATTTGACTCTCTCACTCCCTCTCCCTGTCGGTCCTGAACCCCGAACTAGATTTCGGAAGCAGCCCGCCAGCAGACGTCTACCAATAAGAGGCTGAGAGAGTGCTCGCTCGCTTTCACGCGCCAACTCACTCACTTGCTCGCTCTCTCGCTCGCTCACTCACTCGCTCGCTCGCTCCCTAACCTATGTGTGAATAGTCCGCCTTGTCGACGCCCGCATTTCGCCACGGCGCGGCGCTGCAGTCAGCATTTAGGCCCGGGCGTCCCCGCGGTGCCCGCGCGGGACACAAGGGCGTCCCTACACGGGCCGTACCGGGGCTGTCCCCGCCCCGCCCGGATCACGCCTGTCCGCGCCGGGCGACGACAATCAGATCTGGGTCAAGGTCACGCCACCGGCATGTCTGGCGAAGTGGGTCAGAGCTGCAGCAAACGTAGAAGTTCGATACTGGCACGAAGCCGCCCGCGCAGGACGCGAGCTGCTGAATTTTAGTGTACAAATATCCTGAGTTTTTCTTTTCGACTTTTTAAAAATTTTTGTCGTTTTTTTTTTCAATGAAAGCTCTGAATTTTCTTGAGTTTCTAAAATGTTTTCGGAGTATCTCTGTTTTCCGAAATGTCTCAAAATTCTTTTGAATTTTTCTGAACTTTCTCGAATCCTCTTGATTTTTTTCTGATTCTTTCTGAATTTTTCTCTTGAAAAGCTGTAATTTTTTAATTAATTTTTTTAAGTTTATCTGCTTTTAAATCACGAGGTGTGCGAAAATTTGGGGATTGTTTGTTCGCCCCATCATCGCCGGGGTGCAATTGGAGAGACTCAAGAGTCTCTTATCAGGCGCAACGCTGTGAACCTCACCGAGGCACAGATGAAAGGCGGGGGTGGAGGTGGATTGGGGGCGTGTCGAGGTGAGGTGAGGTGGGTGCGTCCCGTTGGCGGCAATTATCGCCGAAGGGTGCCGGAACGGAAGGAGGTGTGTGGTGAGGTGGCGGTGGCAAAGGGGACGCGTTGTGACAGCAGCCCGCCCCGCCCCGCCCCGCCCCGCCCCGCCCCGCCCCGCCCCGCCCCGCCCCGCCCGCGCCGTACGGCTGACAGCGATGGTTATCCTCCTCCTCCCGCCTTTTTGCGGTCGACTGTCCGCGGGCAGGAGTATATCCCACCTCGGGCCGGCTGCCCAGCACACCCCACCGTCACCACTGCCGAACACTTTTGAGAAGCCGCGTTGCAGAAGTGCTGTTGTTTCGAGGGGTAAATAACTCCGAATTTTGATGTACACCACTAATTCAAAATTCACACTAATTCAAACTAATTCACGCGAATTCAAAACTAATTCACGCGAATTCTAAACGAATTCAAAACAAATTCAAGCGAATTCAAAACGAATTCAAGTAAATTCACAACAAATTCCTAATAATTTCAAAACACTTCACAATAAATTCAAAAAATTCAAAGCTAATTCAAAACGATTTCATTTTAATTCAGACAAATTCAATTCAAATTCACGAAATTTGTACACCGAATTCAGAGTTGTTTACCCCTCGTGTTGTTTCGTGTGCTCTATTTCGTACGAAGAGCTTTTCACTTGCTTTTGGTCGGTCATGCCGAGGGGGGCGGGGGGCGTCACTCATACAAAATGTGAATTTTTTTTGAGGCGTCAATGTTATTTTGAAGTGATTCGAGAAACAGACGAGAAACAGGATGATGGGAGACGGCGCTGAGTTGGGACTCGCGGCCTGCAGAGAGGAGAGGCGGAAGTCGAATCATTATTTGGCGAACAGATGCTCGGCTTGGCTCGGCCTGGCCTGGCTTGGCTCGGCTTGGCTCGGCTTGGCTCGGCTTGGCTCGGCTCGGCTCGGCTCGGACCTCCGCCCCGTCGGCCCATGGTGTAATGAAGTGTGCTTGTCCCGCTATGGGCCGGCGCGGCGGAGCCTGACCGGACACCCAGCCTCCTCCTCCCCATCAAGCAGTCGTTACGAGTAAGAAACGTCGAGTAACGGATCTCTTATTTTTATTTCTACAATTCATTTATTTTTTCACCGATCGTGCAATGCTAGAGAGGCCCGTTTCGAGAGGGCTTCAGCCGGCGGCGGCGTGAGGCTGCTGCCTCGGGGGAAGAGAGAGGGAGAGAGAGAGAGAGAGAGATAGAGAGAGAGAGAGAGAGAGAGAGAGAGAGAGAGAGAGAGAGAGAGAGAGAGAGAGAGAGAGAGAGAGATGGTGCGTTCAGGAAGTAGAGTGTGCAGACGCGGCCGCCGCGCCCCGACGCCCCGACCTGGCCCTGTCCCTGCGCTGCCCTGACGTGACGCGTGCACACCGCGTGACCACGCGTGACTGTGACTGTGACATCGTCACACCGTCACGCTCCCGCCGTCACGGTAATAATAATGTCAGGGAAATATCAAGCGCGCGACCACGTATGCTCTGCGGCGAATGTCAAGTTTTCACCGCATGTATTCGAGTGTTTAGTTCTTCCCTTGCATTTGCATGTGCAAATATTTTGCCAGTAAGGTGCTCTCAGGGTCCTGCAGGGACTACGTCTTGCCAGAAAAGTTGGCAATAAATATGGCATAGCGGAGTGAAGGGGGCTGCATCTGCTCCTGCCTACTTGGCGACACAAACACACGTATCTGTGCCGTTGTGCTGCCTAGTTAACCTGGCGCAGTTGCAGCCCGCTTTACTCCGTTGTCAGATGGCTGGCTCCCTATTGCCTACTCCCCTGGCAGCACCGCGGCGAGGGCTAACAACTCTAAAAGTTTTGTACTCCTCGTAATTCAGGAAAATTCAGAAAAAAAATGAAAAATTTAGAGATACTTAGAAAAATTCACAATAATTAAAAAAAATTCACACAAATTCACAAGAATTTAGGAAGGTTAAGGAAAAATTAAGGAAAATTCTCACCCCCAAAAAATCAAATTCAAGTGAAAATTCACGAAAATTCAGCAATACGAACACCACAACTCAGAGTTATTGTTTCCCGCTCGCTGCCCGGGTGGGTCGGTCGGGTCGTGCGAGCCTCGCGCCAGACCCCGCCGGACCCGCGCTCAGGCAGGACTCGTGTTTGCATTAGCATCGCGACCAAGATATGCAGGTTACGTCGCGCGCGCAGCTTTCCCTGCTGCTGCTGCTACCGACGCTGCTGCTGCAATGGTGGTGCGCGAGTGTAATCGGGACCGAGTGCCCCTCCCCTCCTCCCTGGAGGTCATGAGGGCGGACCCATAGGCGCCCGCCGCTGCCGTGTCCTTCCGGAGCCACCATATTCACCGCAAGAGCGCACTGTTACGCCAACAGGTGTACCCTGCAATGTGAAAAATAGTCGTAAGTTTACGAAAAAATTTTCCACGAAGTGCAGTTGTAAAATTACAATTTCAAATCGTAAAATTACAAGCACTATATATCGGCTTGAAATTCATTCACGAGCAAAAAAGGTCCATCGTAAATTTACAACATATTTCGTAAATCGCGATTTACAAAATTTATCGTAAATCTACAAAGATATTTTTCACAGTGTGTTGGAGCATAGCACTAGAAATCTGCGACGCGTTGTCTAGTTGATTTTTGTCTCGAGCCGCGTACGTGAATTTTGCAATCTTGTACTTGAACTACATCTCTCCACTTACAATTTTAGTTTCCGCCGTTTGCGTTATACGACTTAGTCAAGGGAGTATTCTCTCGTAAAATCTGTGACCCTACCATGACGTCTATTACGCTGTAATTAGCTACGAAATTTTATAGATTTTGCCAAAAACAGGCCAAAACGACTCATGAATGAGTAAAATATTGAGAATTTTGGCTAGTACACTCCTATTACGCTTTTACGCATTCTATTACGCCTGTTCTACTGATAGACTGAACCGACTATTACGGTTCTACCGTAATGCCCTGCTGGGTGCTGCTCGTGTCCGTGGAAAATTTGGACGTGTACCTTGTCAAACCATTATTACAACATTTTTGGCAGTGCGCCGTCGCGTTCCATCTGACACGGTCGTGCATTCCTGCTCGGCTCTGGCCGGAGAGAAGCCCAGGCTGCCTCTTTTAAAAATGAAGGCCTATTCAGAAACTTAACGCCTCCTCCCGGCGGGAGACTGACAATACTGATGCCTCCTTGCATCACTTCACATCAGCACTCCTCAGTCTGACAAAATCCCATCGCCTACCAAAAAAATGTTGTCAATTACTTCCTTAGCCGTTTTATACGCCAACCCTGCGTGTGAGCGGCTGGGTCAAACTGAAGCGAATTTTTTTGCTATTTAATGAAACAAATGCGCGGTGATGTTTGGATCCAAACTTCTTTTTCTTACGGGAAAAGTATTCTTATTTGGGGCGAGGACTGTGTCTGTGGACTCAGGTGTGTTGTTGTAACGTTCGAGAACTGGGGCGTGGTGTGTCGCTCGTCGCGCCCATTTGCGCTGTGGGTAAAGTTTGAACGGCGATTCTGACGCCGCCCCTCTGTCAGTCCCGTGAACTGGGGACGGCCTGCTGGCAGTCATGTCGCGAATGCAGAACCGTGAGGAGCGGGACGTGAAGTCAGTGGCCGAGGTCGAACAGCGGTCAGCCGCTGCTGAGGAGCAGGGCACTGTGTCTGAGCGGAGGTCAGCCGCTGCTGAGGAGCAGGGCACTGTGTCTGAGTGGAGGTCAGCCGCTGCTGAGGAGCAGGGCACTGTGTCTGAGCGGAGGTCAGCCGCTGCTGAGGAGCAGGGCACTGTGTCTGAGCGGAGGTCAGCCGCTGCTGAGGAGCAGGGCTCTGTGTCTGAGCGGAGGTCAGCCGCTGCTGAGGAGCAGGGCTCTGTGTCTGAGCGGAGGTCAGCCGCTGCTGAGGAGCAGGGCACTGTGTCTGAGTGGAGGTCAGCCGCTGCTGAGGAGCAGGGCTCTGTGTCTGAGCGGAGGTCAGCCGCTGCTGAGGAGCAGGGCACTGTGTCTGAGCGGAGGTCAGCCGCTGCTGAGGAGCAGGGCACTGTGTCTGAGCGGAGGTCAGCCGCTGCTGAGGAGCAGGGCACTGTGTCTGAGCGGAGGTCAGCCGCTGCTGAGGAGCAGGGCACTGTGTCTGAGCGGAGGTCAGCCGCTGCTGAGGAGCAGGGCTCTGTGTCTGAGCGGAGGTCAGCCGCTGCTGAGGAGCAGGGCACTGTGTCTGAGCGGAGGTCAGCCGCTGCTGAGGAGCAGGGCACTGTGTCTGAGCGGAGGTCAGCCGCTGCTGAGGAGCAGGGCTCTGTGTCTGAGCGGAGGTCAGCCGCTGCTGAGGAGCAGGGCTCTGTGTCTGAGCGGACGTCAGCCGATGCTGAGGAGCAGGGCACTGTGTCTGAGTGGAGGTCAGCCGCTGCTGAGGAGCAGGGCTCTGTGTCTGAGCGGAGGTCAGCCGCTGCTGAGGAGCAGGGCACTGTGTCTGAGCGGAGGTCAGCCGCTGCTGAGGAGCAGGGCTCTGTGTCTGAGCGGAGGTCAGCCGCTGCTGAGGAGCAGGGCTCTGTGTCTGAGCGGAGGTCAGCCGCTGCTGAGGAGCAGGGCTCTGTGTCTGAGCGGACGTCAGCCGATGCTGAGGAGCAGGGCTCTGAGTCTGAGCGGAGGTCAGCCGCTGCTGAGGAGCAGGGCACTGTGTCTGAGCGGAGGTCAGCCGCTGCTGAGGAGCAGGGCACTGTGTCTGAGCGGCGCTCAGCCACTGCTGAGGAGGCTGAGGCTGAGGGTCTCGACGAGTCAGAATGTATGCAACAAAGACAGTAAATGTGCTCCAAAAAGAAAGTCGAAAAAAGTCGATAAACACCCTAACGTGAACTTTTGTTTTTCTGTTGCAGTGGTGCCCGTGGACGCGCCAAGCTCTCCCGGCTCACCCAAGTCGACGACCACCTCCACTAGAAGACTCATCAAAGTCGACTTCTCGAAACTACAGGTAAGCCCGGGGGAACAAGAATTGAACGCCGTCGTGGTGGGGATTGCGAATAGTAAAAGCTCCCCTTTGCGCGTCCCTTTGTCGATGACGTAAAAGTAGAAGTGAGTTGCGAAAGGCGGGATATCGGTAGTCCCGCCCCGCCCCGCCTCGCAGACCCGTCGGCCACCGTATTTCTGTCACGAAAACGGAGTAATAGTGATTGCTCCTGGAGGGACGTGCTCGAGGTAGGCAGGTGAAGTGGAGGGCTGAACACCGTGCGGCAGGGCTGGGCTGGGCGGGGCGGGGCGGGGCGGGGCGGGGCGGGGCGGGGCGGGGCGGGGCAGAGTGATGGCTATGGTAATCTTGTCAGCAGCGATTGTGGCGAGGCGGGGCGGACCTCGGACCTGAACAACACCAAAGCCACAAAAACGCTACCCCCAATGTGGCTTAGCTTTGCTTGGGCCCCAGCACAAGAGCATCCGTCCATCGCTGCGACGACACGCTTCTGAAAAATGGAATCCCGTTGTCTGACCCACCGCCCCACCCGTCTCAGCGCTCCGCTCCGCCCCGCCCCGCCCCGCCCCGCCCCACCCCGCCCCGCCCCGCCGAGCCTGGAGTGTTTGGCTCACGCCTCGCGCCACAGTCGCCCTCGTTGTGTTTCCGGGCATGTGGTCGCCCCGCTGTCAGCAGCACCGACCCGGCAAGGATACGCGAAATAATCACAACAGGAAAATAAATTACCGCATTATTATTATTTTTTGAAATCGAGGTAGACACGCGTTAAGTTGAAGTTTTATTTCAAATTTACCTCAGCCAATTAAGTTGCCAGTCTTGATAAAAAGTGCTTCATAGTTCTCGTAGACCGCAACATGCAACAAGTAAGACATGTTCCAACAATATTAATGATTCTGAAAAAAATAGCGAGAGATTTTTTTTTAAGGCAAAGTGTTCTCGCAGCAGTGGTGCTCATTGCATTTCTAGCGCCGGCCCGGTGCAGAGCAGCACGGCCCGGCCCCACCCGGCCCCGCCCGGCCCCGCCCGGCAGCGGCTCACAGCTTTAATTTGTCTCCTTCGAACGTGAGAAAGCGAAGGGCCGTCCGGGCCGTCCCGCCCGTCTTGCCCGCAGAGTTTGAGTTGCATTTCTATTACGGGCGCGCGACGATTACCCGCGGGGGGCACTCTCAAAAATGTGTCAAGATTATTATTTTCTGTTATTTTCCCTTTTTTTGGTGTAACTGAATGACTTTAATTTTGCGCATAGACCGCCTGAAGTGAGGTGTCATTTGCATTTGTATCAACCGGCAAAATATTTTCCTTTTTTATTTTACTCATAATTTACAAGAAAGTATATTATTTTGGTAATACTTATGCCATTGATGGATATTCATTACGTATAATGACTTTCAAACCTTGATAGCGTATAGCAATATCCCCATCCCCCTGCCGAGTGGAGCACATCAGTGACATAAGCCCACTCACTCGAGGCGGGGTGGGGCGGGGTGGGGCGGGGTGGGGCGGGGTGGGGCGGGGTGGGGCGGGGTGGGGCGGGGCGGGGCGGGGCGGCAACTGGGATGCTCCTGCCTGAGCCTGCTCTTCCAACGAGGTGGTTTTGCGGTGCGCCATTCACATCACATCCGCGTTAAATAATTTTATTTGTTCATGATTTTTTTTTTTACCGTTTGCGTGAGTTGGGCATGTAAGGTGTAGGGGGAGATAGGAATTCCTTTCTCCTGCAGTCCTTGGCCACGCGCTGTGGAGGCCCCACCCCGCCCCGCCCCAACCCGCTCCGCCCCCGCCTCCAAATCCTTTAGGTCGCGGTTCGTCGCGCGCGGCGCGCAGCCGTTTAGCTGGCTTGAACGCCTGGGTATAATGGCCATGGGGATCCTGATTATAGATCCCCTCTGGTTATTATTCGCAGACGAGACTCTCTCATTAGCCCGGTTAGTTTGCGGCGCCTATGCCGCCGGGGTCGGCCCCGACAACGCGTTGTACGCCCGCATACAGTCTAAAATATATTATTTAAAGTTTCGCTCAGTTTCGGGTTGATTTTAGTATGCAACACCGAGAGCATCGGTTCTTTGAAACAAAGGCGCTTGCTTGGTCCAAAGGGATATTTTTTAAAATTTAGTCCAAAGGGAACAATTTTTTTTTTCAATCAAACCTTATTTTCTTCGATCCCAGCAATGTTTTTGTTGTTGTCTCAAATCAATCACATTTCTTTCACTACAAAACAGTTTTGTTTTGGATACAAAAAATAACAGACTTCAATAAAATATTTATGTTAGTTTATTTCAAAGAAACGATACCCCGCGGGTGAAATGCATTCTCATTACTGTTCTCGAAGTATTTGAGCACCTCCTTTTTCAAGACGGACAATATAACATTTTTATACGGGAAAACAGAATCAGCAATACACTGTGAAAAATAGTCGTAAGTTTACGGGAAAATTTTCCACGAAGTCCAGTTGTAAAATTACAATTGCAAATCGTAAAATTACAAGCACTATATATCGGCAAGAAATTCGTTCACGAGCGAAAAAGGTCCGTCGTAAATTTACAATATATTTCGTAAATCACGATTTACAAAATTTATCGTAAATCTACAAAGATATTTTTCACAGTGTATGTCTTGGCTGAACTTTGGAGTGCATGATAATTTTCTTAGAGTAAATAAGTGCTGGTTTCGCGGGCGGCGGTGTCCTGTCCACTCTAGTTGCGGCGGGAGGCTGGGCTGCCGTCGGATTCCGAGAGTCGGCTCTTCGTCCACGGGTTTTTCTTCTATCTGTCCTTGTCGCACTGATGGGGTGAAGCCGTAAGGAGCAAGAGAGAGGACACTACTAACTAACTGCTCTCCGGAATCAGACGGCTGTGGCCGCTGGCGCCGGCTGGACTCCCGCTGGACCTCTGCCGCCGGACGCGCGCCGTGAAAGTGTGAATGTTAAGTGGCGATAACGTGTCCTGTACCCCGCCCCGCTATCCGCCCGAGAAAACTCGTCCGGGACGAACCGCACCCGCGCCGCGCGCCCAAGGGCTTTAAACCTCTATCTCTAGCGAGGAAGAAACAACTATGAATTTTGGTGTACACATTTTCTTATTTTTTGTGAATTTTTGCGAATTTTTAATTTAAAAAAAAATTGCCTGAATTTTCCTCAAATTTTCCTAAATTGTGAATTTTTGTCTATTTTTCTATTTTTTTTTCTGAATTTTTCTGATTTTCGAAGTGTACTAAAATATCAGAGTTGTTTCCCTCTCGATCCCTAAACTAAGGTTTTTTGTTTTTTTTTTTAATCGCCTTAAGAATTGTGATTTATAAAGATTTATACAAGGGAATGAATATGACGATTTACGTCCAGCGCAGCCGCGCCTTGCCGCACGGCAGTTCGCCCGCGATAAACATGGCCGAGCGTTGCTCCCCCGGGCGCCATTGAGCCCCCCCCCCCCCCGGTCATAAATAATAATATTTACAAAGGAAATACGCGGACCTGTTTCGACTCAGAAAAATGATGCAATTGAACTAACAGCAACAGCGGGTCGTAGCGGTTGAGTTATAGATTTGAGTACCTGCGGTCTGACAGCCACCCCGCCCTGCCCCGCCCTGCCCCGCCCCGCCCCACCCTGACCGTCGCTCTCTGCTCCAGATTAAGAGAGCGCGCTGCTCTTGCGCTCCGTGGATCGCGTAACGCTCTAAGAGAGAGAGAAGGGGGGCGGGGGGAGGCAGATGGTGGACCACTTTATCTGTCGTTTAGTGAGCGGAGCGGCCAGAGGAAAAGCTCCCACGACAGGACCCTTCTAAGCGCGGCGGAGAGTCCCCTGCTCTCGTTTTTCCTCTCCCTTTCGCTCTCTCTCTCTCTCTCACTCTCTCATTCTCTCTCCCTCCCTCCCTCTCTCTGTCCCCGTCCCCTCTACCTCTCATTAAGTCATCATGGCTGCTCGCGAGGTATTTCGACGCTGCCTAGCTCGCTGTAGGTTAGCTGGCGAGTAAGCACTTTACTCTGAGCCGTGTTGTCGCGGCCGACCTGACCGAGCTTCAGCATTGTCAGAAAAGTCGGCAAATTTGCCTCAAATATACAAGACACCTCTGTGTGGAGCGCAGACTGGTCGCGTTTCCGCGTGCCCACGTACCAGTCTCACGCGTGGAGAATCTGGTGGTCGGAAACAGCCATTCGCCTCACACAATTGTTTTCGAGGGGATTTTGCCTATACTTTGCGACGGCGTTTGTCTTGGAGTCGCGAGGAAGGAAGTAAAGTCCGTTCTTGTCCGGTGTTCCGCGCGGACAAGCTTTACTGCCTGACCTTTCTCCTCCCTTCCTCTGGACGCGCGGGTCCGACCCGACCCGACCGAGCCCCACCTGGACTGCGCGAGCGAAGCGGAGCGGAGCGATGCTGGGTGCGATACGTGGGCGTTGCCGCCGCCCCACCCCGCCCCGCCCCACCCCGCCCCACCCCGCCCCCCGTCCGGCTGGAACACTCGAGCTGCTACTCGCAGTTGAGTATAGAGCAGCACGCACACGGGCAGCGGCGGAATAGAAGCGGGGGTCACCGCTCTGCTCAAGAATTCACTTGAAAATCTACAAGTCCTGCGCCGCGCTCATCATACCACAATTCACTCTGCAATTGGGTGGTCAAAATGTTAAAATGGAGATTTCGGGCTGGAGGTGAAAAATGAGCTGTGCTGTTTTTTTTCCCTTCTGCTGCGGGTTTCTGGTGACGTCGAGGGGGAAACAACTCTGAAATTTTTGTACACCTCGCACGGTAAAAATAGTTTCTTGTATTTCAAGATCTGTCTTGGATGTCCATTGGTATTCTCCATAAGATCCAAGAAAGATCTTGATTTTTACCGTTGCGTCATTCAGAAAAATTCAGGAAAATTCTGGAGAATTCACAATAATGTAGGTAAAATTCAAGCAAAATTTCACACAAAGTTAATAAAAATGCTATAAAATTCCCTAATTCTCACACCAAAATTCAGAGTCTCCCCGGTGGTGTTCAGCTTGATGAAGCCGGCCGCTCACGGAGCGCGGTGGGCAGGCCCGGCGGGCGCGCGTGTCTTGCGGGCGGTCTACCCCTTGCTCTGCAGGGGCTTCGCCCACGCTACGCTCGCTCTCGACATTTGGCGTGTCGGCTTTTTTGTTGTTTAGAGCCGCTGGGGAGGGGGGGGGGGTGAACTCGCGCCGTGTTGGTGGCTCTGGCTCAGGGGGGAAGGGGGGGGGGGGGTCGGAGGCTGTGTGGGGGTGTCGCGACCGGCGGCGCAGGTGGGGGTGGGTGGCCGCGCACGCGCTCAGGGAGGGGGGGGGGTTGTTTTGGGAGCAGGGGGTCCCTCGAGGGGGGTGCGGTGTCTGACGTCAGCACCTCTCAGCCGCCCACCCCTTTAACGTGCACCCTTTGGCTTTTCGCTTCACCGCCTGTATTCGGGGGAAAAAATAGAGTTCGCGCGCGTACTCAGCAGGACAAATTACTCTTAACGTAACAAAGCGAAGAGCAGACTCTAGAACCACTTTTCCCTCTATAAGTGTTGAAAATTTTCGTCCTCGTTCTTTCAGGCAGAGCATTGTGTTGACTTTGTCGCTAGTCGCTACCGCGCAGTTATTATTCCAAAGTTCATATTTATTTCTGTTATCAAACTATGAATGTCGAATGCTGTCGAATGTGTTTCCTTTCACGGCGAAAAAATTTCCTACGAGTCGGCGGTCGCGAGCGTTCCACCTTCAGGTGGTCGAAAGTGTCTGCGCGGCGGGGCAGGTAGAGTGGGGGTGAGGCGGCCAGCAGGTTACATTGGCGTGCTGGGAGGGCAAGAGTGGGGGTTACTATTCCTACAGATTTACAACCGGTATCCTGGAGAGATAGGGAAGCGGAGAAGGGGAGGGGGGGGGGGGGGTACTGCGCGCCGCCTACAGCAGTCTTTAGTGGGGTGAGGAGAGGGGGTGGGGTGGGGTGGAGTGGAACCGAGTGTTCCGGGGCAAGGTCGTTCCGTGTGCGCGTGCGCCGCTTGTCTGTTGGGCTGGCACGCCCGGAGTGGGGTGGAATAGGGCGGAGCTGGGCGGGGCGGGGCGGGGAGTACTGGGATATCTGCGCACTGTCCTAGGCTAAAGGCTAAACGCAACGCCAGCTGGAGATAAGTTACCGTGAGCCGCTCAGTTTTATTCGACTGTTTTTCCCCCCTTCTCCAATGCCATATTGTAGACTTCTCCCTCAACAAAGGCGCATTATCCGGACGGAGCACTTGCAATATACCAGAAAAACGCTTCCATTGAGTGCGTAGTGAGACGCGGTGCCGGAACCCGGGCCGGCGCGGGGCGGGGCACTGGAGGCCGGACGAAAGTGGAACACACACACACACACACACACACACACACACTCACACGGGGCTGTTTTGGGGGCGGAAGTGCCTGCGGCGGGCGTGGCGGGTCGGGGCCGGGCCGGCTGTGTCCTGCTGGCGCCAAGCTCAGATGCTCTGATTCCAGATCTGCGATATCCTGCGCTGCTGCGACGCTGGAGCTTGCTGGAGCTTTGCTGGAGCGGCTCCGGTCAAGCTTTTCTCTCCATTGTATGCGCGGTCTGCTCTCCTCTCTGGTCTATCGCGATCGCCTTGCCCCGCTGTCCTTCCGAGCGTGCCCTGCTGCGCTCTGTGCTCTCTGTGGCTACTTGTACTCTGCACGAGGGGGTCCTTCACTCAAAACAGCTCTGAAATTTTCCTACTCCTCGTAATTCCGGAAAAAATCAGAAAAATCAGGCAAATTTTCAAAAAAAAACTTAAAGCAAAAATTCACAAAAAATCTCTAAAAATTCACAAAAAATCTCTAAAAATTCACAAATTTACGAAATTTGCACACTAAAATTCAAAGTCGTTTCCCCCTCGGCCATACCTGCTGTAAATGTTGTCCTTTCTTTGTTTTTTCTTCCTTTTCTATCAGCAAATTTGTACGGTGCAGTGTACTCACACCGGACTCTCTCTCTCTCTGTGCTCCAGATCGAGGATGACGACCTGGACGAGGACCGCGACGACGAGGATGAGGTGGACGGCGGCGCGGACTGCGCGCCTCGCAGCAACCCCTGGCACCGGACAGGTAGTGGGCGGGGCTGCCCGCGGCCGTGCCCCCGGGGCCCCCGGCAGGCGCCGCGGCCCGTCCCGGACCCGGAGGGGTCGTCGGGGACGGGGTCGGGGTCGGCGATGGAGGAGGGGTCGGAGGAGCCCGACCCGTTGGCACACGGCGGCGCCATGAGGGACGCCTACCTCTCGTACTGCGACTCGGCGCTAGAATGTAGGCCCCCAACTCTCAACAAGAACCGACCTACTAGTTGCTCTGACTCCGCCTCCGCCTGTAGCGTTCAGTAGTAGATTTTTGTGGCAGCAGCTGAATGCGCTCTTGTAGGCAATTTTTTTTTTTCAACATCGGCCTCTCATCATCTTTTTTTTTTCCATTATCATCATCATGACCATTATTATTTTCGTCCCACCTCATAACCCAAGACGGCCTTGCTGCAGCTCCATCGCGTTTGACCAGAGCGGCCTATTTCAATAAGGGGATATTTATGTTTCGAACGTGCCGTTAATTTCTGACCTTACTCTCCCCTGTTTTTCTACGTCTTCTATTTTGGTCTTCCTGTAACCTTTTGAGAAGTCTGTAAGTTTCAAAATTATTTGGATTCTCTGTAGTTTTGGTGTTGTTGCGGATTCCGTTCGAGCCTTGTTGTCTTTCCCTCTGTTTACAATGGCGTGCAGTAGAGCCGACGCTCATCCAACCTCAGACCATGCTAGTTTGTAAATAAGTGTAAAGTATGTACTTTGTCTCCCTGTTGACGGAGTTGATTCATACCAAAGGTTAATAATCTAGAGCTGTTGTCAGCTAACTAGCTCATAAGCTATAAATTATGAATCAAATTTCATGTGGTAATCAATGCAGCGGCAAAATGACAATGACTTATATTTTGTCGTGCGCAGTGAAATGCCCTCTAGTCGATTTCTTTAAAGAATAAGCTTTATGAGCTTTTGAGCTGATCACAAGGTGTATGTTGTGCAGCCCGCAGAAGGTGCTTAACAATTTCAAACCACAATGCTGTGGCTAGCTTTATTTCTGTTTACGGGGCATGGAATGAATTAGCCAGCCATGGAATGTGTTACTTTATGTTTTTTAGTGATTTTTCTCATGATCCTTTTTAGTCGGCTTTATGCATGACTTGTTAAGTTTTGTGTCTTGTTGAATGAATTTGTTGGACGAGTTTTATTGTTTTGATGCTGCATGCATTACATGATTTTGTTTCAGAATTTTCTTAAACAGCATCCTTTGGTGAAAAATTTGTTGAGATCTGTATCTTTAAAATAGATAATGTCGTCTTCTGGTTTTTTGAATGTAAAACAGTGAAATTAGAAAAGTGCCCCTAACTGTTTTCAAAGCTTCCCTGTTCTCAAAACTTTAATTTGACATCCTCCTGGCAATTTCGTAAATCAGATTTAGACTAAGTACCATCAATGTAAGTGATAACTTTAATGATAAGGATGATCATTTACTGATCTTTGTTTGTAAATAATTTCAGATTTAATGTGTTTTATTTTAAGCTCAAGTACCTTCATTTACTGTAGTTCGCAAAGACTGAATGACAATGTCTTCGGGACAAAACAAATCCATAGAGTGTCATTATTTTGGTGTCCGCATTTTCAAAGTGAGGGCCCTTTCTTCACGAGAACTGTAAAGATGTATAATCCACGACTTTCTTAATGTAAGAACTAAATACAAAAATCGATTTCACAGTCTTGTAATTCAAATACCAAAACTCCCAGATAAGACTCTCACTGTGTTGAATTTTTATACAATTTCAACTGTGATCCTTTCCCTAATTTTTGTTTTTCCAAAGACCTCTACGTATCTCTCCGTCGCGCCGCGGCAGACTTCAAGCTGGACTGTCGCAGAGCGCCGTAGCAGGTTCCCTGCAGGCCAGGCTCCCCTCGGCTGGAGACCGCCGCCTCACCCTCTCCCTGCTGCCCCAAGACTCTCAGCCACTCAACTGCCCCTTTCGATCAAACTAATGCTGTGCACGACATTTATAGGCTGCTGCTGGAATGTGCTGTGACTGTGGGTGGGGCTCTACCCACCCGGCTGCTGCTTTTGTCAATGTCATATCGCATTATAGGCTTGACACGTTTGCGAATGTGCAGCTCTCAATTTGATTTCATTTTGAATTTGTTTGAAGTTTTAGGAGAGTTGCACAAGCTACTGTCAGCATGTAGCTTTGTTTTTGCAAGTTTTCTTACCTCTTTGCATGTTTATATTTTCTCTTCATTGTATGTTTTTATTTCATTTCTCATATGTGATGTTAAGACCAATTTTTTTCTCATTTTGTCAATTTCTAAACTGCATTTTACTGAATGTGATTTGTATTTTTGTCAAGTCTTTCTCTGATCGGCACATGGTTTTGGTTTTTAAGATGAGACTTCCCACGCACTTCCAATCTCTTCCTCTCATGTCTTCTCTCTCTCCTTTCGCAAACATTCGTCACCCTGTCAGTTTCAAGCTCTCTCTCTCTTCCAAACTCTATCGCGCACCCACTCTGCAAGCAAGAAAGCGGTCAAACTTTGTTGCCACATTCTCTGTCCTCTGTCGGTGGGGGTAGCCAATCAATGCACCGCGGAATGCAGGCGGGCCTTCCCTATACGGGCCTGATTAGCCAGACCCCGCGCGTAGCGCGCTTAAGAGTTAGTCACTTGTAAGAGCAAGACAAATGTCCCTTGAAAGGCACCGGCCGGACTCAGGAGCCGCATAGGATTGCCCTCGATCAGTTGTAAGTTGACTTTAATTTATTTAAATGAGCGACGGTCGCCGGAGTGAGGAGGCTGCAGAGATTTCTTTGGAACAAGAAACGCCTCTGTAAGAGAGCGTTAACGTCCCTGCCGCGTGTGCCATCAGAACCATGTTTTTTTGTGTTTTTTTTTTTATAAAAAATTTTAAAAGAAATTTTACATTTTTGCATAATTGTCGAGGGGGAGATCACTTCGAAAAATCATTTTACGGTCCCCCAAAAAATCATTTTAAAAATCGAAAACAATAGTAAAATCACAATAAAATCAAGAGAAAAGTTGCAGAAAAATCTGAAAAATCGTGAATAAATGAACAAATACCTGGAAACAAATGAAAAAAAAATTGAAAATAATGACGAAAAACTAAACATTTTTTTTTAGGTGACAGAAATTTTTATTATGCTCTTGAAAAATCAAAAGAAAACTCTAAAAAAAAAAATTAAAACAAGCAAACAAAATATTTTTTTTTTTTAAATCATTGTTCATAATTTTTACGATTGATTCCCCCTCGATTATTGTTTTTCTTTTGCAAACTCTATTTGCACATTCTTTGCGAGCCGCGAGATACTGAGTGCGTTCTGGTGTTGGGCAGCGTACGACCTGGCGACGCAGTGCCCCAGCCGGCGTTCCATGCGGCGGCACACCATCATGATCTGCGAGCCGGTCCCGGGCGTCGCCCCCACCGTCGTCAAGCTGCCCCTGGAGGCCGAGACGCCGCTGGCGGACGCGTGCGACCTCGCCACCTCCACCAACACCTTGGGCCTGCAGCTCCCGGAGCTGTCGTGGTCGAGGAACTCGTTGCAAGAAGACCTTTTCCACTCGGTAAGAGATTTTACGGATTTTACTCATTCCTCCTGTTGTGGCTATGTCGCATGTGAGCGTCACGGTTTGTCTGCTGTCGGTTTTGCAGAAACAGTGGCAGCACGAGTGCCTGTCGTTGACCCTCGAGGAGATCGTGCACATCCGGAGCGTCCTCACCAAAGCGGAACTGGAGAGCCTGCCCGTGGAGGGCCGTGTCAAGGAGGACGCCGAGCGAGGCAAGGTGGGTGTCGCGGGGGCGGGGCCGGGCCGGGCCGGGCCGGGCCGGGCTGCCAGACATAACGACAAGCTCTCATTCTCTGCCTCTCCTCTCCTGTCTCCAGGTGTGCTTCTTGTGCATGAAGACGAGGTTCAGTTTCTTTGGACCGCGGGGCCAGCAGTGCCGCCTGTGCAACAGGACGGTCTGCTCGAAGTGCCACTCTAAGGTAAGCGCGCCTGTTGTTGAACCGCGGGGTGATCCCGGTGGACCTGGCCGCCGCAGCCGCTCAGCCGTCTCATTCCGAAGATCGCTCTCGCGCCTATGCGTCCTTGTCGCACTCATTGTGGGGCCCTGCCATTCCGAACGAGGGGATGGCACCGCCATTGGTGTGACAAGGATGGAGGCACAAGAGCGACCTTATTCAGAACCAGACAGCAGTTGAGATTTGCTGTGCGGCGGGTTTGCCTGCCCTTCGGGGGCAAGGTGTTCCATGAGCCGAGGGTGCTCTGTGTACAATGATTTTTTATTTATTTTTTTTTCTATTTTTGTTTTGATTTTTCTTTTGATTTTTCTAGGAAAATCTCTGTCACTCTTTGATATTTTTTTTGCCCCCATTTCTGATTTTTTTTTCCAATTTTATTTCGATTTTTTGTTAATTTTTTCACGATTTTTCGGAGTGGAGAAGTCGGGGACTAATTGTTGGCTTATCGTCCTCAGATGCGCATCCCGACGGAGCACTTCTCCCACGTCCCCGTGGTCGCCATCAGCCCGTCGCAGCTCGCGTCGCCCGAGGACGCGCCGGACCTCAAGTCGCACGACGCGGCCACGTTCTCCCGGACGCTCATGAACCGACTGCTGCAGACGGACTCGCCGCGCAGCCTCAAGCACGGCCTCAACTCGGTGGGCAGCGCGCCGTCCAGCCCCAAGCTGCAGCGCGCCGACACGGCGGCGGCCTCCACGACGGCGCCGGTGACGGCCGGCCACTCCCCTGCCACCGCCTCGCAGCCCAACTCGGGCCCCGGCTCCACGGCCGAGTCCATGGCCGAGTCCATGGCGGACAGCACGGAGGGCCCGGTGTCCCTGCCTGCACTGAGCCCCGACTCCACCAGCGACCGGAGGTGGGTGAGCCAGTCAGGGCGGCCAACTGTTTTACACACTGACTTAATTTGCACTAAAAAAAATGTTTTTTTTTTTTTTTTTTTTTTTTTTTAATATTAGCTGATATAAGATGTGGAAAATTAGCACTACAGCTAAAAACTTAAAACAGTGTAAAAAAGAAATAAAAGCTGCGTAGCTAGAATATAAGCACCATAGCTTAAAAATTAGTTGCCCCTATACAGCTTAAAAAGTAGTACACCAGCTCAGATGCATGTAATTTTTTTTGTGCGTGTGTATTTCTTATTTGCTCAAAGCCTAACAATCAAATCTTTATGTTGTATTTGGGCGGTTATTTGAATACTTTAGTGGATAATTGCGTACAAAATCATAAAATTTTGCGCTCAAATTTGTGCAAAACAAAACCCAGGTTTAACTTGGCGTAAATGTTTGCACTAAAACACACAGATACAGTTAGAATGTACGTGAAGGTTACTCACTTCCTCTGCATTATACTGTCAATTAGCAGCCTTAAGAGGAACATGTGTTGATGTAGCTAGAAATCAGTTTGTGTTTTTACAGCACTTGAGTGATACGTGTACGAGTTTACGCTGCATTTTTGTTTTCTTACAGGGCGAAGTTCAATCGATCCAAGACTCTAGGACGGCCAGAGAAAGAGCGGCTCAAGGGGATTCAGATGATCGTTTGTTTGGATTGCAAGGCCATGGTTCTGCAAATTATCAAGTCATCACGCACAACAAGGAGCAACGCTATTAGGAATCTCACTCTCAACTTGTCTCCTGTCTATTAGGTTTAACGGGCTGCTAGACTGTGTGTTCTTGAATTGGTGGTAAAAGTGATGTTTAAAGATTTTGGCTGTATATCAGTTTAGTGGTTGCCATTCATATTGAATGTTGTTCTTTTAGTTGAACTACTGTGATCTCAATTATGTGTTGAATGTATATTTTACAGCTCTTTGTTGTTTTCTTGTTGTATAGAAATGTGCCTATAATGCAGGAAATTGATGTGGTTTTAAAATATTTTACTTGTAGAATTTTTTTTCATTAGTTTTAAGAACATAGAATAATTTCAATATTTTTAAAGAAGATCAGCTATTGCAATGCCATTGTCTCCATTCATGTTTTAAGAGATCATAAATGACAGTTGTATGTATAATACAGGCTTGTCACAATCCTGGTCAGAAATTTTTGGTTTTAATCAACTTTTGTACCACAGATTTAAAAAAAAAAAAACGGTCTGACCTCATCACTGAGGTGATACTAGTACCTTTTAGATATTATTTGGTATGTATTCTTAACTTTATGAAACTTTTCTCTATTTTTAAAACAAAATACATAGTTGAGGTAGTTAAAATTTAACCATTGTTGTGTGAATGACTTCCTACTGAGAAGTATGACAATCACTAGTGAGATCGGTTAGATGCACTTATTTATAGCCACTACTTGCCTCTGGAAATAGTTTTGACCTTTGGATTTTTTGACTGAGTTAGTGAAGTTAGTCCTATGATTTCAGACTGATGAATCCCTGACCCTAGTTTTTTTTTTTTTTTTTTTTTTTTTTTTTAATCATTTTTCTTGGTTTGCCTTTGTAGGTATTATTTCATGCTTTTGATAAGGAGAAGTGACATTTTGTGAAATATCCTGATTGCCAAACAATGACCATAGTTATAAAAACCTCTCAAATTTGTAAAACTTTTGAGCATTAATTCCTTCCTATGATGCATAGAAACGGCAATTAATATTAGTGTCAGATTTTGCTCTGAAGCTTCCTGAAATATCAATTTATTCCATTTATCCCAGCTTCAACTTTGTTATCAAAATCATACTGTTCAGGAGCAAAACAAAATGGAAGTACTCTACATGGAATTTTTTAACATTTCTTAAATGTAGCCTATATGTTTGCCTTTGTAGGATTATATCTGAGGAATTTCAGCAGGACGAGGTAGTCATCAAAACGAAAGTTTGCTTGTGAAATTTGGATTGTCCTGCCAACTTTATTGGGTAAAGTCTATCTGGGTAACTGAGTAACTATTATAAAAACGGTTTTTTTTGTAGTAAATTGTATTATGTTGTTAGCTTGTGAATCTACAAGTTACAGATGAAACATTTATTATGATTTAGAGCATGCTGGTTGAACCCTCTCCACGGCGCCAGGCTCCCTCTCCCGCCTTAACCATTTGCTGTATTGTTTGTTTTGGTTCTGTGGTACCATAAACATTTAGATTATCAAGAAGGAGTTTGGTTAGTGAAATTTCAATTACCTTCACAATGAGTCCACAAATCGGGAGGAGCCTGCAAACAATTGCCTCATGCTTGTTTCTTTCCTGTTCAGTTTAAATATTTTCTGCATTTGTGTGTACTCATCCTGTTTGTTTGAGCCATGTGGATTCTGTGTATATTTTGGGGGGCACTGACATATTTTTTTAATGAGAGAATGTGATTAAAAGTACATTAATTTCAAGTAGAATAGTATGCCATTATTTATTTTTAATATTCAACCCCCAATGGCTAGTCAAGTGGGCTGTTGCCTGGCACCCATGCAGAACCTGTTTGGCATATTTCTTCACAGTATTGGTAGATTCTGTTTGTCTTAGAAGATATGCTGAAGTGTTTTACCAAAGATGCATGGGTGCATTCTGCAAGACAATAATGTGGTTGGAATGCTAGAAAACAATGAACATATGAATACCATTAATCAATCATAAAAAAAACAACCCTCTCTAATGTTACTAAATGACATAAATCTATGAGTTATAGCCATATGTAAAAGAGAGGAAAAAAGGAGTTTCCAATGTGGGTTTGTTTGCTGTTGTACATAATACTTCTGCGCATGTAGAAATTATAGCAATTAAATAAAAATGTAATCAAACAACTAACTGAGTACTACTGAGTTGTTTTCTTAATCAAAGGGAGAATAAAGAGATTTGTCATGGAAACAACTGACAATAATATTGGGTCACGCACAGAATCCTCAATATATTTAAAACTTCAAAGTGAACGAGGTAAAACGACCAGAAGCTAGGACAAAACTGAAATGACCAGCGCTATGGTCAACCGTCCGTCACGGCTCTATCCACTGGAACACTGACTGACGTTATCAGATGTCCGGCAAGCACTATCCAGGTTTCGAAAAGCGCCTGTGAGCACAGGACAGGCTGGCGCGTGCTGGTGTCGAATGGGTTGCCTATCCATCAGGCGCCGATTGAACTATTTACTTTTCATTTCGTTACAGGCGAAAAAGGGTACTCCGGTGCTCGGCCAGCCCGGAGGTAGAAGAACAAAAATCTTCGGACACGAGGTGGAAGGGGGGGGGGGCGGGGCTGGGAGGGGTATGTCCCAACCCATCCCCTCTCCTCCCCGTGCTCGAAAATTTTTGTTCTTCTACTTCCGGGCTGGCATAGCTACGGAGTACCCTATTCCGCCCAGACCAAGACTGGTATCGTACTTCTGGCTGCTGCTTTACGTTCGATGGTGTGTTATGGGCTCAAAAGCACCCCTAGACCAACACACGATGGTTAAATCAACCAAAACAAACGTAGGCGCGTCCAACAACAATCAGAAAGCTCTGTCGGCGCGGCGCAGCCGAGTAGAGGAGAATTAGTCTTCTTCTGACGCTCTTCGATCGAAAAGTCTCAGATCACGCCCAAATATCCCAGGGCACCTTCTTTTGGCACTGCGAAACATACATCAGTCGCAAGAAACACGATACCGTTCTTGGTTTGGGAGAAATTCGCTTTTTACGCAAGGAATAGTGAATTGTTCAATCGGCGCCTAATGGATAGGCAACCCATTCGACGCCAGCCCGCGCCTGCATGTTTGAGAGAAAATCGTGCGAAACGAGCCGTATTCAACCCGGAGTTCAGAAGAGGCGAGGAGGTAACCTCCTCGAAATCGGCTCCTGGTAACAAGAGATTTTCGGAAGCTATGTGGTGCTTGCAGCGCCGCTTACAGCAGAAGTCTGTAGTGCAGTGGTTAGAGCAACGGGCACATGCTCTGAAGCTCTCGGGTTCGAACCCGAGCGCCGCAGACGTTTTGCTTTTTCAGTTTTATTTTTCTTTTTTTCTTTTTTTTTTTATTTTTTTTTATTTTTATAAACGGTCTTGGGAAAGAAGTAGAATACCTGTTTTCCTTCGAGGTTGTATGATGCGTTAAATAGCTTACCCCCTCGATTGGATCTTTTGGGCCCTTAAAAAGTGACAGGGAAAAGAAAATTCTTCTGCGCCGCGCTGAGCTCGTCCAGGCCGGTAGATAGGGATTCCAATTGGCATCGCTAGGAGGTGTGCGATCCGACAGCCTAGTGGTTAGCACACCCGTCCCCCGTCCCAAACCAACTAGGCTGTCGGGTCGCTTTTGTCGTGTTCGAATCTCGGTCGACCTAATAATTTTTTTTCGCCGGTTTTCGGATGATTTCACCTTCCGGGGTTGGTCTCTGGGTGCATTAGAGCCCCTCTGCACAAACCCCGTCAATTTGGAGGAAAAATGTTTTTGGACCAAAATCCCTAAAAATGCAAAGGCTATAGCCTTTGGAAATTTGACCGAAAATCGAAAGTCTCAGATCACGCTGAAATTCACAGGGAATCCTCTGTATGCACTGTAAAACATATGTCAGTAGCCAGAAGCACGATATCGTTCTTGCTTAGGGAGATATTCGGATTCGGAATCCTATTCGGAAAGAAAACTCTTCTGCGCCGCGCGGAGCTCGTCCAGGCCGGTAGATAAGGATTCCAATTCGCATCGCGAAGAGGTGTGCGATCCGACAGCCTAGTGGTTAGCACACCCGTTCCCCGTCCCAAACCAACTAGGCTGTCGGGTCGCTTTTGTCGTGTTCGAATCTCGGTCGATCATCGTGACGATTTTCGGATGATTTCACCCTTGGGGGTTGGTCTGGGGGTGCACTAGAGTCGACCCGGACACGATACCGTTCTTGGTTTGGGAGAAATTCGCATTTTACGCAAGGAATAGTGAATTGTTCAATCGGCGCCTTATGGGTAGGCAACCCATTCGACGCCAGCCCGCGCCTGCATGTTTAAGAGAAAATCGTGCGAAACGAGCCGTATTCAACCCGGAGTTCAGAAGAGGCGAGGAGGTAACCTCCTCGAAATCGGCTCCTGGTAACAAGAGATTTTCGGAAGCTATGTGGTGCTTGCAGTGCCTCTGACAGCAGAAGTCTGTAGTGTAGTGGTTAGAGCAGCGGGCGTCTGCTCAGAAACTGTCGGGTTCGAACCCCAGCGCCGCAGACGTTTTGCTTTTTCAGTTTTTTTTTTTTATTTTATTTTTAGCAACGGTCTTGGGAACGAAGAAGAGTACCTGTTTTCCTTCGAGGTTGTATGACGCGTTAAATAGCTTACCCCCTCGATTGGATGTTTTGGGCCCTAAAAAAGTGACAGGGAAAAGAAAATTCTTCTGCGCCGCGCGGAGCTCGTCCAGGCCGGTAGATAGGGATTACAATTCGCATCGCTGGGAGGTGTGCGATCCGACAGCCTAGTGGTTAGCACACCCGTCCCCCGTCCCAAACCAACTAGGCTGTCGGGTCGCTTTTGTCGTGTTCGAATCTCGGTCGACCTAATATTTTTTTTTCGCCGGTTTTCGGATGATTTCACCTTCCGGGGTTGGTCTCTGGGTGCACTAGAGCCCCTCTGCACAAACCCCGTCAATTTGGAGGAAAAATGTTTTTGGTCCAAAATCCCTAAAAATGCAAAGGCTATAGCCTTTGGAAATTTAACCAAAAATCGAAAGTCTCAGATCACGCTGAATTCACAGGGAATCCTCTGTATGCACCGTGAAACATATGTCAGTAGTCCGAAGCACGATACCGTTCTTGCTTAGGGAGATATTCGGATTCGGAATCCTATTCGGAGAGAAAACTCTTCTGCGCCGCGCGGAGCTCGTCCAGGCCGGTAGATAAGGATTTCAATTCGCATCGCGAAGAGGTGTGCGATCCGACAGCCTAGTGGTTAGCACACCCGTTCCCCGTCCCAAACCAACTAGGCTGTCGGGTCGCTTTTGTCGTGTTCGAATCTCGGTCGATCATCGTTTTTTTTTTGACGATTTTCGGATGATTTCACCCTTGGGGGTTGGTCTGGGGGTGCACTAGAGTCGACCCGGACACGATACCGTTCTTGGTTTGGGAGAAATTCGCATTTTACGCAAGGAATAGTGAATTGTTCAATCGGCGCCTTATGGGTAGGCAACCCATTCGACGCCAGCCCGCGCCTGCATGTTTAAGAGAAAATCGTGCGAAACGAGCCGTATTCAACCCGGAGTTCAGAAGAGGCGAGGAGGTAACCTCCTCGAAATCGGCTCCTGGTAACAAGAGATTTTCGGAAGCTATGTGGTGCTTGCAGTGCCTCTGACAGCAGAAGTCTGTAGTGTAGTGGTTAGAGCAGCGGGCGTCTGCTCAGAAGCTGTCGGGTTCGAACCCCAGCGCCGCAGACGTTTTGCTTTTTCAGTTTTTTTTTAATTTTATTTTTAGCAACGGTCTTGGGAACGAAGAAGAGTACCTGTTTTCCTTCGAGGTTGTATGACGCGTTAAATAGCTTACCCCCTCGATTGGATGTTTTGGGCCCTAAAAAAGTGACAGGGAAAAGAAAATTCTTCTGCGCCGCGCGGAGCTCGTCCAGGCCGGTAGATAGGGATTACAATTCGCATCGCTGGGAGGTGTGCGATCCGACAGCCTAGTGGTTAGCACACCCGTCCCCCGTCCCAAACCAACTAGGCTGTCGGGTCGCTTTTGTCGTGTTCGAATCTCGGTCGACCTAAAAATTTTTTTTCGCCGGTTTTCGGATGATTTCACCTTCCGGGGTTGGTCTCTGGGTGCACTAGAGCCCCTCTGCACAAACCCCGTCAATTTGGAGGAAAAATGTTTTTGGTCCAAAATCCCTAAAAATGTTTACGGGGCATGGAATGAATTAGCCAGCCATGGAATGTGTTACTTTATGTTTTTTAGTGATTTTTCTCATGATCCTTTTTAGTCGGCTTTATGCATGACTTGTTAATTTTTGTGTCTTGTTGAATGAATTTGTTGGACGAGTTTGATTGTTTTGATGCTGCATGCATTACATGATTTTGTTTCAGAATTTTCTTAAACAGCATCCTTTGGTGAAAAATTTGTTGAGATCTGTATCTTTAAAATAGATAATGTCGTCTTCTGGTTTTTTGAATGTAAAACAGTGAAATTAGAAAAGTGCCCCTAACTGTTTTCAAAGCTTCCCTGTTCTCAAAACTTTAATTTGACATCCTCCTGGCAATTTCGTGAATCAGATTTAGACTAAGTACCATCAATGTAAGTGATAACTTTAATGATAAGGATGATCATTTACTGATCTTTGTTTGTAAATAATTTCAGATTTAATGTGTTTTATTTTAAGCTCAAGTACCTTCATTTACTGTAGTTCGCAAAGACTGAATGACAATGTCTTCGGGACAAAACAAATCCATAGAGTGTCATTATTTTGGTGTCCGCATTTCCAAAGTGAGGGCCCTTTCTTCACGAGAACTGTAAAGATGTATAATCCACGACTTTCTTAATGTAAGAACTAAATACAAAAATCGATTTCACAGTCTTATTATAATTCAAATACCAAAACTCCCAGATAAGACTCTCACTGTGTTGAATTTTTATACAATTTCAACTGTGATCCTTTCCCTAATTTTTGTTTTTTCAAAGACCTCTACGTATCACTCCGTCGCGCCGCGGCAGACTTCAAGCTGGACTGTCGCAGAGCGCCGTAGCAGGCTCCCCTCGGCTGGAGACCGCCACCTCACCCTCTCCCTGCTGCCCCAAGACTCTCAGCCACTCAACTGCCCCTTTCGATCAAACTAATGCTGTGCACGACATTTATAGGCTGCTGCTGGAATGTGCTGTGACTGTGGGTGGGGCTCTACCCACCCGGCTGCTGCTTTTTTTTTTTTTTTTTTTTTTTTTGGTTCTGTTTTGTCAATGTCATATCGCATTATAGGCTTGACACGTTTGCGAATGTGCAGCAGCTCTCAATTTTATTTCATTTTGAATTTGTTTGAAGTTTTAGGAGAGTTGCACAAGCTCTACTGTCAGCATGTAGCTTTGTTTTTGCAAGTTTTCTTACCTCTTTGCATGTTTTTATTTTCTCTTCATTGTATGTTTTAATTTCATTTCTCATATGTGATGTTAAGACCATTTTTTTTTCTCATTTTGTCAATTTCTAAACTGCATTTTAATGAATGTGATTTGTACTTTTGTCAAGTCTTTCTCTGATCGGCACATGGTTTTGGTTTTTAAGATGAGACTTCCCACGCACTTCCAATCTCTTCCTCTCATGTCTTCTCTCCTTTCGCAAACATTCGTCACCCAGTCAGTTTCAAGCTCTCTTTCTCTTCCAAACTCTATCGCGCACCCACTCTGCAAGCAAGAAAGCGGTCAAACTTTGTTGCCACATTCTCTGTCCTCTGTCGGTGGGGGTAGCCAATCAATGCACCGCGGACTGGAGGCAGCCCTTCCCTATACGGGCCTGATTAGTCCAGCCAAAGCGGAATGGGGTGAGAGACCGGTAGAAAACAGTCTTCCATATTTTCTTCTTCTTGTGTTCTTTTTCATCAGTCTCTTCTAGTTTTATCTTCTTCTTCAGCGGTTTATTTTCAGCATCTTCGACAACTTCATTAAGACTATCGGCATGTAGGATCAAGTCTACAAAGGGGTTGTCGTGCTTTTTCAAGGCGGAATTAATCTCTGTCATTACTATCTTAACTGCAGAAGATGTCATGGTGCCATCATAATTTCCTTGTTTTAGGTTTTTTTCCGAAGTCTTCACCTTTTCTGTAATCAAATTCAAGGAGTGAAAAGTTTTAAGTTGCAAGCATGGAATTTCATGCTATTAATGTCATAATTAATTATACAGAGACAGACTAACAGAAGTTTATACCAGTCCCCTTGGTCTTCCCCATACATACCATTTAGGAGGTCACGGGTCACTTCCATTGGAGTTTTGTGTTCTAATTTCATCTTGACAACTTGTCTGTCAGGACCCCTTGTCTGTCTTCTCCCCGGTCCCTTATGGATCTGTTCTCCTCCTACAACCCCTATATAAGAAAAGTTATAAACAATGACACAAAGTTTACAATCAAATGCCATATTCTGTAAAATCAAGTTACCGCAGTAAAACTCACTGTATGCATGCACAATTATTTTTTTTTAGGTAGTACTCTCTGGACTACAAATTTAAATTGCATTGTGCATCCTTCTCTGGTGCATTTTGCTCGCCCCGTCCACAATAAACTGCTTTCTGGCCACATTTTCTCATCCCGAGAGTCTGCTGTTAGATAGTTGGCATTGTGGTTGGCCAGAGAACAGTCACCATTAAGTTTTTTGAAGGCCTTGAACAAGTCACAGGTCCAGCCTGTCTTTAGTCTCTGTCGGCCTTTCTCATAGTGGTTGGTGAACCATTTTCTGGACATCGCAAACTTTCCGATCTTTTCATAACTATCCGGTGGCGGCATATTGGCACCTGAAATTGACAAGAATACCACTGTGATCGACATTGTATCATTTGGAGCGTCCTGTGACTCTGCTAGCTATCTTTAAAAATCAATTTTATATCGATTCTCAACATGCCGACGAGAAAGCTAATGAAAATATTGGAGCCTAAACTTCAAATACCGAGACACACCACTCTACTTTGTCACATACCTTGAAAATAATGGTTTCTTGGCGATTTGAAAACTGCGCACCGGGCGGCTCCGCAGAAGTGCTGAGGGAGACAAGCAAAAGTGCTCAGTTTAAAAGACCGGTGCAGGAGCCTGTGAGCGCGCAGCGGTTCAAAACCAGTTGCAGCAGGTGGTCCATAGTGTTAACAATTCATAAGGGAAAAAAAATATATTGTATTTCAAATTTCAGATTTTTCACTTTTGTCTCGATTTAGATGCCAAATCTCCCACTGTGCGAGGGCCCGAGCCGCCCGGCCGCCGGCCGCCCGAGCCTACAGAGCGCGAGCCGACCGCAGGAATTAGAATGAAAACTCCTCAGAATTTTGTTAAGAGTTCTCTAAATTATACTATTAAAAGTGCGAAAGATAGATTGGTATGATTCACGACAGTATTTCTAGATTACAATAGCATTACTTCCAAGTTTACAGCTGTTTTATTTTATGAGATTTAAATGTTCATTTACAAGTGCACGGTAAAAATAGTTTCTTGTACTTCAAGATCTTTCTTGGATCTTATGGAAAATACCAATGGGCATCCAAGACAGATCTTGAAATACAAGAAACTATTTTTACCGAGTGAGGGTTAGGAACTTAGAATGAAAAATCGACGAGATTTGTTAAGTGTTCTCAAAATAATACTATGGAACTCAAAAAAAAAGTTCATAGTTGGTAATAATACCAGCATTTCCAGTTTCAAATGGTATAACTGTTATGACTGTGGGTATTCTGTGTTCTGAGATACAAATGGCAACATGTTTGGTGTTACACTGCACTGAGAACAATACTCGTTCTCCTACCACCAAGTAGAGCTAGGTGGGTGGTAAAGAACGAGTAAAAAAGCCATAATTTTGACTAATTTTGAACTTAATGAGGCTGCATCATAATGGCAGATGCTTACCTGTGCTGTCCAAATGTCCAATTCTTTTGGCTTTCCTTCTCCTGTCCTGTCAAACAAAGTTTTGTATGCCAGCAGTTGAGCTTGTTTCCGGTTGGTCCAGCCAAAGCGGAATGGGGTGTGAGACCGGTAGAAAACAGTCTTCCATATTTTCTTCTTCTTGTGTTCTTTTTCATCAGTCTCTTCTAGTTTTATCTTCTTCTTCAGCGGTTTATTTTCAGCATCTTCGACAACTTCATTAAGACTATCGGCATGTAGGATCAAGTCTACAAAGGGGTTGTCGTGCTTTTTCAAGGCGGAATTAATCTCTGTCATTACTATCTTAACTGCAGAAGATGTCATGGTGCCATCATAATTTCCTTGTTTTAGGTTTTTTTTCCGAAGTCTTCACCTTTTCTGTAATCAAATTCAAGGAGTGAAAAGTTTTAAGTTGCAAGTGCCGTGTCCGGCCCCCGCCCCCGTGGCGGTGCGCGGACCGGCCGCCTGAGGGCGTGCCCATGGGCGTGCCGCCAGCTGCTCCGAGGCGGTGCACCATCGCGCCGCTAGGGCGAGCTACGGTCGCGCCGGGGCGCCGAGCTCCGGCCCCGCCGCGAGCCGTCAGTCATTCATCTTGTCACTTCTTCCGTCAACCATCACCAGCCACTGCCCCAGTGTGCTGCCTCGGTTGCCGGACCCTCCGTGATATTCGTGTGTTTGCCGTGTGCGATTATTGTTCTGTTAGTTGTGTGTACGTCAGTTTACTGTACGTCGTCTACCTTCGGGTCATTATAGTGTATAAGTTGTGAATAAACTATCACCGGCAAGCGTTTCTCCATCCTTCTTCCTCCTCCTCCCGCCGGATCCAGCATTGGCGACGAGGATGAGTCAACACCGGACTCAGCGACGGCGACCGGCTCCCACCGTAAGTGTTTGAGTGTCTCACACTGTTTTTAACGCCCCGTTTTATTTTGTTTACTGACCGGCCACGTGCGGGCGCGTGTGCCGTGCTCAGCTCATATTGCCGGACCGACACGGTCGGCCGGCGGGGTATTTTACTGTTTTTGACAACGGTGGGTTTGGGCCGTTCGCGCTGGACGACGGTAGGGTAGAGGATGGCGACTAAAAGGTTTCGCTTCGAACCTTTCCAGCCCGGAAAGGAACGTTGGGCCACCTATTTGGACCGGCTTGAACTCGCCCTGACCTCGCAGCAATTCGTGGATGCGAGTGAAAGGAAGTATGCGTTCTTGTCGATCTGCACTTCAGACCAATACGAGGGCATCGCGGGGAGTGTGCACCCACGCAAGGTGACCGACAACCAGGTCACGTACCGCATGGTACTCAGTGCGCTGGAGGAGCGCTATGGGGCACTCGATCCCTCACCCGCGATCTCCGAAATGTGGTTTGTTGATCGCAAGCAGCGACCAGGCGAACCAGTCACTGAATGGATCAGTGAGCTGCGCCGCCTGGCCGCACGGTGCGAGTTCAGAGACAGCTACAAGGGCCGTCTCAAAGCTCAGCTGATTCGCGGAGCCGCCGACCCGGAGGCCCGGTTCAAGTTGATGCGGAAAGACGATTGGTCGCTCGAACAGGTGATCGCGTTCCTAATGGCGTGGGACACGCGCAAACGCGATGCGTACGGCGAAGGCCCCCGTGCACCTGCCATGCAGGCAGACCCATGGAGCACGGGCGGCCCGGACCAAACGCCAGCAGGCAGTCAGTTTTGGACGCAGCCGGCCCAATCGGCGGCTAGCGGACAGTTTCGGACGCAGCCGGCCCGACCGGCGGCTAGCGGACAGTTTTGGACGCAGCCCGGCCCAAGCCGCCCGGAGCCCAGCCCTTGGGTTGCAGGCGGCAGGGACGGGTTTCGTCCGACGGCATGGTGTGCCCCACCTGCAAGGCTATCACGTTCCGGTGCTAGCCCGTACGTTCGAACCCGTCTGGACGGTCTAGACGGTCCCTCGTTCCCCCCCTCCCACCATTTCTCTCGTTGTTTCTCACTGTTGCGGACAAGTACAGCGACGGTATGCAGAAACAGAAGCCAAATAGTCTGCGCATTCCTCCCTGTTTCCTCGTTTTCTCCCCCTACCCTCTCAAATTTGGCAGAAAACGCGAGAAACGCTGGGAAAGTGGGGGACGGACGACCGTCTAGACCGTCTAGCCGGGTCCAGTGCGCCATGGCGAAAACGGAACGTGATAGCCGTGATAGCCTTGCGGGCCCCTGCGACGACCCCCCCGACCCGGCCAACACGGCCCCCGACTTGGACGTCGACGTGTTCGCGTTCCAGTGGCGGCAGGCCAGGATGCCCCACTCAAAAACACTACTTGCCACGCGTGCCAGCGCACCGGGCACATTGCACGGGCCTGCCGATCCAAGCCGCAGGGCCAACCCCGCGGCCGGGACCATCTCAACAAGGGGCATACGCACAGCGGCCCCGTAACCTGAACTATATGTCAACCCGGGGGACTACCCCCCCGCCCCCCCACCCCTCGGGTCCGATTACCCCTTTGAAATGTCAGCACTGTATACGGGAGTCGACAACGTGCCGACTCACGGGGTGAGTGAGATAGCGGGCCCCTCCCCCAGCTGCGTGGCGCGCAGAGCCCGCCCAGGTGCCTGATAGGCCCTGGCAGGGCATAAGCGAGGACATGTACCACACGCAGGAGGGAGGGGGTCAACAGCACGACACGGACTGGGACTGCCTGTTCCAGTTCCAGGCCGTCCCTCAGGAACAAGTCCAGGGCGGCCCGGCCGGGCCGCAGCCGCGGCCGCGCCGGCCCATCAAAGTGCCGGTGCGCATCAACGGGGACGTGGTCGAGATGGAGATCGACACGGGGGCGGGTGTGTCAATCATAGATGAACACACGTTGCGCCAACATTGGCCCAACATTCCCTTGCAGCCGAGCCCTCTCCGGCTGCGGGCATGGAATGGCACAGGTGCGCGCCAAACGGTTGGCACGCACCATAGTGTGGTGGCCAGGCCTGAGCAGAGTGACATTGACCGTTACGTGGCTTTGTGCACGGACTGCCAAACTCACCGACCGGACCCCCCGGCCCCGCAGCCGGCGCCCTGGCCGACGGCGCGGCCATGGGGTAGAGTACACGTCGATTTCGCAGAGCCCACAAACAAGCATTTCCTCTTCGTCTTGGTGGACTCCGCGACGAACTATATCGACGCGTACTGGACACCAGGCCCGTCGGCGCAGGCCGTCGTGCGGTGCCTTGCTCGCGCGTTTTCCACTCACGGGCTGTGTGACACGATTGTGAGCGACAACGCCACCTGCTTCCACAGTGAGCGTTACTGTCATTTCCTGGACGATGTCGGGGTGGCCGTGCAAACCATGAAGGACATGCTGGAAAGGCTGCGCGGCGATGACGAGGAACGGCTCACGGCCGCCCTCGCCGCGCACCGCACCACGCCGGGGGGCGGACGGGCTGTCGCCGGCGCAGCGCTTGCTCGGCCGCGCGCCGCGCACCCTCTTGCACCAGCTCAACCCCCGGTCGGCGCGGCCGCCCTCAGCGCCAACATGCGCTCCCCCACCCCCAAAGTTCCACCCCAATCAGCCCGTCTGGTTTAGGACCTACGGACCTGACACCAAAGTTCGTTGGGCCCCCGGGCAAGTACAGGCGACGCTGGGCCAGCGTGATTTTTTAGTAACACCTGCTGTGGGCATGTTCCAGGACCGTGCCCAGCATCGGGCCCAGCAGCAGCTCCGCCGCCGCATCCTGCCGGTGCCGCCCTCGGCCCGTGCGGCCCCCTCGCCGGTCCTCAGGGAGGCCCGAGGCCCTTCAACTCCACCGCGCCGGCGCGCGGACAGCTCCAGCAGCGAGGGGTTGCCTCTGTCCTCTGTCAGAATTTTGACAATTGTCGGTGTCATGCATAACGTCATCACTTTCATGCATATCATCAGGCACATAATTCTTATCCAACATATCATCATCATCATCTTCATCATCATCATCAATGTCATCAGCCAAAACAGTGCAGTCACCATACAAATCATTGTCATCACAAGTTTCCGACACCTCTGGGACTTCAGACACTATGGACGAGTTCATCCAGGTTCCATATTTCACACAAAACATCCCTTTAGCAATATTATCTGAGCCAAACTGTAAGAGAATTTGTTCAGTAATTAACAAAAAATCTAGACATACAACAAATAAGCTTTAAAACACAATTGGTTACCTCAACAAGAACCGAGTTATCATCGCGGTTGTAGTCTGAGCATTTAACAACGGTGACATCCTTATCACCTTGAGCCACTTTCTCACGGGCCCTTGTTTTTTCTAACATTTTGATGAACATTCTCTGAAACAGAATAAAACATACAATGAAGCTCCTGTGGCCATATAACCTTCACAATAACGTTCCATATTTCGGTAACGTAAGATGATATACCTCCATAAAAGGCTTCGGTAGGTTCCGAAATTTCAGAGTTCTCGTAGTTTTCAAATTGTGCTCGAAATTAAGCGCCTTTTTGGATTTTAATGGAGGAAAAGGCGTTAAAGAGAAAAGTCTCTTATTTTTGAAGGCCTCAGGTGTTGAAATGGTACACTTTTTCTTGCTTTTACTGCACTCGGCTCCTTTCCCATCATCTTCATCATTGGTCTTTTGTTCGTGGCGGATGTTGTTGATGTTGTCTTCGTTGTTTGATATACAAGAAACTATTTTTACCGAGTGAGGGTTAGGGACTTAGAATGAAAAATCGACGAGATTTGTTAAGTGTTCTCAAAATAATACCATGGAACTCAAAAAAAAGTTCATAGATGGTAACAATACCAGCATTTCCAGTTTCAAATGGTATAACTGTTATGACTGTGGGTTATTCTGTGTTCTGAGATACAAATGGCAACATGTTTGGTGTTACACTGCACTGAGAACAATACTCGTTCTCCTACCACCAAGTAGAGCTAGGTGGGTGGTAAAGAACGAGTAAAAAAGCCATAATTTTGACTAATTTTGAACTTAATGAGGCTGCATCATAATGGCAGATGCTTACCTGTGCTGTCCAAATGTCCAATCCTTTTGGCTTTCCTTCTCCTGTCAAACAAAGTTTTGTATGCCAGCAGTGAGCTTGTTTCCGGTTGGTCCAGCCAAAGCGGAATGGGGTGTGAGACCGGTAGAAAACAGTCTTCCATATTTTCTTCTTCTTGTGTTCTTTTTCATCAGTCTCTTCTAGTTTTATCTTCTTCAGCGGTTTATTTTCAGCATCTTCGACAACTTCATTAAGACTATCGGCATGTAGGATCAAGTCTACAAAGGGGTTGTCTGTCTTCTCCCTGGTCCCTTATGGATCTGTTCTCCTCCTACAACCCCTATATAAGAAAAGTTATAAACAATGACACAAAGTTTACAATCAAATGCCATATTCTGTAAAATCAAGTTACCGCAGTAAAACTCACTGTATGCATGCACAATTATTTTTTCTTTAGGTAGCACTCTCTGGACTACAAATTTAAATTGCATTGTGCATCCTTCTCTGGTGCATTTTGCTCGCCCCGTCCACAATAAACTGCTTTCTGGCCACATTTTCTCATCCCGAGAGTCTGCTGTTAGATAGTTGGCATTGTAGTTGGCCAGAGAACAGTCACCATGAATTTGTTTGAAGGCCTTGAACAAGTCACAGGTCCAGCCTGTCTTAAGTCTCTGTCGGCCTTTCTCATAGTGGTTGGTGAACCATTTTCTGGACATCGCAAACTTTCCGATCTTTTCATAATTATCCGGTGGCGGCATATTGGCACCTGAAATTGACAAGAATACCACTGTGATCGACATTGTATCATTCGGAGCGTCCTGTCGAGGACACCCTCGGGGACAACGCTTATTGTTTCCCTGTGAATATCGCGACATGCCACGCCCCAGCTCAGCGCAGCGCAGGCAGCACCGAAGGCACGCTAATGCGAGCGGTTGCCTACCCTGTCAGGGGCTCTTCAGCAGAACCAAGGTAATGTGCAGTATCTTGGCTGAATCAGTCCACTTTGAGGAACGTTTGTGCATCGTGAGAGACATTATAAAACTTTGGGCTGATGGTCATGAAGTTGTAGTGTCCAGAAAGGGAGAGATTGGAAATAGAAAAGGTAACATTTAGTTAGTTTTTCATTCTCAGATATTTATTATCATTGAAATTACCTGCAAGTTCTTGTAAATCTTTTCAGGCCAGGAAAGAAAGACAGTCAGCCATTCGCCTACTACATCTACTTGCAGTGGCAAACCTGTAGCAGACTCTTTACAAGAAAAGACAGTTACTTTTATTCCCATCATTTGATGATTTTGTCTGTTGTTTTACTCTGAATCATATTGTTTTTATTTATTTGATTTCAGAGGGTGTGGACCAAATAGTGGCTGCTAGTGCTAATGGGGACTCTTCCCAAAAAGAGGCAAGGATATCGGTTACATTTGCACAAGTGCACTCTGGTAGTCAAGCTGCTGACAAGGAATTTAAAAAGCCTACAGAAAAGATGAAATGTCTGAGTCAAGAATTCATCAATCAGCCTGGAGGTATTTTTTCTAGTCAAGATGCAACTCTGCTTTATATTTTTAGTCTTAAAAATAAACCTTTTTTTCTTGTTTTATTTCAGACAATAGCAAAATTGAACTTATCATTTTTGGTGATGAAATTGTCACAGACAACGAAGGTGACGACATTGTAAGTGATGGCTATTAAATGGTCGCTAATAAATTTGACAGTGATGAAGGCCAAGATGTTGGTGGTGATGGAAGTGCTAGCGATGACAACGTCACCAGAAAATTATCACTAATGAAATTGTCAGTGACAACCAATGTGATGACATTGATAGTGATAGCAAGGAAATGGTCACTAATAAAATTGACAGTAATGAAGACCAATATGATCGTAGTGATGTCAGTGGTAATGATGACAATGTCACCAGAGATATTGCCACCGATAAAACTGAAGATGTTTCCGGAAAAAAATGTGGTATGTATCAATGTTTATGTTAATTGCTCAAATGTGCTACAATATTAGAATAGAAATAATCAAACAGTATGACTTTCTTTTTCAGATACAGAAAATAAAGAGATTTTTAAAATTGATGACTGGGGCTCCTTATTCAATGATGATTTGGACAAAAGTTTAATGGCTGTTGAGGCTGAGGATGTTGGAAGTTGTATTTCTCAAGTTTTTACTCCCCTTACAGTGGAGAGACAGGCAAATGAAAGCCTTGATGAGGCTGAAGAAAATGTGGCCCTGCTCTGTAAAGTTATCACTGAGAATACAGAGGAGGAGGTTGGAAGTAATCGTGTTGATGGGGGACAAAATGAAATTGTGTCCTCTGAGTCTTTCAGTGCTGATGAAACTGAAATGGGTCCAAATTGCTTCTGTAAAATTCCTGCAGTAAGGTATGAATTTCTTTGGTCTCCTGTTCGTTTCTCAATTTTATAAGTGAAACAAAATAGTTCATGGGTGTTTGTGTTTTGAAGACGCACCAGCAAGAAATCTGGAAGACCGTTTTGGGGCTGCACTAATTACTTTGCCACTGGCGAGGGAAGCAAGAAGTGCCACTTCCATCGGTTTGCCAAGTCCAACAAGACAAAGACATCAGGTAGCTTTTGCTAAAGAAAATCCCCAAATCTGAGTATTGTGCTTAATTAATTTTCATGCTTGTTTTACCCTACAGTGTCTGAAGCTTTACAGGGGGTTTCACTGCCTCTAAGTGTCAAATGTAAAGGCAGGCCATGAAAAACTGGGACAGTACAAATACAGTTTTCTAAGAAAGGTGTGTAATTGCATTGCTTATATAACTGCCATTAAGTAACCATAGCCTCAACTGTAGTGTACTCTACAGTTAAAAGATTTAACTCAACAATATTTTTAAAATGTCAAAATAATTTGCAAAACCAAAATTTGCACAAATGAAATATTTTAAGGTTTGCCTCACAGGGATTTGTCTTGCTCTGGATTCTGTCAAAATTTGTACTTTTTACGTATTGATTGCTTTCTTAAAGGTCATTGAGTGAACTGCAGGACTTTGAAAACTCTGTATCTCATCAGAAACTCATTGTTATGGTGGAAACTAAAATTTATTTGATAAATAGGTGACTTATAATGTGCTCAACAGCCCTCTTTTATTTACAGGATGTGATTCCCAAATGACAAAACCTGGTAATTTATTGTTAATCATTTGATCATTTTAACTGTGCTATTTAGAATACTGTTTTAAACTTTTCTTTCTTCCAGCAGGTGCATTTATGACCCCTTTCCAAGTGGCCTCCCAGGGACGGCAGGAAAGGGGAGAGAAGATAAGCGACCAGGATGTGCTGGATAATGAGGATGGAACATACATTGACTCATCGCAGACCTCCAAAGGCACAACATACCTGGTAACTGCGGACAGCTGCACCTGTCCTGACCGTATTCTTGTGTGTAAACACATTGTGAAAATTAGGCAAATTATGAAGAAAGGTAATAAAAAAATTGCGGTCACTTCCTTACTGTATTTTTCTTCTTCTGATGGTGTTCAGTGCAAAGTAGCGGAGGGACCAGAATCAGTAGGGTACCTCCAAATAACGAGCATGCATTATACTGCTTTTAGGGTGTTTGCATTTTCAGGAAAATTCATCGCCTTGAAAATAAGTACATCAGTAATAATATGGATGCATGTGGGAATTTGGCACATGAACACTAATGTCAACCTTAATTTGTTTCAGCATTACTGAAATCATTGCGATGGTTACTTGCATGTAAAGTTGTAGCCACTCAAGTACAATCAGCAGAGGTACTTTTTAAATTTTACTCTATTCAGTCAAAGGTCTCATGTTTGCTTTCACAAGTACATTCATTTGATCTTTTATTGGCTCATCTTTCTTGTGTGTAACCATTGCATTAATTTCTTAGCTACTCTCCTTTTTGTTCACTTGAGAGTGTGGTGAGTGAAAAGCCTCAGGAATTGTACTTACGGTAAAATGTAGGAGCATTACAGTTGTACACACACCTAAGGCTGTACAAATTAAGCACTTAACCACTAAAACCTTATTGCTAGTGTTGTTCACTTCTTAAACGAAACTTTGTTACCTTCAGATCAAGTCACCAAAGCATGCTGTGTTTGTAATGAGGGAGAACCCTTACACTCATGCTCTACATGTAAAAGGCCAGTTCATGCCATACCTCCCTGCTCCAATCCAGGGCCAGAGGAAGGTTATGGAAAGGATTGCATTTGCCAGAAGTGTGGAAATGGTTTGTACCACAGTTATACTATCTATTTGAAATTTTATGTTATTAGGTGAGGTAATGGCACCATTTTTTTCCACAGCAAAACCAAGAAACGCTGAAGAAAGCTCAAAGAAGAGGAAGCTTTCAGAAAGTGAGGAGGCTAATGAGGATAGTTCTCAGGCTGATGGTTAGTCTATGTATAATACATCAAAATTTAGTTTGGAAGGTGACATTTCTTACAAGATTCTAATTTTTTTTTTTTTTTTTTGCAGTATGTACTCAATCTCGTTTTGGGAGAAAAATTAAAAAAAAGATAGCTTTCACGCCTACTAAGAACACATAGTAAACTTTTGTGTTTTTTCAAATGATTGCTCTTTTTGGAAATTCTTTAAACATTCTAATCTAATTTTTCCTGATGAGAAGTTGATATTATAAAATATTTAACATTTTAAAATGTTTTACTTTAGTAGAAATTGAAATTACTTTGGATTTTATGTATTCATTCTCGTTACGAGAGTATAGAAAAAAGATAGCTTAAATGCCTACTAGGAACCCCTTTTTTTTTTTTTTTTTTTGAAATAATTGCTCTTTGTGAATTTTTTTTTTGACATTCTAACATAATTTATCCTGCTAAAAAGTTGACTTTATAAATTTTTTAACATTTTAAATTGTTTTACTTATAGTAGAAATTTCATTGAATTTTATAACTATGACCAAAACTGAGTGGCTTTTTTCTCTTAAATTGTTGAAGACAGCACTTAATGCGGCTTTTGATATGATGAAAATAGATACATGTATGTAACTCTGTCATTGTGGCACAACTTGTATGTATACTGTACTTCCCTAATTAGTCAAAACAATTTGCTCTCCATAAAACTATCTGCTTTTTACATCATGTTCGTTCTCCACTCTTAGCAAAAAATCTTCCTTTCTGAACCAATTTTAGTTTTCTCCAGATTCACGATTGCATGAATGAATTTGACTGCGAATGTTTACATGACAGCAGTTACATTAGAGAAATACGTGACTGGGAAATGCTCTGAATCACATCTGATGGATGACCGATGAGATCTGGGGAAACAGAAGTGTTTTCTTAAGAAAAATATTGCATATGCAATTTAACATTACACACATTGAAATAAGGGTAAAACAAATGTCCCCTCGATGTTGTAAATACTCTGGCCCAGCCCAATGGGAACTGAACATTAAAACTGGCTGGAAATGGGGTCCTTTGACTGTCATTTTAGTTACTATCAGGGAAGACCCCCACTCCTTCCCCCCCCCCCCTCCCAAAAAAAGGGACGTAAAATTGACATACCTTGACGCAGGCGCGGTTTAAAGTCCGACTGGAAAGGGGCGCACCCCAGGTTGCCTACATACAGGGGTTTTGTCGCGCTATTTGCCTACTTTCCAGGCGGCTATCTAGTGACCTATAAACCGCGCCTGCCTTGACGTAAGTTTGATATCAAGTGACGTGGTGCCGATCTCTTGGCTATACATACAAAAACACAGCTGCAATTAGTCTCCCAATAGTGTTGCAATTTTATTTTGGACATTTCTTACTAAAGTTGACCTGGTAAAGAAGGGAAAAAAAGAGGAGGAAAAAACGAATTGGAAAATCAACCAGAGTCTTGTATTTTTTTGGAATTTGTAAGTAATTCTCTTATCGTGAGCAGGAAAACACTTTAATAAACTTACACTGGATGATGTAAGTTTTCAAATGGTTCCAGATACACACAAACGGCGCCATCTCGATATCTAGCCGGTATAGTCTTTCCGCAAGCTCAAGCTCTGGACTCCTCCTGCCTTAGCCGTAGGGGGAATACCTCATTCGAAATGACGCGCCCAAATTGGTCGATCTCAGCTGAGTTGCCTAATGGCCAAAATTTGGGCGCCTCCATCACAGCCGCTATCTGCCCGGGCGCCCGAATCTTTGGATTGGGCGAATAGGTCATCCTATGTAGTACGCCCAAATCGGGCAGTCTTAGCAGAGTTGCCTAATGGCCCAAATTTGGGCGCCCCCATCACAGCCGCTATCTGCCCGGGCGCCCGAATCTTTGGATTGGGCGAATAGGTCATCCTACACAGTACGCCCAAATCGGGCAGTCTTAGCAGAGTTGCCTAATGGCCCAAATTTGGGCGCCCCCATCACAGCCGCTATCTGCCCGGGCGCCCGAATCTTTGGATTGGGCGAATACGTCATCCTTTATAGTACGCCCAAATGTGTTGGGCGATTAGCGATCTCTCTGTAATCGACCCAAATTCGGGCGAATTATTGGGTATTTGCTATTTGCCCCATTCGGGCGAAGAGCGAGTTCACTTTAATTCACACAATTTGGGCTAATATAACTATTCTTTTCCTTATTGGACACCTCGTTATTGGAACCGGGTCCCGTCGATTGCGGATATACCTGGGTGACCAAGGCTCGGGTCCCGTCGATTGCGGACATCGAGGGGAAAAAGGGAGGATTATGCGGGGAAAAAGGGAAATTGTCGATTGCGGACATCCCTAGGCGGGCGCGTTGGGTTGCCTACCTCTCCGGGTCTTGCATCCCACTTTGAACCAGCAGACCTGCCCACTACAACCAACGGGGCTGAAAGCCTTCACACCGATTTCAATCGGCAGTTTGCAAGCCTTCAGGTCCTGTTGGAAGTTCAGGCCCAGACTTACGTGAAAATAAGAACTACCAAGTGTGGTGAAAGCAAGAGGCGGAAGGCAGTAATAGTATGTGAGCTGAGTGAGAAACAAAAGAAGGCATGGCAAGAAGTCCTAAGCGGTAACAGGCACCTAATATCATTTTTAAAACTTCGTGGATGTCAAAGAACTGAATTTTATATAATGTATTCTGAATTCAATTTTCATATTTTGGTTAAGTGTTTTATAATATAACATATGTTGGACTGTTGAACTAATTTCATTTTTTAAAATTATGTTTATATCAAACAATGTCAATACAGTATGCACTTTAGACTACATTGTGTCACTTCTCGCCTTCTTTGCCGTTTTATACGTTTTATCAAAACATTTTCTAAAAATTGCGCGTTGGGATGCAAGCCCCAGGGAGGTAGGCAACCCAACGCGTCCACCCGGGGATGTCCGCAATCGACAATTTCCCTTTTTTCCCGCATAATCCTCCCTTTTCCCCCTCGATGTCCGCAATCGACAATCCAGGCGCCTCCCATCCAGGTATGTCCGCAATCGACGTACACTCAGTATCGTCTGCTGTCCGAGACTCCTGGTAGGTTAGTGACGTGTTTCCCGTCAACGCATATAGAGGGCGCCACCGGTGCCGATTGTCTTTTGTCAATGCTCGGAGTTCGCTCCAAAATGTGTGTGTGAAGTCAGTTCTAATAAAGTCTCTCAATACGAAGGACGTGTATTCGCTTGCTCCAACGGTCCTCAATTCCAATTATTACTGCAGTTAGCAAATTATCTAAAGGTGATCTATCGAGATACGCCACGATCACCTCAATGGCGACGAGGATTATTTACGAACTCTGTGTCAGTGAATTTTAAGTGAACAAATAGTGTCTAATGTAAAGGAGGTGAAGAGCCGGCAAGATGGCGGCACAGCAACCTGTAGGAGTTTTGGTGGGAGGAATTGGAGAACTGGAGCATTACGACGCCAATGGACATACTTCGTTCACCCAGTGGGTTGAGCGATTTTCAATCTACTGCGATGTCAACGGCATTCTGCCCGAGCCCAGAGATGCCAACGGGCATTTTCTCCAACAGTCCAACAGGCGGCGTGGCCTCTTCCTCAACATGATGGGGCCGCGTGCCTACTCCATCGTCCATTCGGCATGTCTACCCAACTCTCCTTCTGAGTTTTCAATTCAGAATTTGGTTATAATTCTGAAATCTCATTTTGAGCCTATCGGTAATGTCGCGGTGGAGCGGTACAACTTCCGACACCGCATGCAGCGGCCAGAGGAGTCCGTGGTTGAATACATCAACGCCCTGCAAGAACTCGCTTCCCGATGCGATTACGAGGGTCGCGAATTCCATCGCAATCTCCTGGAACAGTTAGTGGCTGGTGTTCGTCTCCCCGAAGTTCGCAAGGCAATCATGGTGGCGAACCTAACCTGGGCCAACATGAAAGCCATCGCCATACGCACGGAAGGCGACATCAAGCACATGGCGAAGCTCGCTCAGTCCTACGCTCAGAACCAGGCAAGATCTGTCCATCAAGTGCAACCACAGAAGAAACCAGATGTCAACAACAACTTCAACAAGAACAAGGTCAAGATCAACCCTCAGCAAGCCGGAAATTCAGTGAAGACCGAGTCCAAAGTAGGGAATGACCAGGAGAGGAAATTCAATCCCTGCTACCGCTGCGGGCGCCGTCACAACTGCAAGACCTGCCCTGCAGTTAACTGGGAGTGTAACTTCTGTAAAAAGATAGGTCACACCTCAGTGGTCTGCAGAAAAAAGAAGAAACCGGAGGTCAAGCAGGTCTCTGTGTCCAACCCCCCTCCTGAAGCAGGTACCGAAGACATTGACCAGGTGGTCGATGAGCTGCTAGACTTCGGTCTTTTTGATTAATTAAGGCCTTGCTTGAGAGTGAGTTAATTTCGTTCTAGACTTTTCCTTGTGTGGTGTTCGTCCTGGAGAAGCAGCTGGTCCAGTTTCAAGTTTCAACGTCAACCTGGTGCAGTCTCCTACTTCTGAGCCATTAATCAAGAAACTTCTTGTGAACAATATTCCCTTGGAAATGGAAATTGACACTGGATCAGCTGTCTCATTAATTTCACTTCAAGACTTTCAGTCCAAATTCCCTGAATGCAGCTTCTCCAGCAGTTCTACTGTCCTGTCCGTAGCCAACAAAAAACCTTTGAAAGTTTTAGGTGAGCTACTTGTTACGGTGAAGTGTTGTGGTGTGGAGTACAAATTACCATTACTTATCTGTGATATTTTAGAAATTCCCTTGCTTGGTCGTCCTTGGTTGGACATTTTAGTACCTAAATGGAGAGAAATATTTTCATTATCTGTCAATTCTGTTAAAGCAGTCCAAAATCAAATCCCTACTGTTGAGTCCTTAGCAAAAATTTTTCCTAACACCTTCGATCAAAACAATGATAAGCCAATTAAAGGTTTCAAAGCTACCTTGGTACTTAAAGATAATGCCATTCCTGTCAAGCACAGAGCTTATAAAGTTCCCTTTGCTATTACTGATAATGTTAATCAAATCTTAGATCGAATGGAAGCTCAAGGCAAAGCTATCAGAGTTAGACATGCCACTTGGGCCTCTCCTTCATTTCCTGTCTCTAAAAAGAATGGTGATTACCGTCTTGTGGTTGATTTCAAGAAAACCATTAATCCCCAATTGCGTGTTGATCATTATCCAATTCCTTCTCCAGAGGAAATATTTTCCAGTTTGTCTAAGAGTGTGTCATTTGTTAGCCTTGATTTAAAAGATGCTTACATGCAGTTGGAACTCTCTCCTCAGTCCCAAGAGTTGTGTGTTATGGCAACTCACAGAGGTTTCTACAAATTACAACGTCTTCCCTTTGGTGTTGCCTCAGCAGCAGCCATTTTTCAATCTGTCATGGAAGAAATAGTCTGTAATATTGAAAATGTCAAAGTGTACCTTGATAATTTATTAATTCATGGTTCTAGTATAAGTGCTGTAATCCAAACCACCCTATTGGTTCTTTCCCGCCTGGAAAAGCACAATGTTCGTCTTAATTTAAGTAAATGTGAGTGGTTTGTAGATCAAATTGAATTCTTAGGATTCATCTTGTCCAAACATGGTCGTCAACCTAACCCTGGCCTAACTTCGGCAATTCATGCTGCTAGTCCTCCTGTCAATGTTAGCCAGCTTAGATCCTTTTTAGGTCTAGTCAATTTCTACTCTATTTTTATACCCCAATTTTCTACCATGGCTAAGCCTCTGTATTCATTGCTTCAATCAGGCCAATCATTTCAATGGTCTCAAGAGGCAGAAGCTGCCTTTATTCAATGCAAGCAAGCAATTACCTGTGATAAAGTCCTAGTTAATTTTGATCCTTCTTTACCTATTGTTGTGTATACTGATGCCAGTCCTTATGGCATTGGCTCAGTTTTGTGTCATTCTGTTCCTGTGAAGAACAAAACAGTGGACCGCCCTGTAATGTTTGTATCCTCTTCTCTATCACCTGCACAGCAAAATTATGCTCAGGTTGACAGGGAGGGGTTAGCTGTTATTCATGCAGTTACCAAATTCCATAGATATCTATGGGGTCGTCAGTTCACCCTCATTACTGATTGTGAAGCTATTCAGCGCATTTTTAATCCAAATAAGTCATTACCTGTTCGGACCGGCCATAGGCTGCAGCATTGGGCCGCGATCCTTCAGAGTTATTCTTACAAACTTATTCACAAAAAGGCTGAGTTTCTGGCAGCAGCGGACGCGCTCTCCAGACTCCCTTCCCCAACTCTTGTCCAAGATCTGCAAGTGGGCGCTGTTAAAGTTGCAACACAGCTGCCTGTCACTGCGGATCAGGTAGCCCTTGAAACTGCCAAGGATCCTACCCTCCAAGTTGTCCTCAAATTCGTCCACACGGGTTGGCCACCCAAAGGCGAAGTTGTTAAAGTTCCTGAAATTGATCCTTATTTTAAATTAAGAGATAATTTATCCATCCTAGGAAAGTGCCTTATGTTCTCTAATAGAGTAATCATTCCTGCTAGTTTAAGATCTCGTGTACTCAGTCAAATCCATGAAGGTCATCCTGGCGTTGTTCGTTCCCTAATGTTAGCAAGGGCTTACTGTTGGTGGCCTTATATGGACCAGGATATTGCTGACATGTCAGCTAATTGTACTGTTTGTGCTCTAGTCAATTTTAATCCAAAGAAGACTTTTGTTCCTTGGCCTGAGTCTACCTCCCCTTTTGAAAGAATCCATGTAGATTTTTATGAGAAAAATTCTCTCACTTATTTCATTCTTTGTGATTCCTTTTCTAAGTGGCTCCACATCTGCCACATGCCAAGAACAACTGCTTCAAGTGTCATTGATGTTTTGCTGTCTGTTTTTGCTTTGTTTGGTTTGCCTAAAATTATTGTAAGTGACAATGGTCCTCCTTTTGACAGCAATGATTATGCTGAGTTTTGTACTAAATTCAATGTTCAAATTCTTCATTCCCCTCCTTATTCTCCTGCCTCCAATGGCCAGGCAGAAAAGGCTGTGGACATAGCCAAGAAAGGTATGGAAAAGATTATCCTGTCTGAGTCCCACAACCACAATTCTTCAAATGCAAATGTTGATCTGTCTGTCATTACTACTCGATTGAGTAAATTTCTATTCAACTACCGTAACACCCCTACTACTACGACGAAGAAAACACCAAATGAGATTTTGTTATTATTTAAGCCTAGAACTATGTTAACTCAACTTGTTCCAGTTTCCAACAAGCCTAGTACTGCCCATTTTAAAGAAGGCGATAATGTCATGTTCAAGCTCAATGCTCGAAGCCCTGTTCTTCAAGGTGTCATTGTGGAAGTACGAGGTCCCACTAGGTATCTAGTTTCTGTGAGCGGTGTTCAAAGAGAAGTTCACCATAATCAGCTCTCTCGAGCACCTTAGTAATCCTTCCTTCCTTCATGTTATTGTTTACAACAATTTTGTTTCAAGTGCTTTATTGTATTGTCTAGTTTTAAGAAATTTTGCTGTCTGTTCAATTAAAAGCAATGTCTAGATTAAGTTCACTTCTTTGTATTTTTACACTTTTGTAAAATGTCTGTGTTTTTGAATTCAAAAGAGACCCCGGGTGGGTGACGTGTTTCCCGTCAACGCATATAGAGGGCGCCACCGGTGCCGATTGTCTTTTGTCAATGCTCGGAGTTCGCTCCAAAATGTGTGTGTGAAGTCAGTTCTAATAAAGTCTCTCAATACGAAGGACGTGTATTCGCTTGCTCCAACGGTCCTCAATTCCAATTATTACTGCAGTTAGCAAATTATCTAAAGGTGATCTATCGAGATACGCCACGATCACCTCAGTTAGGTGTGGACACGGGGTGAGCCGCGGCCGGACGCCACACGCCACGCCGCCGGACGGGCGAGGGAAGCGGAGGGAGAGAGAGTCGCGGCCGCGGACGGCAAGTGGCCGCCGCCGAGCACCGCGGAGGCGCCGCGGCCGCGGCCGCGCCGGGGAAAGGGGCTGGCCTGGCTGTCGGACTCCGCGGGGCGGGGCGGGGCGAGGCGGGGCGCGGCGGGGCGCGGCGGGGCGGAGCGCGGCCGGCCCTGCGCGCCAGCCCGACGCGCATGCGCACAGCGCGGCCACGGAGCAGCAGCGGGGCCTTATCGACCCGGCTGAGCCCGGCCCGGCGCTGGGCGCGGGCGCGGGCCGCGCTGGGCTGGGACCCGCCGGCCTGGGCCCTCAGTCCGCCCCGCGCCGCTCCGCACCGTGTGCACAGCCGCCATGGCGCTCACCGTCCTCGAGAAGGTCGGCATCGTCTTCATCCTGGTGGTGGCCGTGCAGCTGGTGCGCCGCCTGCTGCAGCTGTTCTACGACCACGTGGTGGCGCCCGCGCTGCGCATGAACGTGGACTTCACCAAGTACAAGGGCACCTGGGCAGGTGAGTGAGTGAGCGAGCGGGCGAGCATGTCATGTGGAGAGGTTATCTCTGGGCGCGAGCAGACGACGCGGCCCGGGCCTGCGCCTCGCGGTGGTGATGTTGAGCAGGTCGCGGCCCTGGCGTGTGGGCTCGGTGCCTGGGGTGTTGGAGGCGGTGGCAGGGCGCCCGGCGGTTGTCAGCGGTCAGCGCGCAGCGAACGACGCCCGGGCGCCCGAGCGATCACCACCGTGTCCCATCGTGTCAGATTGCAGAGAGAGATAGCGGCGGGGATATGATGCGGCGGCATAGATGCGCTGCCCGCTGCGAACCTCGCGGTGTGCTGTCGCCTGATTCCGGACAGCGGTTAAAAGTGTCTTTTCTCTTGCTCCTTATGGGTTCTCTCCATGAGTGCGACAAGGATAGATAGACGAAAAGAATACGAAACCGACTCTCGGAATCCTACAGCTGTGCAGCCCCCGCCGCTCCACCGCCCGCCGCTGCCACAGCTGCGCTGCGTCGGGTGGGACTTCCCTCCCGGGCTGGACAAACACCGGACCCGATTGGCTTTGCGCCTTGTCACCTGCGTTTGGGAGGATTTAGCGGAACATCGAGGCGCGCTAGCGAGCTGTGTCCTCCTCACAGAGGCGCGGCCCAGCTCGAGCGAGAAAGCTGCCGAGCCGCGGGGCGGGCGCGGGGCGCGGGGCGCGCGCGCTGCAGCCGGAGGTTTGGACAGGCCAGCCGGGCCGGGCCGGGCCGGCCTGAGTGTTTGCAGCGGCACTCGCTGTGCAGCTCGCCGTCGTGCAGTGCCGTGCCGTGCCGAGCTGACTCGACAAAGTCTAGTCCAGCACAGCCCGGGCCGCGGCAGCAGCGACAGAGGGCTAAGCGCTCGCGGGGCTCGTCTGGGTCTGCCCACCGAGACGCGGCGGGGTGGGGCGGGGCGGGGCGGGGCGGGGCGGGGCGGGGCGGGGCGGGGCGGTGCAAAGCGGCCACTCGGTTGACGTGGAACCCTCCCAAATGCGCACCCCGAGCCCCGGGCGCAGGTGTCGGTCTGATTAACACAGAATGCTCGAGTCAAGGTCTCCGGGGTCAGCCCGACCCGCAGCTAGGGTCATGGGAGGCGGGGGCAGCGCGGGGGTGCGGGGCGGGGCCCCCGGGGGCTACTGGCGACGAGGGACGAGGGGCAGCCGCGGCGCGCGGCGGGGCGGGGCGGGGCGGGGCGGGGCGGGGCGGGGCGGGGCGGGGCGGGGCGGGGCGGGGCGGGGCGGGGCGGGGCGGGGCGGGGCGGGGCGGGGCGGGGCGGGGCGGGGCGGGGCGGGGCGGGGCGCCCAACGACACTCGGCTCCGTGTCACGTGGCCACCACCGGCCCTCAGGTCCCAAGCTGGAGGAGATCGCAGATCGCACACCCAACAGTCTACCGCCCAAACAATAAGCCCCAATCATCCGTAGAAACGAGCGTTCGGTTTTGAAGAGCGGCGCGATTTGTGTTTTGCATGCGGCGGCACGACACACCGCAAGGACCGCTAAGCGCGGTCGTTTTGGGACGTCCGACAGCAACCTGTCGGCTGATTCCGCACAGCGGTCAATGGGAGGTATACGCGGCCCTCTCTCTCTCTCCCACCCAAATTGCAGTGCCTCATGAGTGCGACGAGGACGGAGGTACCTTATGAAAGTCCCGTGCGGAATCAGTCTACTGCCCCTGCTCCTGCTCCCTGCACTCGCGGTCTGATCTGCCGCCATTTGCACACCTTCGACCCGGCAATGATATGCGCGGGTAATGTGCACGCGCACTCCAGCAGGTTGATTCCGAAAAGCACTCTCCCTCTCTCTCTCTCGCACTCCTTCTGGCCGCGAGCCCTCCCCCCACGAGTGCGTCAAGGACAGAGACACGGAACCACCGTGTGCGGAATCACCCTAAAGCCGTGCGGCGTGCGCGCGGCGTGCACGAGGCGCGAGGCGTGAGCGAGCACACCCACCCGCCCGGGGCCCGGGGGGCCTCGCACCTCGCCCTCGCGCGTCTCCGTACCCTTGGCGACGACGACGACGACGTGGAGGCGGCCCGGCCCGGCCCGGCCGGGGCCCGACAACGCGCGAATGTAGATCAGTGGATGGTACCGCGCGGCCCCGGCGCACCTGAGTCACGACGGGTATGACGTCGTCTGTCACCCTGCGACATTGCGTTTGTTTTGCGTTTCCTCGTGCGTGGCTTAGCCCCGCCTCGCCCCGCGCAGATGCTAGGCTCGCGATACTTTGTTTCTGCTATTTCGTAGCGGGGCGAGGTGGTTGTCACACCGAACATCATCCCCCCCCCCACCACCCTCTTCCACCCTCACCCGCCCTACTGATCCACTGCAGCTGCCCGCCCCCGCCCCCGCCCCCGCCCGCCCCGCCGCGAGGACTCCCTCCATCGAGGACGCGCCGATGCCCCGAAGTGGATTGCAGTCCGCTCGCTTCACTTCCTGCCCCCCCCCCCCCCCGCCCCCTCGCCCTCCCCTGCCGCGCACCCCGGGGGGGAAGTCCTCGCCAACAGGCGCCACAGATCTCTATTTGGGCGTCACTCCTCACGAATCTCGACTTGCGGGAGGAGAAAAAAAAAGCTGATCTCTAATCTGCGAGTCTGTCTTGTCGCTGCGCTAGCTCCGCGGGGCGGGGCGGGGTGCGGCGGAGCGGGGGCACACGACCCCGCGAGCGTTCGCGTCGCGGCGCCAATCCGAATCGCAATAAACCATGTAAAATAATGCCCCCGCGCGCCCCAGGCGGTGGGACCGCGCTGCCGAGCGCATCGCACCGCGTGCTCAAGAATTATAGGGGGAAAAAAATCATCTGTTAAAAAATCCAGCGACGCTCTGCAGGCCTAGATCTGCATGTCGGAAGACAACGGGTGACACTCTGCCGATCTTCTTCGACATGGCACACGACGTAGAGTGCCGACTGACGCGAGAGATGATGTGAGCTGTCAGTCAGTGTGTGTGTGTGTGTGTGTGCGTCCGACTAGATCAACCTGCTGGAGCCGCCAGCTCTTCACGGGGAGAAAGTGTAAATGGTGGGAGAAAGAGAGGGACGGCACGGACGCGAGAGATGGGGCTTAAGAGGGAGAGAGGGAGAGAAGGGGGGGGGGGGTGATGCGGTATACTGGAGGGGATAGAGAGAGGGGATGGCCGGCCGACCACTGTCCAGCGGCCGGCGCGTCCAGATCAGGCTGAGCTGGAGCTGGAGCGTGCTGGAGCCGCTGGACCCTCTGCCGAGTTATTCGCCCTGTCTCTCTCGCACTCATAGGCTTCACCGTATAGGTGTGTGTGTAAGAGAGAGAGGCAGAGCGAGGAGAGCGCTCTTCAGAGCGGCGCGCCCGAGACGAGGGGTCCTTCACTCACTCAAAAAGTTAGTGCACACTCCAAAATGTAATCAGTCAAAAAAAATCAGAAGAAAAAGATTTTTTAAAAAATCAGCAAAAATCAAGAAAAATCATAGAAAAAATCAGCAAAAATAAAGGAAAATCACAAAAAAACTAGAAAAAATGAGACAAATCTGTGTACGCTTGAATTTCTAGTGAAGGACCCCTCGGGTGCAGAAGAGCAGCTCGGGGGGCGGTCTATTACTGGGTCTTATTACACGAGAAAAGAAGACTACGGAATGACGTGGATCAGTGTTACACTCGCCGCGCACGCGCGTCTTTGACGGGCGGAGGAATTTCATTGCGGTCCGATCGAGAACGCCTCTGACTTCGGAGATGCAGCCCAGGCGGCCCCGGCTCTGTAGGATGATTCCACGGCACAGCGGTTTTTCATCTCTTTCCTTGCCGCACTGGATGGGGCACTACCCGATGAAGCAAGAAAGATGAAACTGCTAAATGACATTCGGAATCGGCCTTCCCCGCTTTTACCGGCCCGGCCCGGCCCAGCCCAGCAGTCCACGAGCCGACTAGACTGTCGCTGCTGTCGCCCGGCGCGACGACCAGCTCACAAGTGAAGGGGAAGGAAAGGAAAGGAAAGGTGTGCTGAAATTTGGTGGCGATGTGCGCTGTCATGCTGCAAGTCGCCCCGCCACGCCCGGGACCCGGGACCCTTTGGCGCCCGAGGCCCGAGGGAAAGGGGACGGTGGCGACGGGACGGGCACAATGCACTCGGAAGAGCCCGTCCCGGAGCGAGCGTACCGTATGTGTGTTCGGCGCGGTGTGGCAAGTGCCGTTCCACTCCAGACGCTCAGCCTGCGGCCCCGGGCGGGGCGGGGCGGGGCGGGGCGGGGCGGGGCGGGGCGGGGCGAGGTGCAGCCGCACTGTCCCGAGTGTCAGAAGGAAGCATGGCAGCGCGAGCAGCGCGAGGCGCCAATAGCATCACAGGTGGCCTATTGACAGCCTCTGGAAGGAATATTGCGCCCCGCCCCGCCCCGCCCCGCCCCGCCCCGCCCCGCCCCGCACATGACTGCGGTGGCCAGCGACCACAAAGACTTGGTGCGGCGTAGCGCGCCACGAGGAGAACGCACTAGTTGGGACCAACACGCGTGGAGTGGACCCGGACCCGGCACCGTCGACTTCGACAAGAGTAATGTCGCTACTGGTGCTGCTGGGAAGAAAAGCGAGGGGTCACTGTACGGTCCCTTAAAATTTAAAAATGTCAAATTAAGCCCTACCCCAACATGTCAACAAGAAAACTCTGAAAAATCCAAAATGAACAAAAAAACTGGGAAAAAATGAAAAAGGCAGAAATCGGGTGCCAGATCAAAATTTATCAAAAAGTGACATAACTTTTCTTACAAAAATTTAAAGAAAATTAAAAACAAAAAAAATTAAAAATCAAAGGTCAAAAAGAATCATTGTACACATGTTGTGTGAGAGATCCCCCCTCAAAGAAAAGCGCTGCATGGCTCTACTTTAACGAATTGTGGCCAGTTCGCGAGACGGAGAGCGACAGAAAAAGTTGTTTGTAAAAATTAGGCTGCAAGCAGCGGGATGCGCCCTGTATGTGCGAGCTAGGTAGGCAACATGCACGTTGCACGTATATGTGCAAAGGTGTTGCCTGCCTAATGCAATGTGCAGCCCGCGCGTCACTCTCACGTTTGGGCTACCTTGTGCCTACTCGCCCACACGGTACGGGGTTTGCGGCGGCTGGGGGTGGTTAGCAACGGCGGCTGTTCTGTTCGCATGCAAAATGAAAATCGACCCGTTCTCACTCAGCAGGTTTCTCGGGGAGTGCGAGCTTATGGGGCCGGGCGGGGCGGGGAGCGACCTCAACGTGACGTGCGCAACACAGGGCGCAGCGCAGGGCTGTCTGAGTAGACCACCGGCGCGGAGCGGAGAAGACTGACTCAGAAGAGCGCTCACCTCGCCCTATGTCTCTCTCGCAATGGGTTGCACCGTGAAGGTGCGACAGAGACATAATGAGCGCTCAGAAGAGCGCTCACCTCATTCTGTCTCTCTCGCACCTGCGCGGTGCAACCCATGAGTGCGAGAGAGACAGGGAGAGGTGGGCGCTCTTCTGAATCAGTCTCTTCTATCCAGACCCGTTCCCATCAGTGCGGAGCGAGTGGGGCGACATTGGGGCGGAGCGGGGCGGGTGGCCTGGCGCCCGGGGCGCGGGACGTGACAACGCACGGGGAGAAATCCGTTTGAGTTGCGTGTCGGGGCGGGGCGGGGTGGGGTGGGGCGGGGTGGGGCGGGGCGGGGCATTGCGGACACTCTACAGCACGAGCCGCTGCTTGGAAGAGGGAATGCCCCTCATACCCCTCTGTCCTGTCATCGGCCGCACATCATAAAGCTGATCACGCCGCATGCTGCGATGCGGCCGGTGCGGCCGCTCCACCTGCTGCCAGTGGCGGATCTAGAGGCAGTTTTTTTTTGGCAAAGGAGTACTTTTTATCTACTTTTAGAGGCAAAGTATTGCTTTTTGCCTAACTTTCGAGCGGCTTCCTAGGTGCCATCGACGCGATGGGGAAACAACTCTGAAATTTTTGTACACCTAGTTCAAAAATATTATGACAAATTCCGACAAACTCAGAAAAATTAAAGCGAAAATTCACAAAAGTTCTCTTTAAAATATTCACGAAAATTCACGAAAAAAATCACAAAAAACCTATTAAGACTTCACGAAGATTCACGATAATTTACAAAATGCTTACACCAAAATTCAGAGTTGTTTCCCCCTCACATCGACACGACGGGGGGTAAAAGCCTTGCCTGCTGCCCCTGCAGCATGACCTGGCTGATGCTCGTCGCCCTCCTGGATCCCGCTGCTGCGCAGCGACATCGGCCAGACGACATGACGGCCCGTAAATGTGCCAGGCCAGGTCGTAATCCCCGTGCCCGTGCCGGCGCGTCGCGTCGCGTCGCCTCGCGTCTCATCGCGGCCCTCCCCTCCGCGCCCCGGGCCACAGGCCCAGGCCCAGGCCCAGGCCGGCGCATGCCCCTTCCGCCTTGGGACTGCCTTGTCATCCCTCCAGCTTTGAGCCCCGCAGGAGCCGCGCAGGGCCCGCAGGACCCGCAGGACCCGCAGGCAGCAGGTTTCACAACAGTCACTACAGGCGGCGGCAGCGCCGAGCCGTTAGGCCGCGGGGCAGGCGGGCGCCTTGGGGTTGGTGGTGGGCTACTTGGTGGGCCACATTGCGGGCCACCTGCTGGGAAACGGATGTGTCACAATGAACGCCACGACGCGGCAGCGGCTCGCCCCAGTACGCGGCCCCGCGAGGGTTCAAGTCCAAATGGGCACCCGTTATTCCGCGGACTACTGTGTCATTCAAGTACACTAACTTTCCCCCTGTTTTGCGCCCTGTTGCAGTGGTGACCGGCGCTACCGATGGTCTGGGCAAGGCTTACGCCGAGGCGGTGAGTACCCTTCGGGCGGCTGCCGACTTATTCGCAAATTCGCAAGAGCGCTCTCCTAGCTCTGTCTCTCTCGCACCTACACGGCGCAGCCCATCAGTGTGAGAGAGACAGGGCGAGGAAAGCGCTCTGCGGTATAAGTGGGCGGCGGGGGCGGGCGTCCGCTTGCTTCTCGAGCCCCTCTGACTTCCAGATGGACCTGACTGACTCACTCCCCGCCCTTTGCACCTGTGTCCGCAGATGGCGCGCCGAGGCCTCGATGTGGTCCTCATCAGCAGGACCAAGGCCAAGCTGGACACGGTGGCCGCGGACATAGGTGAGTGGCTATGCCGCAGCCAGCGCGTGCAGCCGGAACAGCTAACTGAACACCCCCTTCGCCATCCTCGCCACAGAGGCCCAGTTCAAGGTGCGGACCAAGGTGATCGAGGCTGACTTCACCGGCGGCGACGAGATCTACGACGTGATCGAGAAAGAGCTGATGGGCTACGACGTCTCGGTGCTGGTCAACAACGTCGGCATGAGCTACCCGCACCCCGAGTACTTCCTCGGCCTGCCCGACAAGTCCAAGGTGTTCCACAACATTCTGCGCTGCAACATCCACTCCGTGACCAACATGAGCCTGATGCTTATGCCGCGCATGGTGGAGAGCAAGAGGGGCGTCGTCATCAACGTGTCGTCAGCCACCGCCCTCTTCCCGTCGCCCCTCCTCACCGTCTACGGCGCCACAAAGGTGAGTCCCGCCGTCATTGACAACATCTATCAGGTGGTGTCCGCGGGCTGCCGAGGCGAGGCTAACACTCCCATCAGAGTTTCGTTGTGCCCTCTCACTCGCTCCTTATGACCGTGTCCCATGAGTGCGACAAGGACAGAGATAGACGAAACCACTGAGCGGAATCACCCTACAGAGCCGCGCGGGCCGCAGGGGCGGATGCTGCGGTTTGGGCAGGTTGCATACTTCAAAAGAGTGCACGCGTAGTTAAAAAAAAAAACCTTGCAGGCGAGGGGGGGGGGGGGCACCTCTGGATTTTGGAGCACAAATGCCGTTATTATTATTATTATTTTTTTTGTAAATTTTCCGGAATATTTCTTAATTGTCTTTCAATTATTTGAAAATGTTACGGAAGTTTTTGAATTCTAAGCTATGAATTTTCATAAAGATTTCTGAATTTTCATGAATTTTGAGGTGAGCAAAATTTTCAGAGTTTTTCCCCCTTAAGGCGCAAAAACAAAAAATAGTACTAGTTATCGAGAAGTACGGCGAGCTGATACCTTTCCCTCGTACCTTTCATTAAGCTAGGTATTTTATTAAGGTGAAGGGTATCATCTGCCAACAAAAAAGAAAACCTGTTGATGCTCCTGCTCCTACCTTTTGCCTCCAGGCGTACGTCGACAAGATATCCGAGGACCTCCAGGCCGAGTACGGGCGCCACGGCATCACGGTGCAGTGCATCCTGCCGGGGGTCGTGGCCACCAACATGAGCAAGGTGCGGCGCGCCACGTGGATGTCGCCCACCCCGGAGACGTTCGTCGAGTCGGCGCTCAAGCGGGTCGGCATCTTGCAGAAGACCCCGGGCTACTACCCGCACTCGCTGCTGGTGTGGGCCATCCAGCTCATGCAGAGCATCTCGCCGGCGCTGTGCCTGTACATCATCATGCAGACCATGCTCAACGTGCGAGAGCGCGCGCGCAGGAGGTACCTGTCGTGAGGGCCGGGTGGGCGTTCTGCAGACTGATTCAGAAGAGCGCTCGCATCGCTGTCTCTCTCGCACCTCTACGACGAAGCACATGAGTGCGAGAGAGACGGGGCGAGTGGAGCGCTCTTCGGAAAAAGTCGGCTGTACGCTGACCTGACCGCGGGGACCTCGACCTCCGCTGACGCTGACGTGCCTGCTGCGTTCACTGACTGAAAAATTAGGTGTTAAGTCTCCTGAAATCGCTTGCCTTTCATCGCGTACCTATTGATGGAGGCGAGGGCATTGAAGAACGGAATAAACTTGGAGAAGTCACAGTCCGTCATAATGATATCTTGCCATAAGTGGCACTCAAGTGCAATTGATGTTACAATTCTTTACAATTTTGTAAATTTCCCTTTAAAAGATGTTTTGTTGTTGTGAATTGATAATTTTTATTTGGAATGTGCCTATTTTTGTAGCAGTGTGATGTTCTCCCTGAATATAATAATCAGAACTGAATTGTAAATGTTTAGCTTGTTTGTTTAAGCATAATCGATCTGTTGAGGACTTTTCATGACCAAAGAAAGAGCACCTGCAGTAAACCTACCTTATGTAATTTAAGAAAAGTGAGATATTCAAAGGTGTCAGTAGAATCTGAAAGAAAGAAGGCAAAGCCGAGGGCAAAGCCATCCTCAATTGTCGGAGGCAGGAAGTCAATGCTCACTGCCTTCAATTTGTTGTTTTCTTTGCTTGTAACTATTTTGTTCAGGTTCAAGTGATTACAGTCCTTGTTAAATGTGAGAAGATTTCGCTAGTTAAGTCTACTCTATTATAAATAAATTGATGAAATCTGCCAACACTTGTAAAAATGATTTCAGCAGATGATTCTAATAGTTAGGATTCAATATACGGAAAAAACTTCAGGAAAATTGAAGATAGGTGCTTGAAAATACTTACAATTTGGGTAATTTTTACTTTATTTCTTTTAATGATACTGTAATCTATGCACAAACAATGATAACACTATGCTATAGAAAGCTATAATTCACAATTTAAAAACAAAGTAAAAGCTTCCCAATAATCACAGTGCTATTGAATAAACTGTTTCACAGAAATACCATTAAAAACACACAACAGCTTAGTACCTAATCATTATGCGCTTTATAAAATTAATATGTACATATATCAGAGGAAAGATCAGTTCAATTTCTGTTTTGCTAGAAAAACATTAAGAATGAAAAAAATGGTGTACGTTTCTGCTTATAGACAATCATCCGAACTTCTGGTCATGACTATGAATTATGACAACTAATTCGCCCATCTTAAAATATATGACAAATGTCACTAATATTTCGTAAGACTCGAATTTATTAGCTCCTTTTTATCTAGTGCCAATGCGAACAACACAGATTACAGTGTGCTTGCACAACAAGCATTAAATTTCAGGCCTGTAATATTCAGACATGCGCGGAACAAAGGTCCAAAATGCCTTTAGATTCATGAGCGGAACTTTAAAAAAAATGAATAATAAGTTATCAGTCTTTTTCTACCCACAGAATGAAACACAGAACAAAGTAAATTACGTCTTGAACAATTGTAAGTGCAAATAATAACACGGTAGGGAGTAAGGTTGAAGTAATATAGTTGGAAGTTACCAAATTGGATAGGATGATATACAGATGGCATTTAACTACATTCAGGATAGAGGAGAAGAACAAGTTACATTCTAATGATCACAATCTACTTGAGCATCTCCTCGGAGATTTCACACAACATAACTTTCCTGATCATGATAAAATCCTCCCCTCCCTCCTATTGGTTCATCTAACACACTTTTATTGAAAAATGTGAATGATGATGCACACACTTGTTGAAACTGAAAAGGCAGAATTACAGTTTATCTATGACAGATACGATTTAACACATACAATACGCAAGGCTACACAGATAATTTTGAAAGAGTAAAATTAATTCTCCAGAAGTTCATGCAAGTTAGCTAAGTAGTACTTCCCAAAGGTAGGAATCTTGTCAAGAAGGTAATGAAGTACATAGTCTATCAAAGATATTGCTCTACTAAACGTCTTTAAAGAAAATCAGCCCTACACTTCGATACAAAATGAAAGGCACTACAAATTAGAAAAGCCTGTCAAACTTAATGCATCAATGCTAACACCTGATCAGGTTCTGTGAAGCAATAATGAAATAGAGAAAAAGTCTTTAACAAAAGAAGCTCATTTGATCATCTGAACTGAAAAAGCAAAGCACTTATGAACAATGGTAGGTCCACTACATTTTTTAATGCTTAATACAAAAATGTAAAGAAAATTCTCAAAACATTCATGTGTGTAACGTTCCCACATAAGCACTGAAATATTATGATACAAATCACAGTCTACCTAGATCTAACATCACACCTGTTATACATGAAAAATGCCAAGATGCACTCAAAATTTTACCTGGAAATGCACCTTAAAGTAGTAAAGAGACATTTATTTAGGTTTTAATTAATAAGTATACAATAATGAATTTGAAAAGATAATGAACAGTTAGATCACAAAATGCACTGTGTTCAGTTAGGTATTGATAAAGCAAAGCAGTGATAGACGTTTCCGCTTTATTTGACTGTCTAACAAGTTCCTTTGTGGGACTTAATCACCATAGCACCTTGATTCTTCCAATGATAAGCTCTGCAAATGTGCTGTGTACATGGATACAGGAAAGTGTTCCTTCAACAGCTTTAAACAGCTGGGTTCCATCTCAACTTCTAGTTTTTATGAAGCAGCACAAATGAATAGGCACATTTTATAACTATTGACATATGATGTGTATTTTTTTTTCTTTTGGAAAGCCTATAACTACATGGACGGATCAACAGTCACGGTGATTGCACAGTGAGGAAACAAAGGAGTGTCCATGTTTCCTTGGTCTACTTTATGTATCGCAATGTCTATACACTGGCCTGAAAGCTGAATCTCAAAAGCAATGACAATCATATCGATACTACCAGCATATAAAAACTGAAAACCTAAAAAAAAATCTTAACTAAAAAAAAAGAAACTGTTCCTAATTGTAAACTATTTCCTATCAACATGATCAAATACACAGAAAGCCAACAAGATCTACACCTCAAATACTTTGAAAAATCATAAGGGGATATCACAACACAGTAGAATGCATAGATATAAGAACTACGCAATTCATTTCTCTATTGCAACAGTAACGAATTCATAAGATCTGAGCATGTGCACTGACTGATAACCAATACAGAATAGAGCAACAACTTCTCTTAATAATTAAAACTGTTGCATTTTGTAAAGATCTACTCTTTACAGCAACTTATATACAAGTTTAGCAGTTTCTGTGTTTAAGATATGTGTCCCCATATAATGTATTTGACAATGAGTTAGCTGCACTCACCCCTCTGAAAGACAAGACTTCATAGGTCTGATTTAAAAATCAGAACCAACTACACTTCACCCATTAGAATCGAAATGGAGGATACTATAGTTTGGCCCCAATTAAGCACCTTGCTAGCTTACGAGTGAAATAATTGCTCTGTAAATAGACACTCAAATCAAAATTAATGTGGACAGCAGCAGATAGAATTCCAATAATTAATATGAGAGTTATGGCCAACAATTATTAAAAATACATACAATTCTTTCAATTGACAAAATCACGCAGTTAAATTATAGATGCTCACCCAAGTACCACATATTTCGTCAGTGTTATGGGACTACACATTAACCATTGACTATCAGTTCTTATTTCATATGAAATATGCAGCAAATAGATCAGCCGATATTCAGCAGCATGGTCTAGTCCTTTTTCCTTTTTAATGAAAATTAAAATTAGAAACAAATACTAATAAGAAAGGGAAAGGGTAAATAGGAACTTTTCTTCCTTCTATTCCATCAAACAAGCTTGTGAAAAATCTCATTCAGACCAAAAGTTATCAGACTATGCACAACTATTTTTCATACTATATTTCTAAAACAACAAAAGATTTATGTGAGCACTTGCTAATCAAGAACAGATAAAAGAGCAGCATAGAGGAAACACGCAGTCACATGTTTAAGATATGAAGCAACGCGCACAGTCCAGAAACAGAACATTAAGTCTTGAAACAAAAGACTAGGTCTGAATCACGAGTGTCCATTATTTTCTTTGTGCATCCATGAACAAAGAAATATAAACAACAAAATTGTAACATTGAGCTTTCAGGTCAATTGAGACCTTAAAGTTGTCTTTAGTCTCCACAACAGTGAACAGTAAAACACAAAACACATCAGAACAAAATAGGAAAAATTACAAGTATAAAATTGTAATATGGATCATGAAGAGAGCAAGCATTAATATAGGAGGTATAATCAAATTACCGAACTAGAACAATTTAGAGGCTGATCAATACTCATAACTCATGATAACAAGGCCCGAAATAATTCATCCAGTACACTAAACACACATAAGCAAAATTCCAGCAAGAGGAAAACTCACAATCCAGAAACTTTTAAAGTCTTTGAGGATATGTTATGACAACATCTTAAGTAGGAAACAAAACATACAGATGGATTGAAAATCCAGGCACATGATTTGGGAATGCTGTTTCTAAGTTGAAGTTTCTAAAAAGCAAAATTTATCAAAATCAGAAGATTTTATTCTGAGAGATACAAAAATGAAAGTGAATTTAGCCCAAACTGGTTGGTGAACTTCGAATAGATTAGAATTTTTCAAGTGCTATATTCTTCCGGAGTTAGTTTATGAAAAAGTTATCTATGGCATGAGACCAAGTTTGAATGAATGTGAATTACAATACCCCCACGTGTAATGCTACAATATTTTCATTTAGGAACATCAAAAATCATAACAATTATGCAAAGAGGAGGACAAATCCATAAAAAGACATAAAGAAATCTGCAAAGCAGGAGCACCTGGTGACTTAAAATTTTCTATAAAAAAGAGAAGTTTTGTTGGTTTATCATAAATTTTCTGATCATACAAGATGAAATCATCAATGTGCTTTGTACAAAAGACAAACGGCAGTGAAAACACAAAAAACAAAACAAACATAAGCATGTAAGAAAAAGAGAATACATGCAAGTTGGTCATTATCACATTTGATTATTTGCTAAGTATTGCAAATAGTGTCATTTACAGGCTCAATGGTAATCATTAATTTAAAATTTCCTCTAAATGCTGCAGTTAAACAAGACACCAAAAAATTTAGTAATAGAGAAGTTCCAAAGGTACAACAAATGCATTCGAGCATTCACAGAAAAATTAAAATACTTTACATAAAACAAAATTAATAATGCCAGACTACTGCAGTGGACTAATTAAAATTGCTAGTTTTAGTTTAGGAAATGTTGCAGCATTGTTTGCAAGTGTGCTTGCATATTAGGCAAGCTTTCATTGTCAATTAATAAAAAATACTTACAACTACTATAGGCAAGATCAACCATTTAGCTTGAGTCACTGATCACTTTAGCATATACTTTAAATAGATTTACAAGCTCACTAGTACTGTTTATAAGCCTGCACAGGCACACTAGAAACTTGTTTCTGAGATCGCAGATCTTAAGTTTAAAATCTTTCTTAAAAACTTGATAGCTATAAATATCATACAAACAGGCCTAATAAGGAGCACCACTCCTCCTCCCAGAGATCACATATCGTTATGAAAACGAACTGTTGGGAATTTGTGGCAGCTTTGTTGATTGATGGGACTGGTGAGAATGACGGGAATGCATGGTGCTCGAGCGTTCCCGCTCCCTGTCCTCAGCTTGTTGGTTGGTCAACTTGTTGGTTGACAAGCAACTACTTCCCAGAGGGTTTGTTTTACTCGAGTTCCTAGATGAGGAGGCTGAAGTACGAAGAGGCTGACATTCAGTTTTTTCATCAGGAGCTCTTGGTAACCGTCGACGAAGCCAAACATGTCTGAGGGCACTGTAAGGTGTCATTCTTTGCTCTGGGTCCCACTCTAAGCAACGCCTAAGGAAATCCATGAACTGGTGATCACCTCTGCCTTTCAGAGCAACATACAGTTGTTTTGAACCTGGAGGTCCTCTTGGTTTCCCTCTCCGTGACATGCCACTTCCACAGACTGCCGTCCCATCAGTGTGTAAAGTCACTGGGCAGTAGCGTGGGTAGCCCTTGGAGCTGAAAAAAGTTTTTGAATACTTTCCTGCATCTACTAAGGTTGCTGGTGGCATACCTCGTAACTCCATGATGCAAGCGAGTTGATCTCCTTCATCCTCTCCAGGCAACAATGGGCTACCAGTGAGAAGTTCAGCAAGAATGCAGCCTAGACTCCACATGTCGATGGGCATTCCATAGCGGGCCCCTAATATTACCTCAGGAGCTCGGTAAAACCGGGACTGTATGTAAGTATACATGCGTTGAGGCTCATAACAACTTGAGCCAAAATCAATAACCTGTAACATAAACCAGGAAAATTTATTGTTTTACCATAAAATATGCAATAATAGTAAATAATGGAGCACAAGGATTAAGCTGACAATGTTACCTTAATCCCACTGCGACTCTGTTGTTTTAACAGAATATTTTCTGGTTTCATATCACAATGAATTATTTTATTTTGATATAGTGCATCTAGACACTGCAACAAACAGTAACAAAATTTGCGCACCAGCTGCAAGCTGAAGCCCTGAAACTTGTTCTTCTTGATCAGTTCGTACAGGTTTATTGAAAGCAATTCAAATGTGATACACATGTGATTTCGGAATGTAAAATGATCAAACATATGAATTATATTCATTGTGTTATTCACATCTTGCTTTCGCAAATCTTCCAAAATCCTCACTTCTTCTTGAGCTTGACGGTGAAATCGCTTCTCATTGCGAACCATTTTCAAAGCAACATGCTCATGAGTTTTGTGGTCATAGGCCTTCACAACTTGGCCAAAACTACCCTTGCCAATAACTTTTAAGACTTCATACCTATATGCAACATGATCATGGGGCACATGGATATAAGAACCTTGTTCATTGTCATATCCATAGTTGTTGGGAGCACCAGGAATCCCTACAACCTTCTCAGCATTGGCCCCAATGAAGAAAATTTCAGGATAATTATATATTTCATACTGCTCATAAGGCATGAGTTTACTTCTGTACACTTTCATGACCTGCTCTGGAGTAGCAGCTATTGCTTTGGGCTTCACAACAGTGTTCTTATTGGGAGCGGGACTGTTGGGGTCTTCTGTCGTCCCCTTGTAATGAAGAGCAGGAAGAACTGTGGCAGTTTGAGTTTCTCCATTGGATGTGGGCGCTTGCTGAGGAGTAGCCAAAGGCGAGTCTTGAGGGGTCGCCAGCGGCGATTCTTGCACCACTTTCAAGGGGGGCAAGTGGTTTCTGTTCTCAGAAAGATGTGTCAGACAGTCACCTGCGCCGTTGGATCCGTTGAGGTTGTAAACCAGAGTCTGAGAGCGCGTATTGGGCATGTTGCTTTCGACTATTCCACAAGTAGTACGGGATATTTCTTTCAATCGAACTCCAGCCATACCCTGCTCAAAAACCACCAGCAAAACCAGTCGCCGACCACCACCTAAAACAGAATGCTAGGAGCAGGACGACAGAGCAGGTGCTCGGAGGGGTGCAGTCTAGGCCTAGTTTCATGACTCAATTCTTCCAAACTGGGCCGCCTCCCGTCCAAAGAATATTGTCCCTGGTGCAGCAAGAACGCGGCATCCTCTTCATGAATTCAATCCAGGGACGCAGGGTGGTGTAAATTTGCTATTTCAGATGTATATTATTGTTCCGCCCGTCCATGGTTTAGCCTCAACAAATTCCAAGCACTTCTGCAGGGTGACCAAAATCCTTTCACGAATCCTTTGTTATGATTGAAAACTGAGTCATAATGGCCTCCTCGTCAAACGCCATGCGATTTTTCCGTAGCCTTTTTAATGAAGAAAAACTCCATAACTAGCTTTTAAGACATACTTAACGACTCGTTTCCAGCAAAATACTCGTCTTATTTACGGCAGCACGTCTCCAAAGGAGGTAACACGACCAAGTATACGGGAGATACTATACACCTGTATTTATCAATGACGTCACTCGTGGCTTCAGACTATATACTGGCTCTTCGGGTATTTTACGGCAAGTATTTGGATACTTAAAGATACATAGCAATGGCAAGTGAAAGAAAAGTCACTGTTAGTATCTGCAGTTTACATGCAAGTTAGTATCTTTCTGTCTTCCTACTCTGAACAGAATCTGCCATCTGTCCTTCCGGCGGAGCACATAGGCTGGTAATCCCTGTACATCGAAAGCGAACAGTCGATTCTAAACACACGGCGAGTTTAGCATTTGCATTGTTGAAAGAGTATTTTGATCTGTCATCATAAGCGGTGTCTATTTTGAATCATTGTCTTGTTCTTTCCTCTCGGTGAAAGAAAACCTAAGCATTTTGAATTAATCATGACTACTGCCCCTGCTGCTTCTGAACAGAAACCCAAAGTCGATCTGGGTATTCTGGAAGAAGACGACGAATTTGAGGAGTTTCCCACAGAAGGTATCATCACTAGATTTTGTTCATTAGTTATGTTTATTCATTATAGTACAGAGTGAAATCCAAAACTTCCAAACTAGTGAGAGGAATTTGTTTTAAGAGAACACAATTTGTTAATGAATTTGTTGACCATGATTTACCCTACCGTTCCATTCATACCTCGCTTAACCTAACTACTATGTGTATCATCTGTCTTTGGTTTTGTATTTTCAGTATTATTTGTGCTCCATCACCATATGGCACAACTATTTTCCTCTAGTTCATTTTCAAAGAATGGCAAGTTTGCATTTAGATTAATAAGTGTCTCTCTCACCTTTCAGATTGGGCAGCCCGAGATGAAGATGAAGAAGACATCAGTGTATGGGAGGATAATTGGGATGATGATAATGTAGAAGATGACTTCAGTCAGCAGCTGAGGTTGGTTCCTAAACTTCTCATCTCATCCTACATTTTCCTATTTGCACAGAGTCAAAGTAATTTTCTTTACAGGGCTGAGTTGGAGAAACAGGGGCAGGTTCTAAATGTGTAAACTTCCATTTCTTTGACTTTTCAAGATTGGATATTGTCAATATGTACCTGTCTGAGGGTTGTCAACCTGCTAAACCCTTGTTTTATAAACTCACTAATATGCGAACTAATAAAAATTAAGTCTTACCAATCTTTGCTCTTATTTCTTGAACTGTCGCCCCTACAGCTCATTTCTTGGAAGTCGTCAGAAATCAAGGGAATAATGAACTAACCAAATAATCTGTACGCACCTTCAACTGTGCTCACAGCTCATCTCACTGACCACAGGGGCTTAAAAAAAGAGGGTTGACTAAGAGGGAATGAAAGGCCTCAGCCTACTCCACCCTCTCTGAAAAAGCTCTTCTAGCAGAATCAGGTTCCAACATAGTTATGTTAGTGTATCATGGACAGCTTTTGTCACAAACGTCCCCACCTGGTGAAGCTGGCTCCACCAAATGCCAAAAAGCTGACGTTTCTAATGAAGCGAGAGCATGTAGTGAAGCTACCACCTAAAAACCATAGTATCTTTCAATAAAGAGTTACACATTAAAAAAAAAACCAACCTATCCCCTCCAAAAACTAAATTTCCATTTCAAGTTTGGAACAGCCCTCACTGCCAACCATCAGAAAGTATCCAATAAGAGACTTGAAATAGCTTTCCTAAGCTTAAAGGCATCCTCCTATCACAAACCCTGAACTATCACAGGCTGTCAGAACTTATGTTTTATCAGAAAAACACAATGCACTTAATTAAAAAGGCCTTTACATGGGTATTATGAGTAATCAGTGATGAGTAAGAGGGATGAAGACCACAAATTTTAATCCAGGCTTAAAACAGGCAGAAATAAATTTGAAAAAAATTTAGTCCGTCTATCTTTATTAGATGCAAATCTTCCAAGATAGATGGGTACTTGACAAATAACCAATTACTTCTTGTAACCACAGCTCTTCCTCCTGCCTCTTGCACGCTCAAACTTGCGGCCCTTGGATCTGACGTAGGGCTTGGTGTGGCTGTGAGGAACACCAGGAGCTGGTCCGAAGTGCTTGACAGCCTCACGGGCGTTACGGCGACCTGAGGAAACACAGTTGCGTAAAACACAAAAATAACCTTACACAAAGAGCTTACGAGTTCTACATAAATGTGAGGAACCAAGAGGATGGGATCCAGATACTGTGAATGTGGACACCGAAGGCTGAATTCCTCCTGCTAATATGCCTCCCACAAGCAGTCATGCTTTGCCAGATGACGCAAAGGCATGCCAAGAAGGGAGGGAATAATTATGTCACGTATCAAACCTAGAATTTGTTAGGAATCAAGAGGGTGGGATCCAGATACTGTGAATGTGGACACCGAAGGCTGAGTTCCTCTCATACTTTTCCTCCCACAAGCAGTCATGCTTTGCCAGGTGACGCAAAGGCATGCCAAGAAGGGAGGAAAATATATTCTAAAGTTGACATTTGTTGGGAATCAAGAGGGTGGGATCCAGATACTGTGAATGTGGACACCGAAGGCTGAGTTCCCCTCTTACTATTCCTCTCGCAAGCAGTCATGCTTTGCCAGGTGACGCAAAGGCATGCCAAGATGAGAGGTATTTCTCAAATGAGAAACAAAGAGAGGGCAAGATATTTCGTATAGAGTGACAGTTCAACAAAAACCCTAAACTACATACCTTGCATAAGAACAGTGTTCTTGCCAGTAGGCGCCTTCAAGGCAAGCTGATCGAATGTGATGATCTCTCCACCTGCCTTCAGAATCCTAGCACGGGCCTTCTCAGTCACATGAAGAGCGCATACCTGAAAAGCCAATGCCATCACTGAAAGGTGTCTCCCACACACATAAAAGCCATCGCGCAAACAAAATAAAACTTACTGTGAGCTTGGGAACTTCATAGATACGCTGGTCGTCGGTAACGCTACCGACAACAACAGCAATGCGGCCTTCACGACCAGGCTTCTTCATGAAACGGGTAATGCGGGCGAGTGAAATCGGGGGTCGGTTGATTCTTGACATAAACAGCCGCTTCAACACAATGGAGTTAAACTTGGAGCTGGTCCTCCTGGCCAGGAAACGGTACAGCTGGAAACCACGAAAGAAGAATCAGTGAACGAGTTATTCTTCAACATCAAGCCGGGGCCGGTAGCGGGTTTTCTAACCTAACACAGTCCGCGCAACAAACTACTAGAAGTCAACGGCAAGGAAGCTGCTATACTGTTGTCAACTGAGGGGAGAAACCAACACGCGAAAGGAGGGAACACATACCGAACAAAAAGGTACAGATAGCTCTAAGAGACCTCTAAGTGGAAAACAAAACGGGGCAACATGAGCCACGGCGCAAACTTGGGTTACAAGAAAGCACTTGAAATGAGAGCTAGCGGAAAATTATAGGACTGCATGCGAAGTTGGGGCATACGGTTCAACTCAATATACAGTAATAATTGGCACAAATACCTTAACTAACAGCCGCAAGTATACATCTTGGGACTTGGGCTCGGTCCTCCGGACCTTGCGGTCGTGCTTGTGATTGATGTCAATACCCTAAAATCAAGAGTAGAAAAATTAATGAGGAACAAGTGTGCTGCATTGTCACCGGGATATATCAGGGAAAACAAGGAATAGTGCGAAAAAGTTGTATCATATCGAAATATCACGATGAAAAGGGATAATTAAAGCGCGTGCACCACGTACCATGTTTACTAGATCCGAGTCCCGGAAACGAAGATCTGGACTTCGTTTTCGTTCTTCTTTGACAACTACAGCCTTCTTCCCGCAGTGTTCCTTTCAGCGTGTAGTCTTCCCTTTCTTCTTCCTACACTGCCTTACAGCGAAAGGGTGTAAGGCAGAAAAAGGTGTTTTTCAAATTTATTTCATCGTTTGGGAAAATAATCTTATGATAATTCTGTGAAGAAAAACAAAATACGTTTCAATTTTTTGCTTAAGAAAAAAATGTACGCAGGAGTCTTTAAAGGAGAAGTCCCCTCTTCGCACAAACCCGATCCGTTATTGCCCCGACAACCACAGACCACAGATAACAAAACAACAAAACAGACCAAAAAACCCGGTGAAGACAAAACAAAACAACTTGTTGTCAGCGCTTCTTTGCGTTACTTGAATTTCATTTCTCTCAAGGCTGTCGAACTCTCTACAAACTGTTTTTAAAGTCATTGTTGTTCACTTTTAACATTAAATGTGAGATGTGAGCGTGAGCTGAGTTAATGTCCTGTCATTTCTCTCAACTGTATGACATTTGCTCTTTCTTTCTCTGTGCTCTTCTTGTCTTTAGTTCGTGGAAAACTGGATTAGTTTTCTTTACTTCATAATGTCTCGAAAGAGGGTCAGGGAAGCCCGTGCGCGGATTTTTGACGAAGACCTTCCTAACAAACAAGCTCGGGGAGAGTTTACAGACATTGAAGATACACAACTTTTGAGTGCTTTGCTGCAGCATGGTCCTCTGGATATGGTCAAACTCCGCGAAGCTATTCCCACTAGAAATGATTATCAGGTTATACATGCCTCAACTGGAGCTTGAACCTTTTTATGTCGCTCTTCAATGGCGTCTTTGAATAAATATTTATTGTTTCAGATTAAACAAAGGCTATCCGTGCTTCAGAAGAAGGCCCAACAGTCTCTTATAACTGTCCGTAAGGAATGTGAAAATGGAACTGTGAAGTATGAACCAAGAGAGAAAGTAGCTTTGGATAAGTGGATAGATCATTTACTCGAACTTCAAGATAAAGCTCAGATTGAGAGTGGCTTTCAAGAAGAGTTACCTGTTCGAATGCTTGCCTGGGTCTTTGGGCTGATTGCCAAGTATGAAGACCATCCCGACCCTAAGGAATGTGGTGGAGTAAATCTCGAGTATGAGTTTCTTACGCAACATTTATTCATTTTGCTTGAGCTCAATTTTTGTATTTAAATTGTTCCCTTCTTTAAACATATTTTTCACTGTTTCAGAAATGTCTATGAGTTTTTGGAGAAAATGATGATGGGTTTACCATCCAAAGATCTTAGAAATCCAGATGCAAGATTTTTGATTCAAGGTCTCCAGCGTCTGTCTAGTTTACTTGCCAGTGAAGAGGTTGAAGGTGAAAAAGGTTTCATTATGTGTGGCAAAACTCAATGGCGTTCAAAGGGCCAGAGGCCTCGAACTTACTCAAAGGTCGCTGAAAATAATTCAAGCGTAAGTTTTCATTCTTTGACTTTTCAGAGATGTTTCAAAGTTTTTCACTATTTAATTTCTTATTCTCTAAATCTTTCCAGGATTTATCAGATGAAATTCTGCAATACCTAGATACTGATAAGTGTAATCCCTTTAAGATTCCAGTAGACAAATTAAAAAAAGTCATGAATTTAGATGTAGATCTTTCTTAAGAAAAAATAATGCAATAATGTTCCTGCATCAATTTAACTTTGTGATAACTCATTATAATCAAGTGTTACGTAAGCTATGTAAAGGAAGAAATGGAAAATAATTAATATAGTTTTCAAACCATCAAGTATTTACTGTATTTGCTTTATTTCTTGGTAACTTTCAAGTCAACATTTCAGCTGACCGGCAGAGTAACACTCCTTATTAGAAACCATAAGAATGGAAATTTTGGGGCACACCAATTAACCATCACCAAACCGGAAATTGAACCTTTCATTGAAAAGAAGATTTCAGTTATCAGGTAATCACTTGAATAACAAAAACATGGGAGACAGCTACAATTACGGATTTCTAAACTCATGCTTATTGAGCTTCTTTGGGGAACATATCAGCCTCTACAGGAAATAGGTCCAGCCTAATTCCACAAGCTTAACTACAATGTCATGACACAAAAATAAAAGTAACGCATCTGGAAAATATTTCATCACAATAGTTTAAAATTAAACTGAATAAAATAAACATGTCACAAGCAAAATAACCTTCCTGTCAGTTTGTCTCCCGAATCAACAGGTGAATTGAAACGTGATTGTAGTTACAATAAAAAGAAAGTTAATAAAAGATCATAAACACATGCTAATGAACCCTGAAATCGTCATTGATTATAATAATTGTCGGTCAGGGGCTAGGGTGCAAAGGTACATAAGAGATGCAATCAGTTAGCGGCAGCAAGTATTTGAGGACAATTTGGCAGTTTGCATTGAGGAGTGGGTCCACAGTTCTGGTTTGAATTGCGAACCCTAGCTTCAAAATGTTCAAACAGAAGAGGCTTCTGACAGTAGGTGCAAGACTGCAATGAAGAATGGAAAATTAGTAAGTCAGCAAAGTTAAATTGTAATATTAAAATATTTGGTGAAATGCTCACCTTGGGGCATGCGTTATCTGATAGCGGCATACCAAGACTCTTCCAAACATACAACATATCAGTTACCAAGCGGTCAACCATAGCTTTTGTGTGGTGAGGAGTAGGAGCCATCCTCAATTTTTCCTGGCCTCTAGGCACAGTTGGGTAGTTGATGGCCTGAATATAATGACCAAAATTGCGAAGTAATTCATCACACACCTTGGTTCCAAGTAAAGGATCACCAATTCTGACGGGAATAATGTGTGATGGTGTGTGCTCAACAGGTAGTCCATTAGCTTTCAGCTGAGATCTGAGGTATCTGACTATTTCCTGATGCTGCGCACGCAACTGTCGCCCTTCATCTGAGGCAAGAATTTGGACTGCCTTCCTCGCACCGGCAAGCACGTGCGGTGGAAGAGATGTTGTGAAAATGAAGCCAGCAGCATAACTACGAATCATATCCACAAGGTTGGAACTTCCAGCAATATACCCTCCAATATTTCCAAATGCTTTCCCTGCACAAGAAAAAGGAATCATTGAAGCAAACAATTACATTCCATATCTATTTAAATCTTAAAGTATTAAAAAAAATATATTTAAAAAAAAAAATCTTACCTAGAGTTCCAGAAATTATGTCCATGTTATGAAGCTGGTTCTCTCTCTCTCCAATTCCTGCTCCATGTTCTCCATACAAACCAACAGCATGAACTTCATCAACAAAAGTCAAAGCACCATAGTGATGAGCTACATCACATAATTCCTCTAGTGGGCACACAGCACCAGTCATGGAATGCACAGTTTCAAATGCAACAATCTTTGGCAGATTTTTATCAACCTACATTTGAAAAAAAAGTGTCAAGTTACTCTTTTTCAGAAAGTAGTTAAAATATCTGAAAAATTAGAATTGTTATCATTCACTCACAGATGACAGTTTAGCCTCAAGATCTGCCACATCATTGTGTTTAAATATGTGTTTAGGCACACGGCTATTTCTTATGCCCTGAATCATTGATGCATGATTTCCTGCATCTGAGAAGATATGACATCCTGGCAGTGCTTGAGCAAGTGTAAAAAGAGTAGAGTCATTGGCAACAAAACATGACGTAAAAAGTAATGCTGCCTCTTTCTGATGTAGCCTTGCCAGCTCATCTTCAAGCCCCTCATGGAAAAGAGAATTTCCAGAGATGTTGCGAGTACCACCAGCTCCTGCACCATGTGTCTCAAGCACTTTCCTTTTTATTTAAAAAATTAAAAAACACATTCAGAACACTGGTTTAATGTTATAAATTTTTGAAAGGAATATTTTTAATACTCACCCAACAGCAGATTTCACCTCTGGGTGGCAGCTCATACCCAGATAATCATTAGAACACCAAACAGTGATGGGCCTCTCACCCCAGCTGTACTCAAAAGCAGAAGGAAATTCCGTGGCAAGTCTATTTACTTTCTTAAATACTCGGTACGAGTGGTCTTGTTTTTTACGCATGATTTGTTCATGAAAGAAATCATCATACTGGAACTTTCCATCTAAAAAGAGTAAGATTGATTAAAAAAGAGTGATTTATAAAATTACAAAAACACAAATATTTAATAATATTTTTTAAAAAAAGAGAAAAATATGCAAAATGATGCAGTTAAGCCCAAAGCAGAAATTCCAAAGTTGAAAGCCCACCTTCACCACTTGTAGCATGGCGAACAGGACACTTCCTACTTCTGTTACTGTTCACTTTTTCTTCCAGCATTCCAGACTTGGATTCCATAGAAGGTGCACATTGATCTCCTTCTTTACCAACCCAAACTGCAAGCCAAAGAGGCACTGATTCACAACAAAACCACCACATTGGAAAAAAGAAATATTTATTTTGAAGTGCTTGAGGAGAGAAATCAATTTTGAGTTTTCAACAGTGTATAATAAAAGTGGACGTTAAGTGGATGAAGTTACCATAACATTAAGTGTAATAAATTTTGGTGGTACAGGGATTTAACAGACAAAGACTTAAGCAAATATTTCGAAGAAAATGGCAAACTGGATAAAGCAGACTGTTGACACTTTCATGAAAGGTCTTATGAGTCAACCAAATAAATTCTCAAGTCACTGACAGTGGCAATAAACCTTCACCAACAAAAATATCAGTCATGCTTATTGTTAAAAGATGGGGGAAAAAAGGCAAGCATTTTTCACAAGAGCCCATTTCCAATGCTTTAGAATTGTAGCTGACACAAATTTGTAATTTATTTTGAAATTTTACCTGAATTAGGGTTGGCAGTAGATTCGATGACATCATCTTGCATCTCTTTTCCAGCTTCCTTCACAAGAGGAGTAACTTCAGCCAGGAAGGGGCATTTCTTTAGAGCATTCGTAGCTGAAAGGCAAAAATATGTAACATAGTAATCTTATTACATCATCTTGAGAAAACTATAAGCTAGAGTAAGAAAACCAAAAAAATACCTTCTTCATTTTTGGCTGAGCTAGAGTCAGTGGATGCCACAGAACTAGCAAGCCGGGATACGACTGGACAATGTTGCCCATATGTCTTCAGCAGGGTAGATCCATAGTTGCGCACATATGTGCTAGAGAGACGAGTTAAGAAAGGGCACGGCATGTTGTCTGATCCTTCAAAAATAGTTAAACATACAAAATGTAGATGTAAAAAGATATATGTAAAAATGAAAAAAAGAGAAGAGAAAGTTGGGGAAAGTGAAGTATAGTTCGTACCTGATAGATTGAAGCAGGACAGAAATTTACGGCTCTGCTGTGCCAACTGCAAAAAAATACACAATGATGAGTATCGAAAAAGAAACAAACCTACGCTACATATCTCCTGAATATCTCTTCTCTAATCCCCACAGGAGAGAGGTTAAAGCTTGAAATGACAACTGATCTCCAGATCCCATCAGACATTGCAGACGACCCACAGCTGATCCAGGATCAAGTAAACCAAACTACTTTCGGTTGAGATCACAAGCCCCCCAGTGAGAAAAATTGAGGTGATTTCAAATTCCCACTATTACAGTATGTAACATGAGATGTAACGTCAAACATTGAAACTCACTATCGAAGAAACTTTCTCTTTACCCAGGTATTGAACTGATCGAAACTTTGTGAAACTGGACGGTGCCTTCCAGAGACAAACGTCTCCGCATGAGGTGTGGAGTGGACAACCGCAAACAAACAAAACGCTGGACAGGACAAAGGTCAAAAACAGGTGCCAAAAGAAGAAAAGTGGAAAAGACAAAACACCCTGGAATTTAAATATTCTACCATCCCTTACATTTTTGAGCTATTTGTTCTCTTTCTCTCCGATTCCTTGGAATACATAGGGAATTATTTGATGTTGTATGCCTGTCAGGCTGGACACCTGGCCCTGGCGGTAGTATTCAAACCGAACGCCAAGCTCACCGCTTGGTTTCCCTCGCACCTTGGCCACCTGCGCGGACCTTTTCGCAATGGGTACAACCGGTAAGAGGGCGGGGCTGTATCAATATTGGCACAAGCCGTATGGTGATTCCGCACAGTGGTCTCGTCGCTCCGTCCTCGTCGCACTCATGGGGCACAGCCGTAAGGAGCAAGAGAGATAGAGGACTACTAAACGCTGTTCGGCATCAGCCTGCTGGCAGCTGGCGCGGCAGATTCGAGCAAAGAGCAAAGGGTCTTGCGCAGGGCAGGGCCGAACTTGAAGTTTGAAACCACGTCCCTCCAGAATCAGACGCTGTGGCGTATAGCGGTGTGCACCAGCGCGGTTCGACTCGACGGCTCGGCTCGATCCCCGTTACCGATAGGCTACCCACCCCGCCCGCGCTGACCGCAGCTTAGCAACCCCGAGGGAGTGGACCGAGCCGGAGCGGGGGTCGTTTCCGAACCGCGTTTGCTGGAGTCAGCTCTTTTGCCCCTCACGACCGAGACCCATGAGTGCGACAAGGACAGAAAGACGAAACCACGACTGTGCGAAGTCACCCTGCAGGGCAGGGCGCTGCACAGCCTACGCCTACCTGCACAGCCTTGAACTGCTTGAACGCCGCTACCCGACACTTTTGCTGACTCTGGTCGTCGCAATGGTGCTCGACGGACGCGAACCTCCTCTGTTCTGCAGCCGGGCCGGTCAGGGCACCGCTACCGCCGCTACCAGCCGCTACCCTACGCGCTCCTAGGCTTGCTGCTGACGCGGACGGCTTCGACTTTGTCGCAATCTCGCACCTCTCGCCGCTCGGCCGCGGAGGCGGGGCGACGACGCGACGGTAGTGGAACAGCTTGGGCCCCTCCATCCCCCATCCCCCCCCCCACAATCCACAGCCACCGTGACGTCACGGGGTGATTGGGTCGTTCCCATTTCCGGCCCTCAGACGGCAGGTGGGGTGTGGGGGGGGGGGGACGGTGCGGGCGTGTGGGGGCGCAGCAGGGGTAAGTATGTGACACGGACAGCACGCGGACAGCGACCGCTGTCCAGTCCCTGCGGCAGGACCAAACTGCCCCGCCCCTCCCCACCCCACCTCGCCCTAACCCGCCCCGCCAATTGCTCCAGATGCCCCGTCATGCTGACTCCCCGACAGCATAATGAGCGCGGTGCGACGCAAGCTGATCCGGAATAAACGCAGGGGAATTTCCAAGCTGCGAGGCGCATTTCAAGTCAATCAATTGAACCGGCGCGGCGGCGCGACGGTGAACCCCTGCTGACACGTCGCCAGCGCCAGCGCGCCAGAACCCGCGGGCCAGCGGCCCCCACCACCCCACTATCCTGACGACTTCTTCCGAAAAGCCCTGTCTCTCTCGCACTCATGGGCTTCGCTGTCTGGGTGCGAGAGAGACAGAGCGAGGAGAGCGCACTCTTCGGAATAAGTCGTCTGTTTGGATCCGCGCAATCAGGTGCCGTGCGCTTATGCTATTGGCTTTGGTCTCGCAGCGGGGCGTTGAGGTGTGTCCTCTCTCTTGCTCCTTGTCGCCGTGTGCTGTGAGTGCGACAAGGACAGAGGGACGGAACCACAGCGCGGAATCACCCTTCTGGCCGGCTTGGCGCAGGGTGCTAAGCACAGGGCGCTAAGCACAGGGCTGTCGTCGTGCCGACTCGCCCGGCTGGTTAAAGGGTGCAGCATGTCGATGTCGCGGTCGCGGGTGGGTCCGCGTGACAACGCGTAAACGTGCACCGCGCGACGCTCTCAACTAAGAGATGTAGCAAAACGCCCTCTGAAGTCATTCGACAGGTTGCCTACTCCCGCCCAGCCTTGTTGAGTGAACAACAATTTTTTTTTTTGACTTTTTTTTATCACCACTTTCATTTTGATCCTTCGAGGTAAATTTCTGTCACTTTTTGATTAATTTTTTTCCAATTTTATTTCAATTTTTTTTTGCCCACTTTTTCTCGATTTTCCGGATTTTTCTGTATTTTTCTTCTTGATCTTATTTTGATTTAAAAAAAAAATTAAATTATGTTTTTGGGGGCCGTACAATGATTTTACGGTGTGATTCCCCCCCTTCCCCCCTCCCTCGGCGCAGCCCACCCCTAGGCGCCCAGGGCCAACGCGTCATGGAATTCCACGATCCGCGACCTCCTCCAAGTGGTGTCGGCTCGGCGCGCAAAGGCACGGCGGGCGGCGCGGGGAAACTGACGTCGGAGCAGCCACCTCGCCTCGCCACAACAAGCTTCCCATGATTTTCGTATTGAGATCAAACTGCCTCTGACACCACGCACACCTGCCCGAGCCCAGCCCAGCCCAGTCCGGCTCCCGACCCGACTGCCTCCAGCCCGGCCAACCAGCAGGCTGAGTCCGCACGCGGTGCGGTTATAGAGTGGAGTAAATCGGGCTGCATCTGTGCCTGCCGACTAGGCAGCATGCACGCATCTGTGCTTTGCACACGGTTTCACCGACAACGCAGCCCGCTCCACTCTGTTGCTGCGTTTGGGCTACTCTACTCATCGCCCACCTTTCTGACGTCACTGGCGCGAATGCAAAGTCCCTCGCGGTCAGTTTCCGCACAATCACCGCATAGGCGACAGTGAACTGCATGAGGGAGGTCCCCCTCCCCCCCCCCCCCCTTTTCTTCTCGCCCCCGTGAGACCCGCGACCTCGGGGCCGCGGTGCAGATTGTGTCTGTGTCTGTGCGTCCATGCTAGAGCAAAGTCCTCAGCGTCATCCCTTTCCGCTCATCGCAGAGACCCTTGCAGAGCGGTGCCGGTGCACGCTGCACGTGCACGCCCTCCACGCTGTCTCTCTCGTGCGCCGTGTAGGTGCGAGAGAGAAACAGGGCGACGAGGGCGTTCGGCGTTCACCAGAATCGCTATGGCGGGTACTATATTCCGAGGGTCACTTCGAAAAATCATTGTACAGCCCCAAAAAAATCATTTAAAAAATAAAAAAAATCAAAATAAAATCAAGTAGAAAGTTGCATAAAAATCCGAAAAATCGAGAACAAATGAACCCAAAACTGAGAAAAATGGGAACAAAACAAGAAAAAACACAATTTTTTACAGAAGTAACATATTATTCCTTTTTTATCTCGTGAAAAATCAAAAGAAAAATCAAAATAAAAAAAAATCAAAAAAAATCATTGTACAAATTTTATATGAGTGATCCCCTCGCTATATTCCACCCCTCACGCCATGTGCCCCCGCCCCACGTGGCTTCAGTCCGTCGTTCCGTCCCCAAGGTACTCTCTGAAGCGGTACCCATGGCCTTGGCCCCGCTATGTTCCCACGGTCGCCCGTCTGTTGAAGAGCACTGGGTCTCAAGCACCGTGCTTCGCGCCCTGTCACCCCTTTCCTGCCCCGGATATAGTAAATCTATGGCGGGAAGTTTTAGCAAACGGCACCTCGACGCTGAACCTCCGCTAAGTGGTTTCGCACGTGACTCCGTGGCGCGCTCTCACACCGGCCCGGCAGCCGGGAGCTTCTATCCTTCTAGAGTGCTGGTCTAGTGCAGTCTGTTAGAAATAGAATGACGGATTGGAGCTTGTGACGCTTCATCTTTACTTCCTTAATGCTTTTAAGCCAGTCCAACTCGAGCTCTGGACAGGAGGGACAGCTTGACTTGGGAGAACCAGGCTACAAATGACCCGTGGGTGTTGAATGGCCGCGCAGTTGTCTGTCGTCTACTTGCGAGGCCTTCCGGGGCCTTACCTAGGTCTAGGTCATCACGCGCTTGTCTAGCTTCCAGTGACCAAGCCCCATTCGCTGGAGCGACTGGATACGGAAATGACGAGTTTCCAAAACGGTTTGGTTCCTGTGAAGGCAAACGTGTGCTGTGGGGCTGTGGTTTTCTGAAGGAGGAAACTTCTTGAAACTATTCTTCAACTTAAAGCAGAAATAAATAGGCTATCCCGGAGAACAGGTGAAGAAGAGGAGCACGATTAAGAAAAGAGGCCGTGATTGGTCGATCGGGTTTTCTCCTCTCAACCTCGACCAATCACGGGCCATTTTCTTATTCGTGCTTTTCCTCTTGAACCGTTCTCGGCTCATTTTAAGGGTTCAACTCGACACAACCCCGCCGCGGCTCAAAGGAACATCCGACAGGAGACCATGCATGAGCCAATGAGGGCCCCAGGGCCCCAGCCCAGCTGATATCTTGTGCTGCGTCACGATTGTGTGGAACCAGTTGGGCCGCGACGCGGGCCGTATGGTGTTACGAAGCAATGTCCCTGACCAACCGGCGCGATGGGACGGGACGGCCTGCTCGACACCGGCGTGGCGGCGCGTAGCGCCCCCCCCCCCCCTTCACCTCTCGCTCCCGCGGGTCCATGATATACTCTCGGTGGGTCCCATAACTTCAATTCACTGATGGACCCGAGGCGGGGATCACTTTGAAAATTCGTTGCACCCCACGCCCCCTAAAAAAAAAACGGTTAAAAAATCGAAACAAACTCAAGAAAAAAATACAAAACAAATCTGAAAAACCAAGAAAAAATTGTGAAAATTGAGAAATGGGGGTAAATGATCAAATTTTATCAAAAAGTGTCAGAAATTTTCCTTGAAAAAAGAGAGAAAAATATTTAAAAAAATATTTAAAAAACGGAAAAAATATTCAAAAGTCAAAAAATCATTGTACACATTTTTTAAGAGTTATCCCCCTCCCCCCTCGCATAGACCAGGCCTCAGAAGATCTTCTTAGCGCCACCCGGCTCGATATCGGAAGTGCAGTGTATGGCCTTATCTCGAGTCGGGCGGGCGGACTGTCAGTCAGGGGTCGCGAATGAATCGCTAATAATGTGAGCGCCGCCATCGGACGTACACAGCCGTCGGCAGTTTTAATTGGGTGGGGGTCGCGATCCGGGACAGGTTACGCACGCGTTTCGGTCTGCACGGGCGTAGGCCCCCACTGCATCCATGACTGCATCACCGATCCCCGCGGATGGTCTCGAGTCAGAAGCCCGCGTGCGGTAGGGTGATTCCGCTCAGTGATTTTGTCCCTCTGTCCTTGTCGCACTCATGCAGCACGGCCATAAGGAGCGAGCGAGCGAGCGAGAGAGAGAGAGAGAGAGAGAGAGAGAGAGAGAGAGAGAGAGAGAGAGAGAGAGAGAGAGAGAGAGAGAGAGAGAGAGAGAGAGAGAGAGAGAGAGAGGAGCTGTTCGGAACCACCCCGCTGTGGAGCAGGCAGCGTCCGTCCAAGACTGTGACTGTGCCAGGGTCGGCCAGCTCCCGCGCGGCGGCAGGCGCCTGTTGCGTAGTCGTGCCCTGTGCTGCCAAGCCGTCGGCGTCCCGCCCCACATCGTCGTCAGCTTGGAGCACACGTGCACCGGGACCGACCAGGAGGCAGCAGCAGCAGCAGCAGCAGGGCGTCAGGGTCCCTCTCACCTTGGGGGTCGACCTCGGCGCCGAGGTCCTGGTCCTCGAGTCCTTACCTGAGGCTTGTACCTCGTCCAGACGGCGGCTGCAGCTGTCATCTTGCGCTGCGAACACTTTCACTGACGTTGCGTAGGGTCGTGGGCTCGCGGGCGGGCGGGGGGTGGGCGTGCGCGTGCAAGGAGATGCTTGGTGCGCGCGCGTTGGCGGGGCGCGAGGAGGAGGGAAGCAGCGGAGCAGCTGGTGGAGCAGGAGCAGGCGGAGCTGGCTGTGCTCTTGCCACTGAGAGCGACAGTCAGAGAATGAGCGCAGCTCGGGCGTTGCGCCGACAGTCTGCCTTCCCTCCCGCGATGGCGTGGCGTGGCGCGGTGCGGCGCGGCGCGGCGGGGTCGCGTGGCGCACCTCAGGGGGAAAGGGGAGGGGGGGGGGGGCGTAAAAGGACAGGGGAGAGGGGCGAGACTTCCTGCGCCCCTTCCCTTTTGCATTCTCTGCCCCCCCCCCCCTTCCCACCCAATCCTCCCTACCGACCAGTTTTCTTGAATGCGAGCTTTGACCTTCGGCATTACGTGGTCACGGCCTGTGCCGCGTAAGCAGACCAGACGCAGACGCGCTCTCCCGTCCTGACGCAGATGACGCTCATTTACATCCTGGGAAAACGACCGTCCGTTTCCTGTGACGCGGGTGACCTGACCTGCACCCTGAGCTGAGCGCGGTTGGAATTTCGCCTCCGCGGAGGAGGGGAGTGAGCGCACTCGTTTGAAATTAGCGCCTGTTCGACTCCGACCGTGCTCGAGCACCTTCTTCTTTTCCCTCTCAAACGATGTCTCGTTCTCGCTCTTTTAGTTTGTAAAAAACAGAAACTCGACGGGAGGGTACGAAATATTCTACTAGCTCCGAGAAAAAAATTATGGTCAGACAATGGATTTATATTTTTTAGTAAGACTAATGTTCCCTCCTCATAGGGATAAAATAACATAGAAACCGTAAAATTTGAAGGAAACGTAATCGTGAGACATTTTTATGTTGGCAACATGTATTGTTTTGCTTGGGTTATCGCGGCAAGACGCCATAACACTGCTGTCGTGTGGAGTGTGAATGTCAGAAACGCCGAATATTTGTCGTTTTATCTGTAATTGCGCCTGTTCTGCATATTCTCGGACTGGCAATTTTCTTGGCCGCGAGGGAGGAGCCCTTGACAGAGCAGTTCACTTCAAAGGAAGACCTCCGATGTATTTATAAGCAAAGGTTTGTACTTCACTGTAGGAGGCGTCTCTATTTCGTACTTTCTATTTTGTATTTGTTTTGTTGTCCACGACACTAAATATAAATTTTAGTAAGCAATCAAACTTATTTTTAGAATTTTAATTTTTTACCGGCCTTTCCGAATGTGTTTTACCTGCATATCCAATCGCATCATGCTATGTTTACAGTTTCCTAACCTATGCTTCATTATTGATTGTTTACAGTTCATATTTAATCTTGAGGTTTTCTCACATGAACTTTTCATAAAATCTTATTTATCTTACATAATTTATCAGTCAATACCTTACTGGTCTGTTGTCCCAAATTTTATTTTACATTTTGATTTTATTTCAGATCTCACATTACTCAATGGAGGATTCAGAGACCATGGAATCCCTGCTTTTAGAAGACACTTTGGAAGAACCGGAAAAATCTTCTGAAGAAATTGATGCTGCTGCTGGTGATGGCACTGATGATGTTGCAGATGAATCTTTAGAAATGGTCCAAGAAGGTGAGCTGGTGGATGGAGTGATGGACAATGAAGACTCAGAAATGGCTGACGGGGTCGCCGAAGATTCAGCAAACAACAATATTGCTCCTGAGGATTCAATGGATGCTGCAGCAATGGAGGGGGGAGATGGCTCTGAAGAAGTATCGCAGGGAACACTCTCAACATCTGAGGGTCTCCTTGGTGTTCAGTTCATATCACAGGATGATAGCCTGATTGTACAAAATGAACCTCCTCAGCAACTGATGGAGGAGACTGAAGGGGACGGGGAACCTGCTGAGGGTGAAGTGGAGGGAGACGGAGCAATTGTGGCTGAAGCGGACACTACTGATGAACCTTCTGAATCTCTTGAAAAAAATGAAACGGGTGAAGAATTGGGAGAAGAGGCCCTTCTCTTACACCAAGGTGGAGAAGGACTTCTTCCTGAGGGGCAGGATGAATCTGAAACAGTTGACCTTGGGGCTCTCCCTGAAGGTATGACGCTCATATCTGAACAAATGGAAGACGAAGCTGAAGCAGGAGCTGAAGCAGAAGCTGAAGCAGAAGCTGATCTCACCGATGACGCTATTCATGGAGAAGGAGAAACTGCAGATGATCAAGGCGAAACCACAGATGAAGCAATGGAAGTTCCCCCAGATGATGAAGAGGGGGCTGAAAATAGTGCTTCAGTAGGCACTGATGGTGTAACTCTCTTAGCGGGTTCAGACCAACTTAGTGAACAGGCTCTTAATGAACTAGAGGGCAAGATTGCTGCTGTTACCGATGGAACTTCTGTACAGCTACTACCTGGACAGGAGAATCTTCAGGGTATGCAACTAATGGAGGGTGATGACAAGCCTGAAGATGCAGAATCCACCCTTCAAGGACAAGTGTCCCAGAAGGAAATCCAAGACCAGCTAAATGCTGCTTTAATGAAACAGGAGGAAATGAAAGTTGAGGATGACCAGCCAGAGTCTGATTCCTTCCCTGAGAGACAGCAAAACGCTGAGGCAGATGCACTCGCCACTTTAGCATCGGCGGCATTGGATCATCAAGCTCCTACTAATGGTGTAAAAACTGAGGTAAACAAAAAAGGACAGCTATCAATTTAAAAAATATCAACAGGGTGTGACGTGTTTCCTGCACATATTTTTTTTTGTTTCAGGCTGATGAACAAATCAAAACAGAAAGTGACTCTTCTGAGCCTCAGTGGATGGATGTGGGTATATGTAAGGGAACACATTGTCAAGTTCGATCGTACTATGTTGCCCGGCCAGGGCAAGGCTGGGATCAGAATTGGGATGGTGTCACAACAAGCACATTACCTGACCATAGAGCACTAGCCAAACTGGAACTTGAATCTGGAAAAGCTTATAAATTCCGTGTTGCAGCAATCAATTCTTGTGGACGTGGGCCATGGAGCGAGGCATGTTCTTGCTAATTTTGAGCTCGCATTTATTTTTGCCATTTAAATATGCATAATTGTTTTTAAATTACTTTTGAAGGTTGCTGCATTTAAAACTTCATTGCCAGGCTTCCCTGGGGCTCCTTCTGCCATCAAGATTGCTAAAACTGCCGATGGTGCTCACTTATCATGGGAACCTCCACCAATTGCATCTGGCGTAATTGAAGATTATCATGTATACCTAGCAGTCAGAACCGCTACAACTGATTCATCAAAGGTGAAGTTTCTAATATGCATTATGTCAAAGATTAAAAAAAAAAACTCTTTTTCCTGAAAGGACTGTATTTCATTTGAATTTACTGTTACAGCAAGTTGTTTCAAGTGGTGCGAACCAGTTGGCATTTGTAAGGATATACCAGGGTGCTGCTAACCAGTGTTCAGTTGGTAATGATACCCTGAGCAAAGCTCATATTGATATGACCACAAAACCTGCCATACTCTTCCGTATCTCTGCTCGTAACGAGAAAGGTATTGGACCAGCAACCCAAGTCAGGTGGCTTCAAGGTGTGTATTGCGAATAGTTCCCAACATGATGAACTCTATTGTGTGAGGGTGAGCTTATATGTAACACTTGGGAATATCTTTACAGAGGTCGGTGCTCCAAGCAATCCAGCAAGACCAGCTTTTGCACCAAGACGTCCAGCTACAGACTCTAAACCCCATGGAAATTACAAGAGGAAAAAGAGCGAATGAAGAAACTTATATCTTCCTAAGTTAGAGGGTATTCTGTCTGGTTAGTAGTTGTTTCAATTTTAATCTGATTGTCCATCTATTGCCAATATCCTTATTTCAATAGTTCCTGCCATCTCATTTGTTTTAACTTGTGTGAGTTGTGAATTAAAATACTGAGTCTTCAATAGTTTTCCGCTTGCAATTGTTATTAAATTGTTTAGTAATGATTCAATTCACAAACATTTTTCTTTTCATTCTAGGTTTCTTGTCTCTTGTCTTCCTGTCATTGTTTAAGATCCTTTGCTACTTTTACCTTTCCGCACACGAGGACTAGATCATCTGTCTTTTATCCAATAATATAAGCGCTTGATGTGATTGTGAACTGTACAGTGTATTTCTTTCTCTTGTTTTGGGTGTCTCTTTAGCTCACCCAGATTGGTTGTACATTTTTCATAGCCTGTTATTAAGAAAAACAGATATGGAAAAATGCTCTGTAGAGGAAGTGTTTCAATATTTGACTGATCTTGTGAGTTTCATGATTTCTGCTCTCTAAATTTGTTTTTAGCAAAAAACTGTTTTATGTTTATGTGCTTCTCACACTATACATATTTATTATAGTGAAACTTCTTAGGTTGTTTTAAGGAAAGTATTTGCTTAGAATGTAAACACTTCTTGTGCAGTGTGAATTTCTATAGTTACAAACATAAAACCTTGAAAAATATAAGAACTATGTTCCACTTCTTAACCCTCCCTTTCCAATTGCCCACTTCGTAGAGAGGGGAGGGAATTCCCTGACCGCCGTTGATTATTTGCGTCAAATTTTCCGAACGCAATCGGCAGTATGGGACAAGTTTCTCCGTTAAAGAAGGCTGTGCTCGGGCACAGCGGTTGGCAGCAGTTCGGAAAAAAAAAAAAATGCGACAGGGCGATTGTCCTTGAGAGGGGTTTCTCCCTTAAGGCTCTGTGAACCTAACCTTAACAGTCCTGAAAAAAAAAAAAACAGAGCCGAAGCGTGGCAGCGAGTCGTCCAACGATTGACACATCTGTGTAAGCGCACACGTTTCGCTTATGAAGATAAGTTCGCACCGTAGTGCAACGCGTTTCGTGAGCCGAATTTCGCCCCCAGCATGGACGCTTCCCGCCCGGTCCCGGTGATGTCCTCGTCGGCCAGCTCGTCTCCGCGCGGCATGTTGAGCAGCAGACCCTCGACCGGCGGCAGCGGCGGGGGTGAACGACAATCGAAACTAGTGACATGAGACGGTATGGGCTCCTCCCTCGGGGATCAACTCCAGCCTCCACCCTCTCCTGGCACAGCGCAGCCCTGGCAGGGCTGGCAGCTCGAGGAGGCCTTGTCGCTGCCGCCGGCCTCGCCCTCTCCCTCGCCCTCCTCGCCGGCCTCCACGCTCCAGCGGCCGCACGGCCTCCGCCTGCGCGAGTACGAGGAGAAGCTGAGCAGCCTGCAGAAGGAAAACTGGGACCTCAGGGTGAACAACTACTGCCTGGAGGAGAGGCTGCAGCAGGCGGGCGCCGGCCTCGGCCTCGGCAGGGACCGGCTCGCCGCGGACCGCCAGTACCAGGCTCTGCTCGTAGGACCCCAGCTGCGGGTAGCACTCGGGGATGGGGGCCGGCGGCGGGGTGGCGGGCGGCTAACGCGAGCGCCGGGGGGCGGACTGCGCAGGAGGAGATCGACAAGAAGCAGGGGCTGCTGGTGTCCGCCGCCGAGGCCCTGGACCTGATGGAGCGGCAGCACGCGGAGCGCACGCGCCAGCTGGAGGAGCGCGTCCGGGAGCTGGAGGAGGAGAGGGCGCATCAGGCGGAGCTGGGGGCGGAGCTGGGGGCGGAGCTGGGGGCGGAGCGGGCAGCCATGGGGGAGCCGCACCGCCCCCTGCAGCCGGACCTGGGTGACCACGGTGCCGAGGCGCTGCGGCGGAGGGTCGAGGAGCTCGAGGGGGTGGTGCGGGACCTGAGAGGAGAGCTCCTCGCGGCGGAGCGCGCTGCCGACGAACACCGCCTGCGCGCCGACCGCGCCGAGGAGCTGCTTTCCGGTGAGTTCCGCCCCGCCCCGCCCGGCCCTGCCCCGCCCCGCCCCGCCCCGCCCCGCCCCGTCCCTCTGGTATGCCAGTGACCGACTTCGTCGTGGATCAACAGAATCTCGGTCGCGCCAGGCAGCGGCGGAGGAGCGGCTGAGGACGGCGACCGAGAACTCGGCGGTCCTGGAGGAGTTGGAAGAGGTGCGGAGGACGAGCGAGAGCCGCGAGCTTATCGTCAGGAAGGTGCAGACCGGAGTAGCAGGATATTGATCATTTCCGGTATTAAGGCTCTCAGGGTAGTTACCGGGGGCGGTCGACGGATTCGGGGGCATGGATTTGTACAACGTTCCTGCAACCCCACACTGACCCCACGGTCGCGGAGAGAGACAGACACAGTGTGTGTGATTTTGGGGGAGGGGGGGGGGGGGGGGGGGGGGGATCTCTTACCTACTCTTACCGGGGCTGGCTCCCTGCGATGGTAGGCAGCGCCGCCGCGTCCCGCTGTCGCGCGGGCTGGCCTATCCTCGGCTCGGCGGGCGCCCTGTACCGTCTGATCCGGAAGACCACCCTTGTGGCCGCCGTCTTTGTCGCACTCATGGGACCCTGCTATTCCCAAAATGGGGCACCGCCATATGTGGGAAAAAGACGGAGGCACGAGAGCGATCTTCGGAATCACACGGCAGGACAGGGGAGCAGGCCGTGGATTGAGATGTGGGGGTGAAGGCCTCGGTGAAGGCCCATCTGTAGACCATGTGTAGACTGATTCAGAAGAGACCTCTCCTCGCTCTGTCTCTCTCTCTCGCACCTATGCGGCGCATCAAATGAGTGCGAGAATTGAATTGAATTGATTTTTATGAGAGAGAGAGAGACAAGGCGAGGAGAGCACCCTTCTGAACCAGTCTGCAGGGTCATTTCGCACAGAGGTTTCGCGTCTCCCTATCTACTTATACAGAGGGGGTCCTGTCTTCGAAAATCATTGAACAAGGCCCAAAAAATCACGAAAAAAATCAAAAAAATCAAAATCACAATTTAAAAAAAATCAAAAAATCAAAATCACAGGTTTTATCAGAAACCATAAAAGAATCAATGCAAAATCATTTTAAAAAATCCCTCAAAATCAGAAAAAGTCAAAAAATCAATGAAAAATCAAAAGAAAATCAAAAATCATAAGAAAATCAAAAACCAACATAAAAATCAACACAATCAACAAAATAAAAAATCAAGGTGTATTCAAAAAATAAACAAATATCAGATAAAAATCAAAGTAAAAGTCCGAAAAAAATCACACAAATGAAGAACAATCAAGGAAAACATCAAAAGATCAATGAAAGATAAGAAAAAAGATCAAAAATCAATAGAAAAATCAAAAAGTCAATTTCAAATCAAAAAAATCAATCCAAAATCAAAAAAATCATTTATTGTAAATCAGTTAACAACTGCTACTTGAGACAGCACCCCCTCGTGTCAAACTCATACGGCACGGCCGTAAAGAGCAAGAGAGAGGACACTACTGGTGCGCTGCGCTGGCCGCAGCTGCGCGCGGAGCACGCCCGCGCCCTGGCCGTGGTGGAGCGCCTGGTGCGCCGCGGCCGCGAGCAGAGCGCCGAGCTGGACCGGCGTGAGCGGCTGTACGCGGAGCAGCGCGCCGAGGAGCGCGCCGAGCTGCGCCGGCTGCAGGAGAGGGTGTCGCAGGCCGCGGGGCAGCAGCAGGGGCAGCAGCAGGGGCAGCAGCAGGAGCAGCAGGGGAAGCAGCTGGACCAGCTCGAGGACAGCCGCATCCTGCCGTGGGTGCTGAACGCCATAGCCCAGGTAGGTACACGTGCCGAGCCGGGTCGAGCCGCTCTCTGCCAGTGGGGTGATTCCGTACAGTGTCGTGCTTGCCGCACTCGTGGGGGAAGGCCGAGGGAGGGATCATTCGTACAAAATATCTGCAATAATGATTGTTTAGCCTTTGTTGATTCTGATTTTAATGGAAATTTATTTCCCTTTTTCATAAATTTCCATTATTTTTTTACATGCAATATTTCTGACTTTTTAAAAATTTGTTTTCAGTTTTTTGCTCATTTTTCTTGTTTTTTATTTGGAGTTTTCTGAACCTTTATTCTTGATTTTACTTTGATTTCTTTTAAAAATTGTGTTCGATTTTTCAAATTATTTTTTTGGGGGGGGACTGCACAATGATTTTTTAAAGTTAACCCCCCACCCTCTCGGTTTCGACTCCCTGACCTTGCCGCACTCGTGGGGCACAACACAACCACGACCACTGAAAGAGAGGACCTTGGATAGGACACTTCTAAACGCTGTTCGGAATCAACCCACTGTTTTTGTCAGATAAGCAGGCGGCAATTCCCGCGAATACACCGTTGTGAAGCAGACTGGTATCTCCGCCTGCCTAGGAAAAAGTCGTCATTTGTGGAGAGTTTGGCGCGAACACGGGCGGAGATACACGTCCGCCTCACACTGGCGCCGTATTCGTGGGGATTTTGGCCTTCTTATCCATCAGGCAGGCAACACGATATGGGCTGGCAGCCCTTGTGATCGTGTCCACGTATACCGTCTGCTCAGCTGTGGAGCTCTGTCCTCGGGCCCGCGCGCGGGCCGCACTCGCCCCGCTAGTCACAGCGTGCGTGCCTTTGCAGCCCGCTCCCGCTGCGGCCAGGGCCAGGGCCGGGGCCGGGGCCGCGGCCCAGGGGAACGGGGCCTCGGACACGAGAGGCTCCGATCTGGCGCGTATGTGGGCAGCCCTGTCCTGGGCCCAGCGGCGTCTGCTCCTCAACCTGGTGGAGGCGGGCCTGGGGGCGTGCCTGGGAGTGGAGGCCGCGCCTGAACCCGCGCCCGGGCCCGGGCCCTGCCGCCTGCTGCACCCCACGGAGCAATCGGAACACGGTCACCTCCGCGAGAAACGCGAGGTCAACGCGTCCCACGACAACTACACAAACCCCATTGCCGACGAATACACAGTCTCGCCCGCGTGTCTCTCGACTGACTCGAGCCTGGTTCACGTCGCGGGGCTGCCTGGCCGGGCGGACAGCCTCAAGGTGTACTTCGATGACCACCCCGAGGACGCGCGGTATCCGGTGCAGTGCATCAGTGCGGACTACGCGACTTATCGCCACTTCGACTGTCCAGTCTCGGACCACGGCGACCACCGGCAGAGCCCGGCGGCCTCTGCGGCGTGCGCCCAGCTCGGCCCTAGCCTCGCGCTGGGCCGGCTCGGGCAGCTCGAGGAGCACCCCGGTCACCTCCGCCTCCAGGACACCCTGGCCTTGACGAGGTGCTCACCAGCACCACTCCGGGCCGTGGTGGACGGCGTGCCCCCGACCGCCGTCCACGTGCTGCAGGCCCAGGTGGCCCTCCTGCAGGCCGAGAACGCCCGCCTGTGGACGGCCGTGTCCGAGGCCGTTGCCCCCACGGACCGGCGCCGGCGTAAGCCTCGTCCGCCGAGGTCGAGGCGCGCCAAGGGCCGCCCCCCGCCGCCGCCACCGCCGCCGGGCAAGGCCGAGCAGGTCGACCCCGCGGACAGCGCCGGCGGCACCTCCGCGACAGCGCTCTCCTCCTCCTCCAACGTGAGTCCGCGAGCGCTCGCTGTCGAGCGCAGCCGCCAGGAGCAGCGTGACGGTCGGCCGCACGGCCCTTGCTGTCAGACCATGCTTGCGGACAGCTCCGAGTCCACGGGCGCGCTGCCGCCGCTGCTGCCGCCGCAGCTGCAGCTGGCGCGGACAGAGTCGACCGGGAGCACCGTGGACAGGCTGTGGGATGCGTGGGTGCAGCTGGAGGAGGCGCGGCAGCTGTGCGTGCAGATGGAGTGCCAGCTGGCGCACGGGGAGGCCCTCTCGCGGCACGGGCCGTGCGACGAGTGCCATGCCCTGGCCACGAGCAGGGGCAGGGGCCCCTACAGAGGTAGGCAGCCCCGCCTGACGGCACCACGTCGAGGGGGACACAACTCTGAATTTTGGTGTACAGATATTGTGATATTTTTTTTGGGGGGGTGGGGGTGGGGGTGGGGGAGTGGGGGATTTTTATAGAATGCTTGTAAATCTTCACTTGACTACTACCTAAGTTTACGTGAATTTTTCTTAATATTTTCTTAATTTTCCTGAATTTTCCTAAAGTTTTGTAAACTTCTTGCGAATATTTCTATTTTTTTATGGATTTTCCTGAACTACGAGGTGTACAAAAATTTCCAAAAGTTTCGTCTCTCTGTCACTGTCCCAATCATGGCATGTCCACGAGGAGCAAGACATAGAGGACGCAGCTTAATGGTGTGCGGAAGCACCCTGCAGTCTACCGAACGATTCCGAAGATCGCTTTCATACCTCTGTCCTCGTCGCACTCATGGAGCATTGCCATGGCCAGCGTACAGCACCGCTCTAGGTGCAACAAGGACAGAGGGAGGAGAGTGATCTTACGGCAGCTCTGTGCACCTGCGCCGTGTTCCAGACTCTTCCTGGCGCCTGCTGGGGCCGGGGCCGGGGCCGAGGCCGGGGCCGCCCCCACCGGGGTCGTGATGGCTCGGCTGGCCGAGGCCTGCGCGCGGCTCTCAGAGTCGAGACGGGAGCAGCACCGCCTGGAACAGAGTTTGTTCGCGAGTATCGGGCAGTTCTGGCGGACGAGGATGGGTCGGGGTCCGAGTACCAGCCCTGTGGAAGCAGGCCCGGGCCCAGCAGAGCCACGGCTGTGAAGGTCACCAAGGCGGAGGGTCGCAGAGGAGCGGACAGCCGACAATAACGACTCTTTTGCCGACACCTCTTTTTCTGCAGGAGATATTTTGAAGGGCCGAGGGCTTCTATCAAGTATCTGCTCATGCACTGACGTCCCTGTCTGTAGCAACGAAATCGCAGTGACAACAGGGAATTGGGGGCATAAGGCATTCCCCGATCATTTCCCGTCTACATGAGGGGCCGATTGCGCCCGCCACCCCTTCTCTTGTACATATACTGTTGAATGTTGTAATGTCATTACCAATATAAGTGTTACGTTCCTTTTGTCCCCTGAAATTTTTTGCTCTTGGACCCACCTTAAATCTGGCATTGCTTTTTTGCGGCCCACTTGCATTCCGAAACTTGCAACTGCTGGGGTCTAGGGCCGGTCTTAGCGCCTTAACACATATGATACTGGCACTAGATGGGAATTGCATATATCTTTCCACCTTCTTGACAAAGGGATTTTTTCTAACTAACATTTTTTTTAAATGCACTTTGCACTCTATCTTAAAATCAACGGTATTCTTTTAGTGAGAGTCTTAAGTGAAGTCCCCTGGCGCCGAAGAGTTTTGGACAAGGTGAAAGATGCCCTTAATTTCTCATAGTGTGACGCGCATGCTCCACATCTCAATCAATTTCCGTTCGGGCGGGCAGACAGCTTTTGCTTTGTGTAACAACAACAACGTAACCAGAGATAACTACCCGAAGGGTCGAACACTTGGATATTCCATGTACACATTGAAAAATATTCCAATAATATTCCAAACATTCCAAAAATATTCCAGATATTCCAACATATTCCAGATATTCTAAAATATTCCAAATGTTCAAAAAATATTCCAAGTTTTCCAAATATTCCGAATATTCCAGACATATGTCCTCCTGGCTGGAGGCTGGGGGATAGGGCAAATACGACGCGAACCCGTCGCACTAGACAGTCAACGAGACGTCGTGGCTCAGTTGGTATAGCGCGCAACATTGAACCGAGTGGTCCCAAGTTCGACTCCCACTCGGGAAAGTGTTTTTCGCGCTTGGCATTCCCTTTGGCTGCTGCTCCAGGGCAGGTCAAATAGAAGTAAAACACGTCTCACCGCCGTTGGCTCGGTGGCTCTGGGCGTTGGGTCGCTTCCTGTTCTGGCTACGTGTCGGCACTCGGGGTTGTGGGTTCGAATCCCGCGTACCCCTCTGAGGTAAGGCCTCTGAAACTGGGATCAGGAAGTCTAACGCCCTTGACACCGCTCGTACCTCTAGGGGTAGGCCAATGGTGGTACGGGGATCAAATCTGTCGAATTGCGCGATAGGATCGCAGTCAGCAAAGCGCCGGTTCCCATGGAACACCGAAGCAGTTGGCTGCCACAGGGGGTAAAAGCCCTGTGCCTGGCGGGAACCGCAACCTCCTTCGGGAGGTTTACTGCCGCAAAAATTTTCCATGTTTTCACGCCACCCTTTCCATTTGATTGCACAGAAAAATGAAATAATAGATTCAATATTTCCAAAACTATTCAAAATATTCCAACATATTCGCGATATTCCCAATACAAATATTCCACACATTCCAAAAAATATTCCATATATTCCAAAAATATTCCAGATATTCCAAGTGGAATATACTCCATGTACACAAAAATTTCAAGTGGTCGACCCCTCGGGTCGACCCCTCGCTTTGCGTGCTCTTCTTGTATTTTATAAAAGTATGATTATTTGTCATTATATTTGTGTGTTTCCATGCATTATTTCAGTGAGTTTTAGAGTATTGCGCTGTTTTTATTGTGCATTTTCGATTGTTTCTGTACCTGTTTTCTTCCAGGCAGCCGAGAGGACCCCACCTGCCTCTTCAAAGCGAAGAAGCTAAGTAGCGAGTACGCAGGTCTCTCCAACATTGACAATCAAAAGATTAAAATTTAAAAAAATATTATATTGAATAAATAAAAACTGAAGTGAAACGGCTTTTTGTTTTTTAGCCCTGACTAAGATATAGGGGTGGAACCTTAGAGTCTAGGGGGCTCTAGTGGAGGTAGGGGTGATGGGGTGTGGTGGGAGAACTCGTCCTGGAAGGTGGGCGGTGGTGCTACCCCACGGGGGCGCTGGGCGCTGGGCGCAGAGGCGCGGCGGGGTGTGCGGCACGAGGGGAAAATAATCCGTTTTGGGGCCCCGCTAACGGGATTTGTCTGTGACCTTAGGCGCCATGAAGCCCTTGGCAGTTCCCCTTCGAACACCCCACCCCGCCCCGCCCCGCCCCGCCCCGCCCCGCCCCGCCCCGCCACTGGGGAGTGCGGAAGCAGACTCGCCAGCCGTAATCAGTGCGGTGCGGCGGTGCTGCTGCCTTTGTGTCCCTGCCCTGGCCTGCCCTGCCCCCGGGACCCCCGGGACCTCCCCGGCGGGACGCACACCAGGACCCCGACGACGAGGCCCGAGCCCGGCGCGGCGCCGGCGCGGCCCGGCGGGGCCACGAGGAGTCCAGCACGGCGCTCAGCCCGCCGCTGACCAACGGGCCTGGGGTTCGACGCCGACCCTGGGAGCAGGATGAGACGGATTGCGGACAGATCTGCCTCGTGTTCTGCATCTCGGTGAGCAGCGTGTTCGCGCTGGTCGGCCAGGTGGTCGCCTGCCTGCTCTACCGCTTCGGCACGTTCGGCGGCGACCCGCACCAGCACTGGCAGTGCCTGCCGTGACCATGGCCGCCCCGTGACCGACATTCCTCCAGGTAAGGGGCTTGCCTCGCCTCGCGACGAGGGGGAAACAACTCTGTGTCCAAACAGGACGTGAATTTTTTTGTTTCCAGAATTATTGTGAGCATATCTTGATTTTTTTGATGTTTTTAAAATTTAACTTTTGCCGTGTAAACTTTAAATTGTTTCGAAATTTCCTAAATTTTATTGAGCATTATGCACTTTGGTTCTGACAGTAAGTGAATTTTTCTTATTTGTTTTATGAATTTACTGAATGACGAGGACGAGGTGTAAAAAGTTTCAGAGTAGTTCCCCTACTCAGCTATGACGCTTTACGCCACGAGTCGCGCAGGTAGACAAGCAAAAGCATTCAGCACACAAGTGCGTGCCGGTGCAGTATCTATAAGCGAACGCATGGGGCCCGCGGACTGCCGACTGATTCACGGCAGAGGATCACTCTCGCCCCACCTTGTCGCACCCACGGCAGCGCCTTCTGTGAGGCACGAGTGTGACAGGGACAGGATACGCGAGAGATCCTCAGCATCCGTCGGAGCAGATGCCGGTCGGTGCCACTGCCAACTGCCATGCCTCTGCCTCTGTGTCTGCAGGGCCGGCCATGCGGTGGTGGACGGAGGAGGCCGACTGGTTCGGCGTCCGCCTGGACCGATGGCTGGCGGCGTGCCAGGGCCTGGGCCACGGCCTCGGCCAGGGCTACAGCAAACTGCACTCCAGCGACAGGGCGCCGGCCCCGGCCCCGGCCCGACAGCCCCGGGCCTCGAGGTCGTCCGGGGGTGCAGCCGGGGCCGGGGCCGGGCCCGGGGCCAAGCCCGCTCCGAGAAGCTCCTTCCGCATGTGCGCCCGGTCATGCGCGCAGCGCCTGCAGAGCATCATGAGCTCCAACAGCGCCTCGGAGCCCGCCGCCTCCTCCAGCTCCCGGACGCGGAGGAGGCCCGCTAACCAGCAGCCCACCTCAGCCCCGGCCTCGGCCCCGGCCCAGAACCCTGCCACCGCTGCCGCGCCCACGGCCATCGTCTTCGAGAAGTGCAGACCGCGTCGGGGAGAGGCGGGGGCGTCGCCGTCCCTGCCCGCCGTCGACATCGTGTACTACCCGTTCCGCGTGGAGAACTGCGTGGTGTGCCGCCAGCTGGGCGCGGGCGGCGCCGCGGCCGCCACGGCTTCCTCCACGGCCTCCTGCGCCCTGGCCGCGGTGCCCTGTCCTCAGGAGGGGTGCTGCGCGCCCTACGTGCCCACGCCGCAGCAGCAGGCCTCGGGGGCGTCCGGGGCGCTGCTGTTCCGCGGCCAGGAGCCGCCCCCGCCGCCGTCCCCAGGCCTGCCCCCGCCGCCCCCGCGGCCCCACTGCGGCGAGCGCGAGCCCGTCATCTCCATGAACCAGGACTACATCGAGGTGCGGTACGACCGGCCGCCGCCGTCGCCGCCCCTCGCGCACAGCTCCCCGTCGGAGACCCACGCCCGGACCGAACAGCCGCCGCCCTCCTACCAGGCCGCCATGCGGCACGCCGTGTTCGACGGCCGGGGTCGGGAGGACTCGGTCATCGGGGACCTGGCGCTCTTCTCGCCGCGCCTCGCCAGGGCGCCCACCCCGCGCTACAGCGCCTACCCATACGGCGAGGATGACGACGACGAAGACGACGAGGCGGACGACGAGGAGACCATCTACTCGCGTAACAGCGTGGCGGCCGTGCTGCAGGAGGAGATGCAGGCCTCGGCCTCGTGGCGGCGGCGCCAGTTGCTCTGCCGGCCGCCGGCTCCGGCCGCGGCCCGTACCTCGGCTCGGGGCCCGGCGCGCTACCGCAGCCGCGGCAAGTTCTCGAGCGTCATGTACGAGACGCAGCGCATGTTCGAGGAGGCGTTTCACGTCACGGCCGAGGAGGCCCCCGTGGCGGTGCAGCTGCCCGCGCGGGGCAGGCACGTGGCCCCGCGTGCCGCGAGCCTCGGCCACGGCCCCGCCATGACGAGGGCGTGGTCCGTGCACGGCCCCAGCCCCACCGCGGAGCTCCGCGAGGTGGAGATGCCTCACCACGGCCTCGGGCCCGGCCTCCGCAGCCTGCTCAGCATCCGCAGGAGGCCGGCCAAGGGCGGCGGCTCCGGCCCAGCGGCCAAGGCCTCGGTGCACGGCCTCGTATCCGAAGCCTCGCAGGCCCCGACCGTCGCGCGCTGCTCCGGCTCGGGCAGGCCGCAGAAGAAGGTGGTGGTCGGCGAACGCGGCCTCCGAGGCCCAGTGTGGCCTCGGGTCATCTTGACCTTCGACCGCGGCGTGACACCGTACCAGACTCGCGCCCAGTAGCCCCGCCCCGCCCCGCCCCGCCCCGCCCCGCCCCGCCTACGCCTCCTTTCAGCGACTTCGTAAAGCGTGGCGCGGCCCCTACGGACCGCGATCCCCGCACCGTCAACTTCCAAGCGCAATCAGGATTCGCTATTTAAGATCCCCATAAAAGCGAGGAGGGAGTTCCCTCCCTCAACGGAATCGAAAAGAGCGCCGAGAAAGATGGGCCAAGGAAGACAAAGAGAGTGAGAGGGAAAGCACGCGCGCGCGAGAGAGAGAGAGAGTGTGTCGGCACAGCAAAATAGCCCTGAGGGGGTGGCAATGCCTCGTCACAACAATCGCGATACTCGGCCCGCGAACCCGCGGACGCGCCGTCACTCTGCCGTCCTGGCCTCCACGCCCACCGCATTGCCACCGCAGCCTCTTTGCATGCAGTGCCGGCCCAGGGCGCCCAGGACCAGGAGCCTCGCCCTCGATGGCTTTGAACGGCCCCGTCAAGCTAACTCAATCCCCGACGCAAGCCCCGCAGAATGCGAAATAATCCCGCTCATGGCGCTGGGGCTGAGCGCGGCGCAAGGCACGCGCAGAGTCACCTCGCTCCGCCACGCCCGGCCCCACCCCGCACCCCGCCCCGCCCCGCCCCGCCCCGCCCCGCCCCGCCCCGCCGGGACCCTCCACCCCAAAACGCTTGCCAGCCTTCCACCTGGACTCCAGAGAACTGATAAAAGGCGCGCTGGAGGAGCATCAGGTCTCATTCGACGCACCGCGGCTCCGCAGCGCAGCGCAGCTCCGAGTTCAGGTAGGTGAGGGGGTTCAGGGTGTCGGCCCGGTTCAGGGCGGGTGTGCGCTATACTGGCGGCGCGCTCAGGGGCCTCGGTCAAAAAAACAATGGAAACCTAAGTGCACGCACGTCGCTTACTTGCAGATGAGTGAATCATTCGCTCACTCGTAGGGGAGAAAAAAATATTCAATAGGGTTGCAAATTTAAAAAACAAATAATAAAAAAAAAGAAATCCCTCACTTGCAGACGAGTCTCCCCCTCTCCCTCATACAAAATGTGTATGATGATTTTGTTTTCTTTGAACATAATTTTTGACCTGATTTTTAAAGGAAAATTTGTCACTTTTTGATAAATTTTAATCTTTTACCCCCATTTCTGAAATTTTTAAATTTTGTTTTGTTTAGTTTATTTTTTCGGATATACCCTTCTTTTTGATTATCTTGATTTGATTTATTTATCTGATTTTTTTTAGGGGGGGGTGGGGGCGTAGAATGATACTTAGAAGTGACCCCCCTCCCCCTCGCTTGAAGACGAGCGAATGAAAATTCGCACACTTACAGGTAAGCGAATACTTTTCGCTCGCCTGCAAGAGAGCGAATACATTCACTCATCTGCACGTAAGCGACACGCGCACACTTGGATCTCTTGAGTAGAGGACAGGCTGAAGAAGGGGTGAACGCGTTCTGATGCATGACGACAAAACGTTCAAAAAGTTGCATGCGGCTTACGCAGATGGTTCTGTCCAGTACGGCCCGGTCTTCCCTCGTTGCAGGTTCTGCCCGACCATGTCTCGGCGAGGAGTGGGAGCCCCAGCTCTCCTGGTCGCGGCCGCCTGCCTCTCGCTGCTCGCGGTGACGCTGGTGTCCGCGGCGCCCAGCGCCGACGCGGTGGCCGGGGCGACGTCGGCCAGGTCGGCCCGGGCGCGGGCGGTGGGCGGCGTCGGCGCCGGGGCCGTCGGCCTGGGCTCCCGGCTGCGCAGGTTTCCGCTGATGCAGGTCCCGCTGGACCTCCTGGACGACGACGAGGACGCGCTCTTCGAGGCCAACAAGCGCCAAATGTCGGACGACTACGGACACATGCGCTTCGGCAAGCGCGGCGGCGGCGACAACGACTTCCCCGAGTACGGACACATGCGTTTTGGCAGGGCGGCGCAGTAGTGTCCGGCCAGAGGGTGAGGGTGCGGGTACGGGGCGTACCAGCCAACGTACAGGACCACGTCCATTCTGTCAACAAGCGATCCTCCTCCTCTTCCATTGTAGAGAGGGGAAAAAAGATAAACAGATTGACAACAAGACACTAAGGAATTACGGATACGAGCTAAATGCATGTGCTGTAGTTACAGCTAGATAGTGTTTTCCTTAATCAATTTATTCAGAAATACTTCTGAGCAAAATGTCATGCAGCAATTAATTCTTTAAATGAAAAAAACAAAACAAAACTTGTTTTAAGACGTGCTCCATATGAAATTATTATGGCTGGATGGGAGATATGCAGATTGCTTCTGCAAATTTTATGGTGGTGTGTCTATGATGTGAAAACTCGACATTAAAAAGCTACAACTTTTCAATAAAATTGAGTTTTCCAAACCATCTTTGGTTTTCTCTAACACCATATCCTTCGTGTTTGACATTGACAAGAAGGATCTAAATTGACAAGCTTAACAGTAATGCAGTCGCTCTTTTGATCCAATGATCAGCACTTTCAGCACCACACTTCAGGTCAACAATAAGTATAAATGCTTCTTTGCCTTGAGTACCACACCGCTGAGGGATATAATAACAAGGGCAGCTGTACAACCCTGTATGTAAAAAAATCATTGCATTAGCAAGAGGGAACTTTAATGCACATAAGGATGACTTGAATCAGTACCTCTTGTTTTCTTCTTTAAGGCTTCAACTGGTTTGAAATGAATCACAGGCATATTCACAATCAATTGCATTGGTAATGGTTCAACCAGGGAGGATGTTTTCCTATCCCAACCAGCTCCTTCCAAATACATGGAACGAACATATACTCCCTCCTGAGTTTACAAGAAGGTAAGAGTGATACAGATATATTATGAAAAAAGTTCAGAGCCTAATTCTTTAGCTAAGAAGAAAGGGGTATTAATCGTCGAAAGGTCAAATGACTCACCTGAGGTCTAGTCACCAGAATATTTTCTTCCATTTGCATTGCATTAAACTCCCATGATAATGTATCTATTGGCGCAGCCAAAGACCGGGCAGACATCTGGAAGAATTTGAAAAGAAAATAGAGTAGGTAAAAATACAGTAATTATTTGAAGCAACCACTTACACTTAAGATTCTCGTGTTTTGTGTGTGAGTGGCAGGGGCTAAAAAATTACTGTACCTGAAGAACAGCTGTTAGAAAGCCAGTCGGGAATGTAAAAGCAGCAAGCCAAAATAGAACCGGAGGGTGTGTCGTTTCAGCCCAACGAGAAAAGTGTTCCACTCGAAGTGTGAGGTCTCTAGTCCAGGATCCCAGAGGCATCATGGATGCATAAGCTAATGCAGATGGAAAGAAATAGGTAAGCACAGTATTTTACAAAAAAGAATGAAGAAAGCATTACTGATCATGCCCACCTTTCAGCCAAGCAGGGGGCACTCTTCCTTCATATATACAATCCATGATTTCCTCCAACTGAGATGACATAACAACTTCTCCGCGAATAGCTTTCTGCAGTTCTTTTAAAGAATCTCTGATGGTGACTAAAAGATGATTGTACCTTGATATCTAAATGCACGAATGTGCAATGAAGTAATGAGCACAAGTACAATTTTAAAATTAGAAATCTAATATAAAAAGCAAGAGATGAAAAATATTACCTCCTGTAAGAGGACAACATCTAAAGGTGCTTTGTTTGATCCAATAAGAGATTCAGTTCTCTCATAGTCTATAGGTTCTGGAATTTTTAATAGTATGTCAGATGCCAATTGAGAAACCTGGAAGAGTAAGCCGTTATGAGACATGCAGTTGCTGAATATTGCCAAACTTACACCATTATGATTGGAAATTTACTCTGTCCTCCTTTTTCTCCCCTTCTCTCCCAGATGTAGATGACTCAATAGCAGTCAAAGTTTCAGTTAAAATTCGAGTTTCTGATATTAGAGCAGTAATGTCAGCATTTGAGTGTTGTCCAAAAGCCTGCGGATCATCAATGCTGGGTAAAATATTAATGTAGTCTCTGTAAGACTGCAGTGAGCCATCTCTTGGTATATTATAGGTTGCTAAAGATGACAATCTGACAGAAAAACAAACAGATCATTAGCTGTTGGGGTAGAAAGAAAAGTTGAAACAGGAAAGTTGGCAGACAGTAATACCGGAAGTAGGGTTCAAGAGCATCATTACAGAAAAACTGGGATATATATGTGTGCAAAAGGCGTCGATCCCAGTCATCAGTGACATGTCCACCATAGCAAACGCCAGCAATCAAATACTTCAGGGCATCCCAAGGAGTTTCCTCATATTCATCGAGATACAATGAAAGCAAATTCTCAGAAACCTACAATACACATTAAAAATACACAATTGAGTTTGATCAGGATTTTTTAAATTTTAAAGTAAGCACAATTTGTTTTGATTTATTACCTCAAAATCTGAATCATTGAAACTGTACACTATATTCCATCCCAGTTGTTGGAATTTTTTACGTTCTATGAGAACTGCATGGAAAAAGCACAATGCAAATAGCAGTTTTTTATACTTAGCAACATGGGTGCAGGCTGTAAAGGTTGTTTCCGTCATAGCGTTGTACAGACGCTTCAGGTTTGCTTTCAAGCCCTGAAACGAAAGGGAGAATTTTTAATGGGCAAACCACTAACACTCCTGACAAAGAATTTCTAGGGGAAAATGGGGTGTACACATAGTGTACCTTAGGGGGCTCTGTGGTCATTTTTATACCACCTTGGAGTATGGGAATAGGGAAACCAGGGGTAGGGCTTGAGCTCAGCCAGAGCCTAAATAACCAAAATGCGCATAAATAAGGAATAATTACACATTTCATGCCCCCTCAGCTAGAATTGAGAGATGGAATTAAATACATTTTAGAAAGTCTAATGTACCTGAAGCGAGGGTGGACTTCTTGAGACTGTAAATTCTCAATCATTTTCTCAAGCCTTGGCATCCAGCTTAAAGAGAGGTGACAATTTGCAAGAAATACCCAGTCACCATCCCTAATTCCCTTTTCCATCATTTTCGTTGCAATAGGTGCCTGTCCCTGTCCTAGGGAGAGTGATTGGAAATGCTCCATCATTTGCATGCTCTCTGCAAGCTGGAGCAAAGATGCCGTTGGGTCAACACCAGGTGAAAGCACAAAGATTAGAGGACTTTGAGGTGCAGAATCCTCAAACACAGAGAGTATGTCCAAAACTGGTGGTTCAACAAATCTTGTTCCTAGTGTGTTAACAATAAAAGATGATACACAGAAAGTAATTCGATCAGGCCTCAAAGCTCTCACAATAAGTATCCGCTGGAATTCAGTACACTGCTCCTGCCACTCTCCTGAAAAAATTATTTAAAAATTTAGTGGCATAGTTTTTCTGAGAGCTGTTCAAGCTGATTTCAACACAGAAACAAAGATTTACCAATGAGAGGACTACTTTCTGGATTTTGCTGGATGTACCAGGAGTGCCAGTCACGTGCAAATTGTTCAAATGAAGTGACTAAACCGTGGAACCCGGGCAATTTATCCAGCTCTGATATGTTATCCCAACAAATAGGATCCAGCCAAGCTAGAATATGCACAAAATCATAAAAATAGTGAGTTATGTAGTATGGAAAAGATAATATGCATGTATACGAACCACATGGATTGTCTGGCTGAGTAGCTCTGTCCAAAACAACGCCTCCCTTAAGGAAAAAGTTGTACTCCACATGGCTCATTTTATTCTGAGCCTCTAATATTCTGATACACATGAAGAAGGCAAATAGTAATTTATGTTTCTCAAAAAGAGCACGGCAAGTATTCCTGTAAAATAACATTTTAAATTTTAGGTGATCAAATGTACAGAGGAAAAAAATCTGAAATTAAGATATTATCTATCTCACCTGAAAAATGAATAGCTGTGATAATCATTGAGATGTACAATCCTGTCCTCCTTTAAACTGCTTTTAGGACTCTTCTCAATGGAGCTCACAAATAACTGAATGTATGATTCCAAGGAAAATTGATACATGGGATCAATCCGACTCAGATCATTGAGAACAAAGAAAAGTATTGATGCTCGTTGGGCACAAGGGCGATAAGCCTAGTGAAAACAAAATAAGCAAGCATAAGCTGAACTGATTTGTTTATGATAAGTTCATAATTTGAATTAAAGAGAAACTTTATATACTTCTCTAGCAGAATCAATTTCTATTTCTGTAATTTCAGAGGTCTGAAGGGATTGTGTAATGGACAATGAGGTAGCCTTTGAAACTTGCAGTGTTTCAAAAAGTTCCTCATTATCTAGTAAAGAGCCTTCACTTTCATTCAAAAGGCGAAGAAGTTCATCTTCTAGCATCTTTAAAGTCTTTTTGCCTTCAGCTATAGATAGAACAAGTTGATCTTTTTGTTCCTCCAGCTCTGGTTTCTCTTTCCGGACAACAATTCCCAAAAGTTGACCTTCAAGCCCTGAGAAAAGAAAAGTAGAATTGCATAAAGGAGTGCACAGAAACAAACGGCTTCAAGAAGTGAGGTGTTTCAATCATTACCTTCCTCTTTTATGGAAAAATTTACAATTGTTGTTTTAGTAGAGACTTCTGGGGCATAGTGAGGGTTTGGAAGTTTGGTAGTCATGAAAAACCTGAAGTCAGGGTGATACTGTACGATATGGTCGCCCATTTTAAGCTGGAGAGTGTTACCTAAGGCAAAATATGTTTTCATTGTCAATCATTTGCAATAATACTACTTTTCCATGGTTTGGGATGACAGTACCCATTACACCAAATTTCTTACCAACTGTTATAATTGCTTTAGAAAGAATTGGCTCAATAGCAGGGTCAAGAGTCTCTGTAACATTTTGTAGCAAAACTGGCTCACCCTTCTGAATTGCCATTTCAATTTCTTGAAGAAAATTTTGCTGTCCTGAATCAACTACATGAAGACCCTAAGTGGAAATATGAAAGAGGGACTTTACATTGGAAGTGTATTGATTTTGAAAATTATGGTGAAAACAATACCTGGGCCTCTTCCATATTTTTAATCCAACGCCATGCTTGACATTGTGGATCAATAATAAGAGGCCATCGATTGGCACGAGTCACGATCACTCCATTTTCTGTGCTGAATAAATCAGTTGGTAAACCTTGAATATTCCACTCTCTGATTGTAGTGGGGTCAGACAAAAAGGTGAAGAGAGACCAATCTGATGATATAGGAACTTCCTTGAGTTTAATCTGTAAAATCCCAAAACATTCAAAATAACTCACAATGAATGGATCCTGTTAGAACTGTTGTAAGGCACTTCATTTCTGTAAATGATAGGGAAACAACTCACACTTTTCCTCCACATTTCAATCATTTCTTCTCTGTACACAGTTACAAATGGACCCAAATATGCCACACTGGCAATTGAGAGAAGTACGTCACCAGGTAACAAATCAAATTGATAGTCTAAATGAGCTACTCTCTCTGTCCATCGCCCACGTTCACCAGCCAAACCATCAACTAAAGCTGCTGCACGTTCTAATTTTGCCATCAATTGAGCAGCCTAAAAGCAAGCCCAAAATGATCAGTAAAGTACAAAATTACATGAATGAAAACAGTCGAATTTGATCAAGAGCAAAATATCTCAAGAATTAAAAAATATATATATACCTTCTCTCTCAATTCTTCCTTGTGTTTCAGCTTTTCTTCATAGTCTACTTTCAACCTATCAAGCATTTCAGCCAACTCTTGTAGTTTTGCTTCTGCTGCTGCCAGCATTTGTTGCTTTTCTTTCAATGATGCTAAAGCTGAGTCCCGCTTTTCTATTTTAGGTGCAACAATTCTGCAAGCAATTTGATTCTTGGACATGGGAAAACATACAATGTACAACCTCAACAAATGAATCTTAATAATTTACCTGTATATCTTTGCATACTTTTCAATTGCTTTCACCCACATGCATAAGCTTTTAGCAGCTATTGAGACAACTCCTACAGCCTCTGGATCAAATTCATCCCTAGACGTATATGTACCAACTTTTTTAAGAACTCTATCAGAAATGTGGTCTTTGTCAAAGTCCCTCAGCTAGAGTAATATAAAAAGAGAGTAATTCAGAAGAAGTTTTTACTCAGGAAATTCAATTTAATAGTTACTCATATCAAACCTTGTTTAAAAATTCAACATCACCAAGTTGTCGTTTTGCTTCAGCCCAAGATGGCTCAACCTTTTTCAGAATCATTACTGCTTCCATAACCATTTCAACCTTATAAGGAGGCTTAGGATAAGATTTTATTTCTGTCAAATCCTTTTTGTTTAATGCATCCAAGGCCTAAATTTAATATAAAATCAATATAGAGAGCACTAATCTCTTGGTTTAATAAAAATAAGGGAAAGGAAACTTTCACACCACCCACCCGCATAGCTTCTTCAAGAGCTGGCATAGCTTCATCAAGGTCTGCTTGTGCAGTTGCCGCAAGTTTTTTGCACACAGCCTCCTCCTCAGCAATTTTCAATCTCTTGACAGCAACTTCTTTTTGCTGGAGGTCAGCTTCCCGTTGTTGACCAGCAATGATAACAAGGTAATCATCACATTGCTTTTGGTATTCCATTACTGCTCCAAATAGACCAAAATCAATGGGAAAGTTCCACAAGCAAAAGACTAAAATGTAAAAGAAATATAATATGAAGGCAATACCTTTGGCTTGTGCAACTTCAAGCTCAACTGACATAACTTCTACTTTCTCTCGAGTCTCGTCAATCTTACTAAGCCCATTACGCAATTTGTTTGCAGCATTTGACAGCTCATCCCTTTTCTCCTTTAACATTCTACATTGGACATTTAAAATTAGAAGCATTATGGGCCTTACAAGAGCAATTCAGAGAAACTGTACTTACTTTTTGTAACCAGTGACAAGCTCAAGATAATTGGTCGGTGTAACATAATTATACCTCTTCATTTCAATCATCATCTTTTTTGAGTAATGACAGACAGAACTATGAACGGTGGAAAAGATGAATGACAATGCAGAACGTATTTTGTCCTAGAAAAAAAAAAAATAAATAAAAAAGAAAAAAAAAAATTGAAAAATGAGGCAAACCATGTAAAATTTAAATCAACCCATAAAAATTAAAAGGCACCTGGGGAGACCAAAGCGTGTCTTCAACTGTTTCCACCTGAAAACATATTAAATTTCCGTGAGTATCTTTTGCAGCACTAAAAAAGCAACCACATCCTGGTTACAGTACTTACAGCCTTTGAAACTGGTGCGCCTGTTATTGAAACCAACAAATCCACTCCTCTCAAATACTTGTCGGCAACCTCCAGGAGTGCTTCTTTAGGCCATTCCATGAACCAGTCAATAGTAGTACAGTTAATTAAAGCAGGATATTGTCGCAATCGGTCCCTTGGTTAGTAAAGTTAAGTATTGATAAATAAGTACAAATTAGCATGGTGCAATTAATAATGCCTTGGCAGGCTCAGACTGCTTCCCTCCGCAAGCAATCAAAACACAAAAACTAGAGTCCTTACCTAAATGCTTCTCCAATAGGACTGAGACAAAGGATGACATGTAAGTTAGAGCGAACACGATCAATAAAGAAATTGTAAATGGCCTCTGAGGTATGTGGAATTTTCTCACGGCGAAGTGCATCATCTAAGCGACTTTTAATCTGCATAGAAATTAATCAACATTTAACAAAATTAACTCTTAAAACATTGAAAACAGGAATGATTGTTAATTACCTCCTCAAACTCATCAGGTTTGTAAAGATTGGGAACTTCACCACTACTCAAAATATTATTGATAACTTCTACAAATTGTTCATCAGTTATCTAAAAAAGCAAATACATAAACAAGATTTACATTTTCTTTAATTTTTGAGGAAATTGAAAGAAAACCAAGAGGGGAGGGGGAGTTATAAACTATACCTGTGCATCAGAGTAGAGGAAACATGAAGGTTTATTTTCAAGTCCAGCCATTGCATAAAGTAACTTCATGTCCTCTTTGAAGTCCTGAAGTCGATAAAACTTAGTGACCTCTACTCTAAATATGGAGAGATTGCAGAGAAGTGTTGCTATTTTTGATAACGACTGTCTTCCACTACCACCTAAAGGAAAAAAAAAGGTTTCTTTTTCTTTCCTGAGAAAGTTTTGAGTTTTAAGTTTAAAAACCTTTTAGAACAACTAGATCAGCTGACCAACACCGATGAGAAGCATGTTTCCACGAGGTTGAGTTAACACTCGAGCAATGCGAGTGACATGTTCAATTGCATCTTGAAAAAGAACAAGGTCCAGTGGAACTATACCAGGCTTCATGTTGTAATCTTGCAGCAAGTCATTTAAGAATTTGCGAACTGCTGTCATATCAGTTAAATCCTCATAAATAGTATTCTTATTACAAAAGTCTCCTAAAATATTTTACACAGTGAGGGGCAATAAATGGAAAGAGAGTGAAGAAACTGATTTTACTTATAGTGAAAATGGTACAAACCAAATATGGGGCACCGTTTTGAAGGACACAGACTATGGAATGTCTGCTCAAAATACTTTCCTAGGATTTCATTAATAAATTCATGGAATAGTTCATGATCTCTGAAAGTGAGAGACTTTTATCAGCACATGTGAAATATTAAATATTGCACTCTACTCTGAAAAATACAATAAGTTACAAAAAGATAAGATATCATCTAGTGACTAATCGAGTGTTGGGTGGGAAATCTTACTTTACATCAACCAAACGATCACTGAAGACACGGTAGCACTCATGGATCCATAGACGAAGCAAAGAACTTTTGGTGTTTTGATAATCCTTATGGCTACGAAGGAGCCCTTGAAAAACCTTAAGAAAAAAATAAATACAGTAAAACATCGACAACAGGTTGCAGCCATGACAAACTACATCAACAAGATCTCAAAACAAGTTTCACCTTTGAGATATCCCTTAAGTTAAATAGGTAATGAATTTTAGCTGGTGTGGGGAGCATTTTCCTTGTCACACTGTCATACAAGTTAACAGTTGCCTGTGTTATATTCAAGGCTATAAAAAAATGTATAATTAGAAACCATACTTTTTCCTTTTTCTTTTTACTAAATCCTGATACCTACCAATTTGCTTCAATTGTTCATCAAAATCAGAAAGATGTTGGTTTAACATAGTTCCAAATATACGTAGAATTGATGCTTCAGAAGGAAATGTCATGTTGATGATACTGAATCGACTCAGAAGTCGGTTACTTATTGTATTTCTTCCCCCACCAGGGGGTCCCATTGCTGCCATAAGAAACATATCCTGGAAACAGGTTACATAAACCACTAAAGGTTACAGAGCAGTTAATAAAAAAAAAATTAAAACTTAGACAAGCTGAAGAAACTCACCTTGACTAAAGTGCGAACTTGCTTTGCTCTATCATACCAAAATCCATAATCTATCCATTGCCTGATGAGCTCTAGTGGGGGCTGAGCACCATAAATTTCTTTTGCTGGCATATTTAAATCATCCATAAAGGTCAACATTGATTTTCCTGATAAGAGTGAAGGAGTTATACAGGAAAAGAAAAAATATTTTAAAGACTCAAACGCTGTTGTCAAGCAAAAAGTTTAATTACCATCGCGAGGAATGTACACTCCTTTAGTTCTCTTTTCGAGATGGCTTTCAATCATATCTTGCACATTTTTAGATGAAGTCTAAAGGTTTAAAATATTGTCATAAAACTGTAGAACATGGAAATTAGCATTCTAGTTCTTGAGTATTTTAATACAATGTAATGTACCTGAGCAGACATATTGATGACAAGCATAGACATTTTATCCCGATCCATAGAATCCAATATGGTTGATGCTGTAGAAGTTTTACCCGTGCCAACTGGCCCAACAAGTAAAGGGCGGAAACCAGCTCTTATGAGATGTGATATCACAAACTCATAACGAACAGTATCCACAGTTGGAACAATTATTTTGAAAAATGGAAGACTATGTTCAAAAGAGAAAAAAAAAGAAAAAAATGCTTTACTTGTACCCAAAAATCAAATAAATAAATAAATAAAATTGACTCACACACTTTAAAGACAAACTTACAAAGCATTAAATTTCCAACTATCTGAAAGTTTATCTTCCCAGTTCGAAAATGAGACGGCTCTTACATCTACGTAGTACTCATAGATGGTATCTTTAAGAGGAAAAACACCCTCCATTTCGCGAACAAAATTATCCATTTTTTTTCGACCAATTTCATCAACACCAGCACAGAGTGACCATACCATACTGAAACCAAAGAAAAAACAAAAAGTCTTCCTTACAAAGCCAGATAGAATTATAAAAGGAAAGAGAAGAAACAAACCAGAATAGAAACCACAGTTTGCATAGGGGAATAAAGTTTTCTTCATCTGATGGATCAACTCCATTTTCTTTTGTTGCCAGAATTGAAAGCAGGTTGCAAAGAGTAGAAATTGCACTAATTTCAGCAACTGGAACTGGCTCCAGACAATGCAATTTTTTAAATTCAAGAACAGGATTAACATAATGGTCAAAGTACTCTTGCATCTAGACAACAGGAAAAAGAGATCCCTTTAAGATCAGTTTTTAGTTGGGATACTAACATTACATTTTATTGGAAGATGGATGATTACTTGTGCAGATAAAAGTTTGTTCTGTGCTTGCAGCCAAGAGTCAACATAAGGCCTCCATCCAAAATCTTTATAATCATTATACACTATGCCACATCGTGAAACAGTTGCTGGAGAAGCTTCAGCCAAATCCTCAACTTCAAAAAGCAAGGATACCTAAAAAAGAAAGGTTATGAGAAAGCTAGAATAAACTATGAAGACAAACAGACAACTTAGTTTACTACCTGATCAGGCATAGTGATGCGTTCACTATTTACTAAAGTTAATACTTTATTGTCATCCATAACACTGTTCATGTTTTCAATCCACACAGCATCTACTGGACCATCAAACAAGATCCACTTCTCGTCAGAAGTTGATGCTGAAAGAAAATTGCAGAGCTCAGTATTTTATGAGGGAGGAAAGGGACAAACATAAACTACAAAACTAACATGCACAGCTGGATCTCATTATGTTGGATATCACTCCATCCATCCACTCGTTAGTGGCCAAATTGAACTCTCCATATAATTCAGCAAGGTTCAGTGCTTTTGGATTTATAGGAAATTCCTTGGGGGTAGAAAAGAGTATGTTTCAGAGATATTTTATACCACCACCATATGGTGGGTTTTACCCTCATCATAGCCACTGGGTTGCATAGTTGTATCATACCTCAACTTTGTTATAATTAGTTTTTCCACTTATATTAAGGCGTGTTAGAGCTCCTTTAAGAACCTTCCATGTTGTTGACTTTGCTGCACCAGTTTTGCCAACAAGAACAGCTGAGTGACGAGAATTTTTTGTCTCAAAGAGCTGTATCACCTTTTGCTTGGCAATTGGAGTAACCTAAGTAAGAGGAGAAAAAATATGTTGTCAGACATATTTACAGATATAATTTTTAAATGGAAGAATATTAACAAAATACACAATATTGCTATGGATTAAGAATAAATTTCACCTGCAGCTTTTTATCTTTAAATTCTGCTTCTACTTCTACGATTAACTCCTGATAATCAATTTGTGGACTGTCAACTCCAGGAAAAAGATCATTTAAAATCCCCAAAAGTAAGGGTACATCATCCTTGGCTAGCTTTGCCAAGTTCATGTCTTTCATGGCAAGCAGAACTACCTGGATATTTTTAAAAAAGGTTCCATTTTATTAAAAGACTTACAAAATTCAAGAAATAGGAAACCTGACATACCTGTTCATCTGGCAAATGAGATAGGTTTCTCCTCTTCTTTCCAGCATAACGAATCAAAGTGACGAGCCCTCTAAGACCCCATTCATAATGATCTTGTTTACTTAGCTGCTGCTTCGATAAGTAAAATAATGTGAAGACCTAGAGGAGAATACAATAATAATTAAGGCTTATGAAAAATATATGGTTCTGCAAAACTCGGGAACATAGTTGTGAGCAACCACACCTTTTTAGACAGAGCCCTGGTTTCTCTAAAGCCTTCAGCAAAAAGCATTATCTCTGCAATCATAGCACTATCAGGAACCATCATAGCTATTGGTCGAAACATGGATTTCAGGTTGTCTGGCAGTTCAGTACGGCCAGCGTAGCCTTTCAAGGAAAAGAAGACAGGACATGTGAGAGTGAATTTACATAAAAGTTATTATTAAACTCACGGAGATTATCTTTCATACCTGGATTCATGGTGATGAAAATTCCACATGAATCAACAAGAGAAATTTCGCAGCCTTCAAAAACAAAAAGTTTACTTTTGCCTGATAAGGCAGTTAAAATGCATAAAATTTGTTGAGCCACTACTGAAAGTACTTCTATATTTATGCGGTTAAATTCATCAAAACATCCCCAGGCCCCAGTTTGTGACAGACCTTTAAGTAGAAAATAGGATACAGAAGGTGCATAAAATCTCTTTGCTGTTACATAATTATTCCTTTACTGCAATATGATACGAGTGAAGTTCATATTTCTTACCAGCAAACATTTTTCCAATACTTTTATAGTCTAAGCCTTCTGAACAATTAATAACTATAACATACAAGCCCAGAGCTTTCCCTAAATCTTTGACAGTTTCTGTTTTACCAGTTCCTGCTGGGCCTTTAGGGCTTCCACCTCGATGAAGGTGAAGTGCTGTTGTTAAAGTTATGTAACATCTGAAATCATTGGAAAGAATATTGAATGCGTAAAATCAACTTACAATTTAAAATTTAAAAACAGATAGGTACCTATCAGTTAGGGGTGTAATAACTAGGCGTTCTGAGTTACCTAAGTACTCATATCCATATTTAAAGCAAGTATTGGTTTGATGAACCACACAACTATTAAGCTGTTTGTCCCAGTAAAACCGCAACTGTTTCAACCATTCAAAGGCTTGAACATCTTGACAACCTTGTGTAACATGTTGGGGTAAAGTTACATTATGTTTTGTAAGTGTAGGAAAAAAAGAAAGAAAAGAAAAAAGGCAACAGAAATAGATAACAGATTGAATCACCTACCTGCTTTATACATCTGCTCTATTACATCTCTTGCATGAATCTCTATTGTCACCATACCAACAATTTTTAATCTCTCAATTTTGGTCAAGTTTCCTCTGATTGCATCAGAAAATTTGTTAAGTACTAGATCCTACAGTCAGAAAGTTATTAGCTTAATTTTGGCTTTTATTTTCGTTTGCAGTACACTCCTAATTAAAAACAGTACTTGGGAGAATTGAGTGAATACAGCCTCACTTACCATTCTTTTGCGAAGCTTTTTGAGAGGTTTCCTGCCATCCATGATTTTGCAGTGAGTCAGAGTTCGGGTGCAACTTGCCGTCCATTGAATCTATGAGAGAAAGTGATTTAATTCAAAGAAATAAATATGCAAAAAGAAAGGCGCATGTCTTTATCTATATCCATACTTGACTAGCTGTGATGCAAAGTTGACCAGGCCAGTCTTTAATCCAACTATCTCTCTTACTTAGGCTTTTTCGCAATGCTTTGCAACACAGCTTAAGCTGTTCCTGTAATGTCATGCGCATTGCTTCCTCTGTAATTGAAAATACAAGTGTAATGCACAAAAGGCAAGTAATTAATATAAAAATTAAAAAAAAAAGAAAGAAAAAAGTTTTAAGTAAATGAAAAGAAGGACAGCCAGTTTTAATGTCAGAATGTTTACCAACAGCACACAGCCACACCTCAACAGGACCCTCAAGAACAATGGGGCGAGAAAATGGAATATACTCCCCATCAAGGGAGAACATGCCTCGGCACTCCCATTTGAAAATAACCTACAGAACAGAGATTTAATTTTCAACTATTATTTGTGTACTAAAGGTCTTCAAACAAGACACATTTATCACATAAGTGAAAACCAACCCTGTCAACTTTCAGTTTGTTTATGGCACAAAACAATTTTTTAAGATGAGGCTGAACAAGCTCTGGTTTTTTAGAGTTAGCCAGAAGTTCCAGCAAATCTTCATTGGAAATAAAATAGAACCGTGGAAAAATGTGGCGCTTGGTTTCAAGATACTTCTCAAGAGCTCGTTGAATGTCCTCAAATTTCAGATTGATCTCATTAAGATTTTCTAGGAGGCCTGAAGGGGAAAAAATGAAATACCTAGATTATTCCTCCTGTAAGGTACAATACAATTTTTAAAAAATTTGCACAAGCTACTGAAGCTTTTTAAAATCATCACCAGGATGATGAGTTGCTGTTTTGGCATTGGTGTTGGCTTGCATCACTCCTGTTATATCCTTCCACATGTTTGTTAGTTCATCAAAATCTTCTGATTCTTTTGGCAACTGTTTGCGAATGTCTTCACCAGTAAAAATATTCTGAAGGGAAACGAGGCAAAATTATGATCCAATACTTTTAAAGATTGACGGTTTACTTCTTAGGGGTAACTTGCCTCTAAGTAAAGCCATTGGCGCTGCACAAACAGGGTCAGTTCAAGGACCTCTAAAATTAAACTCAAAGTCTTTTCCCATAGATCTACTTTGTCAATAAAGGGATCCACATATCTACAATAATATACAGCAATCATTAAAAGTTATTAACAGATTAATTAATGAGGAATCAAGTCAAGTCCAAAGCCATAAAGAATGCCTCACTTGGTAGATTTCATAGATGCTAAAGCCACTTGATGTTCTTCCAAAATTTGGAAAATATGATCAACACCTTTCAATGAGTAAACATTTTTCACTCTGGCATGTGAACACATTTCCAGACCAGTCTCTTTCCAGACTCCAATTATATTTTCTAGTTGCTGAGCAGGGAGAAAAGAACTGATGAGAAAAATTTCAAAATTATGTACATTCAAAATTTTATGCAGAGTATATTGCATGTTTTATCATACTCTCTCTATGGCTAGTTCCATTGTTGCAGCAACAGAAATAATGTTAATGGATTCAGCATAATTTTGCATTTCCATATCAATAATTTTCCCCAAGGTGAATTCATCAGAACTGTGATCAAAGTCTCTGAGGCACAAGAAAGAAGGATTTTGAATGACACTTGCCTAGTGATGTCAATGATAAATATGACTACAGGTGGATGTTAGAATGCTAAAATTCTTTTTAGAGAAATAAAATATTAGCATTCTACAATTCAGACCTGTCTAATGTTGTTTTTATTGCAGCCCAGTGACGCTCCCTCATAGCTGGGTTTTTTAGGTCAGTTATGAGAGGTAATGTCTTCCTAAAAATTTCAACTCTTTCTCGTGTATGAGATATTATCTCCCAGTCTTTATCTTTTAGCTCACGCTGCACAATAGCAAGTTTGCGGAACAAAGATTGGGCAGTACCATCCATTTCATTTGTCTGAATTTCTATAAACTTGCCAAATTTGTATGAATCCCAAGTTTGATCCCATTTATTTGTAATTTGCCAAACAACATCGAGGGCATTGAGGTCCTACAAAATTCAGCAAAGAAAACAAATTAAGAAAATTAAATAAAAACTGAGGGAAGTATAGCTCCTGCCTGTTTTTGTACCTTGTCAAGAGTAGACAGATCAACACTCTCAGGATATGTTATGTGAAAAATTGAAAGATGAGCTCCAAGCTCAGCTTCCAGTTTCCTTAAGTCCTGCAGTTCTCCTCTCTTTCTCTTTACATAGGCAAGGGCATCTGCACACACACAATTTGTAATTGATTGTAAATTTCCAAAAGAGGGGAAGATATTATGATTTATATTCATCCACATTAATTTTAACACAAATAGCTTTTGCCTCACATACCGACTGCCTTCCACTTAGATGTAAAAGGACCATTACACAGGAAATCTAAAAGTAAATCTCGAGCCTTTAATTTCAATTCATCTCCATCCTTAAGCAAACTTTTCTGGAAGGTATCCTGTGAAAGCACCAACAATTAAACCAAAACATTACTTTAAATCTATGATGCAGAAAAATGGAGAGGACAATGACATGATAAAGGATGAGGGATGAAAAAAGAATGAAAGATGGCAGACTCAGATTTATTATAAGAGATTGAAAGATAGAATAGAAAGAATGAAAGAAATTCCAGTTCATACGAGATGGCAACAGACACACAATACTAGAAATGAAAATACAACTAAATACAGGCAGTTACATAGCATTACAATGAAACATTACAGCAGCAGATGACATGACTCTTCGTAAATGAGTAGATGATGATAAAATGATTATCTATTCGAGAGTGAATGCTTGGAAAGGCAGTGTTTTACGTCGACCTAACTTTACCTTGGCAGTAGCAAGCATTTCTTCCCCAGATTTCAGATGATCAAGGTACCATTGCCATCGCTGATCCAAAGCTTGTTCAGCTTCCTGCATATTGCTAGGAATTTCCACTTCGTATTTTCCTGTTGATTGATTGATTGATTGATTGATTGATTGATTGATTGATTGATTGATTGATTGATTGATTGATTGATTGATTGATTGATTGATTGATTGATTGATTGATTGATTGATTGATTGATTGATTGATTGATTGATTGATTGATTGATTGATTGATTGATTGATTGATTGATTGATTGATTGATTGATTGATTGATTGATTGATTGATTGATTGATTGATTGATTGATTGATTGATTGATGATTGATTGATTGATTGATTGATTGATTGATTGATTGATGATTGATTGATTGATTGATTGATTGATTGATGATTGATTGATTGATTGATTGATTGATTGATTGATTGATTGATTGATTGATTGATTGATTGATTGATTGATTGATTGATTGATTGATTGATTGATTGATTGATTGATTGATTGATTGATTAGGACCAAACCCAGGGAGAGGTGAGTGTCAGCGCAACACGTAAAATAAAGAGCTTATATATTTTTGAGCAGAGAAAATTCAATTAATTTTACGCTAAATGCATTACTTACTTAAAACAATCATTTGCTCTCTTATTAAGGGAAAGATTTTTTCTTTCTCAGGAACCTCAGCCAAAAGTTGATCAAACAGAGCAAGTGATTCCTGTAAATCTTTCAAATTTTTTGGTTCCTCATTTATTCTGCAAAACAAAGGAAAACAGAGCAACCAGCACAAGTAGCATGCAACATACTCAAAGTGTATCTTTCAAATGTCCATACCTAATGGCATTTTCTGAGGTGTAATCGAATATGTGATCAATTTTTTCAAATGCAAGACTTCGCAAGAGGGCACACAACTTTGTGCTCCACATTACACAGTGTTCACTTATGGCCTGCTTAAGTGCAGTTGAATTTATCAGCAAAAAGTGCACAGGTGATATAGTCTCCAGCATTTGGACTTGGTTTGCAGTTTCGCTATACCTGTTGAATTCAAAGTGAGGAAATAGCAAATTAATATTTTGGACATTTGTTTGGATTAGACAAAGAGAGTAAAATACAGTGCAAATTTTTAAAAAATGAAAATGAAACAAAAAATATCTTCCATCCCAGGACCGGGTGGCAGCAATAATACTTATACTTAAATTACCTAGCAATATCTGCCTCAAACACTGCGACTGTAGGGTTACTTTTTGGATACTGAGATACACAATGATCTTTATTAACTTCCCATATATCTCTATACGGCTCCCATTGTTTTAAATATATTTTGAGCTGTTCAACATTGTTTGCCATTTCTGTACAAAGTTAGAGTGAACAAAACCAAAGACTGAATAAATAAAAATAAATTACATGTACCCTTGCAAAAAATTAAATAAATTACCTTGATTCAAATTAGCTTGAAGCTTTTTGCACTCATCGTCATTTTCAATAACATCATAAAATGGGGCATGAATTACTTTTGTATTAAATCTCTCCCACAGTCTAGGTACACCTTTAAGGCTGTCCAAAAAACTTTTTAATACTCTAGAAACCATTGTTCCTACCTCTAAAAGGGTGGGCTCAAAAGTTATCTGAAACATTCAGAATACATAAATAAAAGTCGTACATAGAGCTTGTTAAAATAAACGATGCAGTACTCCAAATGAAATTACCCACCTGATTGTTAACCAGATCAGTGCGCAAAATTATTATGGGGCTAGGACCTGTTGTTCCATCTCCATGCAGAACTTCAAACATAACTTGCAGTGAGTTTTTAAAACACAGTTTTAGAGATTCTTCCACTAAAAGATCCATTTTAGAAATAAACCTTGCCCAGTGATCAACCATCTACAAAAAAAATGAATGAAGAGGATAAAATTTTACGTATAAAACCACTTCTGCAAAAGTAAAATTAATTTCTTACATCATTCATGTGATCATCAAATTTTTCGGAGACAAACCAAAGATAATCAATTATATCTTTATAGTGCTGGACAATTTTTATTGTAACACCTTTCCTGAGAACAAAAACACACACACACAACAAAAGGAATAATAATGTGTTGTAATTTAAGAAGACTTCTAAATAGAAGTACATAGAAGTACAACTCACAGATTCTTACCTGTATTCATACATCAAATTGTCCAAATCTTTCAGTTCATAAGCCTTCGTTTGTGGGATGTTGACAAGAGGGGAGTCACAAATACGCTCACAGAGAATGACAATCTGTTGAACTGAGCTTTTATAATCATCAATAATGTCCTGAACCTATGACCATAGAGGGATTACAAAAGTTGCTACCACACTAGTATTTTTTAACATAAACATTCAAACAATTTACCAAACTTGTGAAGCTTAAACATTCAACCATATAAATGTCTGCCACATCTGAATTCCAGGTATAGCGCTTTAATCCAGGATTGATTTTCCTATCACAGCCTTTGATAAGTTCACGGAAAAGAAGACGTTCTTCATCAGACAGTGCTGCAAAAATTTGCCGAAGTAGATATAAAGAACACTGATTACAACAAAAGTATCACTCAAAAATAAAAAATAAAATACTTACAGGAGATGATGCGATTATAGTCCAAAGCCACGGTCAAAACACTCTCATACAGGAAACTTAAGCTTTTCCAGCGGTTTGCTAACTGTTGCACAGCAGTGGGAACAGACATGCTCATGTCTGACCAGTACCAAGCCTCTTGAACAATGCATTTGATCTGTCTGGAAGAGATACAAAGTTCAGCACAAATCTGATGGAATATTCATATGAGTTATGGAGACAGTAAGGTATTGATGAACTGAGCTTCTTACTTGTCAAAATTTGGTTCCAGCAATCCTGGCTTGGAAGTACTGTGAACCAAAAGCTTCCTATCTAGAAGTTTTGACACATCATCATCAAGAGAGAAGAGCCACTTTTGATGCAAATCTTTTACATAATCTTCCACTGATTCGGAGAGTTTCTTAAAATGTATTCTGACTTCTTCCCCTTTTCTTGAGACAATCATCCATTCAGCTTCATTAAGTTTCTGAAACAGATGGTAAATTAGTAAACACACCGAGATTTGCACAAAATTACATATAAATTACACTTGGGATCAGTTTAGTACTTCCAAAACTTTGCTGAGCTCCCTTTTCTTCATTAAAGCCATCATAGCTCTTCCAGAATAAGAAGGCATAACAAATGGGTGTTTTTCTTTGTCAGCAACCAACATTGTTTTCATTTTAAGCATTGCACAACTAAACGAATCATAAACCTGGGAAAAATAAGGTATAAGTAAATACTCATATTTGAAACAATCAATGAAATTTAGGTCATGAAATTTAGGCCATAAAGTATACCTGGAAAGTTTTCTTTTCAAAGAGATCTTTCAGGTTTGGCCTTTTGGCATATTGGTATGTGGCCCATAAGACATCAATACCCTCTTCGACATTCTTAACATTCTCAAAAGCTGCAGCAACTAGGTTGTCAATGATAATTTCAATGTCACGAATTCTTTTACGGAATCTAAAACAAAACAGTTCCTTAGAGGAACACACTGCAAGTTTTCAATGAAATATCTTTTTTTCAAACGATAAACTCAGGACATACCTGAAAATACTGTCATACCATGACGAAGCTTGAACGTCAAGTATTGTATGCTGCACGTCTTTTATATCTTGGAGGGCACAGAAAAAGTTCTGTTCTATTTTGTCGCAAATCTTCTCAAATTCAGTACCTCTAGTACCAAAAAACTGTGGTTTTGCAATATCTTCTGTTTCATCAACTCTACATGGAAAACAAATATTTTTAAGAAGAAGCAACAGATATACAAATTATGTAAAGCCATACCTTCCAAAGACAATCATAGCTTCACAAACATCAATCATGTCTCTGCACCGTTGCACAAAAGAGTCAACATGATTAAAAATAGTGGCTCGATCCAGCTGCCATGATTTATTTGTGTATTTTACATGGGCGCTAGCAATCTGAAATTAACATTGGTATCTAAATATGAATTTCTATTTTAAATTATAATCCATTCATTTCAAGTTTCTGTCATATTGATCCACCTTATCATAAAGTATTTTATAATGCTCACAGCATGTTATGCAGTTATTTAAAGTTTTGATGCCTGAATGTGTGCTCCCATTGTGCAAGATTTCATCCAGATCAACAGTTGACACACATTGAAGAATAATTTGATTACTGAGTGCTCTACAGAGCACAGTCAAGCGGGCTCTATCAAGACAGAAAGAAATATTAATCACAATAAAATGGTACACATGATTCTAGCAATACAGAAAATATATTTTCCTGTCAAGAGAATAAGGTAGCATTCAAAATAAATATTGTTCACACACCTAGAAAAAAAAAGTATAACTTACGTTGAATTATAATAAGGGGAGTTATTCCAAATTACTCTAAAGAGACTGAGTATATCAGGAATACGCTCAGGAATTTCAGAGACAGACTTAACTTCTTCAAGCTGATTGCAGGGTTCCATCAGAAGATTTAGATATTCCACATTAGACTTTGCTTCAAGCAGGGCTTCCTACAGATGCAAACACAAATTTTGTCAGTTAAATTAGAAATGCTAGTTCTAGAGAAAAAGTTATTACTTAACAAACCTTTATTTCATCTTGTAACTGATAGAAGTTACTGATGTATGCTGATTGAGAAGCATTGAGAATATTACAGATATGCTTCAAGTCTTTGTTTTCCAGCTGGTATTGTAAGCCACGAAGATTTTCATCTGAAAAGGAGACAAAATAAATAATTTCATTTCGTAGCTTTGAAGGTAAAATTTGAACTCACATCTATATGTCCAGAATGAAAATTCATCTTTTGGGCACAGAAGCTCATTAATAGTGGATTGATCTTTATCACCAAGGGCAACTCTAATTTGCTTCATCCAGTGGACAACAACACCTACAAATATTTAAGACCATACAAGGGATGAAAAGTAAGTCAGTAATTTTTTATAAATGTATATGGGAAATTAGATTCAAAATCAAATTACCCTCTAATCGTTTGATTAATTCTTTATCATGCTGTGCTTCATCAACATCCACATTCAGACCTTCCTTAGGAACGTATATTACAGTTACAGCAAGCATTTTGTGCCTGAGGTCAGTTAAATTTCCCAAAAAGCTATGCATTTGGGAGCAAAAGTCACTTTTCACACCTTTCAAAGCAGTTAAGGGTGTATGAGTAAAAGAGAATGTAGTATTTAATACTTGGTGCAAGCTGAGACATTTAACAGAGGTAACATAGCATATACAGTGATCAAAAGAAATGTTAAGGATACTGTCAGGCCACGTTGTTGCATTAAAAAACACAGGAGCATAAACATTTTCTAAAACAGCTAGCAGAGATCCTTCAACTGTTGTATCAACTGTTCCAAACATAACAGTGTCGTGGAAATTTTCTACAGATACAATGTCTTCTGCATCCTAGAACAGAAACTGGAGAGTTATAAGAGAAGTACTGAAACCAATTTGAAAATGTACAATGGTCATACATATCCTACATACTTTTATAAAATATGTTAAATCCCTTATGGGTGATACTGGAATGTGAAGTGTTGCTTCAAGCTTTAGATCATTAAAATAAATACTAAGGACTTCTGTACCGGGCAACTCAAAATAGTCTTTGATAACAGAATACACTTCATCATTCCAATCGTCTTCAATCAAATCAAAGAGTGTTGTACACCGTTTGATTTTCCCGACCTAGAAAAGTTTAAGCAAAAGAGAGGGTTAACATTTCAAGACAGTAAACAAAGGTTTCCCCACATCTACGATAGCCATGAATGAGCTCATTACCAGGGCTTTCAAGTCCTCTGGGCTGTACTGGTTGGTCAGTGCCGGTGGGGGCAGGTCCGCTGCCTCCTGGTCCTCAGCGCGCTCACCATCCTCTCGAAGCTCGCTGTCTGTTACAAATGAGGGAGAAATGAACAAGATAATGACATAATCCAATTCGAAAAATGCTAGGAGCTAGAACACGGTGCGCCGGCTAACCTTTGCCTGAAGAGACTGTGTTTTCCTCATCATCGTAGTCGGAACGAGCTGTTGGCGTGTCCGGGCCTCCAGGAGGACCGTCCATCCTACTCGTTACAAATTACAGATTGACAAAGGATCATCACTTTCTATCGTTCACGAGTAATCCACAGGCTCCAGGCCGTTTACGAACTGCTTAGCAACCAGCTGAGCTGTTGCGCTTGAGGGTGGGGGGTGGGGCGGGCGGGGGTGGGGGTGGGTGTGGCAGCACCGGCGGGGAGGGGTGGGGGTGGGAGTCGGCTCGTGACGTCACACCTCCGTGCGGAGTGGTGGGGGTAGGGAAGGGAATGACCACGAGGTAACGAGTCGACGCCCCGTCACAAGACGCGCGCGCATGTGCGAAGCGACTTATCTTATCAACAATAACGCGGCCAGGCCGGTGAGAGGCTCCTCATTTCTGTTCTACGTCATATGTGGCATTTCCGAAAGAGAGCGTTACGCTATCGACGGAGCTGTCTCCACAAACACAAACTCGACTCTCACTCGGCTGTTCAAGTTTTCCTCATGCTATATTCAGTTGAGAGAGGAGTCCGTCTACTCGCCAGCGCCTGCGCTGGTCAGGATCTTACGCCAGCGGGCTAATTCCGACAGTGTTGCCAGAAAAGTAGGCAAAAAGTCGCCCAAACACAGCGGAGTGATGCGGGCTGCATCTGCGCCTGCCTACTAGGCAACACCTTCGCACAAGAGCGTTTACGTTGCATAGTAGGCAGGCGCAAATGCAGCCCGCTTTACTCCGCTGTGTTTGGGCGACTTTTTGCCTACTTTTCTGGCAACACTGAATTCCGAACAGCGCTCAGTAGTGTCCTCTCTCTTGCTCCTTATGGCCGTGGCGCCGTGGCCCATGAGAGCGACAAAGATAGAGATACGAGGAGCCACGCCCCCACACCAGCGCAGGCGTGGAGTGGAAACAGACTCTTCTCTAAATTGAATAAATAGCATTAGACTCCTGAAGCAGAAAAAAAAATGAAGAAGAAGAGCGAACTTTCAACATGCCTCTTGGCTTGACCCCACCCTATGACCACCCTTCACTATTATATGCTGTTATATCGCCGGAGCTGAAGAAATAGAGGACCATGAAATATGTAATGAGAATCCCTTGAAATGCTTTCGCTTCGGCGCCGATTATTGGCCTCGCCTGTAAAAGCGTGACATCTTACCAAACACAATGCTCGTTCTCCACCTTTATATGTATATCTAAAGCAGGTAAGGAACGAGTTAAAAAAACAAAGAGTGAAAAAAAAATTGGGGAAAAAAATAAGGATGTGAGGATAGCCCGCCACGGGCCGACTGGCAAGTCCACGGTCAAGGTTTGAGTCGCGGGGGCGAGGCATGGAGTGGCGGAGCGTGGCAGGGCAGGGCAGGGCTGAGACTCAGACTCAGACGCCGCTGAGCTGAAGCGACGCTGACAATCGCGGTAGCCGCTGGGCGGTGGGGCGGGGGCGGGGGCGGGGCGGGGCGGGGTAGGCCGGGGTGAGGTGAGGTGGGGCGGGGCGGGGCGGGGCGGGGCGGGGCCCCTCGGCCCCTCCAGCGGCGGCGGCTGCTGCAGCGGTATCAGCGGCGGTAGCAGGATACCCTCATATCAGTCGCGGCCGCTGCATGAGGCAGCCACTGTGGGGAGCGGAGCTGCACGGAGCGACTCGACTCTCTCGCTCTCTCTCGCACTCTCTCTCTCTCCCTCTCACACTCAAACACACACACACATCAGTGCAGGCCGCCGCCGGGCCCACCCAGGCCGAGCCAGAGCGTTGAGCCGCGTTGAGCCGCTCGTCGCGCCGTGGGGCCGTCCGCGTCCCGTCCCGTCCTATCGGGGGCGTTGCGGGAGTTGTTTGTAAGCCGTCGCGTCGCCCGGCCCGCGAGCGTGAGTGCGTGAGCTGCTGCGTGCATGTGTGTGTGTGTGCGCGCGCGGGCGTGTGTGTGTGTGTGTGTGTGTGTGTCACGGGGTGGCGCACGTGACGAGAAGATGACGGCTGCGTAAAGGATTACCGTCACCCTCTCCCACCACCCCGTGTGTCATCCTGACGGGACAGCCAGGGTAGAGGCCCAAGCAGGTGAGTGTGTGTGTGTGTGTGTTGGCGCGCGCGCGCTTAACACGTAACCGCGGGTATGGATAAGTCTACCCGGAACGCGTCTGAAAGTGCAATAAGTAAGAGCGGGAGGGAGATACTACTCGGTTACAGCATCTCTCACTCGCACCTCCGGTTTCGGACGCGGCCCTGAGTAGCCTTACCTACCCGTTTGTAGAACGCGGGAGTCTCTACTGCGGACAGAACGCGCGGTTGTCGTGATTGCGAAAATGACAAGAACCTGCTTTACGTCGTGTATTTGGCTGAACTCAAACTTTAACTTGAAGAAATCTTAAACCTGCGAAGCCCCCTTGGATGGCGTTACGAGACATAGACCTGACCATTCTGTGCCTGCATCTCAGCCGTTGGTGCCAACTGATGAGGATAGTGACAATAATTGAAGCGTATAAATTTTGGTAGATAATTTGCAAAGTAGTGAGTTTTTTTTTTTTTTTTTTTTTTTTTGTCGTCTTAAAAAAATTCTGTTTCTTTGATTATTTTTAGCTTTGTTAAATTATTTGTTCTTCTTTTTATTCTTGTTTTTTTTTTTTTTTTTTTTTTTTTTTTTTTGTCATATTTGTTGGGCTTTCAAGTAGGTACTGCGGGCTGGATCGTGAAAGATTCCCTCTCTTTCTGTTTTTATTTTGGTGAAAATATTGCAAATGAACAATACGCCCGTAAGGTCCTTAACGCTTAGCCACCAGTCCACGACTGCTACTAGTTACTTAAGTGTGGTGGATGGTGAGCGTTGGGTGATAGCGCGAGTAAGCATTAGGTAAAATCATATATTTTTATTTGAAAAGATGGTCGCACCCACTGACGGGTGATTTCCCTAAATAGGAAGTCGACTCTCGAGGTGTAATTTTTCTCACGGCAGCCAGTGATGATGGGCAGTATCAGCAGGCTTCCGCACCCCGCCCCTCCCCCTCCCCCTCCCCGCTCCCCGCCCCGGCCGGGCCCATCGATGCACCCAAGAGTTTGGCACAGTAGGCGTGCCCCTCCGAGAGACTCGTCACATCGACACTAGAGTCCACTAAACAGAGGAAGAGGGAAAAGTGTCCTGTTTGACGATTTCTTAAGTACCTGTCGAACTCCTGCGGGGTACCACTGAAAATCTACGAGTCATAATTCTCTCTTACATAAGAGTGAGAATTTGAGGGCAATTTCATTACTCTCTGCGAGAGCGAGAATTTTTTCCCTCGCTCTATTTGAGAAAGAATAGACTATTCCAGGTGGCTGACGGCCCCCGGGCACTTTTTGTACTATGCAACCCGCCCGCACCGCTCCATCCGGGACTGCATACCCATCAGGCGCCGGGGACCGGCTCCAAGCACGGACGTTCCGCTCGGCCACTGTTGTTGCAGCCATCGTCCCGAAAGGGCCCTCTCGCGGTTCGCGCGGTCTGCGGCGGAAGGTTCGCGGTTTCACGGGAGTAACCTGCGAGTCCGCGGGGAAAGATCGCGGTCCACGGGTCCCTCCGTGGGGGTATCTCGCGAACCGCGGATCCTCCGCGGGGGTAGGTCGCGGTCCGCGGATCCTTCTCGTGGGTAGCTCGCAGTCGGGTCGCCTCTAGTACCTCTACTGGAAACACCTCTAATTTTGATTAGAGGTAAATTCACCTCTACGGCAATATACCTATGATAATACTGCTGCGAAAATACCTCTACAAGATTAACCTCTACGGTTAGGAGAGGAGTAAAACACAGAGCTGGGAATTTACCTCTACCTTGACGCCGCGAAATCACGGCTACGTCAGTTACCTCTCTACACTTGAGATGAAAATTGCGCAGTTCGGGAAAGGCGTGCAACGGTCACCCGGCGAGAGCCGCAGTTGTCGAAATAGGTTCTGTGAGAGATGGGTCCAATTCATCTAAAGAAAATGCCTCTAAAAGAATTCACATCGATAATTTCCATCTAAGTATTTTCAATCTAACAGAATACGGCAAAATTTCCATCTAAGAGAAATGCTTCAAGTTTGTAGAGGCAAATTACTCGAATACAGCAAGAAGTAAAAATCTTTCTAAGGCCAACCAGAGTTTTGCTTCTAAGAAAAATCAGTGGATGCATCTAACGAATACACCTCTACAAAAATAACCGTAATTTGACATCTAATGGATTTGCATCTTAAAAAAAAAAAGGGAGTGTTTTACCTCTAACATATTTGCATCTAATGAAATAACAGAATACTAGGTATCTGAAAAAACCCCTAGATTGTTTTCTCCAGCCCTTTGGTGGCCCTTGCCCTTCGGAGCACATGGGTTGTCCGACCTTCTTTTTGTCCAGCCTCGGGAATTTTGCGCCCACCACCGTCACACGTTTATTTTTGTCCGACCTGGCACTCAGGGTGTGATAGTAATGTCCGACCTCGTTTTGTCCGACCCCAACGAACCGTGAGAGTCGCCTGCTATCCTCTGCGATTGCAGCTCGATTGTCCGACCAGATGATTTCCTCAGAATCCAAAAAAGTGCCCTGCTTTTTTCTGACCTTGTTTACACGGGTAAAGTGGAGAAGGAATAGGTATCATGGTCGGAGCACAACTCAAATTCATTTTTTTTTTAAAGAGCTATTTTAAAAAAAAATGAAAAATTGGTAGGCCCCTACCTAACTCGCAACCTGCGAGCCCCGCCTGCTTAACTTCGGAGTTCTGATGGGATCCGGTGTGTTCCAGGCGACCGCCACCCCGCGGGCACGAGAAGTCCTCTCCACTTCGGGGAGAGTCCCCGCTTAAGGCTGGCGGCCTGTCAGGCCCGCCGTACTACCCTATTTAAACAGCGCCTTGAAGCCGTAGGTAGCATTTCAGACCAACGACTGGGCACCACCGGACCGCATGACCGGTCAGTGGGAGGTAGAGGCAAGGCAGGACGATAGAGGGGGAGAAAAGCAGAAAGAGAAGTTTTTGCGGAAGAGTAAGCGTACGGTTGGTTAGACCTGTACTGACCCGCTCCCGCACAGGTCATGGAAAAGCTGTTTACTAAGGAGCCAGATTCATAGGCCTTACTTCCCCACGAGGGACCACCCCCCGTGGCATGGGACGGAACTTCCTGACAACTCGCTTTCGCTGCCAGTGAAGAACCTACCTGGGAATTGAACCCAGGCCCCAAGTGCCGAGTCTCATGACACCCCGCGGCTTTCGTGGTACTAAGACCACTAGACCGTCGGCGATTCCACGAGGGAGCTCCGTTGAAATGGGGGGTTTGAATTCCACGCCAAGCTGCTGTCCTCGGAAAAATTTATATTTTATAGCAAGATTTGAACCCGGGTTCTGCGGCCCCCGGAACATCACCATGCCGGCACGGCTACGACGCCACGGTACATGACGCCTGCCCACTACGGGTGACGCTGCGAAGAGCCGTAGTCGCCGACGAACCTGTACCGGTGGCGTCATCAGTACGCATGCTCTCCTAGCTGGAACAGCCCAGCCGCGTGGCGACTTTGGTATCCACATCGGTACCGCTAGGAGTACTGGGTGGGCACAGGTTCGAATACCGATCACAATATTTTTTTGTTTTTTTCGAACTAGCTTTGTCTCTTTCAGTTGCCCGAGGCACAAGGACAGTGGATAAAAAGGATTAAGTAGGTAAAAATTAAATCAAAACAAATCCGCACTTGACATTGATGTCGTCGCCGGTGAAAGCACGAGTTTGACTACCACCCTGTTTTTTCTTCTTTTTATTTTTTTATCAGTACGTAGTTTTGCCTATTTGCAGTTGCCCGAGGCATTAAAAAATATTTTTTTTTTTTTTAAGAAAAAAATTCACCGCGTAGCAAAGCTACCAACTTAAAAAAAGAAGAAAAAAATAAAAGAAAAAGAAGTTACAGATAGGGATGACATTAGAACCTCTGTCCAAAAGGATGTTCGCTCAAAAGGCACGGCCCCATCAGTTATTTGAAATCGAGGGAGAAACAACTCGGAACTTTGGTGTACACGTTTTTTGTGAATTTATTTGAATTTTCCTGAATTTTTGTGAATTTTGCAGAGTTTTTGAAGACTGTCTAGTATCTTTGCTTGAGTGTAACCTATTTTTTATAAACATTTCTGAATTTTTCCTGAATTTTCTTTATGTTTTGAATTTCTTTGAATTTTCTTCTCTTTTTTTTTCTTCTTTTAAATCACGAGGTGTACAAAATTTTTAGAGTTGTTTACCCCTCGCATCAAAAATAAAATGCACAGCAGATCGGGATTACTGGAAATATAGTTTTGAGTGGTTGTCGCAGAATCAATAAACTGATTTAAATGAATCTGGCCCAATACAACAAACGGAACACGCACCTCACGAACGTTGAAATATCCCATCTGAACCACAAGGATCCGACCCTCTATCTCCTCGAGGTGTATGAGCATGAGCCCCGACCTTCGGCTGCCCCCCCCCCCCCTCCTCCTCCCCCCGGCCGGGGCCCGAGCCACCGTGCCGATTCACAAGCCGCCTATCGCCGCGCCGTAGTCAGCGCGGCAATGTGTTTTGCTTTTCCTCAAAAGAAAGAACAACAGTGGTTTAAAAAAAAAACATAAATTTAAAAAGAAAAAAGAAAAGAAACTTTGAGTACAGTCGCGGGTGCAGGCAGCGACGACGTGATGCTGTGGGGTTTCCTGTCGCTCTCGAGCATGTGAGGCGCGGTGAAGTCGATGAAGTTGTCGCGGTCCCGCGTGGGAGGAGGAGGAGGAGGAGGAGGAGGAGGAGGAGGAGGAGGAGGAGGAGGAGGAGGAGGAGGACGCCGAGGCTCATCACGACTCAGACTGTCCACCGCGTACGCGCGCGCCCGGTGGACACGCCCGGCCCGGCCCGGCCCGGCCGCTACTTTTGGAACCCTTCTGGATTTCGACACCAGCCCTAACTTCACGGCTGTATCTTTCGCTTCTCCTTGGGCGTTAGGTCGGTGGACAATAGTTCAAATTTTTATTTGCTGAATCAAAATATTTTTTCTCGGTGCAGAGATGCAAATCCCGGGGGGGCTTCAAAATCAGCCACCGCGGGTCCGGCGCGGGAGGAACACCGGAAAAACAGGATCGCGACGGTGTCGGACACGGGCCGCTTAGTCGATGAGGATGCGACGCGGAAAAGGATCGGCTGACCAGAGCACGTGACGGTAGCCAACTGTGACGAAGTGTGACGGGGCGGGACGGGGCCGAAGGTCCCGGACCTGGAAGTGTGCGTAGGGGGGGGGGGGGGGGGGGGGGGGGAGGGGGGGGAGGCTGCCCGGGACTCTTTTTCTTCGGCGTCTTTTTCTTCCAGATATCGACTCCGCGGCTCTGGCGCGGCGCGGTTCTCCATGCAGATCAGCACAGAGCAGCGTGTGCGCTGCTGGGAGACGAAGAGGAACCGTAACGGTGTTCAGCGAGACGACAGACTAATCCCTTTCCCCTTTGCTCCTTTGGCGTCTAGTTCAGCACGGAGACACCACAGGACGCCGTCGTCGCCGTCCCCCCGCACTCGTCGAGGTCGTGACCGCTCCGCTCCGTAACAGGTGCGCGTGACGCCCGAAGGTTCGTTCGAAAACTGACGTCAATTTTCGCGCCGGCCTTTTAACTATTTTGTGCAGAGCACGCCATGCTTGCGCTGTTGGTGGCGCTGCTGGCGGCAGCCGTGGGCGGCGTCCAGGGCGCCGGCTTCCGGGCGTACAACCTGACCTGGGGCGAGCTCCGGGAGGCGATGGTGCCCCGGGGCGGGGGTGGGGGCCCCGACGACCTGGTGCCCCCGTGCGAGCACTGGCACAGCCCCTACTCCCTGCGGCCGCTGCACGAGCCATCGCTTTGCATCACCCACGCCAACGTACGGCTCGAGTCGAGTAGATGCGCACAACTACTGTACCGTACTCAGGTCCAGGCGGGGAACGGAACAACTTGGTGCACAACTGGGAATTCAGAAAAAAAAAAATTAAAAAAAACAATACACAGGAAGTAAGCTAGCATTCAGAAAATTTTTCAAAGATCAAATATTTAAAAAATCCAGAAAAATCATCGAAATTTAGCGAACTTTTCAAAAATCATTCATGAGAACTCAAAGCCTAAATCCAAAACAAAACAAAAAAAGGAAATCGCAAAAATAAATATAATTTTGTAAAAAATAGTAAAAATTCAGGAAGAGAAAAAATTCACATTTGTTCCGAGTTGTTCCCCCCTCGACTGTACTATACACACAGTCATTGCATTGCGCCTCTCCTTCTTATCGTGGACACTGCTTCTGCATGACTGTGGTCACGCGTGCTCGTAACGGAGATTCCCAGGGATCCTTCGCTAAAAGAAGAAAAAGTGTACACCCTAAAACAAAATAAGTCAAAAATCAGAGGAAAAATCAAGAAAAAATATCAAGAAAAAATATCAAGAAAAATCAGCAAAAATCAGAAACAAATCAGTACAAATCAAGGAAAACAGGAAAAAAAGAACAGAAAAATCAGTGAACGCTTGAATGTTTAGTGAAGGGATTCTCGGGAATTCCCCCTTCCCTAAACAAAAATGATAATAATAACGAGAACTGAAGTTGATAATTGACTTCCTTCTTACAACGCAGTGCACCCGCGCGTCCTGCCACCTCCTGTTCGAGCTGGACGAGGCGGTGACGGACCGACCAACGACTGCGGTGCCGCCCCCGCTATACAGTGAGCGGCCCAGCCAGTCCGCGGGTACGAAACTCCTCCTCCTGGTCCTCCTCCTCCTGCTCCTCCTCCTCCTCCTGGTCCTCCTCCTCCTGGTCCTCCTCCTCCTGCTCCTCCTCCTCCTCCTGGTCCTCCTCCTCCTGCTCCTCCTCCTCCTGCTCCTCCTCCTCCTCCTGGTCCTCCTCCTCCTCCTTCTGGTCCTCCTCCTCCTCCTCCTCCTCTTCCTGGTCCTCCTCCTCCCCTCCTCCTCCTCCTCCTCCTCCTGCTCCTCCTCCTCCTGCTCCTCCTCTTCCTGCTCCTCCTACTCCTCCTCCTCCTGCTCCTCCTCCTCCTGCTCCTCCTCCTCCTGCTCCTCCTCCTCCTGCTCCTCCTCCTCCTGCTCCTCCTCCTCCTGCTCCTCCTCCTCCTGCTCCTCCTCCTCCTCCTCCTCCTCCTCCTCCTCCAGCACCCCTGACCGCCACGTGTTTAGCTCTGACCTCGTGACCTCCTGCTCTGCTCAGTGTGGGGCTGGGGCCTGCTGTCCGTCGCCATCATCTCGCTCTCGGGTATCTTCGGCGGGCTGCTGTGGCCGCTGCTCAACAGCCGGTACTACTCGGCCGTCATGAGGTTCCTCATCGGGCTGGCCGCCGGCTCCCTCACCGCCACCTCCATCTTCCAGCTCATTCCGGAGGTTTGTCTTCAAAATTGCCCAAACACATGCCAAATTAAAAAAAAAAATCTCTTTTTACCAAGTGTGCAATTCCCAGTTTAACTCGCGCAAATTTTCAACTCAAGAGTAAAACAATAGCAAGTGTTTAACTAGCGAGACTTACACTTGTGACTGTTCATTTCAACTGTCATACACTAGCTGCTTAAAAAAGACACAGTAGGAAAAACCGTAAAAACCGGCGTCATATTCGAGGAAACGGTAAAACTATTTGTTTCTGACATCTAGAATCAGATTTTTCGGTTTATTATTGTGTTTTGGAATAACGGTGTTAACCGTTGTGAAAACTGTAAGTTTTTTTAACAGTGTGCACTTGCAATTGTTCATAAAGGGAAGCGTTTTGCGGTGCAGTTGAACACTTGCAATTACACAACTGTGGAGTTGGACACTTATAAGTGCAACATCCGTTTAGTTAAACAGCTGCAATTGCACGTGATGTAAATAGAGAGTAGCACACTTGCAAGTTGGACAGATGCGCACGGTTTAACAGTGCTCTTGATCGTCTCTTCGTTTCGTGTTCCAGAGCCTTAGCCTTAACCTCGCGGGCGAGCAGAACCACCTGGACACCGGGCTCATCATGCTAAGCAGCATCTGGGTCCTGTACTTCGGAGAGACGGCCTGCAAAATACTTTTCAGCAACGACGACCCCGTAAGTAATCCGATGAGTGTCCGAAAACTCACGAAAGGGCCTGTAGAATTTGTACCCGAGGGGCACCTCACCTTCCACCCTGAGCTCCACTCATTTTCCAATCACTATCCAGACATAATTTTTTGGACAGAAATCTATTTTAAGCACCTTAAAATTGCAAAATATCCAATTATTGGTACAGAAAAATTTGAAAGTTTGGTCAAATTTTCCTTCCAATCACAGTACCACCCTCCAGTCAGTGTACACCTATTTAAAGAGTGAGGTACCCCTCGTTTGTACCCCTCCATACCCTCCACGGCATATAGTCTTTAAACGCTCCTCTAAGAGTAACGTCCGGCACATAATTGCTAGGCCTATTTTTTTTTTTATTTTTAAATTGACGTTTCTCTTGTGTACTTTTTCTCTCCCAATGTCCATTTTCCTGTCGTTTTTTTTCTTCCTCTTTTTTTTTTCAATACACTCTCTTCTTCCCCAGCGCTGTGAGACTAAGACTGGTTTTTCATTCCCAAGGATGCAGTTGCAGGGATAGAGAAGGGCGTGGTGCTGAAGGAGCGGGCGGCCGACGGCCACGGGTGCTCCTGCTCCTGCTCCCCCGAGACGGACGGGCTGATGAGGGCACTGCCGGCGCCGGCCACAAAGGCCAAGCAGAAGGTAAGCGAGACGAGACAGTCGCCCGCCGGCACGATGAGGCCAGATGCAAATCGCAGCTCAAAAGGTGCACAAAATCGTAGGCTAAACGGCGATTCTTCAATAAAAGTTTGCCTACAGAAAAAAATAAGGGTTGAGGGGAGAAAATTTTCCACGAACCGTTTCGTAAAATGACAGTTTTCAATTTCAAAATTAAAAGTGCTTCCTATCGATTAATATCGATTTCGAATTTGTTGATGTGTAGGAACGGTCTGCCTTAAGCTTAAAATAATAACTCATGTATTTAGAAAATTACATAATATTTTATCAACCTTCAAGTTTGTTTTTCACAGGTGAGGAAATAACTCAAAGCTTTTAGTCCGGAGTTGTGCTAGGGCAAAAACCAACATTCTATATAGTTTTTTTTCTTTCTTTTTTTCTCTCTCTGTTATGCATGACTAGGGATGCGCTCTGCACGCGGCCACACTATCCGCGCCCGCGCGACGCGCAACTGGCTGGCACAGTTCCGAATGGCGACCAGTCACAGTCAGCTAATCGCGAATGCGCCAGGAACGCGTTTTGTATACTGCGACGGCGTGGTCTAGACGGGTCTGGCGGGACGGGGCGCGGTGGGGCGCGGTGGGGCGGGGCGGGGCGGGGCGGGGCGGGGCGGCCGCGGCGGCCAGCACGCGCTGAGAAAGAAAACTCGTTATTGAAAACAATACTGCGGTAGTGGCGATGCGACGCGCTCGGCGCTCGGCCTACCTGGCCGGTGGCCCTGCCCTGTGCGTGGAAACTCAGCGGCGGACGGGACAGAGTTGTCTCTCCCCGCCCCGCCCCGCCCCACCTCGCCCCGCCCTGCCCCGCCCCGCCCTGCCCCGCCCCGCCCCACCTCGCCCTGGCCTCCGCGTTATCTCTGCCTGCTGCACCGTGAGCCTCAGGACGCTTTGCTGGGACTCGCTTCGCCTCGCCTCGATACCCCTGCGGATCAGAATAGCGGTCTACTGTCAAAAATATACACCGAAAAAAAAAAAACGGCTGTTCCTGGCAGTGTGCAAGAACTTTGACTTAGCACAAGGCAATTTTCCTTGGTTCAAGGTAAACTAACGGCACGTTCTTGTACCAAGAACGCGTTTTGCGAATCTCCGTAAATTCGCAACATTCTTCGTAATTTGTGATTTACAACTGAAGATGTAAATCTATACGATCGGTATCGTAATTTTACTATGGCATTTTTGGAGCTCGTTCAAGAATCGTGGGTCGGTTTTATGTGTCATGTCGTGACAGCTCTGAATTTTTGTAATTTTGTGTTGGGAAACTCTTCGACATTTCCCATGATGGCGAATTTTCCCGTCACCCCCACAAAAATTTCTCACAGTGGATCCCCGCCAGTGCAGACAAGGCAGGGCGACAGCACCTGCGACAGAGGCAGGCCTCAGTGTGTACGCTGCACTGCACGGTGCAGTAGGAATAAAAAGAAAATACATTTCAAAATGGAAAGAATAAAAATGAAGTGAAATAGGGACATGTATGAACTGTAAACCTAAGTGTGCGAATGTCGAACTCTTGAAGGTGTGTGAATTTCCTCTCGATTCAAGAGCGCGTGACATCCCACACCAAAACCAACAAGTGTACATACACACACTCTTGGGTTTCTGGCGGTTTCTGGCTAACAAATCGAATAGCAAGAACATATTTCAAAACATATGAAAAATAACATAACAAAAAGGAATATGTTGCAGTCCGTTGAATGGAAGACTTGCGAGCGTTACGTAACTTCTGGAGAGGGGTGCGGTACCTTCCTTGGGCTTTGACTCACTTACCTCTTGGCATAACCGTGCAAACATTCCCACACAGCAGCAGCAGCTCTCAAAATTTACGCACCTTCTCACTGAGCAATATTTTGAAGAAAAAAAAAACAACAATATTTTTTTGAGAGAAAAAATCAGTGTAAAAAAAAAAATTGAGAGAAAGGAAAGGAAATTCACGCAAAAAAAAACCTTGGAAAAATCAAGAAAAAAGTCAGGAAAAATAAAATCACAAAAAATAAGGAAAAATCACGACGGTGCGCCTTAATTACGAGTTGCTTCTCGTCCCCCACCCCAGGACCACGGGCACGGGCACTCGCACGGGCCGGGCGGCGGGCTGGCGGCCGTGGCCTGGATGGTGGTGCTCGGCGACGGCCTGCACAACTTCGTCGACGGCATGAGCATCGGCGCGGGGTACACGCAGAGCATCGGCACGGGGGTCTCCATCAGCCTGGCCATCGCGTGCGAGGAGTTCCCGCACGAGCTCGGCGACTTCGCCATCCTCATCAACTCGGGCGTGTCCTTCCGACGCGCGCTCGCGCTCAACTTCGCCTCGGCCTGCACGGCCTTCGGCGGGCTCGTCCTCGGCGTGCTCATCGGCGAGGTCGAGTACTCGTACCTCATCTTCGCCTTCGCGGGCGGTCTGTTCCTGTACATCGCGCTCGGCAGTCTGGTGAGTGCGGGCGGGTGCGGGGGCGGGGGCGGGGCGGGGCGGGGCGGGGCGGGGCGGGGCGGGGCGGGGCGGGGCGGGGCGGGGCGGGGCGGGGCGGGGCGGGGCGGGGCGGGGCGGGGCGCGGGGCGGCGGGGCGGCGGGGCGGGGCGGGGCGGGGCGGGGCGGGGAGCGCACGCGCCGTAAACGAAAACCTCGGAATCCGAGAACGCACCTCGGTTTTGGGTGCGCTGTCCTTTTCTATCCCTATGAGAGAGAAAAGGACAGCGCATCCAAAACCGAGTGCGCTCTTGGACTCCGAGGTTTTCGCTTACCGCGCACTCTCATTCCTCTAGTTATTTTTGCGTTGGTTAACGTAACGTTTTTGTGCAAGGATACGGAATAAACAAGTCCGTTTTGAACTACAAACAAATTTCTTAATTCCTTATCAACAAATAATTCTGTTGATAAGAAATGTTTAGAACGACAATCAAAGTTGTTGATACCTATTCTTAATACTGTTGTTAAGTACTTACTTGTCTATGCGGGGGAAAAATGTAGATAACTGAAAATGAAAACATCCTTAAGGAGTCTGAGAGTGGCGGGGTAGTGTGTGTTCCAAATGGAAAGAATAGCTCGAGTTGCGTATATATGTTTCACAGTCTCGGATTCAGACCTGTTTTCATAGATAATTTGGCCACCTTTCAATGAAGCCTGGCTTGGTACGAATCCGAGATTGAGAGACATGCGCAAAACGATCTCAAACTTTCCATTTGCAACTGCAACACCCTTGCGAGAGGCGCTTCGGGGTGAGCGCCTGCAGCCGGCGGGGTATAGGCAGGCCCGCACGGCATGCCCGCTATGCGGGGCGGCCTACCCTGGGGCCGCAAGGCGCTGAGGGCGCCGACGGGGTAGTGTTTCCAATCGGTCGGATACTGGCGCTCGCTCTCACTTGACACGTATGAAGGTGAGAGAGACAGAAAGACAGTCGGGTAGCCAGTATCCGACCGATTGGAAACACAACGACGAGGTGGTTGGTTTATGAACTACCTGCCCCACAGAGGTGGGAGGAAGGAGCTACACATACTATGAGACCTCATTATTCGCAGGACCACCTCCCAAGCGCACTGTGGAAAATATTTCCTTAGATGTACAATATATTTTGTAATTCACTATGTACAACATATATCTCGTACATGTACGACTTTAGGCTTTTCGACTTTGTTGCTCACCAATCGATTCTGAGTTGACGCGTATAGTTATAAAAATTTACAATATGAATTGTAATTGTACAAGACCTCTCATGGAAAATTTTTCCGTACCCGGTACCGGATGTTTCTTTGAATGCGTAACAGTGTTGCGGGTTTGCCTACCCCTTTCGCCCGTAAGGCGCCATGGCCCCTGCACCCGTAGTGAGCATGCAATCCCGCAACACTGTTACGCATTCAAAGAAACACCCGGCACAAGAATTTCTCACAGTGTGGAAGAAAGATCCCGTAAAATTTTTACCCAGGGGTACGAGTGTCATGGGAGTCCATGAGCTCCGATGAAGGTCCTGCGCGGTCACTTAGGGCCCATCAAACTCCTCCCACAGTCTAGGGAACGCAGAATATGATTGATCCCGAACTGAACGCTTCTGCTTGCTTTCCAGACCCCCGAGCTCAAGACGATGGTGGAAGAGGAACTGACCACCAAAGGCCGTAAGCGAGCGAGTTTGGCCCTCGTGCTGCAGCTACTCGGCGTTTCCTTTGGAGCAACCGCCCTGTATCTGATAACAAGGTGGTGTACGCAGAGGGATTTGCTAGTGAGGTGCCATTCATTTTATGACACATCTAACTTCAGGCTTCTGTTTGGTTTCAGGTACAATGACAGTATACGTGTGTGACTTAGATGTATCTACCTGTGCGGAGAGGTGAACATGAAAAATACACTGCCATTTCAAGAGTTCAGCAAACCTCACCTGTTTTAAGGCACGAAGTAGTCTTTAAAAAAAAATACTGTACATTTCTTTTTTAAGGTGTTTGACAGTTGAACACTTAAAATGACACTGTGTGTAAATAAATGTAAGTATTTGTGGTACCAATTTTCATTCTAAGCTTACAATTAATATTAATTAGTAATAAGGGATAAAGACAACGATGATTTCATACTACGCTTAATTAGAAAATAAATCAAATGTTTTTGCAATAAGCTTTATTTACCAGGTTAAAGAAAAATCGCAAAAATAGACAAAACATGAAATTAAGGCGTGAAGTACACAAAATTTTCTAATGTACCCGTGGAACTGGAAATTACTATTTCTACCTTGCATGATAAAATGTGAATATTGTTGGTCTGGATGAAACAGTCCATAAATTTATTATATATTAAACACGCCTTCATTGCTACATCCAACCAACAACTCCATTATGAGATAGTACAATGTAGTCAGTCGTTATGTAAACAAGTATAAGAACCGACCAGCTTTACCTGAAAGTTAAAAGTGAAGTAATCTTTCAAATAACACCAAGGCATTAAATTATCCTCCGTAATATTTTAACATAAACTTTCTTTTCAAATATGTTACTTTGCATAACGAAAGTAATCTCGTATGTACATAACACAATAATATAATTGTGACTCTACACTCTCCAGATATAAGTTCTTATCCGAACAGCATCCAACACAAGTAGTGTGCTCCCAGCAAACTGATTTTCATAAAATTTGTTCATTTGTACAAGTTTTACATTCGCACGTCAATAAGCTTGACATAAACCTTCCACACTTTGATGATTAATACACACTCACACTTTCAAATGATCACAATATAAGCACCCCAAGTAGCATCTTAAGATTGAGTAACAGTCAAAAAAACTATTCTACGTTTTTCAATGCTATTGAGATTTTGAAGTCACTCTTACTTTTTGTGCCGCTTGGGTGTCACAGAGAAAAGTTAACAGTCCACCCCCTTCACAGTGGACAACCCTTAACTGACCAAAAATGATAATGAAGCACACACATTAGAAGAAGTTCATTTTAACTATCATGACTCAGATGGAATGATTGTGTTTACTCATGTTACATGATGGCAAACAATTAGTTTACAACGTGGAAAAATTACCTAAGTGGAAATTCAGTACAAAATGACATCACACTGCTTCAATGCTGTCAACAGACGTTAGCACCTAAAACCACAAAAGCTATGTTAAGACTCTTGGCTCTAAAATATATATATTTAAAAAAAATGAACATTTAAAGTCTATGGGGAACGAGAGTAAGCAACAAACCACCAGACCTAGTTAGTCTGCCCGACAAAATCACACAGAAAAAATTGGCAGAGGCCGTCTCACGTGTTTCCGTCCTGTCGAAACTGAACTCTGACCCTGGCGAAGTCTGCCTTCCCCGTCTTGGGCCTCGGCCCGGGCCCGGGCCAGGGACCAGCCCTGCTGCAGCCCTGCTGGGCCGGGCCGCCGTACCCTGTGCGTGCGCACTCTGAGACGATTGCCGGCACTGCAAGTATGCAGAGGACACGCGCTTGGGAGGGAGTGCAAAAGAGACAAAATCAAAATTTATACATCATATTTTTTTTTTATTAATTAATTAATTTATTTTTTTAAAAGAAAAAGGAACTTGTAAAGAGATTGCTTGTCCCCCCCAGGTCGCGTAGCCAACCCCATACTTGGCGGTGAGCTCCACCTGGATTGGCAGTGCGTTTCTTTGGTCCATTTGATTGATACAGATGCAGGTGGGAGGGGGATACGATTTACTACACTGTAAGGCCCACGAGCAGCTGCCAACGACGGCAGCTTGCGTTTACCGAAACCACCTCTCACCAATCGTCACCCCGTTACATTTGCGTCATGAGAAAGCTACCGAACCACATCAGCGACATTACGTTGTCCCTACCGGCTTCTACCACCACCAGCTCCGTAGACCGCATCGCCAAACAGACCCAAGCTGCACGGCCTCCGGCTGCGCGCCGATGAAACATCTCTCGGACGCAAGACCCGAGAGACCCACTTCGTTGAAACCTGGACGCTACCCGCGCTGAGCTACCTACGGCTGGCCCTCCTTCTCCTTGCCCCAGAACTTGTCGAATCTGTCCCTCGCGCTGTCGAGCGCCGCGGAGGCGAGCGGCGGCTGCTGGCCGGAGGCGGTCGGGGGCGGGGTGGGCGCCTCGAGGACCCGGTAGCCACCCGCGGGGGCGGGGGCGGCGGCTCCACCCGCGGGAGGGATCTGCACCTTGGGGGCGGGCTTGGGCTCCTGCCGCCCCATGTCGAACTCGAACGACGGGTCCTCCAGGCATTTCACCGTGCGGCCGCCCGACGAGCCCGTCGCGCTGGAGGCCGTCTTGTCCTCCATGCCGTTCAGGGAGCCGATGACGGAGGACGTCATGGGGTCCTTGCCCAGACTGCCCATGACGGACGTGCTCATGGGGTCCTGCTTGGAGGAGCCCAGCGGCTCCGCCTTGGAGGACCCCATGCTGCTGCCCATCATGGAGGACGTCATGGGGTCGAAAGAGCTTCCGATGGAGCTTCCCATCATGGACGTTGTCATGGGGTCGGATTTCAAAGACGACCCGCCAAAGCTACTCCCCATCATGGAGGTCGCCATGGGGTCCGACTTTAAGGAGGATCCTCCCAAACTACTCCCCATCATGGAGGTTGCCATGGGGTCCGACTTTAAGGAGGATCCGCCCAGACTACTCCCCATCATGGAAGTCGCCATGGGGTCCGACTTTAGCGACGATCCCCCGAGACTGCTTCCAGACATGGACATCGCCATGGGGTCGGACTTGAGCGAGGAGCCGGCCAGGCTGCCCGCCGAGGACGCCGTCATGGGGTCCGTTCTGAGGGAGGCGCCGCCCAGACTGTTGTCCATGAGGGACGAGTCCGTCATGGGGATGGAGCTCCCCGAGTAGGAGCCCGCCATGGTGGACGACGATTTGGGGTCGGACTTGGGCTCGCTGGCCGCCGACTTGGCCGGGGTGGAATCGGCCTTGGTGCTCTTCGCCGGAGAGGCCTCGGACTTGACGCTCTTGGCCGGGGAGGCCTCGGACTTGACGCTCTTGGCCGGAGAGGCCTCGGACTTGATGCTCTTAGTCGGAGAGGCCTCGGACTTGACGCTCCTGGCGGGGGACGCCGTCTTGGCCGGGGACGCGGTCTTACCACCGAGGCTGCCGTAGGTGGACGTCGCCATGGGGTCGCTCTTCGCCACGTTGGTCGTCTTCGCCTCGGGCTGGGCCGGCCTGGCGGCGGCGCTCGTCGTGGTGGCCGAGGCCGCGGGGGCAGCAGCGGCAGGCGGGGCCGCAGCCTTGGGGTCGGGCTTGCGTGGGGCAGGCTTGGGCGGAGCTGCAGACCAGACGTGCGGAGAGAAAGCGTTAAGTACAGAAACCACCACCACAGAGAGGAGAAAGAAGATGAACACCAGATGCTGCGAGAGAGAGAGAGAGAGAGAGAGAGAGAGAGAGAGAGAGAGGGAGAGAGAGAGAGAGAGAGAGAGAGAGAGAGAGAGAGAGAGAGAGAGAGAGAGAGACGCACGGCGGGATGACAGCGAAATGCATGCAGAATATGATTTGCGAGGTGGGTGCGGGAGGAACAGAAGCATCACTGCCACTGACAGTGGACCAAACGGACCAAAAGCCACCCTAGACGCCAGACTAGAAGCAGGTGACCGGCATTCAAACTGTCAGCGTGTTGTTAGAACGTAAGCGACAGGTCAAGGAGGTTTTCGGCGTGGGCGTGCCCGTTGGGGGCGCTCTTCGTCGGCGTCTCGATCTCGTCGAAGAGGCCCACGCCACCGCCGACCTCGGCCTTGGTGGCGTGCGTCTCCATCTCGTCGAAGAGACCGGGGGGCTCGGCGCTGACCACCCTGGCCTCGGTCAAGGCCTCGGAGGGGGCGGGAGCGGACAACAAGTCCGCGACCAGGACGTCGCCAACGTTGGCCGGGGTGACGACCTCGCCCCGGCCCGCGCCATTGGGTAGGTGGCCGCCGGCAGGGAGGTCGACGCCGGCCTCCGGGCGGCCCGGGCGCACCGGCGGCGAGGGCGGCGGCGGGGTCGCCGACGCGGCTGCGGCTCCGGGGCCGGCGGGGTCGGCGCCGAAGCCGTTCTGGCAGATGGACATGACCTCCAGGGTGGCGGGGGAGGCGACCCGGGAACCGAGCTCGGAGCCGAGAGGGGTCGGGGTGTCTGTGGGGACCGGGGAGGGCGACAGGGCCAGCAAGGTCTCTGCCTCTGCTGCACGGGTGGGGAAATAAAACAAAACGAAAAGAAAAATAAAAAGAAGAAGAATGAAACCAAAATAATAGCATAAATACACTACAAACCCAAGGGTCAACTTAGTACACTGTCCCTAATGTGTACTTCAAAGCAAAATGCCTGCCAAGGTATGCGTTTCCTAATGCGTGCCTTGAAGTATACATTAGGAACAGTGTACTAAGTTGACTGTTGGTTTTGCAGTGTTATAACGAAATGATGGATAAGAGGGGGCGTGCACCTCTACGACACTACCGGTGCCCTGGTGCCCTGGTGCAGGCGCGGGCCGGACTGGTCGGGTACTAGTGGCCCAAGGCCCCGTGCGACCTGGCAGCCCGGGCACACGCGCCTGCATGCGGCAAAGTCAAGGCTAGGAAACAGCTCGGAATTCGTTTTTTCATCCCACAATTCGAGAAAATTGAAATAAAATATTTTCACAAAATTTTGAAAAAATCTAAGAATTTTCGCTTTTAAAAAAATTACAATAAGTTTATTAAGTCAGAGAAATTTAAAGAAATTGCCACTGCCCCCAAAAGTCAATAGGAATCCCCCCCCCCCCAAAAAAAAAGGCAAATTAAGGGAAGTTCACGACATTTGTAAACCAAGATTCAGAGTTGTTTCCCCGCGGGCACAGTCAATAAGCTACAAACTAAAGGTGAAAATAATAAATAAAGCAGGCGGCACACGCTTCCAGAATAAAATAAAAATCTACCTAACATGATAGAGGACGTCATAACAGTCAAGAGAAATGTCCCTGATGCTGATGCGTACCTGAGGGCTCTGAGGCTTTGGCCGCAGCTGGTGCCGCTTGGGCGGGAGCGGGGCTCGGCGTGGGCCGTTCTCCTGCGAACAGAGGGGGCAGGTCAGTGCGGGCTCGTGCACTCGGGGGCGTCATACTTCACAGTACTTCAACGGCATGCAAGAGAAACAGAATAACTTCTCTGCTAATAGAAACTAAAGCAAAACGAACCACACTATCAAACTCATGGAGAAGAGAAAAAAAAAAAGCTCGAATACGATTTTAGAGACAGGTAGTTTGCAAAGGACATTTATCTGGGTATCGATATGGAAACGAGTGCACAGACACACACACAACCGAGCAACCCTTACATGTTATCTACTGCAGTTCTCGAGCGCACAGTCAAATCAAACGTGTATTCCTCGCAAAACTTGTGCCTTTCTCACAGCTGTGTGTTTGTGTGTGGATGGATTATTCAGATTCCACCAAATCCTTCCGGGAGATAGAGAGGGAGAATATTTGGCGACCTTGTCATTCTAATCGTGTGAAGGTCCACCTCGCCCCGACACCCACCGTCGGGAACGTTCTGGGTGACGGTGAAAGTCTTTCCGGTGTCCAAGGGGACGGTCCAGTTGACGGGCTCCGGCGAGCGCATGATGATCTGTTCCGGGGATTTGACCCGCGTTGGCTCCGGCGGCGACTTGACGATGGGTTCTAGATCCACTTCCGGCTCCTCTGGCTCCGGCGGCTCCGGCGCCTGCTCGGGCTCCCCGCCTGACACAGGGCACAGGGCACACCAGGTACCAGTCTGCTTCCACTCGATCAGCTCCGGTATCTCGAGATCAAGAGAGGGATGGGCGAGAGTACTGACTAGGCGATGATAGCGTCAGAGGGGTCTCTCTGGAAACAGTTCAGTGCTGTTCGTAGAAGGAATAGGCCGAGCGGGGTTTCAAACGACACGCAAGGTGGGTAATCTACATCGAGGTTCTCGATTATAAATGGCGCTTGGTTAACAGGCATTGGAGTTATAATCTCCCACATCCATAAGCTGAAGCTAATGAGTCCGTCTAAGAGGCCGCTATGAAACATTGCGTCTTCGCTTGGATCGCCCATCCCTGACTTATTGGCAGAGATAAAATAACAATCTTCACTGCAATAGTCACATGCATATATCACCCAGAAAAAAAGTAGTGAATGGAAAACACGGTAAAAAAGGAACAGTATTGGTGTAACAGCTGCTTGTCGTTTGTAATGCTGTGTTTTTTTGGACTGACACGATGTTAAAGTATTGTTAGGAAGAAATGAGAACTCTGTGCGTAACAATAATATGGTAGCTCCGGAGGTAACCCACACACGTTACTTTCGTAACAATAGTAATTGGCAGGACACGAACAAGGTGAGGAGTGAAAGTGTAAAACATAATACTCAATTTCTACGAAGCTAAGAGAAAGCTAGTTTGCCAACAAACTAGTGAGTAAAATTAAAGCTTGAAGGAATCAACTAATTTACGCTCTGAGGGAAATGGCATTTACACAGAGAGGCTGTCGATTTTTCGACAAGTGAGCCCACAGGCGCCTTGCTCTCCGAACACCTACACTGAGCCGGCATGCGGGGCGGGGTGATCGCCTGCCCTGCCTACTCTTGTAATCCAAGTGTGCGAATGTCGCACACTTGTAGGTGTGCGAGGATTCATTCGTACACTTGGCCACTCAAACGTGTGAATATCCTAGGAAAATTCACACGTTTAAGCGGCCAAGTGTAATAATGAATCCTCGCACATCTACAAGTGTGCGACATTCGCACACTTGGGTTTCCAGTGTAACCGGAGGGCGCGCAAGCGCACAGCTGAGCGCGTGGCACAGCACGAGTGCAAAAGAGAAACATCGCACGAAAATGTCGGACTTTTTGAGGAAAAGGGGAAAGCTTTGAGGCACTCCGTGACTTTGAAGAAAACTCCTTAGATTTTAAGGAAGTCCTCTCGAAAAATTTTCTGGGGAGTTTCCCTCAAAATCAGGGAGAGCCTCAAAATTTCCTCCTTTTCCTCAAAAAATCAGAGATTGTTTATACCGCGAAGAACCCAATGGCTCGCTTCTTTAAAAAACTTCAAATATTTGCCGCTCTGGTCTCGGTTAAAACTCAATTTTCTCGACAAGAAACACATGTAAATGCCACCGTAAAATTATAGAATTTAGACTACATTATGGAAGAGAAAGTGAGCTACATTGAAAAACCTTACACACAGGTTCAAGCCGGCACACACGCAAAGCTGTATTAAAATAAAAAAGAAAAGGTCCCAGCAAAAGGTGTGATTTCATTTTTAAAAAAAGAAAAGAAAATGGGCATAGGGGTTTCAGCGGGTTTCAGTCAAGCAACAAAAAAATTAACAAAAATAAAGAGATTTTCAAAAAATCTGAGCCTTCTTTTGAAAGGGCCGGGTGAGCCAGGCAGGCTGCCTGCTTGCCGACCTCACCTCCACCTCCTCCTCCTCGGCCACGCTGCCGCGCTACTTACTGGTGGGCCGTGGCCGCGGCCGGGCACTGGCCTTGGGCGGCGCCTCCGTACCCGCACCTCCTCCGGGGCTGGCGCGCCGGCCTCGGCCTCCCTGAGACTTGTGCTCGCTTACGGAGCCCGAGGCCGAGGGCTGAGCCTGAGGCTGAGGCCGGGGGGCTGAGGTTCTACTTATGGAACGGGAGGGGGCAGAAGTGGTGTTCAGGGTTGCTAGAAAAAAAAGAGAGGCCGAAAAGCGTAAAGAAACTTACGGAGACAAACGAAAAAAGAAAAAAAAAAGAATAAGAAAGAATGACATTCACAAAACTGAGTAGGGGGCACCCAGATTATTACAGTTGCGAGTAAAGCTAGGCTACGAGAGGGTTATAATTCGCGCCAAGACAGCAATCCGATCGGTAACATTTAATTCATTCGACAAATACATTTTTTTCTCTCTGAAATGGTCACACCTCTCATCCGACAGGGATTCGCATAAATATCTGTCTTTGCGCAAATTCACCACACAGCTACTCTGTCTTACGGCTTGCAACCAACTGCGGGCGCGCTGCCCCAAAAGTAAGCGGGATCGCTGTGGAGTGGTGTCGCCAGGGCCAGGAAATCGCGGGAGGGAGAGAGAGAGAGAGAGAGAGAGAGAGAGAGAGAGAGAGAGAGAGAGAGAGAGAGAGAGAGAGAGAGAGAGAGAGAGAGAGAGAGAGAGAGAGAGAGAGAGAGAGAGACGCAGATAAACAAATTCTTTGGAGGACGGATTAAGATTGAAAAGGGCGGGCCAACTAACTTGGGGCCCTCCTGGCGACACCACAGCCCTGGAGCTTCCAGGCCGGCTCGAATGCGCCTCAAAGTAATCTATCTACATTCGACCAGACAAGGGAGATGCTACTTGGTTGCATGGAGTGCTCATGGGAGGAGAGTCTGCCCTGCCAGACCCGTCCCACTAGTCGTCTGCTAGAGTGGGTCATTTTGTGAGCATTAGTGAGACATGAAGAGAATCAACCGGCTTCAAGAATAACCAACAGCTGTCACATTCTAGACAATGATGGACTCTATGATTCGCTCATCAACGTAACAAGTACTCGTGCGGTGACTAGGTGAGACAACGAATTTAAATTGCAGTTACTCTAATCTATGTACCGCGTATCTAAGATGAATTTCCTTTTCAGAAGTACAGTATGTATATATTCAAGATCAATACCCTGTGCACAAAAATAAAGAAATAAAATAATTTTTAAGCATTTTAACACACAGAATCTTCGAATGAGGAGCAATCGTTCAAGAGACGGACCTTTGAAAAACTCTCGATCATACTAATACTCTTCGGAGCCAAGTCTATAGAAGAAAGTGTGCTAACTCATGCTCGTGCCCTAGACTTGATCCGGACGGATATCCGCGAAAGTCTCTGGTGACGACCCAACGCCTTAAACGTAACGTCTCCCGGCTCTATTGCTCCCCACTCTTGACATGCTACACATTGACAGAAGTCGAGAGGATATGTAGACATTTATTCGGAAGCAAACTGCCGTAGAAGAATTGCATGCGGGTAAACACAGAAACATAGACTGACAAAAAAAAAAAAAAAAAAAAAAAAACCCTGAGGCAAGGTACTCGGCTCGTACCTTCACGCACCGGTTGCGGCTCATTCAAACAAAATCCATTTAACTAAACAATGGAAATGTATGCGTCAAATGAATGCCAGTTTCGTACACACCCACAACCCCTTAGAGGATGATATTCGGGGACCGAAATTAAAGTTCTGAAATAACATGAAGACTCAAAACAGGCAAAGAGAGGGTGAGTGAGACAGAGAGATACATACTTGGTCGTGGGCGCCGCTCGGCGGGCGCAGCGCTGGCGCTGGTCGGCGCCCTCGGGGACCTCTTGGGCGAGCGGGTCTCGGCGGGCGCGCCACCCGCGCCTCCCGCTCCAGGACCCAGCGACTGCGAGCGACCTGGCGGCACGGGCGGGGCGCGTTAGTGAGGGCGGTGGATCAGACTGGGGCAGCAGACTGACTCAGAAGAGCGCTCTCCTCGCCCCGTCTCTCTCGCACTCATGGGTTGCGGCGTATACGTGCGAGAGAGACAGAGCGAGGAGAGCAGCGCTCTTCTGAATAAGTAAGCTATGGAGTCCTATGGAGGCAGGGGGGCGTAGCGCGCGGGCTCCAGACAGAAGAGCGCTCTCCTCGCCCCGTCTCTCTCGCACTCATGGGTTGCGGCGTATACGTGCGAGAGAGACAGAGCGAGGAGAGCGCTCTTCTTCTGAATCAGTAAGCTATGGAGTCCTATGGAGGCTGGAGGCAGGGGGCGTAGCGCGCGGAGCTCCAGACAGAAGAGCGCTCTCCTCGCCCCGTCTCTCTCGCACTCATGGGTTGCGGCGTATACGTGCGAGAGAGACAGCGAGGAGAGCGCTCTTCTTTTGAATCAGTAAGCTATGGAGTCCTATGGAGGCTGGAGGCAGGGGGGCGTAGCGCGCGGAGCTCCAGACAGAAGAGCGCTCTCCTCGCCCCGTCTCTCTCGCACTTATGGGTTGCGGCGTATACGTGCGAGAGAGACAGAGCGAGGAGAGCGCTCTTCTGAATCAGTAAGCTATATAGAGTCCTATGGAGGCAGGGGGCGCAGAGCGGGGAGCGCGGGGTTAACTAACCTCCCGCGGGGCGAACAGAAACAGCTCGGAATTTCGGTAGACAAAAATGGCGCGAGTTTTTCGATATTTTTTTTAGGCAATTCAGGCATTGAGTTTCTCTGAATTTCTCTATATTGTTCCGAACTTTTCTGATTTTTTTTTCCTGCATTTTTAAAATTAATTACGAGGTGTACAAAAATTTCAGAGTTGTTTCCTCCTCGGAATCTCCCCCTGTCCGCGCGAGAATTTTTTTTGCAAGCAGCGTCGTCTAGCGCCTCGCGCCTCGCTCGCTAAGCACCTCGGCTCGGCTCAGCTCGGCTCGGCTTGGCTGGGCTCGGCTCGAACATGCCTCGAGCCTTCCCGTGCTGGAAGCTGGTACGTCGTCGTCTCACCACGACACGTACTCCCTCTCCTCCTACCCGTCACCGGCGGTCATTCATCATCCCCGACCCTTTTGAGAAGAGAGGCGAGAACAGGACGACGTCACCGCCACCGCTGACGGGCGTCCGCGTCCCCTTGTGGCCAGTCGGCTAGCCGAGCCGGGGTAAGAGCACTGTGCTCTGGAGGGTGCCTACACTAGTAAAGCAAAGGTAGGATATTTAACCTTTAAGACACACTGGCGCACCAAGGGCATTACAGTTAGTTTGTGTTTTTGTTTTGCTTTATTTTTTCAAAATATTTCCTTCCCATGAAATTTTAAGATTTGATTTCGTAATCTACGCATAATTCCACTTCAAACGTGCCTGGGTCAGTTTTTTTTTCTTTCTTTCTTTCAAATTTACCTCTACATTTTGACCACGAGAAAAATGTACGATTTATTCTGGAAAACCGAAGTATTCGGCAAATAATATGTACATGCCCCTGTGTGCAGTAAATAGTGTGTACCGGGTGTTTCTTTGAATGTGTAACAGTGTTGCTGGTCTGCCTATCACATTCGCCCGCATAAGGCGCCGCGCCATGGCCCCTGAAGCCCTGGCCTGTATGCAATCCCGCAACACTGTTAAGCATTCAAAGAAACACACGGTACATGCCTGTGTACACACTATTTACTGAAGACCTTGACATGTACACACGTGATTCCCGTGTGATTTTTCGTGTGTAAATGCCAAGGTATTCAGTAAATAGTGCGTGCATAGGCATGTACACACTACTGCATACATGGCCATGTATGTACATATTATTTTCTGAAAACTTCGAAGTATGCAGTAAATAATGAATACTTGTACACAGTTGGTTTTCCAGAGTAGCAGCCCTAAAGGGGGTTTAGGTCCCCTGGAAAGGTAGGACATCGCACCTTTGTTTTTCCAGTTGCCCTCACTCTGCCAGGGTAAGCACACAGTGCTCTATCTCTAGCTGGTACGAGCGACTCCCGGGCTTTCGCTGCATGGTGATTGCATTTCACCCGGAGAAGAGCATTATAGTAATGAGTAGTGCTCCCCCTCTGGTACAAGTTACAAGCGGTTCATCCGGGGTAAGAGCACAGTGCTCCAGCTGCTGCTCCGTCCAGAGGAGAGCACGAAGAGGAAACAATTCTGAAACTTTTGTACACCTCGTAATTCAGAAGAAAAAAATCAGAAAACTTCAGAAAAATTCACAAAAATTCAAGAAAATAAAAAAAATCAGAGAAAATTTTAAAAATTTAGAAAAATTCTCAAACAAATTTCTTAAAATTAACGGGAAAAATTTCAAGGAAAATTTTGAAGAAAAATTCAGATGACTTTAACAAAAATTCACGAGAATTCAGAAAATTTCTACACTCGAATTCAGAGTTGTTTCCCCTTCAGATCAAGCGGTTACAAACAAGCGTGTGGCATGGGCATTTAAGCGTGCGCGCGGAGCTTGGCGTGGCTAGCGGGGTGGGGCGGGGCGGGGCGGAGCGGGGCGGGGCGGGGCTCCCCGTATTCGAGTGCACCTGTCTGGGCGAGGCCGGGGGTTCTCTTGGGGCTGGCCGAGGGGTCATCCTTGCGCCGGGGCCGGGGGCTGACGGGTTCCAGCTTCTCGCGGGTCGGAGACAGGAGCAGGGCGCCATCCTCTGTGGGGGAAGCGCCGGCCCGGACCGGCCCGGCCACACAGTCAGTAAGATAGGGGCCCAGCTCCAAACCAACACCCCCTTCCGATATTATTCTAGCGCGAAATTACTCGGCTCGGAAAATTTCCACCACGCCTAAGCGCTCGGCTACAAGAAAATAGTGAAGTCAAACACACACGCTCAAAAAAAAGTTAACTAATTTCAGATAGAGATATACGCGGTGTGACTGTTCGCACACGCAGGAAAGCCACACGTTCAGGCTCTGGCAAACTGAAAGCGTTTGTAGTACATTCGGAAAGCAGTGACACACGGGCGTGGAAGAAGAAGATAAAGCTCAAGAGAAATCATTAGTGCCAAGAAAGAAGAAAAAAAAATGGATTAAGTATTTTAGAGCGTACCTGCCCCAGTTGTCCTCTCCAGATGGTGTCTCAGGGGGAACTCTTTCCTCGACGATCGAGGTGCACCCTCCTTCTTGTTGTCATCAAACTTTTCACTCTGATCACAGAATAAATGCTCACATTAGGCAAAAAGTAATAAAAACAGGAACTTTTTTAGAAAAGAAAAAATAACATTTACATTGAAAAAATATACTGTGAAAAAAGTTGTAGGTTTACGGGAAAATTTTCCACGACATAGGAGTTTTAAAATTACATGAATCAGTTATAAAATGAATAGCACGACGTATCGTCTTTAAATTCAATTACGAGTAAGAATGGACTGCCGTAAATTTACAAACATATTTCGTAAATCGCAATTCACAAAATATATCGAGAACCTACACATATTTTTTCACAATTTACTTACTGGATCGTTATGCATTTTGTTGACCATAAGCATTCAGTATTTTAAATAACCATAAGAGGAGGCACAAGTTCATGCATAACGAACCATGTACACGAACAACAGTTCGGTACAATTCGTTCATAATTATGTATAAAAATTGTGCACTAGCATGGTGTTATAAAACTCTTCATGTTTATGCACAGCAAAATGCATAAGGATTTAGTGTATATTTGAATTATTTTTTTGAGGAAAAAGGGGGGGGGGTCAGAAAAGTATGTATGAAACATTTTCGTCCACCTTCCGCGCCTTCTCGGACTTGCTGCGCTCGTGGACGCCGGGCAGCTTGGGCTGCGCGGTGTGCGGCCGCTGCCGGCCCCCGGCGCCGCCGGCGCCGCCGGCCCCGGACACGCTGGCGGCCTTGGTGGGCGAGGTGCGGCGCGAGTTCTCGCGCTCCTTCTCCTCCTTGGAGATGGACCGGGGCGAGGCGACGGCCGCGAGCGAGAGCGCCGACAGCGAGGAGCGGCGCGAGACCTGCTCCCACAGCAGCAGCTGCTTGCTGTAGAGCTCGGCGAGGTGCTCGGGGGCCAGCTCCGTGCCCCAGCCCCGGTGCTTGTACTCGCCCGCCTTGCGCCGCAGCTCGATCACCTCCGTGTACCACGGCTGCTGCTGCTGCTGCTGCTGTAGTGCCTGCTGCTGCACCTCGCCCCGGTCCGTCTGGTCGGCGCCGGCGGCCGAGTCCTCCTCGCGCCGCTTCAGGAACCGACCCTCCACGTACTCGTACTGCGAGAACGGCCGGAACTTCTTCTTGTACTCCGTCTTGAACTCCTTCCTGCGCGGGAGAGGGGGCGCAACATGTTTTACTACCACTGTCAGAAAAAAAAACCACAGTGCTTGGGTACGGTAAAGAATGGTCAACACTTTGCCTAATCAGCCTTTACCTGATCGAGCACGGTCTTTGAAGTACGGTTCACGGTTATTTTTAACATGGTGTCTTATGCGGGGGCCAGAATGCTATGGTAATGCTTGTCCACCACAGTTTTCCGTACTTTGGTATACAGGATTTTTGACAGTGTCCACTGCGCTTTCGTTCGGTACACGGAAGAAAACGTACTGTCGCATTTTCTGAGGAAAAAGGAAAACTTGGAGGAGCTCCCTGATTTTGAGAAAGAATATTCAGATTTCTAGGAAGTTCCCTGAAAAATTTAGGTAATTTCCCACATTTTTTTAAAAGGAAAATCCTCAAAATCTTTGGTCCTTTCTTTCTCCTTAAAAAAAAAAAAAGATCTTTGGAGTTTTCTTCAAACTTCCTCAAAGTTTTCCATATTTCCTTAAAAAATGAGACACAGTTTTCACCATGAATCGTTCAAATTTCGACGACGTGCCCCAGGGGTGGGAGGGGAACAGATATTATGGAACCCTGACCCTCGTCAGTTTCGGATTCGGGGCCTCAGCGACCTCCATATTATTTGCACCACTAAGTACAAATCATATGGAATATTGATACAATTGGCAGGTATGGTTCTGCGACTAATGAGGGAAATTAATATTTGAACGACTTCCCCTACAACCAACCACCTTAATACATGAACGATCTCTTTGCTGTTTCCAAAATAAAAATATATCATTTAAAAGAAAGAAAAAAAGCGGGGACGAACCTGAGGCGGCTCTTGTCCTCCTTGCCGATGTTGTCCTCACGGATCTTCTCCTCGCCGCGCATGTCGTCGCCGTCGCCGTGGTCCTGGGACGCCATCAGCGGCTCCGACTCTCCGCCTGCGGCAGATGGGGGAGAGTTAGGCAGGTGGCGCAGGTGGCGCAGGTGGCGCAGGTGGCGCAGGTGGCGCAGGTGGCGCAGGTGGCGCAGGTGGCGCAGGTGGCGCAGGTGGCGCAGGTGGCGCAGGTGGCGCAGGTGGCGCAGGTGGCGCAGGTGGCGCAGGTGGCGCAGGTGGCGCAGGTGGCGCAGGTGGCGCAGGTGGCGCAGGTGGCGCAGGTGGCGCAGGTGGGGTGCGCGCGCGGCCGGCGCTGCGGCAGGACTGACTGGAGGAGACCGCGGTGATCCTGGGGCTCGGGGGCGCGCCCTGTGGGCCCGGGCCCCCCGGGGGAGTGGAGTGCGAGGAGGTGAGGGGGCCCCGGGGTCCCGGGGGCAGGGCAGGGGAGGGGGCTTTGATGTCGCCGCCCACACGTTTGCTATAACTTTCGCACCTCGCGCGGGTGCTGCTGCTGCTGCCATGCCGCCGTCACCGCGTGACACCATATCATACTGTTGACACAGCGTGGCCACAATGTGGCCACAGCTGGGCGGGGGGGTGGGACTCACCGGCGTCCACCCGGTCCTGCTCGGCGACCCTGGAGCGCTGCTCCTGCTTGGCGCGGAGCGCGCCCATGGACAGCGACTTCCTGGGCGCGGCCATGCTGGCCGTCTGCGCCATGCCGGACATCTTGCCGGCGGCGGGCCGGCCGGCGGCGAAGCCCACGCTGTGCACCACGGCCTCCATCCTGGCCGGCGGCGCCTGCTGCACCTGCTGCTGCACCTGCTGGACCTGCTGCACGCGCCGCCTGAACTCCTGGCCGCAGCTGTAGCGGTCCGAGGACGAGCGCTGCGCCTGCCGCTCCGTCGGGAGCCCCGCCGCGGGCAGGTCCGCCGCCGTAGCGTCGCTCGGCCCCACGGCTACCATCTGCAACACCAACACCATCCAAGTGAGCACTGCAAATCTGAGAGTCATGTTTTCGACTGAAATTGAGCGACGCATTTGACGTCGCCCGAGAGGAGTGAGGAAATTCTATATCTCCTGTAGAGAGATGAGCGTCACTCAAATCGAGCGAGATGGCTTCACTCTTTAAAAAAATAATACAAAAATCTGTGATTTGGATTTGCAGTTTTTTCAGTATTCGTGATACAAAATGTTGTATTCTTTCGGATACAAAAACAAATCTGTAATACGGATACAGAAATTTGTATCCATCGATACAGAAGAAAATATGTTGATGTTCAAGCTCGGATATGAAAGAAAAATATTTTTTCCTGCTGAGGGAGGGAGGGGGACAGGGGGGGCAGAGAGAGAGAGAGAGAGAGAGAGAGAGAGAGAGAGAGAGGGGAGAGAGAGAGAGAGAAGGAAAGAGAGGGAGGAGCCCCTGACGGCGGCGAGATAGGCAGACCCGGCGGACACGGAGACCCAACGGGTTGCCTGCCGCTGGGGCGCTCCGCTCCCAGCCCCAGCTGCAGCGCTGCTGCTGCTCCCGCTTCCTGAGTGCCCCACAAATTCCAGGCGTGAGATTTCCATTTGTCTTCCCCCGCCCCGCCCCGCCCCACCCCGCCCCGCCCCGCCCCGCCCCGCCCCGCCCCGCCCCGCCCCGCCCCGCCCCGCCCCGCCCCGCCCCGGACCAGCGCAGTGGCGTTCCCCACCCCGCGCCACCCCGCGCCGTGCCGCTGGCGTTGAGATCGCAATCGCAGTGGGTCAGTCGCAGCAGCCCGGCACCTCGCGTTCTCGAAACACTTTCAACCCGTTACTGATTTTTTTTTTTTGCCCTTTGTCAGTATTTCTGCTGCACTGTGAAAAATACTCGTAAGGGTTACGGGAAAATTTTCCATGATAAAAGTCGTAAAATTACAATTTGAAATTGTTAATTTACAAGCACTCCCTATCGACTTGGCATTGACCGACGAGCAAGAATCGGCTGACGTAAATTTACGACATATTTTGTCAATCAAAATTACGAAAAATGTCGTAAATTTACGAGGATATTTTTCACAGTGTGCTTAAAACATTTTAAAGATAGTTACACCTTTTTTCTTCAGTTATGTGCACTTACTTACGTTATTGACCATTTCATATTTTAAGATGCTTATAAAACTTGGCAGTAAACCTGCTGCGTAAGAAGGTAAGTGTTTACTAAAAAATACAGGTCTTAGAGAGAACGCGTCTCTCATTTTGGCGCTGCACGAAAAAACATTTAATTATTATATACTTTTTCGAACATAGCTTAATGAAATACCTGCACGGAAAAAAAGTGAAATTTTCTTCATGATGACACAACTCTTACACAATAGTGTGAAAATTTTGTTTGCGGGATATCATTGCACGTGGGCCAAGCATGATGACACTGACACCAAGGGGCGCGGCCAACTCGAAAAACTCGTGTCCACAGAAATACACGTGCATGCCTTTAAAAATACAAGAAATACTCGAAAAATCAAAGAAATTCATCAAAACACATGCATCTCAAAAATACAAGAAATAAAAACGAAAAATAATAAGCTCACGGCCATGAGCAATAGGCATCCTTAACGGGGGCCTAAAAATACATGATGAAAAATACAAGACAGGCGAAGTAAGTATACACACACAGATAGACGTGAGTTGGTCGCCCCTCGGTTGACACTTTTAAGTCGAACAGACCAGTTTGTTCATACGAAGAAATTTCTTTGAGCGCACGTTGTGCTCGGGGGGAAGCGAACGAGCTGAGCACGGGAGGGAGAGAGGCGTGTAGGCCTGGGAGGAGCGCAGGTGTCGAGAACTCTGGAAGAGGATCCCGCGGGAGAGCCTGAGGAGTCCTCACGGAATCCCTTGGAGGTAGAAGGGCCTTCTCACTATCTCTCGGACCCGTCTCTCTCCGTACAGTCGTAGAGATACTTCGTTCACACCTTTTCCGCACTTAGGTAATAAAAAAGGAAATAGGACCCAAACATTTTTATTTTTATTTTTTGATTTGGCGAGCTACTCTGTACGGTCCGGCCCGGTCCAGCAGTGGGATGGACGGCGAATAAGAAATGAGTTGGGGAAACGAGAGAAAAATGCAACCGAGAGTCAGTCAGCGGGAGGAGAGAGGGAAGAGGGGAGGCAGAGAGGGAGAGAGAGAGAGAGAGAGAGAGAGAGAGAGAGAGAGAGAGAGAGAGAGAGAGAGAGAGAGAGAGAGAGAGAGCCGCAGACAGTGAGCAGGAAGAGAAGGGTGTGCAGAGGGCAAGGATTTTTCAGGCTCAAGAGAACATCCGCCTGATCCTCGCCCTCCCCCCCCCCTCCCGGCCCCCCGTCCCCACTGGGTCTACACGAGCTAGAGATTTGCACAGCAAAGAAAATTTGGCGAAACGGGTGGCAACAGGTCGAGGAAGCCGTGAAGTCCTAATTGGCAGACCCGCTCCGCGACAGCGAGCAGGCGTGTAACCTCTGAATCAATATATATACAGCGACAAAGGATTACCATTGTTTGAGCAGTTTGAGCGTCGTTTACTGCGGGTGAGCAGGAAACGCTCGCTTATTTCTTTCAATTATTTCTCAACTACGCCACTAGTACAATTTAAACTGATTTCCTTTTCCAAAGTGACGGACAATGGTCTATGGGATGGGGAGGCTGCAACGCGAGGGTGCTTAGTGGTGGTGGTATGGGGTGCAGCGAGCCTTCTATTTTCATACACACCCGCCCCTCACCACCCCGCCCCGCCCCGCCCCGCCCCACCCCGCCCCGCCCCACCCCGCCCCACCCCGTCCTTGTCTCAGAAACCGCGCCACGCCACGCCGCTGCTCGTCACTGCGCGTCGCTCTCACTGCCTGCTATTGATTAACGGTCCCCGCTCTTCTCTCTCTCTCTCTCTCTCTCTCTCTCTCTCTCTCTCTCTCTCTCTCTCTCTCTCTCTCTCTCTCTCCGTCCACCCCTCTCTCCCGGGGCTCACGCCCGCTCCACCCACCCCCACGGACCCGGCCGGCTTTGTACCCCACGGCTGCCCCACCCCACCCCACCCCACCCCACCCCACCCCACCCCACCCCGCCCCGCCCCGCCCCGGCCGCGCGGCTCAGACTGGCCTGGCAGCGAGTGGCTCTCCTTCGCCTTCTCACAGGATTCCCTCCTGACATCGCCTGTGCCTGTGAGTCGCGTTTGCCTGCAGGAAAAAAAAATCATCCCTCGTCCTCACTGTTTACACTACCCTATACTGCATTCGTCACGCTTCGTCACAGATGTGGCACAAGGACGAGCGCTCACCGCGCCCGGATGACGTCACCGACGCGGCGTATGTCACCAGGTTGCGTCACTGTGACGTCACCCGCTGGGTTTCCTCCCCGCTGTCCTACGCACACCTCCGCGCCGCCCGTGGTGCCGTGGTGCGGACAGCCCAAGCAGACGACTCGCTTCCCGAACAGTCCCGCTCCGGCGCCCCATTTTCACTTCTCTGGCTACGAATTAATCGCCCCCGCTCTCCCCGCTGCTCCCGACCCGGTAACGTCCTCTCTCTCTCTCTCTCTCTCTCTCTCTCTCTCTCTCTCTCTCTCTCTCTCTCTCTCTCTCTCTCTCTCTCTGTTCCTGACGCGCAAAGTTGCGGCAGAGAGAACTGGGAAACTTTGTTTTGCCAGCGGCAGCGCCTCCGACTCTGCGCGGCGTCTGATCGTCAATGGAGTGGGTGATTACAGCGAGGATTACAGTAACTCAGGGGCCTAACTGTCGCGCCGGGTTGGGTAAGCGGCTTTCCTCCCGATGGAAAACAGCTGGACACTCTGGAAATCCAAGTGTACGAATGTCGCACACTTGTAAGTGCGTGCGAGGATTCATTCGTACACTTGGCCACTCAAACGTGTGAATATCCTAGGAAAATTCACACGTTTCAGTGGCCAAGTGTACGAATGAATCCTCGCACACCTACAAGTGTGCGACATTCACACACTTGGGTTTCCAGTGCATTTACGGGAAAATTTGCCATGAAGCGTGTGGCACAATTAGAATTGAAACTTGTGAAATGAAAAAGACAACATCTCGAAATGGAATGAACTGACCAGCAGGAATGGGCTGTCATAAATTTAAACCGTAAATTTTAAATGGTCGGCTATGAAATAAATTGTAACACTCCGTAGATATTTTTTACACTGCTCGGGGGAGTGAGGGGTTATCCCCCGCGCAGACGCGCGCGAACATCCTTCGCGGTTCCGCGAGAAGACACGGCCTCACACGCGTAGCCGCGAGGGGTTGACGCGGGTCCTCGCGGAACCGCAGGAGGTTGCCACGGGTGTTCCGCGAGGACCCGTGGCCAGTGGCCATACCCTTCGCGGTTCTGTGTGTGTGGCCCCGTCGTTTCTCGCGGAACCGCGGGGCTTAGCAGGAGGGGTTGCCGCGGGTCATCTATTCTAGCAGCTATTCAAGTGCAGATAAGTTGAAAAGGATTTTTATTTTGTCAAAAGACGAAACTGTCTGAAGCAGTCTGAGAGTGCAGACTTGGCCGGGGGCCGGGGGTACTGTAAGTAGTATACCTCGCACACAGTAGTGTAACGACACCGGTAAGTATAGCTCATGCGAGGGGAAGATAGTGACGCCAACGCCCTGCGCACACGGCATATGGCGCCATACGGCCGACGGGGGGGCGGGGTGGGGCGGGGTGGGGCGGGGTGGGGCGGGGTGGGGCGGGGCGGGGCGAGGCGGGGCGGGGCGGGGCGGGGCGGGGCGGGGCGGGGCGGGGCGGGGCGGGGCGAACTCGTGCAACCATTCATTCGCGTCCCTTATCTTCCACCCCTCCGACTCTCCGGCTCACCCGCATCACTTTTAATCCCCCCGAATGAACCCCCACCCCAACCCCACCACCTCACCCCTCACTAGAGTGGGTCAGTGTGGGCGTGGCCGGCGGGCGGGGCGGGGTGGGGCGGGGGTGGGGCGGTTTGTCCTGGACAGAGTGGACTGCTGAAGAGGAATGCCTGTTTGGGATGGTGGAGAACGACTCTGAAGTTTAGTGAACAGGTATCGTGAATTTTTCAGCATTACTTCTTATTGTTGTACAAATATTTCAAATTTGTTCCATTCTCTGACCGGGTGGCTTACAAAACCGTGGGATCGTCAACTTCGACATCCGTGCACACTGATAATACATCAAATATTACCTTAATATCACACATACTGGTAATACTATATTTTTCTATAGGAGTAATGGCAAATTTTTCTATCAGTAATTTTGTGAAGTTCGATATCAAACTGAAAAATGATAAAAGTGTAATGACACTTTGACTCTTGCTGTTACTGGTCATTCTAAAATGACAACATTTTGGCTTTCTGAAGTTTCCCATAACAATCGTGAGTTTACAAAATTATTTTGTAAATCGTAAATTTGGAAAAATAATGAAAATTTACAAAGAAATTTTTTATAAAGTAACTAAACATTACGAACATTCCCAGTAATCTATAAAATCTCCACGCACATGGAGGAAAGGAGTTGATGACGATGACCCCTTGTCCAGCCCTGCTGCCTTATTCGGCCCCTTTGCATCCCCGTTATCTGCGTTAGACAAGAGGGGGGGGGGGTCTCAGTAGAGCACTCTACCCCCACCCCCACCCCCCTCCTTTTCCCAAAGGCGTACGGGTTACGCGTTGCGGCCGTTTCATTACGATGCAAATGGAAGTGCGGCTCGGCAGAGGCGGAGACAGAGCTCACGCACGGCACGGCGCCACCACACAGCTGCACGGCAAAAAAAAAAAAAAAAAAAAAAAAAGTCCTCAGAACTAACAAATTAGCTAATTTGGAGATAGATAGTCCCGAATTCGCTGTGGCAGCTAAGAGTTGGCTGCCACAGTCAAGAGTTAGTTGCCACAGCGAAGCTGTCGCTGCAGGAGCCAACCGGTTTGCTCTGTCAACTAATTGGGTGTTTCGCTGTCAGGACAGACCGGTTGGCTCCTGCAGCAACAGCTTCGCTGTGGCAACTAACTCTTGACTATGGCAGCCAACTCTTAGCTGCCACTTGTCTATCCCAAAATTACCTAATTTCTTAGTCTTCATAGCTAATATTTTTTTCCGTGTGTGCTTTGCTGCTGCTCGCGTGACCGCGCGCCGCGTCCGGTTCGCTCCGGCCGAACAGAACGGAACCCAACCGAACTGGACTCGTGCGGGTGCGGGGTGGGGTGGGGCGGGGCGGGGCGGGGTGGGGCGTGCCAGTGCGGACACATTATCCTGACCAACCCCCTCCCCCCCTCCCTCACTTCTCTTTCCACCCACACTGTAAAATTCTTACGAAGAAAATTCTTGGCAGCGTTGCGAAGAATTTGGCTTCTTCGTAAGGCTTCGCAATACGAAGTATTTTCTTCGCAAGCCCCGCCTTGCGAAGAAATTTCTTCGCACGCTGCGAAGAAAATGCTTCGCAAAACAAAGCAGCCAAATCGAGCCAAATGCTTTGCAGCTTACGAACGATTTTCTTCGTAATGTGAAGCATTTCTTCGCAAGGTTTTAACTGTGCACTCCATATCTCCCCACGAACCGAAAAGCCCCGCGCTACTCCGTGGACGTTTGGAGGAGGCGCGGATCCATAATGCATTTATTCCTCTTTCGCGCGCCGACGCGAAGCGTAGGGCTCTGCGGTAGCGCTCGGTAAGTGAAGGAGGAGGAAGGTTACAATGCGCCCTGCCGCCCCGCCCCGCCCCGCCCCGCCCCGCCCCGCCCCGCCCCGCCCCGCCCCGCCCCAGCGCGTGTGAGGGCAAGGGCAAGGTGTGCCACGCCCGCCACGCCGCAATGAGCGAGGTGCTCAAGTAGTGGGGCGGCTGGAGTAGGCTTTCCCGTCGTGATGATATATATCCAACACACAGCAGCCGATGGTAAAAAGTGCTTTCTTACAACAACAACAACAACAACAACAACAACAACAACAACAACAACAACAACAACAACAACAACAACAACAACAACAACAACAACAACAACAACAACAAGACCAAACAAAAAAAATGTTGAAAACGGGAAACGTTCTTATCGGAGTTAGCGTCTTCGACGAAAATATAACGGCACCCTTATGAATATGCTGTGTCCGCCACTCCATGGCACGCCACGCCACGCCAAGCTCCCAAGCTGGTCTCCAGGCGCCTCCTTCCCCTCCCTTCGAGCCTGCCCTTCGCACAACCCCGGCCGGGCCGGTCCGGGCCGGCCCTGGATGGTCGACAGGGTCGACAGGTCACGCGAAACGGGACCCCTCTTCCCCCTCTGCCGCGCCTCCTCCAAGAATCCCTGGGGTCACGGCACGGCTGCAGGCGCTGCTCCTCAGCTCCTCCCCGGAGCGCTCGTCCACCATCCCCTCTGCCGCCCGGAGCCGCTGCTCACTCCTGCTCAGTTCCTCCCCGGAGGCGGCCGCCCTGGTGCTGCGGCGCGGCGCGAGCTATAAATAAATTCGCGCCGGTGCCACAGGCCTGCCAACGTGCGTCAGACACGGACAGACAAGCGGACCGGCAACGAGGACCCACCCCGCCCCGCCCCGCCCCGCCCCGCCCCGCCCGCCAGAACGCCCCCGCGGGCCACGGGCCGCCAAAGAGCGTTGAGGCGCCACGGAGGCGGGGCGTGGGGTCGCATGGGCGCTCCGTTCAGTCCGTAACAAGCCGTTGCCTAGCGACCCTCGCGACACATCGCGGCACGCGAGCCCGCCCCGCCCCGCCCCGCCCCACCCCGCCCCGCCCCGCCCACCCCTCGGGGGCCCGCAGCCCACAGCTCAAACCCGCGGGGCCCCGGCTACCTATGCGCATTCCTGGACAGAGATTAGAAACGAACCCCGCACCGCACCGCACCACATCGCACCGCCAAACACTGCCAAAAACTTGATACTCCACTCGTGGCGCGTTTTAATCCAACGAAATTCAGTGATCGTTGGGGGTAACGAGACAGCGGCGCCTGCAGCAGCCACCTCCGTGACAAGAGCGCGTTTTGAGGCGGCGAGGCGGGGCGGGGCGGGGTGGGCGCGGGAGCGCAACTTGTTGCGGGTAGCACGATAGTTTGACACGGTGCCAGCTTGACGAGCAACTGCGGGTCAAAGTCTCCTGAAGAAAGACATCTAACGTAACATAAGCTTGAAAAGGATGATAAATCCTACAGCGGTAAAACAAAAGTATTGTCTTGATACATCACGGTGTTTAGTTTGCACATATATGCACTATCTGGTGTATAGGAGGAACAATCATTGCCTAACAGCTGTGCACTTCGTAAATGTATAGATGTTAAACATTTCGTGATGCATCAAAGGATGCATTTGGATGATGCTTTGCATGTCAAATCAGTCAAAGCAAAGGGGTATACGATGATAACCCAAATATGTAGTCAGCTATACACTTGCAAAATGTCTAAAACCTACACATTAGCTAACGTTCAATTGGATCTATGCATGACATAGTGCATAAGTATTATAAATTGGGAGCCATATGCATCAGGTGATGCATAGAACTATACATTTGTTTTACCAAGTGAACTCAAATAAAAATCTTGTGACCTTCAGTTCTGCTGTCCTTACCACGTACCTTTATTGAA